>OY292501.1:867500-2067500 GCA_958496325.1 Nomophila noctuella
GACTTAGTCAGGATTAATTTGAGGAAGGAACATTTTTCTAACGATAGCTTCCGACCAAAAGAGGGTTGCTTAAGGTATGTTTAATTAGATGTCCGCTGTTTTTGTTTTTTAAACCATTTAATGGATTTTTACAGCCGTTTTTACTAGAAGGACTAATTATTTAAAAAATTGTTGTTATACATCGTATAATTATGGATGCTAGTATATTGATGAACAGGAACCGACCTACAATAAATAAATATATAAATAATCAATCCTTACCTTCCTTACCGGCGTGGTGGGGCGGCGCGTGGTGGTGGGGCGGTGCGTGGTCGTCTCCGCCTTGGGCTCGTTGACGCAGCAGGTGCCCTCGTCGGGGCAGGCGGCGTCTGCCTGGTCACAGAGGAGCGTACCTTCCTTACCGGCGTGGTGGGGCGGCGCGTGGTGGTGGGGCGGTGCGTGGTCGTCTCCGCCTTGGGCTCGTTGACGCAGCAGGTGCCCTCGTCGGGGCAGGCGGCGTCTGCCTGGTCACAGAGGAGCGTACCTTCCTTACCGGCGTGGTGGGGCGGCGCGTGGTGGTGGGGCGGTGCGTGGTCGTCTCCGCCTTGGGCTCGTTGACGCAGCAGGTGCCCTCGTCGGGGCAGGCGGCGTCTGCCTGGTCACAGAGGAGCGTACCTTCCTTACCGGCGTGGTGGGGCGGCGCGTGGTGGTGGGGCGGTGCGTGGTCGTCTCCGCCTTGGGCTCGTTGACGCAGCAGGTGCCCTCGTCGGGGCAGGCGGCGTCTGCCTGGTCACAGAGGAGCGTACCTTCCTTACCGGCGTGGTGGGGCGGCGCGTGCTGGTGGGGCGGTGCGTGGTCGTCTCCGCCTTGGGCTCGTTGACGCAGCAGGTGCCCTCGTCGGGGCAGGCGGCGTCTGCCTGGTCACAGAGGAGCGTACCTTCCTTACCGGCGTGGTGGGGCGGCGCGTGCTGGTGGGGCGGTGCGTGGTCGTCTCCGCCTTGGGCTCGTTGACGCAGCAGGTGCCCTCGTCGGGGCAGGTCGCGTCCTCGTCCACCTGGTCGCAGAGCAGCGCGAACAGGCCGCCGATGCAGTCCCCGTGGCACTTGTGGCCTGGCTTCTGCCGTGGTGGCGGAGTCACTGTCAGCTGGAAGGGGAAAGTTCAATTTTAGTTTTGGGAACCTATTAGGTTCACATCAGCAATACCCTGCATAATTATCATTCATCCTTTTGCGATTATTGTAGCTAAGCTTACCTTGTCCTTAAAAGAGCTACCTCTTTTAAGGACAAGGTAGAAGGTAGAGCTTATTGTCTGTAGTCTGGGGAAGTTTCTCCACCTTACGGAAAACCACGGCGAAGAAACACTGCGCACTTGTTGTGCTATGTTTCTGCTGGTGAGTAAGGTCGCCAGAGCTCAATTGGAGAGGGCATGGGGTCTTAAGGGCAGGCAACGCATCTGTGACCCTTCTGCGGTTGCTGATATCCATTGGCAGCGGTGATCACTTACCATCAGATGACACGCTTGTTCGTTTTCACTCAGTATGATCTGTGCACTTACCGCAGTAGTAGGCCTGTTCGTAGGCCTCTTGTTCTCGTTGGGCACGACCAGGTCGGGCGGCGGCTTGTCCCCGTACCCGTCCTTGGACACGCAGCAGAGCCTGCCCTCCACGCAGAGGTTCTTGGAGGTCAGGTACGAGATGCAGTACTGCGCCAGGTTGGTCTCCACACACACTCCTGGGCATGCGAGGTTGCCTGGAAGTTTCGGAGTAGTGATTGGTTGAAATTGGATTTAGATAATATTATAGGTAATGAAGTGAACTGATCCAACAAAGTATTTTCTATTAAGTTGCAAGTATAGCCGACGTTGGAGTCTATTTTTGAGTTCCTAGTGTGCTATCAGGCTACACTTCTTTTCGGCTTTAGTCGGTTTTATGATATGGGGGCTGACGCAAAAAGTTAGTATGTGCTACGGCTCATAGACATCAAATTTACAAAATAATCTGAAACAACAGAGGATACACAAAACGTCACTTTTAAGGTTTAAGAACTCATAAGGCATTCTAAAGCCCCAGTTTGTTTTACGATAAAAACAGCTTCGATTACTCAAGTAATTTTATGTCGTTTTCCTCTAAATTTTTCCAATAGACAAGGCTTCATGCTTCATCTTTTGTGTTATTATAACAATATTGCTCTCCTACAAGTTCAGGAATTTTAATTGCCCATAACTTTGGACCAATTTGCACGTGCAAACATGAATCGGTATATTTCACGAATACATAAATATTCATAGAATCAATTTCCACACTATAAAACTCGTCGATTAACCGATTATATCCGACACTTAATTGCTGAGGATAGTAATTAAACCGACGCCAGTAATTATGTGAAATGAGCAAAAATGCCTGTGCTTTATTTATAGAATTTTAAATCTGACTTGAGGGTTTAAAATGCAATTATAAATAAACATTAGAAATAAGAAAGTGAGCTCTTTCCATAATTTTATTGTGTAGACATTATTTTTGAAAAGGTAAAACTTTACAACCTATATCGATTGCAAAATAAATTCAGTGTCAGAGTTCTTCATTTAACACTTTCAAACCTATACTTATTATAAACAGGCCCATGTTGAAAATATTATGGTTCATTTGAACCATCAGGTTACCTATCTAGAACGATGTAAGAGCACACATAATACCTAAGATTTAGCACTATGCCGTCACTTGTAAGCTGTCCAACTGAGTGCAGGTGAGGATTCCAAATTAAAGGTAGAGTGAGTTCATTTTGGTTACATGTTTGTGTAAGGCGTTGCCGAATAATGGATTAGAAGCAGTATTGAAAAAGTATGACACAGATGCGGTATATAATAAAAATGACCAAATTGACCACGGTGATTCTCGGAAAAATTACAAGTGAGATTCAGCATAGTACTGAATCTTATTCTTTTATTCTGAATGTTATTATTTTATGAGTTGGGTGCGAGTTGCTGAGGGTCGGGCTAAAAATGGAGTGCTCTAGTAGTGGCCTGTGGTCAGCAGTGGACAACGATAGGCTGATGATTATGATTCTACTAGCGGCCGCCTGCGACTCCGTCCGCATGGATATCGATTTCTAATAGTCTAAAGCAGTGTTTTTCAACCTTTTTCACGATGCGACCCCCCTGGTATAAAAAAATATGTCGCGACCCCCTTGACTCTTCGGTTTTTTTATCATGTATGTATGTGTATATTACAGTATTACCAATATATGAGGAGCTCGATAGCGCAGTGGTTAGCGCACTCGGCCTGCGGTTGCTAAAGTTAAGCAACATTCGCAGATGCCAGTCATCGGATGGGTGACCGAAAAAATTAATCTCAAGCTCCTCCGTCCTTCGGAAGGCACGTTAAGCCGTTGGTCCTGCGCCTGATCTCTCTACGGTCGTGTCAGACTGCTGTCCCACCGAATTATGAGAGAGAAGGAATAGGGAGTGCACCTGTGCTTGCGCACTCACTTGTGCACTATAATATATCCTGCGTACCTGGCTGATCGTGAGATCGGCCGCCATGGCTGAATACGGCCGGAGGGGTTATTACCAATATTCATTCCATATGACGTATTTATTGGTCTCCATGATAAAACACATATTTTACAATTACATACATCGGATACATCGCCATACGGTACGGTACGTACGACTAATGCCACCCAAAATAACTTCGATGCTTTTTCGTCGACACAATCTTTTTCTGAAGAAGTCGGTTGTGAGGTGAACATCAAGGCATATATATACCTGGTATGAAAATGGTGTTAGATATTTTGAAAGAAGAATTGTGTCTTTACTTCTCAGAGCAAGAGATATCGGAGAACCCTGGGCAGAGGTGGATCTTAATTCCATTTTTAAATGCAGCTATAAATGAGGCTAATTTACCAAATAAGCTTAAAGAGAATCTGTTAGAAATATCTGTGGATGGGATGTTACACCAGGAATTCAAGTCTTCTAATTTAGATACCTTTTGGTTAATGAGAAAAACAGAATACCCGGAATTAACAACTGAGGCTTTGAAATGTTTGATTCCATTTGCCACCTCGTACTTATGCGAGTTGACATTTTCATTGATGGCCCAGATAAAAAGTAAGCATAGAAATCGCTTAAATTTGGGAAACGATTTAATTCTATGCGTCGCAAAAACAGATCCACGATGGGATAAATTAATTAATAAAAAACAAGCTCAACCTTCACCTTAGGATTTTATTTTTGTTCATATTATAAACTTTATAACATATTAAAATGTTAATGAGAAATTATCCTTCCGTAAGAGAATTTTAAGTAAGAATAATTTTAAAGTAAGAGTCTTACTTAATAAATAAATATTAATTGTCTTTATTGTCTTTTTTTCTAACTAAAGTAGCCAGTTTTTTCGACCTCTGGCGACCCTCATACAGAAGGTTCGCGACCCCCAAGGGGGTCGCGACCCACAGGTTGAAAAACACTGGTCTAAAGCCTTCCCCGTCAAATGGACTGTCCAACACAAAAATATTTATTAAAATCGGTCCAGTAGTTCCTGAGATTAAAGCGTTCAAACTAACAAACATATAAACAAACTCTTCAGCTTTATATAGATTCAAGCAAAACCTACCAAATGTGATTCTAAATCGGTCCTGCACAAGCGTTCCTAGTGAAGTAAGGGTGTACCTAATAATTACCACTGTCTTTGTACGCGTCGTGCGCGGGCGCAAGCGTCGTCGGCTCGTCGTCGTCGTCGTCCTCGGGCTCCGGCGTCGTGTACCGCGTCGTGAACGGCCGCCGCGTCGTGATCATGGTCTCGTTGCCTGGAACACAGATAAATCTTTATATAGCAAAAATAAAAATGAATTGCTGTTCGTTAGTCTCGCTAAAACTCGAGAACGGCTGAACGGATTTATCTTATCTCGGTCTTGAATTATTCGTGGAGGTCTAGGGAAGGTTTAAAAGGTGAGAAAAATTCGAAAGGGACGGGACAACAGGACGGAACGGGACGCGGACGAAGTCGCGGGCGGAAGGCTAGTAAATAGATAACTTGAACATGAACAATGGAGGCTAGGGGATGGATAGACATACTTTAATAAACACCCATGACTCAACGCGCGGGATTCGAAGCCACTACACTTGGTCTTGTAGCCAGGGTCCAACCAATGGACCAACGGGCCTGTCACGCACAGATGTCACGCTGTTATTTTGTACTAGCGGCCGCCCGCGACTCCGTCCGCGTGGATTTCTTTTTTTCGAAATAAAAAGTAGCCTATGTTCTGTCTCAGGGTCTAAAGATTGTCTGTACCAAATTTCATCAAAATCGGTTGCGAGGTTTAAGCGGGAAAGCGTAACAGACAGACAGACAGACAGACAGAGTTACTTTCGCATTTATAATATTAGTTGGGATTAGTTGGGATAGTTGGGACTAGTTGGGATGTAGAAGAGCAGTTTTATTGCTAACACAAGAGTGATTTTATTTGGATATCTTCAAGATAAGACCTTACTCATTGAGGTATTACTACTAACTACGTATAGAGAAGGCACCTAGAAGAAATATCTTCATAAAAGCACTTTTGTCCATGGACAAACAGTTGTCGTAAAAATGCCGCAATACCTTGTAGTGCTACTCTAACATTAACATACCCCCGTGTCTGACGCCTAAGGCCCTGAGAGTGATATGTGAAGGAGGAAATCTCTTTTCCGACGCTCGTAACGCCGGCAGCGGAACAAAGGGTCGTCTTTTGACGGCTCTCGCACCCGCTCCGCTTCTTCCTCTGTGAGATGACAGTCACTAATGCTTACCGCCTGGCAGGCTACAGCACTGGTCACCATTCTCGGCACGATCTCCGCTAGCGTCGAGCCATGGTAAGAAGGTGTCGTGTACCAACCTAGCGGGTCATCAACGCAGCACTTCATGGAGGGCTTGGGGCACTCGACCTCGTCGAGCACGTTGGAGCAGATGAAGGAGGTGAACACGTGCATGCACACGCCGGGGCAGTTCTTCGCGTCCACCTGCGTGTCCAGCGTGTCCAGGAGCCCTGCAATAACAGAAAGGAGGAATCAAAATCAGCATTGCGATATAGCGTCGCATCAGCCTTATTAGCGTTAGGGAGCGTTTACACATAAGCTGAGCTGCGCGGAGCTGAGCAGAGACGTGTAAATTTTGACCAAACACATTGCTTAAGCTTATGTGGAAACGCACCCTTTATCTCGATTCTATGCGGGACCGCTTTGACCATTATCCAGGATTTACTGAGTCTGGTACCTTTATGCTACTTATATTGAAGCGACTGCCATCAGACCTTCGTAACCCTTAGAGTGGAACCAAACAGATTGGATCATGCAAAGTTACATATTCAGATCTTACTGAACTAAAGTCAGAAAATATCTTAATGTGCAAGTTTTTTCACGGTGTTTTCCCTCACCGCCGAGCTAATGGCACAAATCCACACATAGAATTTTCAAAAAATCCAAAGGCTGTCGTTGTAGCGGGGCGCAAATTTTTTGTCGTTTTGAGCCAAATAACAGCGACATTAATTTAAACCTTATTTCATAAACTCATATAGACCGTGCCAGAATCTAGGCTACTCCTAAGTTCTAGAATCCATGCCGAATCATTGACATGTGTGTATGCAAATGCGGCGCTAATTCAGGCCAGTGGGCGTCGCGGGTGCGTCCAGAAACGGCGCCTGCGCAAGTGTAGCGGTCGGTACCGCGTCGCTATGCCCGGTGTTGCCAGGGTTAATAAGTGGCTTATCATAATATAATACAGGTTTGTGATTAGTAATGTAAGCCGCTTGGTGCCGTGTTCAAGAAATTGACTATCAGACCATGAGGTCGTGGGATCGATCCCCGCACAGGACAAGCATTTGTGTGCATGGACATGTCTGTTTGTTGTTTCTAAAATCAGTAACACAAGTGCTTAAGCTACTTAACACGGAATCAGGTCAATGTAAGCGATGTTGTGAGGTATTTATTTATTTAATTCGCATTTGGTGAGCGTGGTAGTTAAGCCAGCACCAATATTGAACAATTATGAGGCCTTTGCCTAGCAGTCAAATGTATAGACTGACACCAAACAAAATACGAGTACAACGTTAATAATTTCTTATATTTCATTCATTATCCCTGAGTTGCATTAAATGAAATGAAACCCACGACTTTCTTTGCATTAATAGTAGAGTGGTTTGCACATTGCCCCCTGCATTCCAATAAATAACTCATTTCTGCTTGCCTTCCCATTAGAGCTGCTTCGTCTACCTTTAAAAATCCTGAGTTGAATGTGGGAAACAACTACTTCACAAATGTTAAGTTGTGTTCTTTATAACATTAGGCAACAGATACCTTCATTTGCTCGTGCAGTTTCTTTTAACATAACGCACGTATATGATACACAATATAACAGCTTACCAGAAAGCATTAGAATATGTGAGACATATGGAGCGTTTAAATGAAGACTAAAAGCACATAGCAGCGAACACCGACGACTGATTTGTTATTTACTATTTGTTCTTATTATCTTATTTTAAGTGAAATTTAATTTATTATTAGAATACATGGTTTTGCTTTAAACCTATACGATAACACGTATCAAACGCATATGCTACGGCTCACTCGTCTTATCATTATCAACCATGGCAGCCTGGCAACCCAGGCGGTCAGTACGCGCGGCGCGTCGCCTATGCCGTTACCGTCCGCATTCCGTGCGCGTGCGCACCGGCCTTTCATTGCCGACTTTTCATTTCGCCAGGCTTCCCGCATTCGTCTAGGAAACAGGGATATAACTAGTTAGGTAGATTGCAAGCATACAATCAATATACCATAGGGAAGACTCATCCTCCTAGCGTTTATGCCGTTTTTGTGCGGGGCCCGCTTTTGACCATGATCCAGAATTTGGCGCATCTTGAAATTACAGTGAAGCGACTGCCATCAGGATTAGGGGAACCGGACAGATATTCGAATATAACTGATTTAAAGTCAGAAACTATCCGAATATGCAGATTTCCCTCACTGCGGAATGAAACAAATTCACACAGATTTTCGAAAAATCCAGAGGTTTGAGCCTGGATTCGAACCACTAGGCCACTATCGCTCCTACCTAGGAAATACCTACTATTAATATAAATAATGGCATTTAAAAGAGCAATCGTCGAGTTTCTTGCCGATTCTTCTCAACAGGAATTGCCTTCGGAATCGGTGGTAGAGTCATCATTGAGTTTAATTGACGATTCATAAGTGCTTCTATGAAGCCTAATCGAATAATGGATATTTTTAGTTTGATCCGTTACATAGCAAGTTTGTCGAGGATATCTCGGGTCGTACATTAGTAGTTGACTTTTTTTGCCCGAAAAAATATTTAACTAACTGACTTAAAAATTCTCATGATGTGAGAGAAATGGGAACAATAAAACCACTCATGAATTAATTGTTTTTGAGAAGTACCTAGTAGTTACATAATCCCAATCGCACCAAAATATGAGAAAGAAGGAATCAAAATTGCTTGCGCATTAACTTGTGTACTACAATATCATACATCATCATTTCAAAGTAGTAAATCTTGGCAGCAGATATAAGCAGGAAACAGCTAAGTAGAAGTTGAATATAGCAAAATTATCAAACATAACACTCAAGTTGGTCGTTTCAATAACCGCACCTTATTTTATTCACAAAACATGAATAAAAACAACATCACAGCCCACGTGTTGTTGCGATCCTCTTACTTAAAAGGGCATAAAATACCGAAATAAAGATTACATTTTAACTCAAGCTTCCCTCGTAAAGAAAGGTGGTTCCGTTGGCCATTCATAAGCGTGCATAAATCTGTAGCTTATAATGTAACGTAACAGTTGTGGTAACGGCGCGACTCGTAAGATCCGTGGGCCGATTCCGCGTAACATTCCAAAGAAGATTCGGTGCTTTTTGGTCATATTTGAAGTTTGATTCGCATTTTTTGGCTGGAGTGGCTTTGGAACAAAAGTGCTTTGTCGGAATACTGGAGTGTGTATTCTAAGAGCAAAATAGAGATTGGGATTTTCGCGAGTGTAGTTATGCGCTTGTAGCGTCTTTCATCAGCCAACATCATAAGAACTGATAAGAGATGGCGCTGATCGACTTACGAATATAGTATTCTGCATTACGGAAACTAACTGTGTTTGCAAAACTAGTATAAACCGTCTAGTTCGGTGAAACATCTCTCACTTCGAATACGACATTACTCCTCCAGAACTTTAAGTTACTGCTGACACATAAAAGAAGAATACGTAGTTATTCCATTCTGATCCAACCATCAATATGTCTAGATAAATTGTTTTATCAATACCTTTCAGTTCACTCTATCGGCCAGCCTATTTCAAATTTAATTAAACGATCCGTAAAGTTATTTTAATTAAATCATAAGCCATTATTACGGAACAGAAAAAAAACCGTGGCCATTATAAACTCAATAATTTATCTGAATCTGTTATTATCGTCTATCGATGACCGCCGAAACCGGGGTCCCTCACATTCCTCCCGAGATGATCCGGCGCGAGTGCCGTTAGTCCCGCGGGCACTGCCCCCTCTCCCCTCGCCCCCTCCCGGGGCCCCGCGGCCCTCGCCCGACCTCACGCCACTGACACAGAATCACCCAGAAACAAATGAAAGGAAAACAGAACTCGGTCCAAGTTGTGAGATCGAGCGGGGGTTTTGTGATTGGACTTTGTGGGTGGTCTTAAGTGATGGTTGAGAAATGTGACATGTTCATTTTTTTATGTTATTGGGAGGCAAACGATCAAGAGGGACATCTGATGGTTAGTGATCACCGCTGCCAATGAACATCAACAACTGCACAAGGTTTGCAGGTGCGTTGCCTGCCTTTAAGATCCCAGCTAGCTTAAGGGCTTTGTCGCGAATCACCGCGAATCATAATAAAAATATCATGAGTAAAGAGGGTAGCGCGAGATCTTGCCGCGACGGGTTTCGGCTCGACGCGCGCCGCGCGCCGGCCAGACTGGCAAAGGCTACGGTACTGAGCGGTTGTGTGTGTGTTTCCAGTAACTCGGTGAGTTTTTTATTCTTATAACTTAATTTGCAACTGTCTATTGTGCTCTTGAGGCTCTTTTATAAACTATAATGTACCATGAAGTGTGTATTCCGTGTTAGCGTATAGTAGCAACGTACAACCATGAACAAGATGACTGCTTAGTTATCTTGTCGTCATGGCGAGTTTGAATAGCATGTGGCCGGCTGGTCGCAATGAGCGCAGTACCCACTGTTTAGTGGTAGTAGTTTAGTTTTAGAATAGCTCGATGGAGCCGTGTGGTAAGGGGTCGCTGTAAGGGGTGGTTGGAGGCGACTATTTAGTTTAGATAAACGTGATCATCAGATGGTGCTTACCAGATGAACACGTATAGGTATAGTTTAGAAGGTGATCGTTGAGCGACACCGGACTTGTTTAGTAGTTGCTGTCCGCGGAGGCGGGAGTAACCAGTGTGCTTACACTACACGTAGATACATATATAGATTGTATAGATATCGCTTCTACTATGTGGTTAGCGACATGGTGGAGATGCTGGGATCCTAATGTTTTTATCTCCTACTGTATAGTGTCTGACTAGAATAAGATTGCATTAGCTGATAGCATCGCAGTTAGGTGTTGCTACGAGAACAATGAAATTTTTTTTTGACAATCAAATTTTATTAAAAAGCGTTTTTGGGTAAAATGATTTTACTAATGTATATAAATAAAATTGAGTAAACATAAGATGTGAGTTAAAACAAATAGCGAGTAAAATAAAAAAGCGAGACTGAGTTCTAGATTAGACCGGTTTCTCGGAACAAGGTAACCAGATAATAATTTAGTATAGATTTTGCAGTTGTTTTCTTTAATAATTTGTTCAATTTTTAAATAGTGCAGCAAATGAATAAGACATACCTAACAAAATGTAAATACCTTCACGCATTGTGTTCAAAGGAGAAGGCAGAGTAAAATATTCGAAGTAGATATCACTTCAAGTACCTACAACACAGCATGACGTAACTGTGGGACATCGCGCCTGTTTAGGCAGAGGTGTACCTGTACTGTAGTATGTTTTGTATAGACTCGCATATTTGTATTATTGAGAACAAGAAACTTGTTCTCAATTATTAGCCGCTGTTTCGTACGGAGATGGAATGCGTGCAGTAGTCAATGTACTAAATTAATAACAATGTAGTATTACACTTTACACGGACGCATAACTTTTATTTAATTTTAGAGACAGACGATCAAACCTTAGGTAATTAATAATCTGCTAAAACTGCCTTACCGTAACATGTCGGAACAGGAATACGCTGCCAGTTGACACATACCTTTTATTTCTCAATTTAAGAGCTGTTGATATTTATTTTAGACAACCACCATATGCGACTTGTTTTTGTGAATTAATTTCAAACGTTTTATCTGCGATTATTCGTTGTTACAGTTCGGAATAATAAATTACCACCAGTTGGGTCTCGATTTAAGTAGCTTGTGCAGTTGTGGACGTTGGTCACGCGAATATCGCAATATGGAGGAGGTAGTCAAAACTGGATTAAAATTGCTCATAGATCACGTCGAGTCTCTGAGTGAGTCAGCACGAGAAGCCTTACAGGGGTTGCACCTTGGAGAAATCTCGGAACAAGATGTGCAATTGGTATCTGCTAAACTTAAGGCGTCTATTGATCGTTTCATTTCTGAAATGTATAATTATTACAAGTTAATTGAGAATCCTTCGGCTGACGACCTGTTTCGGTACACGGCAATTCAAATTAAGGGCGAAGAACTGGTATCTGAACTTGACGTGAAATTAAAACAAAGGACCAAAACGAATGCGCCTACGGGAACATACGCGAATAATTTGAACGTAACTAGTAAATTACCAAAAATGGAGTTAGCGAAATTTGACGGGGATGTACTAAAGTGGCACCAGTTTTGGGACCAATTCTCGTCAAACGTGGACAGCCGCAATATTAACGATGTCGATAAACTGCTGTACCTTCAATCGGCATTAGAAGGTGAAGCGAAACGTGCAATTGAAGGCTTGGACACAACGAATAAAAATTACACTATAGCAGTGTCTACATTAAAGGAGCGGTACGGAAAGCCGGGGACGATCATTGATGCGCATTACGCTGCACTATACAGAATAAAAACAGCGGACAAATCGGTTTCAGATTGTCGAAGAGTTTTCAATGAAATCGAAAGGCATTTAAGAGTTCTGGGTTCCTTGGGTGAAGATGTGAATCATAACCACCTTAGAGTGATGATAATGCAGAAGTTCTCTCAAGACTTAATCTACGAGTTAAGGATGAAAATGGGTACCGAGACTGAGAGCATAGAGAATATACGAAAATACTTAGAACATATTATATCTGCCAGAGAGGCATCAAGTAGGATGAATGAGGAAAAGGTTGAATTGGAAAATCCTAGCACGAGTCAAGGGTCAGATGATAAATTTACATTAAATAGTCTACATGTTCGGTCGGATAGGAGTAGGAATAATAATTTGATGCGTTCGACAAGACCTTTCCTGCTGCAAGAAGATAAATTTAGAAAGAATACTTTTAAGAAACCGGAAGTAAGACAACAGTATAGGAATGACAAGAATGACAGGAATAACAGTAAAGACTCGAATTTGAATTCTACAAGGAAAAGACACATATACAGAGAATACACGGATAAGACATTAGAACCAGAATTTAAAAGGAGAAAGGCGAGTTGCATATTTTGTGGAAACGGTCATTACAACGACGAATGTGATGTGGCTAAGACACTTCAGGAAAGAAAACGTAGATTGGAAGGGCGTTGTTACAAATGTTTTTCTAAAGGACATAAGTCGCCAGAGTGCAAATCGAAAATGAAATGCAGGCACTGCAATGCTTTAGGTGATCACAACAGAGCGTTATGTCCTTCTCGATTGCCAACAAAAACAGATAGTTTTCACGCGAATACAACCAAGGGGCGTACAATCTTACAGACCGCTGTAGTACGTGTAGAGAAGATAGGAGGAAGCACTAAACCAAGGTACTGTAGAGTCCTCTTGGATTGCGGCAGTCAAAGAAGCTACATCACTAGTAGAATGTCAAAATTATTGAATTTGCCATCTCTTGAGGAAAATCGACTGTCTGTATTCACTTTTGGAGCAAGTCAGCCCAAAGAAATCGAAAGTCCCCTTGTTACTTTCCAGATTTTGTCTAGGACGAATCAGCACAAAGTTATTTACGCGAATGTCGTACCCCATATCACAAACAGCATTCCCAGTCCGAACGAGTTGTGGATGGGCACGTACCCTGTTGAGGGAAACATTGTTGTGGCGGATGATGGCACACAGGGCGATCAAGTTGATATACTGATTGGGAACGATTATTACTACTCCCTCATGTCACACGAAAAGGTTCGTATCTCAGAAGACCTATATTTAGTTAACTCCAAGTTCGGATGGATTCTTTCTGGAAGATACGATCCTTTGGAGGAAAACGTAGCGGATGAACTTTCTTGTCTTACGTATTTCCAATCTTGCACAGGTAGTTGCCCATTTAACGAGCCCGATCCACCTTTGCGAAGTGATAATCTGAAGAGGCTGTGGGACCTGGAATCAATCGGCATTACAGATTCTCCGAAGGCAAATCGAGACGATGAAGCTATCAGGCAGTTTAATGAATCCACGGTATATATCGACCACAGATACCATGTTAAGTGGCCGTGGGTTGAATATCCACCTTCTCTCCCATCGAACTTCGGCTTAGCGTGCGGAAGGTTAAAGAATTTAGTGAAACGGCTTGATATTGATGTACTACGAGCATATGATGCTGTTTTAAAGGAACAATTGAATAATGGTATTATAGAAATTATTTCTGATGTCTCCACAAACGTTGACCATCCAGTGCATTACCTGCCGCACCACTGTGTTGTTCAGGGAGAGAAACTTCGCATTGTTTATGACGCGTCAGCTAAAACTAAAGGCAACAAAAGTCTAAATGAATGCCTCTACCGCGGCCCCCTGATGTTAGAAGAATTAGCTGGACTTCTGATACGCTTCAGAGAACATCGCATTGGTATAGTTGCTGACGTTGAAAAAGCTTTTTTGCAAGTTGGTCTTCAGGGCGTAGACCGTGACGTAACACGCTTCGTATGGTTGCGAGATTTCAAAGGCAGTGTATCAGCTGATAATTTAGTCCATCTTCGATTCCGGCGTGTACCATTCGGTATAATATCTAGTCCATTTTTGCTGAATGCCACAATTCGGCATCACTTGACGAAAGGCAATAATGCCTCATTAAAACAAATAGCGGACGATTTGTATGTGGACAACTTAGTGACAGGCGCGAACTCCATTCTTGAGGCGACTCAACTGTACGAATCAGCCAAGACAGCTTTCGATGAGTTATCTATGAATCTACGACAATGGAACACAAATTCAGTAAATTTTCGTAAAACCATACCTTCACAGTTTCTTGATAAAGAAATGGATAGTGTAAAGGTATTGGGCTTAGAGTGGAATTTAAAAAAGGATGAGATGAAGTTGAGATTTAGTTTAGAGAATAGAAATGTTCATAAGATGAACACGAAAAGGGAAGTATTGAGACTTATAGCTTCTATATTTGATCCTTGCGGGTTTGTAGCTCCTATTGTGTTACCTGCTAAAGTATTTCTTCAGAGTTTGTGGTTTAAGAAAGTTCAATGGGACACGCCACTGACAGAAGAGGCGCTTCAAGAGTGGAAAACTATTGTAGCTGGTTTGGAGAGTATTAGACATGTATCAGTACCAAGACATTTTGAGAGGGCTTTAGTAGTAGACGGGACAGGCGAAGTAAAGCACGAGTTACATTGCTTTACTGACGCGTCACTGCAAGCGTATGCCGCGGTTGTGTATATGCGAAGTACGTATAGTGATCAGAGTGTAGTGAGTTTTATAGCAGGAAAATCACGCTTAGTTGAGAAAACCGAACAGTCTGATTTGCAAATACCGAAACTGGAATTATTAGGCGTTGTTATAGGTTGTAGACTGCTTCGTTATGTTTCGAAATTCCTTAGGACAACAGTTTCAAATCAGTATTTATGGACGGATAGTCAAATTGTATTGAGCTGGTGTAACTCGGACAAACTCTTGCCTCCATTTATAGCAAAACGAGTTGATGATATTAAGCAGAATTGCGATCTTCGATTACGATACGTGCCAACTCAAATTAATCCAGCAGATATAGCAACAAAGTTTAATAGTTCTCGTGTTGGTGATATAAAGCAATGGATAAGAGGACCAGAATTTTTGACACGTACGAGTCACCATTGGCCTAAAAATGTTACCGAGGTCTTGTGTGCTCCGATTTCTTCGAGTGGGGAGGGTCCCTCGGAAATACAGATGGAAGTTCAGGAGGGAAACGATATTCCTCACGATGAAGTATCACACGAGGTCAATATTGCCAATAATGATAATGTGCAGGTAAACTCCCAAACTGAATTTTCCATAGACCCTGAAGATCACGTTGCGGAGATTTTATGTATACAGCAGTCCTGTTTTCCAAAGGAAACAAGAGGTGAACAAACCGACTTAAAGAGATCACTTGGGTTATTTTTAGACGCCAAAGGACTACTTCGTTGTGGTGGTAGATTTCGTAACGCAGATTGGCCAGAGCATCAAAAACATCCCATCCTTCTACCAAAAAACAACGAATTTACCTTTAAAGTGATCGAGAAGACTCATACCTCGAATTACCATGTAGGAGTCTCGCACACGTTATCAGCGCTCAGGTTGTACTACTGGGTGCCGCACGGACGGTCACAAGTTCAGAAGGTGTTGCGTCGATGTCAATCATGTAAGAAGTACGGAGGTGGTCCGTTTAAACTGCCACCTATGGCCCCTTTACCGCCCGAAAGAGTGAGATACCATGCTCCTTTCTCATTTATTGGGATTGACTATTTCGGTCCATTGACAGTTGAGACGAATGGTCCCAACGGAAAACGATGGGTCTGTCTATTTACATGTCTAGTCGTACGAGCGATCCATTTGGAGGTAGTACAAGATTTGACCGCGGAGCAATGCCTATTGGCCTTGAGACGATTTATTGCCACAAGAGGCACACCTAAATTAATTATTTCGGACAATGCTTTACAGTTCAAGTTAACTTCAGACGTCCTCACAAATGGTTATTGCATAGAGAAGGGCATTAAATGGAAATTCATTCCCGAACTCGCACCATGGTTTGGAGGATTTTACGAGAGATTAATTGGAATAGTAAAAAACTGTCTCAAGCGAACTCTAGAGAAACATTTGTTGAATGACACACAGTTATGCACGATCATGAGGGAGGTCGAGGCCGTAGTGAACTCCCGCCCGCTTACCTCTGTTGGCGGTGAGCTAGAACACGTCTTGAAGCCTGCTGATTTTCTGCGGAATGGCGGGCCCTTAGTGACAGAGGTTGTAGACGAAGAGTTCCTGCTACCAACCACCACGACAAAGGCAAGCCTTATAGAAGGTTGGAAACGAGGTCAGCGCATCCTACAAGAGTATACAAAGATGTTTACGAACCACTATCTTGCTAGTTTGAGAGATTGCAGACACTCACATAGGCAACCCAGGGTGGTTGTAGATACGATACCCAAAGTGGGCGACACCGTTCAAATTAAAGGCGATTCCAATAGATCTTTATGGAAGACTGGAAAGATTTCTGCCGTGATCAAGGGCTCAGATGGACACATACGAGTAGCGAAGGTCGTCACGTCACCAAACGAAACTTTGACAAGATCGATTGCACATTTGTATCCCCTAGAATTGAGTGATCCCGTACCTGAGGAACCTCCTCAGCTGTCAGAACCTGCCGAAAAACAACCTGAAAAAGAGACGCAAAGTAGTGACCCACAACTTGCACAGGCTGCTAACCGTGAGACCAAGGAGACTGTCGCACCCGAGTCCAAGACAGCTACTAGTAGGCCACGACGTTTAGCAGCCCAGAAAGCGAAGGACAAGGTTAAGGAGTGGACTGCACAACTTTTGCACAACGTGTATTGCACCTATAATGATTTTGTTGTTTAGAATTTTATTAGAATACCCTGTTACGAAATTAAAAGCTGATTGTCTATATTTTGTTTTTATTTTTAAACTATTTTTTCATTGTGGTGGGGAGTGTCGCGAATCACCGCGAATCATAATAAAAATATCATGAGTAAAGAGGGTAGCGCGAGATCTTGCCGCGACGGGTTTCGGCTCGACGCGCGCCGCGCGCCGGCCAGACTGGCAAAGGCTACGGTACTGAGCGGTTGTGTGTGTGTTTCCAGTAACTCGGTGAGTTTTTTATTCTTATAACTTAATTTGCAACTGTCTATTGTGCTCTTGAGGCTCTTTTATAAACTATAATGTACCATGAAGTGTGTATTCCGTGTTAGCGTATAGTAGCAACGTACAACCATGAACAAGATGACTGCTTAGTTATCTTGTCGTCATGGCGAGTTTGAATAGCATGTGGCCGGCTGGTCGCAATGAGCGCAGTACCCACTGTTTAGTGGTAGTAGTTTAGTTTTAGAATAGCTCGATGGAGCCGTGTGGTAAGGGGTCGCTGTAAGGGGTGGTTGGAGGCGACTATTTAGTTTAGATAAACGTGATCATCAGATGGTGCTTACCAGATGAACACGTATAGGTATAGTTTAGAAGGTGATCGTTGAGCGACACCGGACTTGTTTAGTAGTTGCTGTCCGCGGAGGCGGGAGTAACCAGTGTGCTTACACTACACGTAGATACATATATAGATTGTATAGATATCGCTTCTACTATGTGGTTAGCGACAGGCTTAGCTGCTTTAGCTTATTACATTGAAAAACAATTTATGTACTTTTTTATTTAGAAGTTTCAACGCGCTGTTTCAACAGATTTATTCTAAGGTAAGTGTTCAGAACCGAGAAATCCCGAGCAACCTTCGCGCAACTCCGCCCGATATGGCAATCACGGAAATTGACTCGTAGAGTTAAGCTTAAGATATTCCGGTCCAATGTGAAAACCGTATTGCTGTATGGGTGTGAGACGTGGAAGGTCACAAAGGACATCACGCGCCGGCTACAGGTCTTTTTGAACCGCTGTCTTCGCCGAATTCTCGGAATACACTGGCCCGAGAAGATCTCCAACCTAAATCTGTGGGAGCGCTGCAGCGAAACTCCGATCGACCACCAAATTAAACGCCGCAAGTGGAGCTGGATTGGCCACACCCTCCGAAGGGACCAGGAACATTTACCGAGACAAGCCTTAGACTGGAATCCCCAAGGAAGGCGTAAACGAGGCCGCCCAAAACAAACTTGGCGGCGGACTGTCGCTGCAGAAGTGAAGGAGATAGGCAAGACCTGGAGCGAAATAAAGCGCGTTGCTCAAGACCGACCGGGATGGCGACGCACTGTGGACGCCCTCTGCCCCATCGAGGGGACTTAGGACCTTAAGTCAAGTAAGTCAAGTGTTCAGATCACCCTTGCTCATGTTCATCAATAAATCTAAAAGTTTCACCTTCCTTCTTTATCAGTTTCTACATATCATCTCCACAATCAATTGTTATACCGATTCGGGATTACACCGCTTAACATTTGGATCACATAATTTATTTTTCCCGCTGCAATAATATCTAATTCGATAATGAAACGTTTTTTGCAATCAGCCAATGAAGGTTTAGTAAATCGTCAACAACTTATTACTTAATTCTATGTAGTGTGTGTCTACATGTGATTGCCCGTTACCTTCTTCTGTGGCCCAGATCCAGGCGAACCGACTACAGACAGACCTAATTCCAATACAGCTAAGTTATTTGGCGCGCACTGTACGAGTATTTAGTTCGATTCTCGGGTCATGCAAAAGTGATGGTTTTTCCGAACACGGTCCGGGTTTGTGATCACCAGTCCGCATTTGGCAAGCGTGGTGGTTAAGCCAAAACCCATCTTCGTAACTATAACATGATGTCCAATGTTGGAAGCTTTTGTCCTGTAGAGGGATAGGTTCTTGACCTTTAATGATAGGTAGGTGCATACTTGACTTATTTAGGTTTATACACAGACCTAATTCCACCGGATACAGACCTAATTCCAGCGCAGCCTTGTTGCCAAGTTATTTGGCGCGCACTGTATTTAGTGCGTCACTAAACTGCTTACGGGTCTACCGTTACCCGATGACCTAACGTAGAGAAATCGCCGCCTGCGCCCGCGCCGAAAACGAAAGTAAGCGCGTGAGTGCGTGCGAGCGCTAGGCGACTGGTCACTACTGGTCATTGCCAGGTTCACGGCCCGGTCGGACTTGTCGAGAGTGAAGAAAGAAAGAAAATAGGTTAATTATTTTGACATTTCATTCATAATCAACAACAAAATCAACATCAAAATCAAACAAAATATACTTTATTTACGTAGGCCACAGTTAGGCACTTATAAATCGTCAATAGTATCACAATTTAAATTGACTCTACCACCGAATTCGTAACGCAGTAAATTGTTGAGAAGAAATATACATAAAATTGCATATAATATAGTTACTTGCAGACGTAGAGGTATAAAATAATGAACTACAAATAAGCCCCACTGAAATGTCGTCCACTCAGCCTATGCAAAGTCACGACGCGATATTTTTATTTATAGGAGCATAAAGAATAAGCCAATAGTATGTTGGTTGTCCAAAGTGCCCGGGCAAAGACTGTAATAATTGGAAATCATTTTGCGTCTTAAAGATAGGACTTGCTTGCACTAAACTTTGTGGAGTGGTTTTAGCAAACCAAAGCTGTGATTCTGAAATTGAATTAAACAGTTTCGTTACATTTTTTATATATTGCCATATTTATATTAAATGAATTAAATGAGGAGCTCGATGGCGCAGTGGTTAGCGCACTCGGCCTGCGGTTGCTAAAGTTAAGCAACGTTCGCAGATGCCAGTCATCGGATGGGTGACCGAAAAATTTCATCTCGAGCTCCTCCGTGCTTCGGAAGGCACGTTAAGCCGTTGGTCCTGCGCCTGATCTCTCTACGGTCGTGTCAGACTGCTGTCCCACCGAATTATGAGAGTGAAGGAATAGAGAGTGCACCTGTGCTTGCGCACTCACTTGTGCACTATAATACATCCTGCGTACCTGGCTGATCGTAAGATCGGCCGCCATGGCCGAATACGGCCGGAGGGGTATTATTATATTAAATGATGTTAAAATATATGCGTTAATTGCAATAAAGAGACGTTAATTTTGGTATACGGTATATTTTACATTCACAATATTATAGAAAAGGAACACTCTTAATTTCCGCGCGAAGCCGGAGCGAGTCGCTAGTATCATTATAATACATTGTTTAGCTTTCTCAAAACCTGTTAGTTTTGCATTCAAACGTCGTAGTATCGTAATAGAATAGTAACAAAATTGATTTATATAACGTTATCTGAATGTTTATTGTACAAAACCACTTCAACACATTTATCCATTCTCTATATTCATTTAACTCACTTTTCTGAGGTTATTGCCATTTTCTCAACACGCGTAGGTAAAGTCAATGAACTTGGCAAGATGACGAGTGATTCTTTAATGTAAATGTTGGCGAATTAGCGTAATTTGAGACGACGAGCAAACTTCAAAATCTATTTCTGTTTAAGTAATACAGTTAGCAGACGCATCGGCCTATTTGATTACTAGAAAGAAATCATTTTTTATCTCCAATTTCGGCTTCTGCTTCTAATTTTCTTATTCATCACAGGCATGAAACGTGAATCGCATATTCTGTTCAGCACTCATGACCTCCCGAACAAAGTTCTGAATATCATCGTTTTTATTAACCGCTTCTCAGTGGCAAGGGCGGATCCAGATTTGGCGCCAGTCTGGTCACGTAGTCGTGGTCAAGTCAATATAATGTGCTGGTTTCTCACGGTGTTTTCCCTCACCGCCGAGCTAATGGCACAAATCCTCACATAGATTTCGAAAAACTCAGAGGTGTGGGCCCGTTTTTGAACCACGGACCTCACGTATGTGAGGCTCGGTCCGTAGGCTAGGCCACCATCGTTCTGAGATTTGTTAAGTGTTAGGGCCAAAATTTATTATATAGGGCCTTATTGACTGCTAACGATATGAATGAAAACGAATGAAATTAATGTATTAAAAAATATTGTAATTATTGGCGATTTAAAAGAGCAACTATCGAGTTTTTTGCCGCTTCTTCTCGGTAGATGACTGCGCTCCGAATTTGGTGGTAGATTCATTATATTGTGATATTGACGATTTATAAGTACCTTACTGAGGCCTACATAAATCAAGTATATTTTGATTTTGATTTAAACACATGACGCCTCGATGGTCTAGTGGTTTAAGTACCGGGCCCTGGTCTCGAGGTCCTGGGTTCGATTCCCGTGTCGGGCAAACTTTGTGTTGATTTTTCTGAACACAGCCGGGGTTTGTGATCACCAATCCGCATTTGGCAAGCGTGGTGATTAAGCCAAAACCCATCTTTGTAACGAAGATATGATTTCAAATGATGGAGGCCTTTGCCCTGCAGTGGGACATTAATAGGCTGATACTTTAGAAACACTACGATCATGAGCGATGGTGGCCTAGTGGTACGGACGGCGCCTCACATACGTGAGGTCCGCGGTTCGAATCCGGGCCCACACCTCTGGATTTTTCGAAATCTATGTGTGGATTTTTGCCATTAGCTCGGCGGTAAGGGAAAACGACGTGAGAAAACCTGCACATTCAGTGATTTCTGAATTTAGTTCAGTTAGATCTGAATGTGTAACCATGATCCAATCTGTCTGGTTCCCCTCTATGGGTTACGAAGGTCTGATGGCAGTCGCTTCACTGCAATAACTAGACTTGCCAAATCCTGGGTCATGGTCAAAGCGGACCCCGCATAGAAACGGGATAAACGCTAGGAAGAAGAAGACTTTAGACCCATCTCCGCTCTGGTTATCAGCGGCGGGCAGCGCAGCCACGTGGCCGCTACTTTCGCGCGGTCGTCGACCGAGAAAGCGCGATGTAATCAACTAATGTAATAACGCCGGCGCGTCTGCGCTGCCCAGCGGACGCGGACACCATTCATGATACTCTGAGGGTGTCAATGACCATAGGAATTAGGAATTGAAGGGTTTGGTAAAGGTACGGTTGGTAAAGTCTAGCAATTCTGATAACCACAGCCATAACTAAAAAAAATGCTCAGGCTATCTGTCATTGATGTAAGTCAAATCGAACTCGTAAATTCGAACTTATGGTTTTAAAAAGTGCTATCGAATACCAGTTTAGGGCGATAAACACCTTTATGAACAGATTTATATTGAAAATTTTCTTCGATCTTTGAGAGTATCAAAATAAATATAATATATCTTACATCATCACATAAATTAATTGGAATCCGTGGATTTATAACATAGGTTATTGATACTGATATCAAAACCAACAGTGTAACATACTTACTCGTATGTTGACTAAGTAAGTATGTTACTAAGTAAGTATGTTGTGTAGATTAGGTAAAATAATAAAATTTTAGAAAACTTATAATACTCACAGATACACAAGTGACAAACTGAATTACAAAGTCGGTAAAAGTGTTAAAATTATCTGGCACAAAATAATGTGTTTGGCGCTACAGACGCGTTGAAGTCTTTCCAATACACATTAACGTCAAAGATTTCAACGCACCAGTGGCTCTCCGATAACAATAAGTTTCCATTCAAAATGATTTCAAGGGAAAATTGATTTTTTAAACAATTTTTATGTTTTGTATGAAAGAGGAAAGAGAATTTTAGTTAATACTAAGTGTACCGCGCATATCATCATAGGTCTATCCACTGTTGGCTGTAGGCTTCCCCCCAGGTAGGGCATTATATTTCGTTGTCGATAGTCGCTTGTTCTACATTATTATTAAAAAGCTAGAATTAATGAGAAAAAACATCCATCTACTTCTACTGTAGAACTATTTAATAAACAGATCGGAACAAAGGTTTAATATAATCGCTTTTTACACCAAGCATAATACAATGTTTTATAGTCACAGCTTGATCATTGTAAGTTGTCAGATAATATCGGTGCAAATTGACTGTTTATTACAGCACAATGCGTGTGTGGCACAGCGTACAATCACCGCGAGCTGATCGTGATCTTGAATTGAAACTGTCAGGCAAACAGGTGGTTGTATGCATGTTCTTGATTGATGCCTATCGAATTTACGGAATTTATGTAATAACTGTGTTTACTCGTGATACAAGATAGTAATTTAATGGTTGAACATAGTGCTATCCAGATTCAAACAACCTTCATAAAATAGAGACATGCGAATTTTTCCAACTAGGAAAATTAAAGCATTTTTTAATATCAGCGCGAAAGATTTCAACGCGCTAACGTAAAATTTACACTTTGTGGTTTGACTTAACAAAAAACTACATTTATTCATGAAATAAAACTGCTTTTAAACTATTTCAGTAGCCATGATCACTGCTGCTGAAAAGTAGCCGAAACGTCGGAGTTTCCTGAAAACATTAATTTTTAAAATTATACGGCAACATATCCTTTCAAAAGTAGTTTTATGTCATGAGTAACAGTCGCGTAAACCTAAGAAAACATTATACGTTTTTATTCATGATACATGCCTGCGATTAGTCAGATGACAACGAAGACAAAACAAATGACAGGGACGGATATTATTGACTGCGCTTTGTGTAAAAATCATTTTTCATCTGCTATGAAGACAAAAAAACGATTTGAACTAACGATTTGACTTTGACTAACATAACAATAAAATAAATCTGAAATTATGTTCCTCCTTAGTTCTGAAGCGTGTTCAGAAAGCCTCGTCTCAGGCCAGGCGACGCGCATTAATTCGCTTTCAGCGGGCGTCGCGCGTTTCTCCCGCCCGCGCCTGCGCACGCGCACGCCACGCCGCGCATTCCGCATGCAAACAACGCTCCACCAAATACGTATATGAAGTGGGCTGAAACTACTCTGAAATCGTCTTATTTAAAAAAATATAAAAATAAAAATAAATGCCTTGGACTGACACACCAATTGCCTAGCCCCAAACTAAGCTCGAAGCTTGTACTATGGATGCTAGGGAACGGATAGACATACTTGAAATACATTTATAAACATCCATGACTCGAGTACAAATGCCGATGTTCATCACACAAACATTTGCCCCTAGCGGGATTCAAACTCGCGACCCTTGGTTTTGTAGCCAGGGTCTCTGACCACTCGACCATCGGGCCCGTCAATTTATTTATTTATTAATAAAAACTTTATTGACCACACTAGTAAGTAAGGTATAAAAGGCGGAATTAACGCTAAAAGCGTCTTACTACTTACTCCTCTTAGGCTCGTATTAATAAATCGCACTCAACTCTGAGCTCGATCTTGAGTGCGAATTTGATATGTCATTCTCATACAAAACAGCACCTCAAGTTCGCGCTCAATATCGAGCTCAGAGTTGAGTGCGATTTATTAATAAGAGGCTTATTGTCATAGTGCTAGTATGTTTAAAGAATATTTGACGTGCGAAAGAATTTCAGTGTAAATCAAGTTGCAAAATAAACGCTTTTACTTTGACTTTGACTTGACATCTTCAGATGTTGCTGATGCGATGGGATGGGACCATCGACTGTGAAACATCACTCAATCTAAATAAATAGATATTTCGCAACATCACACACATTGATCTGACTCCGTGTAGCTTATTAAACCCGCGACCTCTTGGTCTTGTAGTCAACTTCTTGACCATTACACCAAGCGGGTTGTTAAAATTTATGTTAGCAGAGCTTCCGTCGTTCGCTAGATATGCAAAAGTTCCTCCCGGTAGACATTGGTATATTTTAAAGGCCTCTTCTTCATGTATGCTGTCAGTAGGTATCCTTGAGTCGTATTCCTCATTACTGATGGTCATGATCGTTGTATGACGTAAAACACACAACAACTTTCTTGGAAAATTTAATGGAGTGGTTTGCCATTGCCTTCTCCATTGCACACACTTACTCGTAGTGTGTAGGTTTCCTCACGATGTTTTCCTTCACCGTACAGCTGGTTTGAAATTACGAACATAGATTTTTGATAATCAAGAGGTACGTGCCTGGCCGGATTTGAACCGCCGACCTTACGCATATTAAGCGGTGATGCTACCACTAGGCTACCAAGCTGTCAGTATATCAGACCACATTTATTTATGAATGAAGTGAAATGTGTTGCGTACGCGTCTGTCTACCTCGCAAGTCGCAGGTCGTGACTCACCGTGCCCGCCGAATGTTGCTAATTAATTGCTGGGCTTTCTATTCGGCGCAGGCGCAGGATCAAACGGGTGAAATGCGCTGACTCATTGCAACCGGACGGTAGTCACCGGACTAGCCAAGATAAACAGTCATGTTTATAGTTAAGAATCATAATGAGTTGACAAATTTTAATGTGTGGAAGGCTTTTTTGAGTCTTCAAAGCATTTTTCAATTCATTTTAAAATTAGCAACTGTCCAAAGTTGCTTGAATTAATATCAGCATTTAATATCAATTCTGAGATAGGCCTTAGCTATCACAGAATTGAACTTGGCTTTAAATTGACACATTTATGTTTTTGTTGATAATTATTATTAATAAAATCTTTAAGTTTTTGTGCATGTTGCATTTTAATATTTTAGTGATTACTTTCTTAGCGGTAATATCGTCAAAACAATCAAATAAATAGAAACAGTAAATATAGAACTTAGTAGGTATACTCTTACTCGGTCACTTAACGTACATTCATCACGTATTAAAATAAAAAATTGCTACCATTGCCACTTGCCAATTGCAAATTGGCAACCGTTCCAATGAAAACCCAAATTCCCAAATAAAACGTTGTTTACACAACACATTGTAAACACGCGGTCGTGTATGACATAACTCGGGCAGCCACCCAAGAGGCAATAAGAGAAAAATGGCCAATGATGACCACTCCCCGACCACGGCTTATTACGGATTATCCAACTTCCATCAAAGTCAATGTCGCGTAATCTAGCGTCTGCGACCGCCGGGGCTAGGGTTGCCATCTCTGAGACAATTTGAGAAAAAAATTGAAATAAATATTAATTTTGATCTAAAGAAAATTTTTTTACTAAAGATTAATCTGACAGCTGCGAACAATACATTTTTCGACTGCATATCTAGATACAGTATACATAATAACTACCCCAGAGCAGGAAGGCTAATGTTAAGAAAATCAATGAACTAATAGTTAGTGCGTCTCCGTGGATTTCGGTTGCCTCACACACAGTGTTAGATTATTACTTATCTTAATGGGAATAAATCGCTTCATTTATATACAAATCACTCGTACAATTTAATTTAGGTGTTCTTTCACTGAATTAATTGTACATGCGTGATCTATCGATGATAATGACAATAATATGTTACGATATTCGATAAAATCTTATCTCTTATTAATAACTCACTTTGCCCTTACATGTTCAACATACTTACACGCTCACAAGTGGCAACCCTACCAATTATGACGGATGGAAAGAAGGGGGCGCAGAGGCGGGGCGAGACGGAGGGGGGGGGGGCAGGAGAAAGTCCTGAGACGGGCCGGACGCTGGCCGCTGAGACGATTGAGTTATTTATTTGCCGGTGGCTTATCGCGGCTTTCGAACAAGACAATAGGCGCTAGTAGTAGTAGCCAACATGATAATGAGATGATATTGTCCAAACATTTCTGTAACTGTTGTGAACTGTTGTGCTATGTTTCTGCTGGTGAGTAAGGTCGCCAGAGCTCATTTGGGGAGGGAATATGGTTTTTAAAGGCAGCCAACGCATCTGCGGCCCTTGTGGTGCAGTTGTTGATGTCATGAGCAATTGAGCAGCGGTGTTCACTTACCATCAGATGACTTAAAACAAAATAATCGGGCCTGGATATTTAAATATATATGTTAGACATAAGAGAGAAGGATACTTAGTCCTAAAGTCTACTTTATACATTAACATCAAAAATCACAAAGCATATAAAGCTGAACTAACAATTTTCTTTCAATAAGTGGTACACACTTATTGAAAGATTGTTAGGTCTGTGTTATATTTTGTAATCCTCATATAGGAAAAGTAAATACATACTGAATTATAAACACTTTTACAAAGAACACGCACTGAAAATGTACTTTACCAACGTTACAAGTTTTTTTGATATCTTTAAAACTAAATAAATGATTTCATTGCTATTTTTCAATGGAGCGTTTGAAGAAAAAAAACATTTATTCAAAAGGACTTTGTCGTACAGTTATGATAATTTAGTACATTTACACATGTCTTCACGCCATGTGAAGCCTCCAAACCGGCAATTTACCAGCCATATCGTGCGTTACGTAGCGTTATTACTCGTATTTATTACCGATATGCACACAACACATCGTTAGATTTTTTTTGTATATCAAACATCAAGGCATTAAAAAACATTGCCGATTTTTATAAGTGGCGTCTATTTTTTTTCCCGTCCATCTACCAGACATAATAATATTTGCTAAGTGAAGAGTGAGGCAGACTAGAACTTTTGCACTCCCAAAGAAAAATGTTTTTGGCAATGCTCTTTTTTATATTGTCTCTTTGCAACCGTGACCAGTAGGGTCCACTTCAAATCCTGGAACCCATCGACTTAGTAGTTGTTTAGTAGTCGTAGTTTCCTTTTCTGTTTTCAAAACTATTTTATTGTTCGTTAACTTGAAGATTGCTATGTGCTGTAGGTATTTCCGCATAAAGAAGAGGATTAAAATCTTTTTCTCCTTAAAAATCGGTCGTAGCTATCGCCTGTATTATTAGGTTGTGTCCCACCAAGACATGAGAGTGGAGGATTACCCGTGAAGATTACCTCTGAATTAACCTGGCTTTTCTACACAGGGACGACATGGAATTTTCATAAAAAATCATTCTTGAGAAATGGACTGTCTAACACAAAAGTATTTTTTTTTAATTCAAAATAGGTGTTGCTCAGATTACCGCGTCCAAAAAACAAACAAACAAACTCTTGAAATTTGTCATGATAGTATAGATTTGTTATTAAACCTTCTGCTCTAACTTTTCTTTTGTATAAGCAGACTCTATACTATATTTATTCTCTCCGCCGCGAGGTGGCGTATGGGTCGCGCGTCTGCGTGCGCGGGCGCAGGTAACGGTCGCACCGTTACTGCGCACTTGATTAGATTCGGCGTACGCGCTTTGCTGATAAACAATCAGGTCCGATAGATACTGACGACTGGTACACCAGGTAGCAGGTTCGATCCCAGGGCCAATATATCTGTGCATATTGTGATAACATCAACCATTAAGAGAGGTATGAGTAATGAGTTGCTCGTCTGGGGAAGTACTTCCACCAGACAGAAGACCACAGTGAAGTAGCATTTCGTATCTGTTATGCTATGATGTTTCTGCTGGTGAGTAAGGTCACCAGAGCTCTGTTGGCGTGGGTATGGTGTTTTAAAAGGCAGGCAACGGATCTTCGACCCGTGTACGGTTGTTGTCCATGGGCAGCGGTAGGTAATCACTTACGATCAGATGACCCTCTAGTTTCTTTGCCTCACATAAATAAAACATCAATTTGCCTTAATTAGTAGCTTATGATTATCAGGATTGCAAAAACCAAGAAAAACATCGGTTTCAAAATGTGAATGTATTAAAACTCTACTTAACTTCAAGCTCTATTCTATTCTTAGAATGCTCACATTCCTTTGCAGAGTTAAGAACTCATAAAAATATTTCACTACAAATGGGTCGTCGACCTCCATTGGCCTAGTAAGGTCACGGTTTTTAGGCCAGCAGGCCTCGCCTAGCGCCGCCTCACAACAATACGTCAACATAACCTCTTTCCTCTTTTCGCTATCAGACCGAAACGTTAATGAGCATAATTTTGGTAATTAAATCGTTCTTAATGACTGAATTAGCATGAGAAAATGAAGACCTAGATCCGCAAGTTTTTTAGATTAACAGTTTTTTATATTGTCGGCTGTTTTGAGAAGTTTTTGTAGAGTCACTTTCGGTTAATCAAGATGTTATCAGTCTTGTAGACTGTGTGAATTGGTGTTACCGTGACTACGAGAAAATGGTAGTGGGGCAGAATTAAATGTGCTTTGTTATTTTTTATGACGAGACTAGGGCACTATCCAATGATATCAAAAAATGAAAAGATGCGCTACTATATATATGCATGTGATCCCTAAGCATGTAGGTACGAATGATTTTGTTCGGAGGTTGTAATAAAAACAAAATGAAAAGTACAGGCGCGGTAGGGCGACAGCCCATGGCACCAAATAAAAATGACGCCACAGGAGCCCCTTATCTATCCTTACTCGTATACATAGTTCGAACTTTTCTTAGACGTAGAGGTAGAAATCTCGCCCAGAGCGTCGGTAGAGTTAAAACCGGCACTGGGTAAGTACTTTGCTTTTAAGGCGATAGTTATTTCTTGTGAGGTGTACTTTTTGTGAAGTTTACAAAACTTAACCAACTAAAGGGAATGTGTTGAAAAATGCATGCATTGAGGGAATGCATGGGAATATGTTGACTAATATTTTTGTTGGGTAGAAGGGTTGGTGCCGGATGATGTATTGTGAACAGTCGTTACACACCTTTTTTGCGTTGCTGCTGTTGCTGCCCATCCCCCTGAATTTATGGAATATTCAGTCACTTCTCCGTGGAAACGGAAGGTAGTTCTTGGTTCTAAGCCAGCATTTCTCTGCTGTTCAAGAAATAGAGAGTTATTTTGTCATTTAAGTCCACGCTATCTAAATACCTAGTTATCTAGTAATGTATCAGTGTCTATCTGTAACATTAGACGGGCAAACTTTCAATCCCAGCATGCGACGCCACTCGTTTTTCATTTCACTACACACATGTTTTGAAATTCAATATTCAGTCACCGCACCGCCCGATTCGCCGAGCCTTTTCACTTCAAGCTCCTAGTAGAGGGAAAACAGCGCAAAACTAATGAACAAATAAAAACTGTTTTTGAATAGCACTTTCACAAATTGCCCATTCAGACGTTGTGTCCGCTGGACGTTGAATTACCTCACCTTTGTGGCAATTAGTTATGTGACGGGTATCTGTATTGTCTGAGGATATCCGTAAAAGAAATCTGTAATTTTTATACAGGTCTTTTCCATATGATTTTAATAACTCAAGACCCACAAGCAAAGGCAGGGCTAAAAGCAGTGGAAACGTCGCTATGTGGTAGTTATTAAACCGCAACTTCAACCGTTTAAGTTGTTTCATGGAGTAACGCGTTAATCTCACAAAATAACCCAGAAGATGAAATTCTAAGAAGCATTGTTTACATTATAATACTAGTAATATTAATAAATTCCGTGGACTACCAATTGCCTAGCTCCAAAATAAGCTTGAAGCTCGTACTATGGATGCTAGGGAACGGATAGACATACAACGCGTTATAAATACAGATTATCTTAATAAACATCTACATATGTCTCGAGCACAACGGCCGTTGTTCATCATACAAACATTTGTCTCTGGCCCAAGCGTGATTCGAACTCACCAACCTAAGTATTGTAGCCAGGTTACCTGAACACTAGACCAACGAGGCTGACAACAAATCCTATTTTGGACTTAGTAGGTACCTACATTCTAACAAAATATGTATTTTATTGTTTCAAGGGTATAACGGGACTAAGATTATGATACGTTTTCCGTTGTGGGTGGAAAATAACTACCTATCTATTGATGATAGTTGCGTGCCGTAACGGTAAAGTTGTTCTAAAGTTCTATATATCAGAATGTTTCTAGAACTTCGTATGTACGACGGAAAGTATTGAAAACCCTTCTTTAATAACTACGCTTGTACGAGTATTCAGATATAACTGAAGTTTACAATTACATAGGGCATTATTCAATTGAATACTTATCTGGTGCAGTTAACTTATTTTAGAGAAGTTTTATCACATATCGCGCTTTGTTTTTCAACGTTCAATGTATGAACTGTTTTTACTGGTTTTCTTATGACACATTATTTTCTTATGACATTAGAAATTACTGTATGAACAGTTTGAAGTAGGTATTTTATTCCGTTATCTCCTGTTGTTGTAATGCTTGGCTTCTTTCTGGTTTAGCTTCTATGCGGTTGTATGAAAAACATCTCACCATGTTTTTTAGTGTACGAGTATTATAGTCGACTCGTATTAGACTGAAACTGATGTAGATGTTTTCTTTAATGGACTCTATCCAGCATTTGTTTATAATGAGGTGATTCTGTCAATTTCTAGTGCTACAATCGGATGACTGATGTCCTTAGAACTCTCCGTTCTGAAATCATTTTACCTATTCCAATAAATAGGAGCATCACATATACCTAAGGCACGACATACATCAACTCCGCTAAGGCAGTCAGGACGCTACCGACAACTCATCGAACCGGCGACCCCAAAATCCCATCTCCGGTGAAAGTCTTACCGGACAAGAGCGAGCTCGCGAACGACTCGACCTGGGCGTGCGCCGGCGCCGCCAGCAGCAGCAGGAGCACCGTCGCCGTCATCGCGCACTGTCAACTGTCACCGACGACTGTCACTGGCCAACTGTCACTGTCAACTGTCACTGCGGGCGTGGGCGCATGGCGCGACCGCTCGGCGACGCGCGGGAATCACAACTGCCGCAGAAAGAAAGGGGTTCGCGTTGCGTGCGCGCGGGCGGCAAAGATTATATTAACAGAACCTCCTTGGTGTAATGGTTAAGAAGTTGCCTATTAAACCGACAGATCGAACAACATCAGAAGTTTAATTCATATTGAAAGGAGAGAGCTTTAGCAATCGTCTAGACGAACAGAACACAAAAGATTAAGGCACTATTAAACCAACATCAGACTGGGCATGCGCCAAAATAATGAGTACCAGTCCTTCCCTCCACACGGGTATGAAGTAAACCTCAGGGGTGTAGTATTTAGCGAGAGATGTCAAACAAGACTGCGGCTATTGCGTCTACCTGTGATCACCTGCGGAAAAATGGGTTGTACTGCTTATTTAAAAGAGGAAAAGCTTAGTGTAACTTCTACTCGAATGAGCCGCTCGTCTGGGGAAATCCACCTTACGGAGGAAGACCACAGTAAAGTAGCTCTTTTTAACTGTTGTGCTATGTTTTTGCTGGTGAGTAAGATCGCTTGAGCTCAGTTGGGGAGGGTATAAGGTCTTGAAGGCAGGCAACGCAACTGCAACGCTTGTGCGGTTGTTGATTTTCATGGGCAAAAGCGATCACTTACCACCAGGTGACCCTCTAGTATGTTTTCCCCCCTTCAACTTTTAAACTGACCCTTTTTTGAAACAAAACTGATACCTATAGTCCTATTTAAAAACGGACAGAGCTAAAAAATACATTGTCGCCAGACAAATTCTTTAAATTAATTGGTCTGTAAAGAAATCGTACCTTCTGTACTGAGTAGTAAGTTGGTATGTGGTCAAATTATCACCATTTACCGGCATCGCGTAGCCGTATGACTGCTATACGCTAGAACTGAGACATACCTAGCCAACTCAAGGAACTTGACTTTTCGAAAGTACACTTAATTGTTACGTCCTTATAGCTAATTATGCCCCATATTGTTATGGAAAATGTTTATTGCGACTTAATAGAGTTAATGCGATTGACAGTCATAGGTACTCGTAGGTATTAAAATCAAGACCTATAGTTAATCTAGTTAAGAAGTTAAGATAGTTAATCAACGGATGAGGGGAATGAAACTAAATAATCCTTAAGAGCGACCGTCCGCGACTCCGTCCGCGTGAAATTCGGTTTCCGCGCACATAGAGTTCAACTATAGCTTAAAGCCTTCCTCAATGAATGGACTATCTAACGCAAATATATTTTTTCTATTCAAACCAGTAGTTCCTGAGATTAGCGCGTAACAAACAAACTCTTCAGCTTTATAATATTAGTAATATAGGACAAGGTTCTGGGAGCCCCATGCTTATCAAACAAGAGGTTTAAAGGCCCATATACCCAGATTAATTGGTGAAAGACGACTCTGGACAGGTCACTTCTTTGGAATAAAAAAAAAAACTCTTTCATCCATAAGTCCAGTTCGAAATTACCTCTATGGTAATTGTAATCTAACCCATGACCTTATAACTTAACAAGTTTTACCTAGCATGGCATGAGAACAAACCACGGAATATGAACGAATGATGGAACAACTTTAAATTTGACCGGAGGAACATTCGCCGCGCCAGATAAAACTGATAACTATCGCATCTATTAGATGGTGGAGCTATTGTTTTCATTAGTTGTAGTAAAAAGACGCCAAGTTCTTCAGTCCAGATATTCTTCGATACTTGATTTATTTTCTTATATTACAGCATTAATATAGGACTATTGTGTACTAGTGCACCTTTGAAGCTTACTTTGATTTCATACAATACTTATAATACCGAATTCAAAAATGTTAAGAGAGGTAGAGCATAGTGGAACTTCCACTCGAATATATACCGCTCGTCTGGGGAAGTACCTCTACAGTGATATACCTAGCACTTCGTAGCTGTTTTGCTATACTGCTGAGTAAGGTCTTTTCTAAGGTCAAAGCTTTGGCAGCTGAGTTGGGGACGATTTGTGGTCTAAATATCTTAGGTGTCGCGAATATCCATGGGTGGCGGTGATTGCTTACCATCCAGTGACCCCCTAGATCGTTTGCCGTCTCTGCCATAGAAAAAAAAAGTATCTCATTTCTCCCGAAATAGCATATGCTTCCCATTAAGAAGCTTTGACCGTAAGTTTTAATCAAAAATCAAACTAAAAGCCAACAATGACTATGCTCGTCTACCCCATCTCATTAAAGCGAATGTGAATGATGGAACTTGGCTCACATCTTTCACCACTTGCGTGTACAACCACCGGCAACACAATAGAGTCATTGTGAGTGTCTGAGAGTGACCCTGAGCGGCGACCCTCTTACCCATTACTTGCTAAGCGAGAATTTCCTTGTGCGAAAGCAGTGGACAATGATCTTAATTTGTAACATAAGCAAAGTGAGTGCTAGTAATGTAGTATCCTTCAACTTAGATAGCGCAGTGGTTAGTGCTCCGCCTGCGATTGCAAAGTTAAGCAACATTCGCAGAGCCCAGTCGTCGGATGGGTGACCGACTTTTTTTTATCTCGATTGCCTCCGTGCTTCGGAAGGCACGTTAAGCCGTTGGTCCTGCGCCTGATCATGACAGATTGCTGTTCCACCGAACTATCAGAGTAAGGGAATATGGAGTGCAACTGTGCTGGCGGACTCACTTTTGCAGTATAATATACCTACATATATAATACTATTTCTGCTTTTCAATACTGAAATTACACAAAACTTGAATTAAAACGAACCGATTAATCATGAAATTCAGGGAAAATGGTGAGAAAGTAGAACTCTACAAATGATCAATCTTGAAGGAATTTAAAAATTGTTTTAAATCCTTTCCTACCTACATCACAGTGACAGATATTTTGAAAATTGGCTTGTGTCATCAACACTTTTACTTTGTTAACAGACGCCCAAGTTTGTTGGTTGGGTTTTTTCCTTGTTACTGAGGAAATGTTGAGATCTTCAAATATTGGATAAAGAAATAAATGTGCAGAAGTTTGCTATTGGCAATGCTTTTGATTCAATTGCACCCTCATTGATCCTATAGGGAATCAGCGTCATGCCTTGTATTGTAATACTTATTGCTGAGTGATAGATAACCAGACATAACCCTTTTGGTACCACCATACCTAAGAGAATATTGTATCATGCATCGAATAAATGAATTTTCTATCTTTCTTCTTTCTCTCAATGTTAGTTGATTATATTGGTGTGCTTTGCAGGTACATTCATCGTAAATTTAAATTTTGGCAAGGCTATGGGGTCTTCAAGGCAGGCACATTTGCGATCTTTGTGCGGTTTTTGATGTCGATGGGCAGCGGTGATCACTTACCATCAGGTGACCCTCTTATTCGTTTGCCACCCTAGTTATAACATATTAAAATAAAACTTGTCTAGTTCAACAATCCTTCACTTTACTACAGCCCGATCTCTATCATAAACCATTTAATTACCAAGCAGATTCATTTTCCATGACAATGAGTGTGACCTAAAAGCTACTAACAAGTGAATCTGGCTCGAAGTCTGTGATAAGCAAACAGTGAGCGAGCGTCCGTTAGTCTCCTAGCATATGAATGATCGGTTTACAGTAACCAAACAGGTTCCCCGTAATATACCGTAACAGGCAGGGCTGGCAACCGTAGGGCCGGTAGCCTAGGTTAAGTGGGTAGTTGTTGGTAATAAACAAAAATGAAGATGCAATACCTATATTTTTATTCCGGATTATGTTGCGCCGACCCTGCTTAGTGCGGGATAAGGACAGGAGAGAATGATGAATATATTTTTATTCCATTTTTTTTACTCCAAAAGTGGATCTCTTCTCTCTGGTAAGATACGGGCCGCCTTATAGTAAGCGGCTGGCGGCTGGCTCTCAATTGGCTGTGGGCGTTTTAATACACGACCCTATCATATCCATGTCATAGTATATTCTGTCTGCCATGTAGCAGGAGAGCGGACCCTCATAGTCAAGGGTCCACTCCTCGCCGAGGATGCGACCGGGACAACCGCTTATCCTGAATTTGGCAGGATTACTCGTATATCCTGCCAAATTCAGGTTAAGAAAGCAGAATTCACCATAAAACTTAGCACTCCATTCATGAAGTGCTACTACTGGTGAGGTTTAAGTAATTCTGTAGACAAGAAGTTCATTCATGTGAAAGTTTCTCTAACTAAGCTCTACCTCTCTTAATTTGTGTAGGTATGATAATTTATTTATAGAACTAATCTTTGTACATTACATATTCGTACATACTTGTATTATAGATTGATAGCCACACTCTCCCCAACTGGCAACCCTAGGCGAAGGTGAATGAGATTATAAAAGAGACGACACCCCGGCCGCTTAGCATATAACTGTGTTGCCCGACTAGTTTTACTATATCAGTGAAACTAATGACGCCTTTAAAATGCTTGCTGATGTGGCGTAAAAACTTCATTCTATGTTTTATAACACATCATCTGATAACATTACATTAATTTATTATAGATTAGACTCCAAGATCAGATAATTGTTGTAAAGTGAACGTTTTAAAAAAAGGTACAGCAGGTATGGAAAAGACCTAGCCAAAAAAAAATTATTTTTGCTCATGCACCCGAATTTTTTTTATCGAGCATCTAACCAACTTGTCCTTTCGTGTGCCCAACTAATAGTAATATAATTCATTTAATTCGTTCCATCAAATTCTGTCCTTCCTCACTTAAAATCTCTGGTCGGTAGGTATATTTCGTCTTTTTAGCAACCTACTTTTGGCAAGTTATAATCACTGGCGTAATCACCAAAGTCAGTTAGACATAATTATAGCGATGGCACGGTTTCAATTAAGAAACCCAGTTCCCGCCAATTAGATTAGGCTGATATTTCTTTATTTTTCACCAGGAGGTTCCCACTTATGCGTTGGCAAACCTTTTGGCAATTAACAATTAAACTAAATTATAAAAAATATTGACCCACAATTTTTTTGAGGCATTTTGCCCATCTAAACTAACATACCATTTGTAATCAAATGCGTAACGCTGGGCAGGCGGTGACCGCAGTATGTTGAGCGAAAGAACACAGGGGAACACTGTTGCTTAGACTCGTCTTTCCCACTGGGCACAATTGGCACGTGCCCAGGGCCCCGCGATCGATTGGGGCTCCTAGACCAGGTTCTGGGGGCCCCACATTTACCAAACAAGAGGTTTAATGCCCAATGTGCCTAGGTCCCCTAATAGGTGAAACACGGTCCTGCTGCTGTTTAACCCCTCTGTTGGACACTTAGTCGCTTTTTTACGACAACCACGGGAAGAAAATTCTTACCTATTAAAATGAGTACTTAACTATATAGTCAAACTTATAAAACAAAAGTAAATAAGTCCGGCCCAGCTTTTACCTTCCAGAAACAAACTTCAACCTCTTTAATTAATCCTGCGTATGCCTTCTAAATAATAACAAGTTCCAGCAATCAAAAGCATGACGTCTTAAGAAAATATAAGTACACGAACCATCTCGAGCTCGGTGGTCCGCTCGCTCACTGCAAAACAAAAACAAAAACAAAGCATCGAACAACTCTCGGTAACTCACCGGGAACATAAATTAAAAATCTCATTACGGGATCGGATGAATTAAAGGCACTGTCTGTGAATGCACACGGGTTGGTATTTAAACAAAATGTCTCTTATTTATATTTTAATGCATCTCATCCTATTATAGCTGTTTATATCTTTTAGTATATCTCTGGAAAAACACAAACCAGAGCTCAAAAAAAAAAAAAAAAAAAAAACTATTCACTTGGGGGAGGAATTGATAAAAAATCTGATTTCTACTCGATCTGTCCAGAGGATCTGTCACTATGTCATTCAGTCAATCACCTTTGTATCTTAAAATGGCTCTACCACCTGGTTTAACATGGGTATAAGGTACTTCTTATCACGTACAACCCCTTGGAGGCTTAGTGCGGAAAAATTCTCTGGATAGGTATCCAGAGAAACCTATTGTACTTATTACATTATCGACAAAATACTTCGATATTATTCCAGCCTTGACGCGACTGGTAGACGGGCACCGATACAAAACAGGCAGGGGTTACCCCTAAACCCGGTGGGTGAGCGGGTCATCGCATTGTTAATCGTAGTAGTGCAGAAATACCGCCCCGTGTGGTTCGTGCCTGTGCTTCTGACAGCTCTTGTAAGCACGCTCATGAGCTACGCCAAAGGTAGACGTTACTTTGTTTATTTATTTATTTGTTTGATTTATTCTGGGTTCCGCTGGCTTATTCAAATTCAATTCAAATTCTTTATTTCGGACAACATGATGCTTTCTTGTACCGACATCGCCGATAAAGTCTTTACTTTGCAACGGAGGATGTACAAAAATAAAGCTGTATTCTAGGGTTCCAAGCCTGTTTTTTTAAGTCCCTGCTAATTAAACTTTTTATAATTTATCATCAAGAAACGGTCGCAGTTCCTTGCTGAACATATGCCACTCCGTACGCTCGTGTCTTCGCCCTATCCTCGACCAGTCGCATCCTGCTCTAACCAGCCATCTTGCGCAAATCCCTGTTTCCCAGTTCCCTGTCTGGACAACTTACCCGTGAACTAACCATCACCATTCATAGACGTTAAAAAAAACATGTGAAAGGATTAAAAAAGATAAGACTGCAGCGTGAAGTAACAGTTACCACTCGTAAAGCAGGGTGAATGTTTACTAGTGAAATGAAATGAAATGAAATAATTTATTCAGCAATTTGATTCACTTAGTAATTTATATTGCACATAATGTTACTTCACGCTTATTGTCTGTAATCTGTAAGTGAAGGAATAAGGAAAATGAGTTAGATAGAGAAGGCAATTGCAAACCACTAGGTACATTAAAACTGCCAAGAGAGTTATTGTGTGTTTCATTCATACAATGATCACGACACTCAGTAGTGAGGAATACGACTCAAGTTTTAGTAGTTCAAGAGTTTAGTTAGGTGTACTGAGAACCCTCACCGCCTGCGTCACTCGCGCTTTGCGTGCGCACGCGCAGGTCGAGTCGTCCTTGCGAATAACGGTGAGCGCGTGGGTGGTGCTCTGCGGCGGATGCTGTGCACACTCCGAGAGACCACAGTTACAATAGAGACGATTTACAAACAAACTGATTGAAAACAATGAGGGTTTTCGTTATTTCGAAAATCCGCCAGATGGCGTTAAGTAGGCGTAGGGTCTAGTACCCGAAGATCGGTTTAGCGCCTAACAAGGCGGACACCGATCCTTCCCTGCTCGGGGGCGATGAAAACCGCAGGAGTTTAGTGGGTAGTGGGACGAACGTCTCTAGTTCTGAGCCCCACACACGGCTGCAGGCCTAGATAGCCTGTAAGCTATGGCGCGTAAAAGCGTTCTCCTACGAAAAAAAAGGTAGGCGTAGGGTCTACCTGATATGTATTGGTGAATTTAAAAAGTGCAAAGTAGAGCTTAGTGGTAGGTACTAGGGTGTCTAATATATCGACAACAGAATAGGTACTATTCAGTGAAAATTTTAAATCTATTGTTAAGAAATAAAACACACATGTTTATAAATCACTTTCATTTTGCAAAATCAACGTCGTCCTTACCGCTAAATATTTACACGAATGTCAAATACTTAACAAAAACTCACTTCCGCTTACAAACAAATGATTTTTTTTAACCGAAACTATAAATCAACAAAGGATATAAAAAAATTATGAGTACACTTTTACAATCAGGTAATAAAGTGTGGCCGCATAAAAAATCTTATACCAATATGAAAAAATAAGTAAGTCCTGTTTTATAAGAGTAGGAAGACAGAAACAGTGTTTAAAAACTATTATAGGTGCCTTCAAAATATAAAGAATTTATGGTCCTCATGTGTGGTGAAATATACAATCCCAACTAATATTATAAATGCGAAAGTAACTCTGTCTGTCTGTCTGTCTGTTACGCTTTCCCGCTTAAACCTCGCAACCGATTTTGATGAAATTTGGTACAGACAATCTTTAGACCCTGAGACAGAACATAGGCTACTTTTTGACCCATTCCAACCCCCCACTTCCCCGAAATGAGGGGGTGGAAGTTTGTATGGAAAATCTAAACTACTTGAGTTAGACGCTTGAAATTTGGCATGCAGGTCCCTTAGTAAACTTGATGCTTAGTTGCAAAAGGATATTGCAAAATTCCCACGGGAACGGGAGTTAGCGGGAAAAAACATTCGTATAATGAAAACCGACATCCACGCGGACGAAGTCGCGGGCGGCCGCTAGTGATTTATAAAACACCTAACAGGTTGAGTAGTGAAATAAACATGACCATAGGAAATATGTTCATTATTACTTTTGCATTTGTACTGACTGTACTACAAACTATATTATATATTTTGAGGCACTGTTTTAACTTAAATGTAAAAATTGATTAACAAATACCACTGTCTACTAAGTACTATAATCGGTTTTGGCTTACTCACCATGCTTGCTTGGAGTTTGGTAAAAACAAACACGTGCTGAGTTCGGAAATTTAGACCGACTCGCGAATCGAATCTGGTAACTCGCGATCATGGTCCGGTACTTAAACCATAAAAATACCTATCTGAAACTTAACTAAAAGAAACAAAACTACGAGATTACTAAAGAAACTTTACAAGTAACTTAGCTACAAGAAAAAAATAATTTCTTAGTGATACATTTTATTGTTTCATTTACATACAGCATACGACTAGCAAAAGACACTGTTTTTCAAAACCACTTGAATCATGTTTAGAGAACATTAACATTAATAGAAGAAAATTAACAATCATGCTTCATATTCAGGTCAGGATCAATACAAATATACCATCTGAATGATAAAACCTTCCTTGGTGTAGTGGTTAGAGCACTTTGATAAAAAAGCGTTAATGTTTGTGCTATGTTTCTGCTGGTGAGTAGGTTGCCAGGTTTAGTTGGGGAGGGTATGGGGTTTTTAAAGGCAGGCAACGCATCGGCGACCCTTGTAAAGTTGTTGAGGTTCATAGGCAGCGGTGATCACTTACCATTACTTGACCCCCTTGTTCGTTTGCCACTTTGTCATATAATAAAAGAAATAAGGACTTAAAAACAAGACGCCTCAAGTATGTCAACAAAACATGAAACAAAATAGTCCAGAAAACTTATGTATAATATGTAACTTGAAACTTATAGCTACACTTTTATATGAAAATAATTGTCTTTGAATCACAATGAACTTAGTGTATGTAAGATAACGCAACCAATTGTGTTGTTGGTGTTAGGAGAAATAATTTGTACTCATTAGCAGGACATTCTACTTACTCATACCATGGACACAAGATAACTATAGCTTATGCTTACGAGTAGAAATATTAGAATTCTAAACTTATCATTTGTGTGTAGTTAGTCATGTTTAAGTAGATACCCTCCTAGCCATCTTCGGCAATGGCGGACAGCCATACAATCAGCCAGGTATGCAAGATGTGTATTCTAGTGTTCCAAAAAAATTTTTACTATATGAATTATGGGACTTATCGAAATCAAACTCTATGAAGTAATTTACTAGCAATAAAAATACTAATCTTATCTTAAATCAAATCGGAAATAATTACAAGTCTGCTATCACATCTGGCAGTGATACATCACTGTGATATCTCTGGCAATGACACGAAAAACATGACAAAAATACACTAAGGTTGTATTTACTTCAGAAGGCGCGCACCGGGAGGCGCCAGAGCGCATTTCACGGGCGAAAGAAAAAGGTATCTTACTTCTACTTCATAAAGTCAGAGGCATAGATGCAACTGAGAGAGGTGCTGGATGTTAGAATTGATTGGAATGGATTATGTTCTGAAGGAAATGACTGGATTCCAAATGTATCCATTGGATGTAACTACGACTTTGTTAAGTAGATGTAGTGAACCATTTTCTTTCTATCCATGTAATTGTGCTTCAACATCCCCCGATGCGCGCCATGCGATGTGACTCCTACCTAACATACACCAAGTCTCATTCACCGCACTCCACTTCACTTCACTACACTACACTGTCAGTTACTATCAGGTCTGGGCCACTGGTCACTCAAACTCCATAGCGTTCTTCATGTACTCGTCAATCTCCTTGTCAAGTGCCGTCTTCGTACCGGCCATGTACCGGTCGAGCTGGTCGTCCAGCTCCTCCTTGGTGGGCACCGGCTTCGGAGGCTGGTTGCGGAGTATGCCACCTGGAAGGAACAGTTCAGGTTGAAAGAGAGTTGGTTAAAGAAAAAAATAAATGTCTTATCTATCTATCTATCTATCTTAAAGAGAGAGTTTCAGTCATTCAAACGATGACGATGAGAAAAATGCCTGCTTATAAAAAAAGTGTCAGTTGACCCTTTTTTTTGGCATTGATTGTTTTTGCAGGAAAACTCTTTGTAAATGTGGTTAGCTAGCCCTGAAGGCCGAACTTCGGTCACGTTTTCTCCGCTCAGTGTGTTTCTACACTAGTGGGGAAAGTCGCCTGTAAACTTCTTTTGTGCCCCACACGGTCCATAATTGTGTCTATCAATATCAATATCGTCTTCGGTACATTATGGTTTTGCAATAAACATTTTTTGACTTATAACTTTAAACTTTCGCGTTGCATTATAATTATTTAACAGTAAGTACTCAGGTTCTTATAAAAATAATATCGCGTTTAGCCCCTTTGTAATGTTAAATATTGAGGAGCTCGATGGCGCAGTGGTTAGCGCACTCGGCCTGCGGTTGCTAAAGTTAAGCAACGTTCGCAGATGCCAGTCATCGGATGGGTGACCGAAAAATTTCATCTCGAGCTCCTCCGTGCTTCGGAAGGCACGTAAAGCCGTTGGTCCTGCGCCTGATCTCTCTACGGTCGTGTCAGACTGCTGTCCCACCGAATTATGAGAGTGAAGGAATAGAGAGTGCACCTGTGCCTGCGCACACACTTGTGCACTATAATATATCCTGCGTACCTGGCTGATCTTAAGATCGGTCTTAAGAGGGTATTATTATTATAATGTTAAATATTTTTTTGATTTGATTTAAAACTTAAACATCCAAGTTGTCCAAGTCCATGTAGGCATACCTCGTCCTCGGCCGCGTCCCCTCGCCCGCAGGCCGCGGCCGGGCCTCCCGCGCGGCGCCTGCTGCGGCGCCCGCTGCCCGCGCTGTCCGCCGCGCGCGCCCGCACCGCCGCGCCGCCCGCGCACGCCGCGCATGCCTCGAGCGCCCCTACCTCGCCCTCTGTTTAAAAGAGATCAGGAGTTATAATCGTAGATTGAAATCGTTAGATATGCCCTCGCAATAACCTGAAATTGATACTAAAATAAGAGCAACAATCGCTTCTTAGAGAACGAGCGAGACTGCTGTCTCCCTGTGATGAGTGACTGTCAATGTGCTCATTGATAGTCACCCGTTTCAACATTCAAACGTGTGAAACTGTTTTTACGAAGGTTAACAATATGCTGTCATGTGCATATTGTTAGTGCAGTAATAATTCTAAAAAAACAAATAAAGCTAAAGGAGTAACAATTCATGAGTCAGTGCTTAGATTTTATCAATTCTTTAATTTATCAATTTATCAATAATATTTTATTCCACTGCCATGGAAATAATGTCATCTTCGGTGTTAGTGTGTTTGTTTGCTAAGTGGCGTAGTAGGTCAAAATAATGCCACAGTTTTCTGATGTTTGGAAGTTATTATTACATTTTAGACATTCGCGTTTCATAATTAACAATCACGAAGGACGCCACACATGATGATGGGTTTGTACCTGAACCGCCCGCGCAGCGCCCGGGCTCCGCCCCCACGCCTCCTGAAGTTACGCCAAGCTTGCGACACGTTCTCGAACGAAACAGCCCGGCTGTAGATATAACATACAAAAATGTTATTTTACTTATTATTGCACTGCATAAGTAACATATAAAAGACTTTTTTCTACCCAATGGTTGACTGGTTTGGCCCAATGCCCAAACAAAAAGTAATATAAATATGTATAACAAAAATTGTTTATTCTCTCTCCACAAGCCAAAAAAACAAGAGATGCATTGAGAATAATAAAACATATTTCAAGATGAAGAAGAATCAGTGATGACCATTTCGATGCCTACTTGAGACATAATTTATGTTTTAAAACTTTATTTATGTCACATAAATAAAGTTTCACCCTCAAATTTTGTCACATTGCAATGCAAACTCATACAATCAAATACACATAAAAGTATATGCCTTTAAAGGTGTACATGTTTTGGTGGTAACCGCCAAATCATAGAATGTGTGAATCTTGTAAAACATTTAAGTCACCCCTCATATAACATCTACCTAAAAATAATGTTCAAATTACAAAAGAAAATTCCGCAATAGAGACTTGGTGGAACAGCTTTTTCCCCTTAAAAGTAGGTACAACGATAAACAAAATACTTTTTCAGTTTCATTTGAATTGCCGGGCGAGACCTAATTTAGGTAATGAAATGTCAGTGAGTAAACATATCTATTTCCATCACGACAGTACTACGAGGAACGCTATAGCGACGAAGTCACGCCATTGCCACAGTAGAGCTTATAACAGTAACTTATCAGTATCTTACTATGTTCTTTATTTATCATCCTAGCGCTTGTCCCGGTCGCATCCTCGGCCATTGCCTTGGAGTCCAGGGTCCGCTTTCCTGCTCCTTCTCCTCCACTTCGCACGATCTTCGGCATACTGCGTAGTAAGGCCATTGGCACACATGTCATCTCTCACGACGCCAAGCCAGCACTTATTGGGCCTACCCCTTCTTGTTCTTCTATTGTTCTTTATTAATGTAGGGTTTAAATAGGCACCTAGAGTCATCGTAATATTGTTAAATGTCGGCCAGAAACTGGATATTTCCTTCCTCTTCTTTGTTTTTGGTGTTACAAAAATGTCCATCAGTAAATAAAATAGGTAAGACCAATGTTTATAACATAGTATGTACGCAAGTCTCTTTAACACATAAAATTAATTATGTTTAAAAAATAGGTAAAGACATTTTAAATATTGCTTGATAAAAAACTTGACAGATATATTGGTAAACAAACATACATATTTAATTATATCAATTACTGATACCTCTTTTGTACTATGTAATCACTATGGCCTTGGAAAAATAACTGAATTATTAGGCCTTTTATAAGTGAAATTAGTTAATCCAATGACTTTCAATTTTAATTCTATTACAATTATTAATGTTATTTATAAAATGTAGCATAGATAACATTGCTTGAGGTAACCATTTTGGCTACATTAAAATTATATGCAAAATTTAGGATGCATGAAGTTTGCCATTGCCTTTGCCTATTGCAGGGGTTAAAAGCTAACTTTGTAACTATAGAGGAACTCATTGCTTCCATGATGTAGTGGTTAGAGTGATGTGCCCAAAAACCACAGGTTTGAATCCCATGGAGAACACTTCCAGTATGTTTCAGACATTCTAGACTTGAATGAACTGATTGACGTTGATGGATGTCCGAAGACAGTCACTCCATTGCAATAACCAGGCAAATCAATTCAGATCATATGCAACGGGGAGAAATGCTAGAATGATGATGATGAAGATGATGTAACATAAGAGAATAGAGCATTTACAGAGATTAAATACAGTGTTGTCCTAGCCAATCTGGCCAATGTCATTATTATATGAAAAATTAATCAATCTCTAAAACATAGTCTTATACCCTAAGACGAAGTACCAAGTAAAATTTAGTAGTAGAATCATATAATTAAGCAGAAAACATCAGTGTTTAATTCCATTACCTGAGATTTCCGTTAGACTGCCTCCATTGCCCCCTCTGCTTGACGCTGGCCTGGCTGAGGTTCCCCCAGCTATTGGAGCGCCGCATGCCCGGTAGACTGCTCTCGCTACCGAAGCGTCGTAGTGCACCCAACCGTTGCTTCATTGCTTGCTGAAATAAGACACGACAGAAGATTAGCAGAATCAATATATGTTTATCTTGCAATTTCATTACTCACCAAAATATTTTGACTATCAAAATTTTGTTGATTACTCATTTTACTGTGTTTAAGAACTAATTTTAAAATATAAGCTAAAAAGTGGTCGGAATACGAGTGGAACTTTCACTAGAATAAGGGGACAGAGCACTTCATACGTGTTTAATAACATTTCTACCACTAAGTACAATTCCAGGTGATCAAAATTATTTTGCATGTACTTATCAAACATTATACAAAATCAGTGAAATATTAATAACCTAAGCTTGTTTTGTTGACTTGCAAATGTATACGGATTACTGTGTTGATACCCTGTTTAAATGGGTGGCTGGTGTAAACACAATTTATTTGGTCAATAATTCTGGAGTCACTAAGGAGGCAATTAAGGCAAACAATGAAAACACAATACTGTATTGTATCTAGCACTTATCTGGTATTTATTGCTAGGTCAAAGCAAGCAAAGATTTCAAGCTCCCACTTTGCCATAGAAAATTATCTATCTGTTGCATGAAACTCATAGTCACAGCACGTTGCCTAAGCAACAAGGTTAGCGTGGTAAATTATTCGCCATATTATAAACGTCTACTTACTCTTTTGACTTCCATCTCCAAACGCCGGGCCATTTGTTGAGCAAAGTTGCTGTTATTATTGTTCGTGTTTTGGTTGAAGTACGAGTTGACACTGGGGCGGCGTCGCGGCCGGGGCACGAAGCGTTGCGGCGCCGCCGCCGACAGCATCGTGAACCGGTCGCTGAGGCTCATACTGGTTGCATGGAGACCATGCACCTCCTCGATTACCATCTTGACTAAAACCAACTCAGTCCTGACGGTCAGCTTAACCTAACACCACTTTACGACTTTCCCTTTACACAAAGATACTCTGTCTTTAAGACCGACTGAAACATGAGCCAGCAGTCTCAAGCAAATATCGCAAATAAGACGAATTACGAGAAAAAGCTGACATCGAAAAATTTAGCGATACTCGCGCGGCTCGCGGGCATCAAAAATTATCTATGGAATTTACTTGTCAATCAAAGAAAAAAAACTTCTGAGCAAAGAAAATAAAGTGTATAATTCATGTTTGATGTAATATCATGTTTTTTGTTTTTATTTAGTAGATTCGATTTTTATTATCAAGAAATCGTGATATTTAGTCTTCAATGTTTTCAGTTAAAGAAAATTTAAATATTTAAAATACTTTGCCATTTTTGAAACGCTTGAAAAGAAACACTGAAGATGTCACATTGACAATTTCGTAATATTTACTCAAAATTTCGAAAATATTTTCTGCAATTCCCAAGTTTAATGGATTTTTCCGAGTTTCTATAAAGAAACATGAATAATAATGTATACAGTTCCGTATTGTTCGTTTCCGAAAGTATTTTTCTAAAGTTCTCAAAGGCACCTATGGATCTCATCCATCAGAGGTTTCCATAATAAAGTTCGTATTGAAATAGGTTAGTTACGTGCTTAGTTACGGGCTACAGTTGTTCTGTACTTGGTTCAGCATGAAGTTGGAGGGGTTTATAAGCACGGGCCGCGAGTGCCGGCGGCTCATTTCGATCCAACCAACAATGTCGGAGGTTGCTAACGGGACCGCTATTGAAGAGTCTTGTTGGTTCGATATGGACGCCTGCTATGAAACATTTGACAAGGATGGGTAAGTTTCCCATGTATGTCTTCGCGCCATTATTCTACATCCATTCAAAAATTAAATAACACGCTTTATTGAAAATTAACATTATTTTTTCCTGAATCATTGAGGTGTCATAGCAATCAACAAAACATTGCATAATTTCTACATTATCTAGGCATGGTGCAGTTACAACTTGTACCTTCTTGTACTCTGCCACTTAGAGAATCAAACCTTATCAAAAAGTTGAAAGTTTAATCACTTCGTAGCTTATATTCTTAATTACTTTGAAACTTGCGAAGAAACTTTTGTAACTTTGAGCTTTTATGTTTAGTTGTTTTACAAGTAGGTACATGCTGAGATTGGACAAAAATATACATAGTTTTAATAAATTTTTTGTAAAACATAATATGTAACATATTTTGTATTATTTGATGTTCTGGTTTCGGTATTGGGTACCTTTCAGATAAATTCAGGATGATGAAACTCTAGTTAATGTCAATGCCTATTATGGCATAGGTTTGTTAATATACATTATGTATTTACAATCATTGTCCAAGCTGCCTGAGGCTAAACACATCTGCTTGAATCACCATAATATTTGTCTTAGGTTGTATTTCAAGCCATACAGTAATAATGTACATATATAATATAACTAAAAATCTATTTACAAGTATATAGCATAGCATTTTATCAGCCAATGATTTGCCTAATTTGATAATCCTTTGCAGCACTGCATTGCAAAGGATCATCAAATTAGGCAAATCATTTGAAATCATGTTTTCGTTGCAAAGATAGCTTGGAGTACTAACTAAAATTAATAAAAAAACAGACTATATGACATGCCTTACAAACTAGCCTTGTATATGTAATTTTTTTTTTTTGCAAAGAAAACTTTTTAGACAAGTTATTTGAGGAAGTTAAAGAATAGCATGTTAGAATCTGATATGCAATTTACAGTTGTCATGCTTTTAAATTACCCACATCTTAGTTCATCAACTTGTGCATTAGAGTCATTCTTAATTCCGCTCAGAGTACAGCACTACATTTAAAAATATATTTTTTTAAGTTTCTAAATAGTCTCTAATCAGATTAGTGACCAAAATTTTCGCCGCCAAAGTCAGGCTATAAGGAAGCTCGTCGCAGGTCCCAATCATTCAATCGCCTCACAAGGCGGGGCCGTTCTCTCCCTGCTCGAGTGTTAAGGATACCGCAGGAGTTAAGTGGGTAGAGAAACATAGTTAGGAGCCCCAAACAAGGGTGCAGGTTTTGCTAACCTGTACTATGGCGCGTAAAATCGTTCTAATGCGAAAAAAAGGGTCCTATTTCTCAAAAGTGATCAGAACTTTGTGCCTCGATTAAAGCACGATAGAGCTGTGTAAGACTCTTGGCGATTGGCTTACGAAGCAAGACCGAATTCCGCCACCAAAAATAAGGGATAGTGCGGGATTTAGAGGGAAAACCTCTTTTTTCGTATTGGGAAATTTCTTTTGTGTAGGAACAAACTTACTACGCGGAAAAACACGACGCAATTTACTTTCCGTCGTGTTCTTGATATGGCATACCTACCTACTTTTAAATGGGAGAATTGGGAGATGACACACTATGCCGAAATTGCGTCGCGACATTTTGTATAGAAAATTCATTGCCGCTTCGGTCGCTTAATTTCAGATTTCTTGTTTCTGTGGGACGGCTAAGATTTATGTCGGATTATCTTTTAGCATTCGACCATACCATATGTATTCAAACACAAACGCACATCCTGCCCATAACAATGGTATCCTAGGTATCGTACAGACAACAGCAGATCACGTTGAGTTCGATAATAGCACTTATACCCCCGACATAAGAGCGATACAAAGCTACTGTACCATGCAACTGTAATGTTACGCTTCATAGACTCCTCTGGTCCACTGCACACCTAATCATGGTACAATGGCATCAAATGATATGCAGTATAGTAATTGTGTTTACGTTCTCATGAATGATGATTGAAGGTTATCTAAGACTGGGTTCCCTACGTGTGTTCGAAACATCTTTCTTCGAAAATGTATACATCGACAACCTTTCACCGAAACTATCATAGTGCGATGACTTGTTTCTGCGAAGGTTTTTTTGTTCGATGTATCTGTACACCGAACATCTTACTTCGGTACTTTGTTTCTCCTACTTTTATTTGTCCGATGTAACGTTACTTCGAAAATTTTCACGAAATGTTTTGTTTTAGTCAGTGTGAGGGTAATTTCATCTTTTATCTATTGTGTCTGCGCAAGTTGCATTGGAGAACTAATTTGCAAACTCGTGACGGAAACTATATTTAGTTCTGACGCAATAATAGAGGTACCTATTGAAATTATAAATAAATAATAAATAAGCTTTTATCTTAAATTAAACTAAGCTTGTACTATGGTTGTAGGGAAAGAAAAGACATACTTAAATAAATGTATAAACATCCATGACTCGAGTACAAATGCCGATGTTCATCACACAAACATTTGCCCTGGCGGGATTCGAACCCGCGACCGTTATGTTCTATAATTATAGCGTTTGTTTTTTTTTGTGTTTGTACATGTATGTACTTATTACGTTATTAAAAACAAAATTTAATTCTATATACAAACATTTTTATTGATTCCCCACAATCATAATCCTAAATGTTATACCAAATTGCAGCAGAAACTGACGACAAAATGCAAATGAGTTCTAGATTCGAGAGATAAAAGATGAAATTACCCTCACACTGACTAAAACAAAACATTTCGTGAAAATTTTCGAAGTAACGTTACATCGGACAAATAAAAGTAGGAGAAACAAAGTACCGAAGTAAGATGTTCGGTGTACAGATACATCGAACAAAAAAACCTTCGCAAAAACAAGTCATCGCACTATGATAATTTCGGTGAAAGGTTGTCGATGTATACATTTTCGAAGAAAGATTTTTCGAACACACGTAGGGAACCCTCTAAGACTAGCGGCCGCCCGCGACTACGCCCGAGTGGATATCGGTTACCGCTGCAATAAGTCTTACTTACTTACTTACTTCGATGGCGCAGCGACCCAAAGTGAGTCTTGGCCTCTAATAACCAAAAAGCCTGCGGAACCCCTTTTTTCCAAAATAAAATTTAGCCTATTAACATAGGCTAGGGGCGAACGAAGCTTTCGACTTTCCTACAGATTATTTAAGCTAAACTTAAGATTGTAAGTAAAGTAGAGTGTCCGTGCAACTTTATGTGCGGTGACTCCGTGGGATCCAATCTGTAGGACAAAATAATAAAAGATTGAATTCCACCGTCTCATACACCGTCCGTCACCAATAAAGATCTTATTGTTGACAGTGATAAATAGTGATAATAATCTACCATGTGGTGAAATTTAGTCATAAAAAGGATTCATTTAAAAATATGTTACAAGTTGCGCCTCATTGAAAGCCGAGTTCACATCCATTTCTGGTTGAAAGTAATCTGAAATATCCTTTCCATTATTCCCAAAACTTTAGAAAAGATATTTCAATCGGGTTTCTCTTGCCAAGACGAACAGATTTACTGTTTAACTTTAAACTACGCCTAATCCGGTATGCACTAGTTAAACCAACAAATGCATTAATCAGGCCATCAGTCAGTGCAACCTTCGCGTCATATGTCTGGAGAACGCTTCCGACAAGGCCGCTGCAGCGAACTTAAACAATTTTTGAATCGTCACGACATCCCACTAATGCTAATATAGCTATTGCAGATACCTTTGCCTTTTAATGCGCTATTAACTACCCGATCAAATCTGTTTTTACTGCAGCTTATTATGTAATTTTATGAGTTAGTTTTGCTGAATGTTAGTTTGAAATTGGTGATCCAGTAAATCTAACTTGTTCACTTATTGTAATCAAGTGAACCAATATTGCAATAAAATTCTTCGGCTTTAATATGGTAGATTTATTTAATTTATATTAATCTTAAAAAATAAGTGGCATTTTTCGCTGTCACTTTAAGACTTAAGAATGGGCTCTCCTATGCTGTATTTTCAGGGTTTGTTCGGACAATTTAAAAGACGGTTTATGTGAAGTTTGCAGAAAATCGGTCGAGTGGTTCTTCATTCACCACACGTATCAAAGCATGTACCGAGCCGCTACTATCTTTTTTTTGTTTTAGCAAGATTTATGGTAATATAGTTTCGAACAAAGATTTCTTAAATATGTAAACAATTGTGTATCCGTACAGCAGCCTCGACATATATATTATTGGCTGAAACAACTAAGCACCATAGCATTAAAAGGCTAATATTATTATGCTGTTCGTTTTTAGGTACCAATTTTGGAATTCGCAGCCTCCAAATCTTCGTGAGAAATTAATATTGAAATATTTAATTTCACTAGATACTTTTACTAAAGTATAAAGATCTTAGAAGCTGGAAAGGATAATATTTTTATCCTATTCTCAAATACATGTTTCTTCATACCATTTACCGTATTTCGTTGACTGCAAACCTGCTTTGCCTTCATTAGATGTCACGAAAAATTCTCTTTCACGGGAAACTGTCGTCAAAAATGTGTCAGAGTTGAATATTTCCGGCGTAAAGGAATCCGTAACAGCTAATGAACATTTGTTCAAAACTTTTGGAGGGTTCGCGTGACGCGTCTGATGTTTGAATGTTCGATGTTCGCTATTAATTACGATTGCGAAGTGTCTGAGCTAACAGCTTACGCAAGACAGAAAATAGGTATGAATTAGTTAATAGGTGAAAGTTGCTCAATGTTTAAGCTAGAACTAAATAAATTTATTATTAAAAGCTAAATTGGGGAATTTTGAGGTTTTAAGTCACGTCGACCTATTTGGTTGAGAAGTTCCAAGGGGATTAAAAAAATAGCGAGACACCAATACTGAATAATGACGTATTCTCGACTAGAAGCAGTCGAGAATAATGAAATTTTTTTTTGAAGCAAATGCTTAGTCGAGGGGAATTGAACCTGGGACCCCAAACGCGTCGTCTAAATAAGGGTCTAGTTACTAACTGAAAAGCAGTGGTGTATAATGGATATAAAAAAAATGTTAATATGCTAGCATATCTAATAGCTAATACCCATGTAGGTACTAATTAATTGCATCATCAAACGAACTTTTTTCTATCAAACACGAGTACCTACAACAGTAAAGAGGTTAGTCACCAAGAACAATAGTCGCTAATTAATCTCTTTTTGTTTCTTCTCAAGGAGCGTAGGCAGTCCGATATCAGTTAGGTACGTGGTTTCATGTTTTAGTCCTATTGTTTTTGCGTTATGTAGCGGATCCAAATTGTCCAAACAATTGTTTAGTTACTCTTTAATTACTCTTCAAAACAGAAAAAATATCTGTTATAAGTATAAAAGTCACTGCTTAAATATTCAATAAGAACACGATTATTATTTTTTATTAAAAAATAAACTTAGTTTGGAGCGAGGAGTACAACCTCCGCAGGCTAGCTGCTTTTTAATATTTTTATGAAAATTAATAGAAACGTGCGGACCTAATTCTATTTTTAAATTCCGCACGTCAATTGTTTTTTATTGACAAAAATGTCTTCCCTTCTTTACAGTGTCATTGTTACAACCTGAATTAGTTTTTTTTTTATTTTATTTAGGACTAAGCCAGCACTTGACCACAAAGTTGCCTGATGTTAAACAACTATGTGGTCTACGATGGAGCGTGCTTGCTCAGGAAAAGCCCGTTTATTCTGGCCTTGAAGAGCCCCAAGTTGTAATGTGCAGGAAATACAGATCTCGGCAGAGAATTCCACTCCCGCGCAGTCCGTATCAAGAAGGATGAAGCAAATCGCTTAGTTCGTACGCGCGGAATCTCCACTGTATACGGATGAAGTCCCTGAACGAGTCTAGTAGTTCGATGATGGAACGGAGCTGGCGGAACCAAATCGTGCAGCTGAGCAGCACACTCACCAAAGTGGAGTCTGTAAAATACGGAGAGGCAAGCAATCTTTCTACGATGATCGAGGCTCTGCAAGCTCTCGATCAAAGTATCATCACCGATAAGCCTCATCGCACGCCGCTCAATAGAGTCCAAAGCAGCCAGCTGGTATCGAGCAGAACCATCCCAAAGATGGCAGCAATACTCCATGCAAGACCGAACTTGAGCTTTGTACAGGTTTAGAAGCTGTTCCGCAGTGAAGTAGCGCCTGACTCTGGAAAGGATCCCGAGCTTTTTAGAGGCAGATGCTGCCATAGACTCTATGTAGCTCCCAAAGTTAAGGTTGGAAGATAATTCCATACCAAGGAGCTGTAGTCGGTCAGATAGGGGAACAGATACGCCACGAAAAGCGGGAGTCATCCGAAATGTGCTCTTTTTGGTGGAAATAGACACGCCTGCGTTTTAGTTAAATATTTTACTGCAACAATTTCAGCTTGATTGATAATTTCAACTCAATTATATCAATGTTGTCATATCCTACAGGCCGAATTGTTATTGGTGTATATACATACATATTTGGTTTATTCAAAAACAACGAAATGAATAAATTGATGGGAAAGATCTTCGGTGATATGTGTCCAATTCGGTTGCTTTCGACGCTGCCGTCGTGAGTTTCAATCATAGATTTAAATCCATCCAGATATGCCCCGATACCAGCAAACTGTTGCCCTATTTTGTTTGACATGACGTACGTTTGTCAACATGCTGTCACTGCGATAAGAAGCAATAGTCGCTTCATATGTTAGTGCCAATTTCCGAGCGGATCAAAGTATGGCTAGGGCATATCTAACGATTAAAATCTATGGTTTCAATCCTATTAAGGATAAAGATTCTATGGAATGGTAATATGACCCTCGCACAACAGCTTAGAGGGGTGGGGATGGCTGAAAATCAGCGATGACCTCTGTCAGCACCTGCTGAGCCACCTCCATTTACTTCCCATTTTAAGTTGATTAAAATGTTAAAGATAAGTTTATTAGTAGTAGTAGTATAAGTAGGATAAGTAGATTAGTATGATAAGTTTAGTCTAAGAAAAATTGTACTTATGGGAAAGTAACAAAACATTTTGAATTTGAATTTAAATGTAATCGTTGGTTTTATAAGGCTATTTCATGCAGGGACGGAAAGCTGAACTACGACGAGTTCCGGCTGATCTGCAAGGCTCTCTTCCGTAATGACAAAGGACTCATATACCCGCTCCCTGAAGACAGAGCTAGGCATATATTTCAGGTATACTAGTTTTCCATTTATTAATTTACTTAAGTCTTCTTTAATGTGATTGTCACCACAAAAATGGCGCCTAAAAAAACTGCCTTATGGTGAGCAGATACCCCTATTTTTTTAAAGTGATAGGGAGGCTCACGTACAATAGGGTCACATAATGGTTAGTGATCACCGCTGCCCATGGAAATCAACAACTAAAAGGGTAGCAGATACGTGGTCTGCCTTAAAAAACCCATACTCTCCCCAACTGCGCTCTGGCGACCTTACTCACCAGCAGAAACATAGCACAACCGCTCCCGACTCACCAGCAGAAACATAGCAGAACAGCTACGAAGTGCTACTTCACTGTGGTCTTCTGTAAATTGGATGATTTTTGTTCCACTCCAGACGATTTAAACGCCCTTTTTCATCGCCCATACATGAATGTGTGTTTTTGTAGGTATTCGACAAGAACGACGATGGGTTTATCGACAAAGACGAGTTCACATTCTGTTGGAACCACTGGATCAAAGTGGTGAGTGCATTTTTTTTCTTTAACTTTATTGCTACTTTTTAAAATTAAACGTGCCATACTATTTGTGCAAGACTACAGACATTAACATTTATAATGTGCTCCTTAGTCATACATAATATGGTATGTACAACATCATTACTAAAATGGAGATGTTTCATAATTGAAGTCTACCTTTCAAGGCAAAAATGTTTTCGTCGTCACCCGTCGTAGATAGATATGTCATCACCGTAGAGAGATCAGGCGCAGGACCAACGCCATCACGTGCATTGAAGCTAACCTAAATATAGAGATATTTAAAGAAACAGTTTGCACATAATGATGCAGCCGCCGTGTTAGAAGTCGATCTAGAGCATTATCATCATCATCATCATTATCATCATCATCATCATCATCATCATCATCATCATCATCATCTGAACAGTGTGTATGGTTGCAGATAGTGCGGCCGATCAGTGCGTTCCTGATCGTGGACGTGCAGAACGACTTCATCTCCGGGACCCTCAACATCAGCAAGTGCAACGCGCAGCAGGACGGCAGCGAGGTGAGTCCCTTTTGACGACCCGCTTGGTGTTATGGTCAAGATGTTGCCTATTACGCAAGAGGTCGCGGCTTCGATCCCCGCACAGGACAAACATTTGTGTGCATGAACATGTTTGTTTGTCCTGGTCTAGGTGTTATTTGTATCTATTTAAGTATATTTGTAATACCACTGTTGATTCTGATGTCTGTAACACAAGTGCTAAAGCTACTTAACACGGGATCAGATCAATGTACGTGATGTTGTGAAATTTTTATTTATTTATTTACAATGCAAGTCAGTTCCGGATCATAGTCGTAGCCAGGCACCTATTTTCCACTGGGCACAATGGTCACGTGTCCAGGGCCTCGCGATCGATAAGGGGCACCAGACAGACCAGGGTCCTAGGGCCCCACGATTACCAAACCAGAGGTTTAAAGGCCCATGTGCCCAGGGCCTCTAATATGTGAATAACGCTCTGGTCGGAGCGTACCCTGGGTTTCGAGGCTAGGATTATGTATTTGTAAACATCCATAACTGCAGTATGCTGATCCATTATACTCGTAGTACATTTCCTTTCGCTCATAGTGGGATCATGACATGCGTTTGGTGTTGTGGTCCGGGTCTCTAATCAATTGACAAGCAAGAGGCTTGCAAGTCTGTCCGGCGTTGAAGAGTGAGGCGAGTCCCAAAGCCTATGGGTGGTTATACGAAGTCCTCTTTAATATTTCCCGAGGGTTATTCCACTAGACCCCGCGAATCTCATAGCTGTGTGAGATGACTCCTGAATATGTTATCTCAACGCTGTCAGTGTCAGGGTATAACACAGAGCAGCTACGTAGTTTCGCGGCACGTGCCCACTGTGTCAATTTGTGCCGTATCGACCAAACACGCGACCGCAGTACGCAATACGAGCCCTGTGCACGACACACGGTGAAGACGCAAAGCGACGCGATGGGAATGAAGTAAATCTTTATTAAAATAGGCTTAGGAAAGCACTTATTAATCGTCAATAATCTATACCGATACTAATATATAAAGCTGAAGAGTTTGTTTGTTTGTTTGAATGCGCTAATCTCAGGAACAGACCGATTTGAAAAAATCTTTTTTTGTTGGATTGTCCATTTGGCGAGGAAGGCTTTAGGCTATTGTAAATTGAAATCCACGCGGACGGAGTCGCGGGCGGACGCTAGTAAAATTATGAACTACATATTGACTCTACCACCGACTTCGGAATGCAGTCATCTATCGCAGAGAAGCGGCAAGAAACTCGATAGGTGCTCTTTTCAATCAAAGTAAAGTATCAAACTTTAATGTCCCACTGCAGGGCCAAGTCCTCCATCATTTGAAATCATGTTCTCGGTAAGATGGGTTTTGGCTTAATCACCAAGCTTGCCAAAGGCGTTTTGATAATCGCAAACACGTCTGTGTTGAGATAATCGACACAAAAAAAAACCAATTCAAAAATCGCACCCAGGACCTTGAGACCAGTGCCTGGTAAATTAACCACTAGACCATAGTGGCGTTGAAGGATATAAAGGAATGAAGGAAATTATTCGGATTTTTTTTATCATATTTGAGTTTTCTTGACTGCTACAGAATTTAATAAAAAATTGAGCCACAGCATGGTTTCTTGAAAAGATAATAATTACTTTTTTAAATGTAAAATTTACATATCCATGTAAATTACCATTTAAATTATTGATTATAAGGTTTAAGATGTAATAAGGGTTTAACCTTGATTACAAAAAAACAAGTGCAGCTGTTTAATTTTTATCGTTCGTACTTTTTTAACTTTTCATATACACAATTTATCAAGCACGAAAACCTTACTTTGCCATCAAAACAACTTGGCGAAGTAAGCGATTATTCAAACGTCGGGCAATACCGCGGAGCAATTGAAGGGAATAGTTTCAAATTCAATTGAGGATAGCTATCGGGCGCGGGTTGATGCGAGCGCCAGCTCGTTCGGAGACAAAGAGGAACACGCGATTCCACTAATAGATTTAGACCTGGTGTAGAGTTCCCGGGTTCAAATACGAGTAGAAGGTATCAAAAAAAGCGTAATTAGATTTTTGTTTGAAAATTTAGATGCCATGCACTTCAAGTACTGCCAGCTATATAGTAACATGTGAACATAATTTAACTTATAAAATACCTATAATATAATACGTCGTACAAACGCCTGTAGTACTGTACAGTACAGTAATGTACTCATCTAACGCATTATTTTCAATCAAGTAATTTCTATAATATGTTCGGCAAGCACAGGTTTACTCTCTATTCCTTCACTCTCATAGTTTGGTGGGCCTGCAATCTGACGCGAGAGATCAGGTGCAGCACCAACGGCTTAGCGTGCCGTCCGAAGCACGGAGGAGCTCGATTAAACTTTTCGGTCACCCATCCGATCCCTGGCCTCTGCGAAAGTTGCTTAACTTTGCAATCGCAGCCGAGCGCGCTAACCACTACTCCCTCGAGCTCCTCGTAAGCCTAGGTCCCAGCACGGATTGCCACCAGCGGCTGCGGTTGGGCCGCTTCCAAGCGCCGGCACGCGATGCAGCTAATAGATACAGTATCCGCATTCAATCATGCACGTGCCCTTTCAGAAAATATCCGACTTGCCTCCAATTGCCTGTCTAAATTTTCATTGCACAGAAGCATGGAGGAACTACAATTTATTTAAAAAAACTAGCTTTTGCACGTGGCTTCGCTAGCGTTGAATTCGGGGTAGCACGGTATCCGAAGTTAGATGCAATTAAAACAAAAAAAAGTACCCTGTGTTACTCTCCATCCATTCAACTTTCTCTACTTAAAAAATCACGTCAATTCGTCTCTCCATTATAAATAAATAAATAAATAAATAAATGCCTTGGACTAGCACACCAATTGCCTAGCCCCAAACTAAGCTCGAAGCTTGTACTATGGAAGCTAGGGAACGGATAGACATACTTAAATACTTTTATAAACATCCATGACTCGAGTACAAATGCCGATGTTCATCACACAAACATTTGCCCCTAGCGGGATTCATTTCCTAGCATTTTGCCTTGAAAGAAAAACAAATAGACAGACACACTTTCCCATTTATAACTTTACTAAAGTTTGGATTGGTGGGGTCTGCTCACCATAATCCAGATAGTAGGCGTCACCTTTGTTGTGTAAAAAACACAAAACATTCGAAATTTCGTTCAATGTGACATCGTTGTACGCGCCTGTCGTGCTCGTGAAAATATCCATAATGATTGCGCAGCGAGCAATAACGAAACGCAATTCAACCGTCGTATATTGAATTTGAATTGAAAATAAAACGCGATTGAAATGAACGTTTTCAACATAGAAGCATTGTGGTCATGGCGTATGGATTTAGATAGCAAGACCAAAATCGCAATATGATAATTAATATAAAACATTAGATTTAAGGCGCATATAAAATTCCTTATCTTCTATGTAATCAGAACTTTAAAAGTTGCATAATGAAAACATAAACCAAGTTTAAAGAGTACTTATACATTAAAGAATTTAACTTAGTAGCACTATTTAAAAACTAACAAAACTACGCCTTTCCCAACTACAATTCAATTAACATAACCATTCAAATTAAAAATACTGCAAAACCATTCTTAAAAACGCGCACCGCCAACAGATTACCCGCATTGAAGCAAAAATGAATGACGAATGATTTAACGAGTCTAAAGTTAGCAATAAAAATTCGAACCATAATGGAGGTGATTAAATGGTTTTGAAAGGCGTCAAAGTTACTGCAGCAGTTTGGATGGGCTTTCGAACTAGTAAGAATAGCTGTGGAGTTTAATTTGGCGATGTTAGCACCCTGCGTGCCTGGTACGGGTTTGATTGCATTGGAGTGTGTTCATGATGTTTGTAATGCAGAAGCATTAAGGAAATATCTACTGGAGGACTTTTACTATGTTTGAAATCAATGAGTTCATTTATTGATAACCAAGTTAAGTAGATAATAAAAGAGATTTATAAAAAAAATCGCGTTCCTCAAGGGAACTAACAATTAAATTGCACGGCATATACAATTTGGGCATACAATATGCTAACAAAAGCTTTGCTAGGCGGAATGAGCGCCGCAGGGGCTTTAGTGGGTATGCCTTAGGAAGAGCCCCATATAACACGTCTACAACCCCAGCAAAGGGTATTCCGAAGGACCCATTTCACGCGCGACTAAAACAACATTTAAAGTCACCAGAGCTCGGTTGGAGAGGGTATGGAATCCTTGTACGGTTGTTGATGTCCATGAGTGGCGTTGATCACTTACCATCTGGTGACCCCCCAGTTCGTTTGCCACCATCTCACATAAAAAAAATCCTTTGATTTTCAACGCCGCCCACCATACGTTTGTAGATCCGTTTTTAGCCATCGGATTCTTTCTGATCATGTGAAAGTTCTCGAAATCTTTCCTTTTGCTGAAGACTAGATAATTAACCTTTAAAAACGAACTTCCATCAAACGGTGAAGCGATAAACCTTAATTTTGGCGTGTTAACACCTCGCGGCGCCAGGCACGGGGTGGATCGTTACGACACAGCTGTAACTCGTTCGAAAGTGGCGAACTTGTCGATTGCACCGAGTGTCAGATAACAGAATAGCTGCACGTCAAATGATACTTCACCGAGTCTTATCACTAGAAAGGAAGTCGCTTCTAGCTTGTGATTGAATGGAACTTTTAACTTAGGCAATAGATTTTGATGGAATTATATGCAAAACCGGGGCAAAAAGCTCATTTTAACGAGAATGGCATTTAAAGTTACAATTAAAACTAAACGGCCCGCCCTAGCTTCGCACGGGTGCACAAGGTTTCACACGCGTCCCTAGGGAACTACTTCCCGTACCGGGATAAAATATGGCCTATGTTGCTCAGGGTTAATGCTCAATACACAACAAAAATTTACAAGATATAGCAACGGTGAACGTAGCTTTCCAAAAATACAAATCTCTCCTCTTTATAAATGAGTATAGATAGTACAGATAGCAGTAGATTCTTATGACTAGCTTCAAGTTAAAAAGTTTAATCCTATTAATGGCCCAAAGCGCAAATGCCATTTATTATGTGAAAATCATGTGTAACTTTTATGTCATTAAGGTTTTTTCCAAGCTTCTTAGGTATTTTTTTATGTTTAAAATTAAACCTTCAGACCTATTATCCTTTACCAAACTCCTAGACGATATAATGAAATTACCAACAAAGTAACCGGATATATGTTTAGAGCATTAGTACCGATTATTTGTACAAAGCCGTCGATCCACCCATCGAGGGTTACAATGCCGCCGAACTAATTTATTAGCCCATTGTGGTAACGGATTGGTATACAGTCGATATTCATCGTTTGTAGACCAGGAGGTCACGGCAGAACTGAGCTACAATGTCCACAATACGTTCTTTTTATAGCGAATTGACAAGATTGTCCAAATACGAATGCTATGACGGGGCAGTTCTATTTTTAAAGTGAATCGAAATCTTTGATTAATGCAGGTAAGTTTTTAAGTCCCCCTTGATGGGGGCGTTGCTTAGCAACTACCACAGAACAGATGAATGTTCTGTGATCATCAGGCGGATTGGTGACTTCAGTACCTATTGTTATAAACGCTATGCTAGTTTGCAATCAACAAACTTTTAGTTTGCAAACTAGCCTAGTGGAAACGGTTGTTACAATGGGGGAACCCAGGTGGTATAGCCAAGATATGCCACTTTAACGAGGGCGAACTATCGCTTCGACGCGCTGTGCCCATCCCCTTCGAATGTCGCTTAGTCACTTCTTTCGATACCCACACAGGAATAGATAGGGAGTATTGTAGGCACATTGCGACCGCTTATTTATTGTAACTCTATTAATTTCAATAATAATATAGCTGCAACCTCCTGCACTAGGCATATTTGAGGTCGCGTTTGACTTAAGCGTCAACGATTAGATTTAGCGTTCCAATGCACGCAGGGATGACACGCCGATATTCGTGAATTATGGACTCGAGCGTGGGGTGAAACCCCCAGGTTTTCATAACCTTAATTTCATCAAGAATTGTGTTTTAAAAATTCAATTAAATTTTTTGACTGATTTGAGACTGACTTTATCATTATGGGGGTCACTTAGTTGTAAAGTCAGTCTCGGGCATCTCAGCGTCTTCTCAGCAGGCAATTCACATCGGGGCGCTGGTAGGGCGAAATTAGTTTTGACGTGCAAGAGAGTATTCCATCTAAGTCTTGGAACCAGCTTAGGGTAGGGGAGGGGGGCATGAGCCCATGACCTTCCCATGAACGACCCTTGATCCGCCTTTGCCTTTGGGGGAGGCCTACGTTCAGCAATAGGCTGATGTCATTACTGAAATATTTACCCATATTTCAGTAGTCTGCAGTGATCGTTATCGCAACTCCTCTGGTGCAAAAGAATTGTTTACAACGTTCACACCAAAACCGTCACCAATTTTAATGTACTAGGGGGGATCCAAAAGTTCGTGGCCTAACATAGACAGAGCAATGCTATCATTTTAAATCCTTTCTCTATCTTAACTATAATTATTTAGTAGCAAATGAGCAAAGTTTGGTTAAGTTAACGCAAGCAACTTTTTTTTTGTGGTTATTTGTTTGAGAGTGTCTAAACAGATTCTCAAGAATGGACAAAATCGAACACCGCGCAGTGATCAAGTATCTGCATAAAAAAAGACAAAAACCAAAATATATTCATGAAAATATGGTTAACACATTGGGAGAATCTGTTCTACCTTATTCCGGAGTAAAAATGTGGATAGCTGAGTTTTAGTGAGGTCAGGAGAGCGTTGAAGACGATCCTAGATGTGGAAGGCCTTCAACGTCTACTACCAAGGAAAACATCGATAAAATATGTGATCTTATTCTTAATGACCAAAGATTGACTATGTATAAAATAGCTGAGATCACAAGCATTGGTTATGGTTGGATTTAAATCACTGTAACTCAAAAACTGGGATTCCATCGAGTTTCTACTAACTAGGTGCCCAGGTTGATTTGAGTCAAATAAAAACGCGTTCGATTCAAAATTTTGCGTGATTGTTGGAGCTTTTTGAGCTAGATCTCGATTATTCTTATCCCGGTTTGTTACCATGAATGAAAGTTGGGTTCACCAGCATACTCCTGAATCCAAGCAACGATCAAAAAAATGGAAAAAATCTGGCTTACCCACTCTGAAGAAAACTAAGGTCTTTTTTTCAGCTTACAAAGTCATGGCTTCGATATTTTGGGATAGGAAGGAAATCATTTTTGTAGATTATTTATTTAATCGTGATTCGATAAATTTTATTAATTAATCTTTCATTTTAAGGCAGATTCGAGAGGATATCTATTAAAAACGGCCGGGTATGCTGCGCAAGAAAGTTTTATTCAATCAAGTTAATGCGCGGGTTCACACTTGTGCCGAAATAATGGCCGTGATACACAATTTGTGGCTACGAATTATAGCACCAGCTACATTATTTGGCTGATTAAGCCCTCTCGGATAAATATTCACCACAAATTTGAAAAAAAAAATACGGAAAGTTCGTAATTTTTGACCAGAGAAGTCGTTATGGACGCTCAAAATGGTAATTTTTAAGGACCTTTCGAAATCGATTTTTTTTCGATAGATAAATAAATTGTAGTTCAGATAGAATACGTGCGTTGAACTAGATAGGGACTACGTTAAACAATTAAAAATAATTTACACCCACATTTCTTTGACATTCATTGTCAGGCCACGAACTTTTGGATTCACCCACGTATGTAAATCTTGAACTGCGGTGCCCTTCACAGACATTGCATAATTTACTCACACTCGTTAGTATTTTTTAAATGAATACGCAAAACTAATAGATTGGTACATACTTGAAAATGTTTTGTAGAAAAAAAATTTCAGGGACCCAAGAAACTTCGATATCATCGCCAATAGCCTGCTGTCTACTGCTGGAAGTAAGTCATCTTAAAAATAGAACCGTTAGTCTAGTGGTCAGGGACCCTAGCTACAAAACAAAGGGTCGCGGGTTTTAATCCCGCTAAGGGCAAACGTTTGTGTGATTAACATCAGCATTACTCCAGTCAGGGATGTTTATAAAAGTATTAAGTGTAATCCGTTCCCTAGCTTCGAGCTTAGTTTGGAGCTAGGCAATTGGTGCTTTTGTCCAAGGAATTTATTTATTATTCACCACTGCTACCAAGTTGTGCAACAAACAAGTGTAGTAGGTACTCATTGCAGTATGGTAAACGATAAAACGCAAGGGAACGCTGCTACGTATCTCCCTAGAAAGTCCCTTAGTCGCTTTCTAACGATACTTGCGGGGAGAAAAGTGGAAGTTCCTGCAGTGGCTTGCAAAAGATGACGATGATCTTCGATTATTTCTAAGAGTATGTCCACACCTGACGAATGCGCACCCTTCTTCTTCTTTTCTTATCGATGGCAATAAAAAAACTTAGATTAAATGTCTGTAGTGCGTCAGGGGTGTTCGTTGAGGCGGACGTAGACTGCTTTTTCGCAACTATGCGTAAGCGCTGTGCGTCTCTGGTGCGCAGGGTGAGAGCGAGCGGCAGCAGCATCCTAAACATGATTGCAAGCAGATTGGACTGCAAATATCTGAGGCATTACTGTGCTATTATGGGGGAGTATGCTACTATGGGGGGAGTAGTGCAGGAGTGGCCACTTTAAATGATAATAGTTTCTTTTTGGTGTTTAAATTACTAACATAGGTCATAAGTTTTACTTTGTTAGTAAAACTTATGACCTGACATGAGTCTTTGTTACTTGAAAATAAAAAAAAATCATTAAATGCGCACCCTAACGTCTCTCGACTTATGTCTCATTATCTTATCTATCATTTGAACGTTTTCAACTCTTCCTTGATTTGTTGTCAGGTGGTGGAGCCGATCAACCAGCTCCTGGAGACGGTGTCGTTCGACTCGGTGTTCTACTCGCTGGACTGGCACCCGCCCGACCACGTGTCCTTCATCGACAACGTGCACATGCGCGAGCTGCATCCCTCCAGCCCGGTGAGTGCATGACAACACACACAGACATCACAACACTAATATTATTAAACGCGATAGTCCCTAGATGGCGATAGGGACTAAACGCGATATTTATTTTTATTTTTTACTAGCCTTCCGCCCGCGACTTCGTCCGCGTCCCGTCCCTTTCCTATTTTTCTCACCTTTTAAACCTTCCCTAGACCTCCACGAATAATTCAAGACCAAGATAAGATAAATCCGTTTAGCCGTTCTCGAGTTTTAGCGAGACTAACGAACAGCAATTTATTTTTATATATATAGATTAATTTCGCGTTAAGTCCCGTTAAAATATGTATAAATGGTATAATGCAACTCGAAAGTCTAAAATCTTATACACAGAACACTGTTTCACAGTGATCACATTCGCCTGGCCTGTTCCCAATTTAGCTGGGGTCGGCGCAATACGTGGACTTCCTTCAAACAGGCCGATCATTCGGCACACACACAGCTTTTCCTTGGTCTACCCCTTCATTTACAACCATTCAGTGATTCAATGTTCTGCTGGAGAGAAAGCCAGAGCTCAGTCGGGAATGATATGGAGCCTTTAAGACAGGCGACGCATATGTGGCCCTTAAACGGTTGTTGATGTCCATGATCACTAAACATCAGGTGACACTCTTGTTCGTTGGCCTATCATATTTAAATACACAAACATGTACCTACAGTGATCATCATTCGCCTGCCCTGCTCCCAGTTTATCAGGGGTCGGCGCAAGACGTAGACTTCCTCCATACAGGCCGACTATTCATCGTCGAATTCTTGACACATTTTTCGCCCATGCCATATACATATATACGTACAAATTAACATCCAGAAAGAAAACAAATCCTGGGTCGCCAGGGATATTGCACACCAAAAGGGGATCTATCATTATATTATCTGAGTCACGTAAAGTTAAATCCTTACACTCCCCTTCTTACGCCCATAGTATTAATAAGTCACGTGCGTTAATGAACTCTGTTCACCAATTGTCAAGTAGGTATTCGAGTCTTACTCGATCTGTAAGCGCTGTCGTTTTGTAGAATCAATCGATATCACTTACGCACGACTTCAGAAGCGATAGGTTTTTTGCGAACGCAATGCTAACCCCTTCCTACATTATATTCAACCTTTTATCCTTGACTTAGCGTTGAAAACCGATGAAAAACGTGATCATGTGACTCTCGTTTAAGGGTTTACGTAGACGGACTCATCGATAAGCGAACTGAGTCGACTAGCACGCGAGTTTCCTGGTGGGACCATCGAGACTTTGCTGTTTGGGACAAAGGCAAGCAGAAGATGGGTGATCCGTGTTATAGGCAATCTCTAGTTGCATCAGAGCGCTTTGTCTCAAACCAGTCAGATGGCACCATGATCAAGGTTTTGGCAAGTCCAGTTATTACTGATATATATTGCATTGACTGAACTGAACTCCGTTACCCTAAGCTCACAAAACAATTGGATCGTGCATGACTTAAAACCATTTTAAACTGCACGTAATGAGGGTTTTCGCAAATAAAAAATCCGCTAGTTGGCAGTAGGTAGGCGTAGGGTCTAACTGGTATGTGATTGGTGAATTTTGACAGGACATTGACAGATGACAAAATTCACCAATAACATAGCAGTAAGACCTCACGCCTACGTACTGCTATCTAGCGGATTTTTCAACGGCAAACAACCTCATTTGACCTATTATGTGCATTCTTCCTTACGGTGTTTTCCAGTGGGAGCTATGATAATGTAGGAATTAACACCTGTATTGGCATAACCTGTAGTTGGAAGGAACTACTATCTAGTATATTTTGGACAAGGGCTTACGCAGTCACCCCCACTTGATGCCATTGCGTGTCGTGGTGCAGGGTTTGTGATCGTTTCCGATCCGAGTTTACACGAGAACTTAGTCGATATGTCAAGGAAGTCTAAAAATACTGCTGTATGAATGATGGCTAAATTTGGTTGATGTGAATCTGACTTTGTGATGCGTACAACGTTTATAGACCGAGAGGACATTTCTTCCTGGGACTTCTTTCCAGTGGGCTTGCTAATCCGTAAAAATATGGAGTAAATTAAACTCAAAAAACAAAGGGCCATACAACATTTGATGCATTTTCCCTTCCATAAGTTCTATTATTAAAAAACCGGCCAAGAGCGTGTCGGACATGCCCATGAAAGGGTTCCGTAGCTAAAAGATAGCCCGACCGCTTAAGACAACATTTAGTAAGGGCAACTGTACGTCATAAGTTGGTCGAAATGTATAAAAATAACTATGTATGATACAGAGTTCGCTATAGTTTTCGTTGAAAGTACTTACTTGGAGGTATACAGGACATTTTTTTCAAAATTATTGTAATAGTATTTCAAAAGTTAAGAGGGGGGACGCTCTAATTTTAACTTTGTATTAATATATCTCGAGACTGGGGTGTTTGATCCACATGGTTTCAAGGCGAGTTTTATTGTATTTAAAAATACCTGTTTAACGATACCCTACACGATGGGTTAAGTCGAATTTTTTTTAGAATTAACTTTTCTCTGTATGGGAGGGGGGGTAAAAAATGATTATTTTTCGATAATTTTAAAAACCAATTCTTGAATTATCACTATACATCTCTCCACCAATTTTCGTGGCAATCGGTTCAGAAACGGCGGAGAACGAACCAGGACAGACAGACAGACAGACATGACGAAACTATAAGGGTTCCGTTTTTGCCATTTGGCTACGGAACCCTAAAAACATGAAAAGAAAAAAATCGGTATTGGATGGCTCAAGTTTGTGATCTTTTATCTCTTGTACACATTTGCAAGGTTCGCAATCAACCTAATATCGATTAATCAAAATCAGTGGTGAAAACTTGTAAACAATACCAGATATGGATATTAAAATTGTCGTCTCGTCTTCTATTCTGTCCTCAAATAAGGCGCCCGTCAACCACATTCAAAGTGAACCTGTGCCTTAGTTAATTTACTGCGTGACACTAAACCACTTTCTAAAAAGGCTTCCTAATATCAAGCAAGGCCAAGTATAGTTTAAAATTGTCTCCGCGAAAAAACTTTACGACCATGACGTGGGCAGCTTTGCGTCTGGCTTTAAGTAGATAGGTATAGAAGCGGTTATGTATCTGTTTTACAAGCGAACTTCGCAAGGATAATAGTGTAGCGTTTTTTAACTGTCTGGAATCAGGACTTTTGCATAGGCTCAAATGCCCATATAAAGCTGTTTTTTCATGTGATAGGGAGGCAAACGAACAAGAGGGTGACCTGATGGGAAGTGATCACCACTGCCCATGGACATCAACAACCGCACAATGGTCGCAGATGCGTTGCCTGCCATTAACAATCCCCATAAACTTCCAAACTGAGCTCTGGCGACCTGACTCACCAGCAGAAACATAGCACAACAGTTACGAAGTGCTACTCCACTGTGGTCTTCTGTAAAGTAGGGGTACATCCCCAGACGAGCGGCTCATTTGCGTGGAAGTTCTACAAATCTCTACCTATCTTGAATCATATAAGTCATTACCTTTGAGAATGCGTTGCATTATAATTCTACTTGAACGGGCTTGAGATGGTGAATCGGAGCCTACAATTTCCGGCCCGTATCGGTTTGTAAGATTGTATCTTGAATCATCATGGCAGTTCAGGCGTAAATTACTTCTAGTAATTTACTATTGTCAAATATTACGAAGTAAAATTAACAACCCGACGGCACTGGCGGCTATGGGCAATTGGGCATACATAATATTTGTTCCTAATAAATTATATACGCACTGGGACGCGGCGGCGGCATCAGCTGTTCTCATGTTCTGGCGCGCGAACAGTCCATGCATCCAACGCCCCCACAAGCAGAGACCTGACACTTCTGAATCGGTTTACACACGAGGTTCAGCATGTCGATATTTTTAACGACAGTATGTGTCATATTGTGTTATATTTAAGAGTATTTTTGCCAAATTATTTAAGAGATTAAGCGTTTTGGTGTCACACTGTAAGCCAACTATTTGTTGTTAAAAACTAAATAAATAAATAAATCATGGTATGTCATTGTGTGCAGGTGTCGGCGGATAAAGCGCAGGCGTACGACACGGTGGTGTTCGCGGGCCCGCCGCCGATGAAGCAGCGCCTGTGGCCGCGCCACTGCGTGCAGGACACCTGGGGCGCAGAGCTGCACAAGGACCTCAAGGTACGAACACGTCGAACGCCTGCGTGAACCGTTGAGCTCGGGCATGTTCACCTTAAAAAACAATAAGTGTCATAATCATCCTAGCGCTTGTCCCGGTCGCATCTTCGGCCATTGCCTTGGAGTCCAGGGTCCGCTAATAAAAATAAGTGTATTTTTTTTAATTATTCCACTTTACACATACCAAATAAAACCTGTGATTTACCTATTTTAGGCAATGACAGTAAGTATATAAAAATTACAATAATAAAACTTGCCCCACCAAGGCACCACTGGTGGGACAGATTCCTCTGCTTTTCAATTTGCAGTGGAATATGCCCCACTGAATCAAGTTAGTGGGGCATATTTTCCAGATTTATAAGTAGGTGTATTCTGCCTTAATAGTGTCAGCGCCTTAGAGTGTAAGTGGGTCTACTCGTATTGTATATTATGTATGTGAATTTGACTATTTAAGTTTGATATTCCTTTAGCAATTAGCATAAGAGGACTATGTAAGTGTTAAATGTAACTGAACACAATTGTACAGAAAATTTTGAAGCAGTGGAGTCTGCCCCAGCAGAGGTGCGCCTTGGTGGATCAAAGTGGAATTTCTAATGAGAAAACAAAAAAATATATATTTTAATGCAGGTTTATTTATTGTGACCTTTGTATACTTACTGTCATTGCCTAAAATTGGTAAATACCAGATTTTATAATATTTTATAAAGACAACCTGACTAAAATCATTCTGAACCTATTATGGTAATAATGGTTCATTCGCGTACTAACAGTTACTGCTCCTACATTCGTTTACTATGAACCTGTAATTTGGAAACGCATAAATATGAAATATTGGCGCGGATGACAGTAATAGCGAGGATGAGGCGACCTTGGGATGAAATGACAGTGTGGGAAGGACGCCTTATTGAGTACAGGGTTTCTCAAACTTACGGCAACACCAACCCCTGTTAATATTTCTAGATGAAAGCGTACCCCTATACCCCTAACTAATTTATTTCACCAAATATGACTCCTGCTGCTTGATACTCAAACAAGAGGTTACATTCTCGGTCGTGACTATAGATGCGACGCCGGTTATTAACGATTTTAACCGTGCGGGTAAATATGCATTTTTCGTTAGAAACGGTTAATAACCCGCATTTTATGCATTTTACGGTTAAATTCCACTAGATTCCGCTAGATGTAAATAAGTGTTTGTATAATAATAATAGTAATAGATTGTATATTAGACGCAATTATAAATTAAAGCGACATATAATGTAACATTTACGTTTCGTAGTATTTGCGTGAAAGAGTAACAGACATCTATCCATCCATCTATTCTTACAAACTTTCGCATTTATAATCTTAGTAGGATTAGGTAGTAGGATAACATCTAAAATGAATTTTATTTATCTTTTGAATATCGATTTTCTCTTCACAAAGGAAAAAAGCTATACCCTTTTTAGCTGTCACTGTCAGATAACTAACCGTTAACAACTGCATTTTATAGGTAGCTAACCAAAAATTTGGTTATTTAACGGTAGCTAACGGGTTTTTTACAACTATAGTCGTGACCGCAAACGGGTGACGAATTCAGCCATATTTAGTAATATCAACCTAGCCTGTAACCTGGGGGCATTTGAGTTTTAATCCCCGGTCCATCAATTTAAGATATTTTAATGTAAGCTGTTTGTAGCACGAATAACTTTGAATTTTCTTTTAATTTCAAACTTTTGAAGCTAGCTTCGTTTTTACGGTTCCGTAGCCAAATGGCAAAAAGACAGAACGCGACGTACATTTTAGATTCGTCATTTCTGTCTGTCTGTCCGAGAGTGTGTCACAGCCACTTATTTCCGAAACTGTAAAAACTATATTGTTGACACTTGGTTAGTACCTAGAGTATTCTGTGTGTGAACCGTATTAAGATTTTTAAATGCAAGTAGAAAAAAAATTGTCCACGTTCAAAGACCACGGCCCGTTACTTAAACCTAGACTAAGAGTCTAGCTGGTGACCAGCTATACTCTTAGTGTGTTCCGCGGAACCCTTGGGTTCCACGAAAATTCTGTAGGGGCTCCGCAAGAATAAAAAAAAACAAAACACCTCTCTGTGGTAGAATATTTTGACTCCGCAGCCGCGCTGTTCGTGTTATTAATAAAGAATACACCTTTGAAAACTATTGTTTTAATGTATGGTTCCATCAAGTATTTTGCTTCCAAAAAGGGTTCCATCCACAAAAAAGTTTGAGAATCACTGAACTAGACCATCGTGGCGAGGTATGAACTAACATTAAAATAAACTTGGTCTTCCAGATAGTGGAGGGCGCTGTGAAGGTGTACAAGGGTACTAACCCCGAGGTGGACTCGTACTCTGTGTTCTGGGACAACAAGAAGCTGACGGACACCAGCCTCATCTCGCAGCTGCGCATGCGCGGCGCCACAGACATCTACATCTGCGGCCTCGCATACGACGTCTGCGTCGGTGAGTCGACTATAAACTATCGATAACATTAACGATCCAGTAACGGTGCCGTTCCCATCCATGAAGACAGGATGGGAACGGCATCGTTACACGTCTATGCACAGACGGTGCACGCACGCTCACACTCACAAAACGACATACAAACATGAATAAACGAACGCGGGCAAGCACTCATAACACACACATGAATACAAACACATCACTTTTTTTGACTTTTCAGTACCCTGAAGGTCACTATCTGACGCAATTGTACTTGCATAACTGTGTCATTCTAAAGGACCGAACCGAAAGACAGGCACTCTAACGCAATCGATATCTATTGGGTGAGTGCTGGAGACTCCCATGTCTCACTTGAGATGGCTCTATACATTCCTGTCATAGTTTTCCGCAATAAAAATGGCCAATCATTTTACTTGACACCACCAAAACGACACCACCGGTGGTCTCTTATGGAATTTCTAGCCCATATGACACCACCGGCTAAATACCAAAATAAATTTATTTTATCTACAGGCGTAAAAATTTTCTTAAAAAAAACAAAAAGGAACGTGCATTTAGGCCTATTAAGGCCTTACAACAATACGGTATTTGACTGACAGGTCAAATCACTCACTTTTATTAAATGTCAAAAACGCAACATTGTAGGGAAAACTGTATGAAATACAAGCAAATGACGTCATAAGCTAATATTGTCAAATCAATACTTTTTTAGTTTCGATTAACTATGATAATTTGTTAAAAGCGAAACTGTAACTGTGACATAATGATTTGTGATTATTTTTAAATTTCGTCTTTAATGTATGAGTTTCATAATTTATTTTAAATGCAGTCAAATACCCTATTGTAGACATGCTGCAAGACTTAAATTAAAAATGTTAATCTTAAATTATAAAATAACTAGCGGCCGCCCGCGACTCCGTCCGCGTGGATTTCGATTTCCAATATCCTATGTGTTATTCTGATGTATAAGCTATTTTGTGGTAAAGTTTCATTCAAATCCATGCAGTAGTTTTTACGTGAAAGAGTAACAAACATCCATACATCCATACATCCACACATCCACACATCCACACATACAAACTTTCGCCTTTATAATAGTAGTAGGACTACTTTCGTTTTATACTTTGTATGTAGTGTCATAAACTCTGTTTTTAATCAATTATCGTTTAACTGTAGATTGCTTAAAATAATGAAATGGGAGCTGTTTGTCAAAAACGCGCTTCCGGACATTACTAGGGGTTGTGTCGTTTTGGTGGTGTCAAGTGGAAGGAATGAAATTGTCAGATATAACCCAGTCATAATCAGTGACGGATCAATTTAAGCAATTGCCTAGCTAGAGCATCAAGTCTAGGAGGGCACCAGAAGAGACACAAAATTCTAGTTGACATACGGATAGGGGGGCCACGCGTGAATTGCTTATGGCATCAAGTAGTCTTAATCCGTCTCTGGTCACCCTGTGCAGGCGCGACGATAGCGGACGCGCTGGCGATCGGCTACCGCGCGGTGCTGATCGACGACGCGTCGCGCGGCGTGGACCTCTCCGACATCGAGAGCACCAAGGCCAGCATCCTCAACAACAACGGTGTCATCGTGCAGACGGACGAGGTGAGAACTGAGAACCGGCACATTAGTAGCGATCGCCAGATTTCGATAGCCACACAGCGAACTGCCTAGAACTCCTGTGGCCTACTAACAGTAGGGGAGCCCAAGTGGGGATTTTTGAAGTGACTTGAGCTATAGTAAGTATTGGGAGAATCCTCTACCGAGTAATGTGGGGTGTGTTAAAAGAAACACGCCTGATTAGTAAAAAATTGGTCCTTGGAAAAACTCGACAACAACAGATATTCGGATATTTTAAAAGGACACTATTCAAGCTTAAGTTGACATACACTGTTAATGTCTGAAACACACGAATAACTGTTTTTATTTTTTAACTGTTATAATAACCAGAAATATAATACGCGTACCTACTGTAAATGACTAACGCGCTCGAGTTTTTCTAATAATCGTTATTTACTTTACTAATCAGGCAGGAATGGTCCCCTCAACACACCTTACCATATGGACGGATGTACCAAAATGTTATCCTATACGTTGGCATCACAATACCGGCCGCAAGATACTTTCTTCACGCTTGTCTTGAAGGAATCCAGGTTATAAGTATGAAGGAGAAAACACACAACTGGCAACGCATTTTTGTTCTTTTTTGTAAGAAAACAAGATTTCTGAGCACTTATCACTTTTATTGAGATTACTTATATTACTGAGTGACAGATCACAAAAACGTTACATGAGCACTAGACAAAATACTTGACGCTACAATTTTGACGTCAAATGGCTATCATAGACGACCCGCTTGGTGTAATGGTCAAGATGTTGCCTATTACGCAAGAGGTCGCGGGTTCGATCCCCGCACAGGACAAACATTTGTGTGCATGAACATGTCTGTTTGTCCTGGTCTGGGTGTTATATGTATCCATTTAAGTATATTTGTAATACCACTGTTGATTCTGATGTGTGTAACACAAGTGCTTAAGCTACTTAACACGGGGTCAGATCAATGTATGTGATGTTGTGAAAAAAAAATAGACAATAGTTATTGTCTTTTTAATAGACAAAATAATATTTTAAATCCAACAATTTCAAACGTTGTTGTAGGTGGCAGCCATGGTGGAGGGTCGCGACCGGCGGCCGGAGCTCGGCTACAAGCTCGCCATGGAGCTCAAGAATGCCATGCTCGACGAAGAGCAGTAAGCAGAGCCAAGCTTGGGACGGGATTGCTAGTGATATATTATGAGTATGACCAGGTAGAACACGTGTTTACGATCGTACACAGGATTTGTCATATTGTATAAAAAAATAAATGACAAAGAGGATGTAGAATTTGCAGGTGGTCAATGTCACAGCTATACTAAGATTAATATTAGTTGACCAATCTACAGAAGACATTATTTGGAACTCTTTAAAGTTTCAAGTTCGGGTGGGGCGCGGGCATCTAAGGTCAACTGAAAGTCTAACCAAAGCTTATGACTATTGCTCGTAAAGTATGTCTAAAAGAAAACAATATCTCAATACCTCTAAATTATCAAGTTATCTGAATCTAAACTATACTAGCAAAGATAAATCCTGATTGTATGATCGAAAACGCATTAAAGCGAATAAGTAAATAATCACAGCAACTCCGTCGACTAAATAATATGAAACTTGCATTGAAATGAATAAACTGTAAGGAAACATTTAATAAAACAATTTTGTTCGCTTCACAAATACTTGTGTTAGAAAAAGTAGCGGAATAAAAGGCTCTCCAATAAGTATATTTGAGAAATAACTTTATATACCGGTACTTCTTTTGCCATTAATATCAATAGACACAGTATTATTCTAATCTCTTTGCTTAGTTTTACTTCTTTCAGGTGAGTTCCTGATAGTTTGATTTGTACAAACTAACCATAAGATTACCTATCTTTAGATAAAGAGACACTTATCTGAGGGTAGTAAAATTAATTAGCCTTCAAACTCTGTGTTCAACGAACAGTATACATAAAACATATCGATTTCAAAATTGTAATGTGGAAAAAAATAAATTAAAAGAATAATTACCATGTTTGCCATAAAAATGTGAATAGTTTGACAATTGCTAATGTTATTTTTGATAAAAATGAAATAATGGAAGAACCATATTTTAGCTTATCATATTTTTATAGCCAAATCATTCCTGGACATTGTACAAAATTTAAATTAGATGTTTAAATTTTAATGATTTTAAAACTTCCGTTTAGTGGTGTTTCATTAAAAGTAAACAAGTGCAAGCGGATTGTAATAATAATATGTATATCTATCCAGACCGTATTCGGTCACGGCGACTTTATACCTGACCTGTAATAATAATACCAATCTTTTATCTAAAAGATAGGTAAGATAAATCTTTTAGACCAAAGATTACTTGTTATTTAATTTGTTTACTTTTTTTGTTATAAACCTAAGCGAAATATGATGAGTGCGGAAAAAATGGTTAGTGCGGAATTACTTAATAAGCTTAAACTAATTATTTTAACTAAAAGATTCCTTTAGTCGTAATCTCACTTTATTTCATGACTTAATTTTATTTTTAGCATTTAATTTTTACACCAGTTGTTTTTGCCTTTGTTTACTTTATTTATTGTTTAATTTATTTATTTATTCAGTCAATGAGTTGAGTTATTTAAAGCTGTCTAATTTCTTCAAACGTATTTGTATATTATGCACTATTAATAGGTTTTAAAGTGCATTAAGGGAAACTGGATAGTTACGTTGTATAGCTATGCCCACTTGTCTTATATTTAGATAATGTTTAATAAGACTTGTTAACCCTTAATCAGTCAGAAAATAGTAACATGGTTACTTTTATCATAGATTTTCGACCTTAAGTCAACAAAGTTTCGATCTAAGGTGGGAACTATTTTCCTTTTGCCTGAATAAGGGTTAAGCGTGTGCATAATGTGAATTAAAATATATTTTAACTTCTATTTTGATATTAGAAGGTAACAGTGTTAGTCATACAAAAGCTTCGTTTGTGTACTTATTATAATACGGTGTGGTAAATCTGTCGTAGATTAAAAAATATAAAGTGGAGTCGATTGAAATTGACATATTGTTGACATAATTACAATATACTAATTAAGCTAAAATAAATTACATAGTCTGCGACAATTTATCAAAAGGAAATGACATTTTACATACAGGGTGAAAATAGTTGCGTGTTGGCCGATCTATGGCCTTTGGCTAAACTAAAGGAAGGAAATTATTTAAAGAATACAATAAAATGTATGTTTACTCTCAATGTAGCAAAAATAAAGCACAATGGCGGAGCAAAATCTTTTTGCTGCTAATTTAAATCGCCTTAAAACTGTTTTCCACTTAATAAAGCTACTCTCTAACTAAACCAAGAAGTTAAGGTACCTACTATGCGTTCACAGTTTTAAATCTTTTAAAATTTCAGATCACTTATTTTTAACCCCTATGTAACAATACCTTGCATTATGCTAAAGTGTCGTGTCAGAGGTAAAATAGCTGTGAACGCATACTATAATGCACCTATGTAAATGACTCTCTAAACTTTCACCCTGTATTTTAGGTTAATTTATTTTAAACTACTGTTAAGCACACGACTTTGCACTAGGTTACGTAGAGCACCTGTATACGTATAGATAGAACATTCCTATTTGTTGTTAGGTTGATAGTAATATTTATTTATGTAACAAAAGTTAAATTATTAATTAGTGATAAGGTGTCTCTGGTAGCGAGGAAATGTCACTATCAATAATCCAATCCGTGGTCACAAGTGTATTGCCTATTGCTGTTTATGAAACATGTATATACTGTGATACAAATATTATGATAAAAAATAACGATACACTACCTAAGTCATAAACCAAATTGTAACAATTAACTTACAGTCCATTCCAGCTAAGATGATCCCAGTGACAGTTTGCCTTCAAAGGAAAATCGACACATTTCTTAACAGCTCGTTGAACAGATTTGTAGTACAACTGTCAGTCAAGGGAATCATCTTCCGTGAATTGGACTATAACAACAGTAATATGCAGAGAAAGAGAATAAGTTAAAAATAAAAAGATTAGGGCGAGCGCCCTAAATACTGTCTTTAACACCTTTAAACAACTTGTAATTAATTATCTACTTAACGCCATAACTGTAAATTAATGAACCATGACAAATATTCTGTAGGAACCTCATTGGCATTGATTGGAACATTATGATAACATTGCTTAGAAGTGTTTGAGTAAGTTGAATAAAAATGAATAAAGACAATCTCATATCTGAGAATTTCGATGGATCATTATCCTTCTTTGGGCACAAAAATGAGGCACACAAAGTTTTGTAAAACACTAAAATAACACTTGTAGATTCCGACTCAGTCACCTGCTTGTGCCATCACATCAGAGTACAAATTAATCAAATAAGTTCTTAAAATGTATTATTGCAATGAGGGTTTTTCGAAAAGGTCAGTTTGAGGCTTTATAGGAAAATATATCATCATCAATCATCAGTGGCAGCTTAAATTACAAACAATAAGAATCAATGAAGGCTTTAGTTCATGGATTCGCCACTAGAGGCGCTAAACGTAGCTACGTCTTCTAAGTGACTTATTGAACTATGTATACAATGGGGGCGTTTGGCAGAAAAAAGCGTTTGCGAGCGTTTGTAAACAAAATGGCGGTTGTTAGCGCAAACTGTACAGTTTTCGGCCAGGACGTGTTTGCTAACTGTCAGTTAACTGTGTTACCGCTAAACAATCGCCATTTTGCGCTAACAATCGCCATTTTGTTTACAAACGCTTGCAAACGCTTTTTTCTGCCAAACGCCCCCAATGTCTAATGGGTAACTATTTCGAAAAACCTTCATTATAACACATATAGTGAAACACAATTATGTAATCCACTCACACCGTCACCAAAATAACGTTAATTTATATAAATATGAGCTTTACCACTGTTTTAATAAGGTTGAAAATGTAACTTAAATCAATAAAATGTAATTAATAAGTCCCATAAAGTTCAAATATACGCTTGTTAACAGATCTCGTTTGTTAGAGCCCTACACGGCGGTAGTCCCGATAGCAGTGATTGCAAGTTCCTTATTTTGTGACTGCACTAAGATAAATAAAGGTTTAAATTTTTTACGTTATGTTTTATTGTCATCATTTAGTTGTAACATCCCCTCACGTATTCCCATTTCACTTTTCTTTGTAGCGGTTGATTCATCTAGCTAAGCGTTAGTAAACAAGGATAATAAAACAAGTTTAAATGTCAAACCATATTTCACTTATTAACTACGCAAACAATATTTAAAGAAATAAACCTACGACAAAACATGTAACTAAAAACTAGTGTGGCGAAAACAATTTTCGCTTATACCTGCTATGCACATAGTTTATAAGCATCGGAGGTGTCAGATTACAGATCACCTTTTATACTCTATTTCCTCCCTAATAATAAATAACTTGTAACGAAACCGGTCGGCGTCACAAGTGTCGAATTTCAATAGAAAAAAAATACTTTATCATCTCAATAAAAATATAAAAGACAGTCTAACCTACCTATGGTCTGTAGTTTATGAGGTCATTTACAAGATCATCGAACGAATGTAAAAAAGGAAGTTTTGTAAGTCTACAACAATATAAGGCAAGTAGTGGCGTAGTTTACAAAAACCGATAAATAATAGTTACTTTAGAACGATAATTAAACATGATTAAAATAATAGCCAAACTTAAAAAAATATGATTTATTGGTTAAGCAGAGGAAATGTCCTGACTCGAGATAGGAAGGAGTCAAAAACAAGTGGGGCATTTGTAACAAATAAAACAGTAATATGAGTTAGGTCTTATTAGACCTGGCAAGAACGAATTTCCCTATAAGACCATGATACGGGAAAATATGGGTTTGAGAGCATAATACTTCCCATACATTAATTATACTACACACATACAAAACGTTTAATAATAATACAAACATTTTGTGATAAAATTACCTACATAAATATTAAATATACTATTATAAATAATTCGTCATACAATATTATAATTCCCAGTTTGTGTTCTAAATCACATTGAAGAATTTCAGGACGGATTCTACTCACAACCTATTTTATGAAATAACAGTTCTATATTAATTTATTTTTCTACAAGCCTTTTAAAATATTTTCAGAATTTAAGTAAATATATTTATGTTATAATTGAACATTGTTTCCAACATGATAAACAAATGAGCAACATTTATTAAAGTCTATATTATCACAAATATTACATACTTAAACATCATATCATAATACATAGATTAAAATAATAATACATCCCTGTTTTTGTAGTATATTAATTACATACCTATATATACATATGAAATAAAAATCTAAACTTTTTTTTTTTTAATTATTTAGATATACAATCACTACATAAACTAACTAATATATTAAATAAATAATTATCATCAAGTAACAAGAGTGCTTAAGCTACAAAGAATTTAATAATTTATGCGATGAATTCCAATAATAAATAATATACTACATTTTTATCCCATGACTTGTGGGGTTTGTCACATCTTCTACAAAGATTATAGATCTACTACTGTGACATTCTTCCCAACAGAAAATGACTGAACACAGGTTAATTACCTTCTAAGCCGCAGTGATGCTAGAGAGTACCTCCCTCCCGAGCTTGTGAGCCACAAAGTCGAGGATGGTGAAGACCAGCTCTCTCCGGCTGGCGGTGCAGGCCATGAGGATGTCGAAGGCGCGCGCGTAGTCCACAGGGTCCAGTCGGCGAAGGTAGTTGAACACAATGTACAACAGCTCCTTCAGTTTCTCTTTGACACTGTCCCATATCTCACGGAGGGAGACGAGGGCTGGAATTATTCAATGAAGTTGTTAAAGTCGACATATTGGTTGATGTAAATGATGAGAATAAAATATGAAGTAAAACTACTTTTAAATGGAAGAAAAACGTATTTCAATTTAGACCACTTATTAACATAAAAAATCCCTGTAACCTTGTGTAAAAGTCACATACAGGAATTTTTAGAAAAGAGAATCAACTAATGATGTAGGAAAGTTTAGTCTAACAAGTAGGCATTACACATAAAAAAAACAGACAGTTATAAAGCAGAAGATTATGGAAATCAAGAGCTGGTCCTTTCATTATGAATGAGTTAGATTGCTGTACTATTGAATTTAGACTCGACTCATTGCATATTTGTGCTCATATATACAAACACTAGCGGCCGCCCGCGACTTCGTCCGCGTGGATGTCGGTTTTCATTATACGAATGTTTATTCCCGCTAACTCCCGTTCCCGTGGGAATTTTGCAATATCCTTTTGCAACTAAGCATCAAGTTCATTAAGGGACCTGCATGCCAAATTTCAAGCGTCTAACTCAAGTAGTTTAGATTTTCCATACAAACTTCCACCCCCTCATTTCGGGGAAGTGGGGGGTTGGAATGGGTCAAAAAGTAGCCTATGTTCTGTCTCAGGGTCTAAAGATTGTCTGTACCAAATTTCATCAAAATCGGTTGCGAGGTTTAAGCGGGAAAGCGTAACAGACAGACAGACAGACAGACAGACAGACAGACAGACAGACAGACAGACAGACAGACAGACAGACAGACAGACAGAGTTACTTTCGCATTTATAATATTAGTTGGGATGGGATAGTATGGATATATATATATAAATAATAATAAATAATTATATGTATAATATATATTTATATATTTATACATATATATAAATATATATATTAGTATGAATATAGTATATAGTAATAGTATTTATAATATTATAGTATATAGTATGGATTAGTATGGAATTATAGATGGCGGCCGCCCGCGACTTAGTCCAGGAATTTTAGATTTTATCTGCGGAATAATTCCTAGTGAGCTGAATTTTTGTATACACCTTTATTATGATATTGTAATGATGATGTGAAAAATCGACATTGATATCGTGCCGGCTAAAAAAGTTATAGGGGTCCAAACGTCACGAAAATCAGTTTTTCGCAAATATCTCGCGATCTATGGCTCAGAGGTCAATAATGGTTTCATAACGGTTGTTCGTCGTAAAATTGTCTACAAAAAAGGTCTCTTGCATTTTTCTGTAGAATTAACCGTTTTTGAAATAGAGACTAGAACGCACTCACATATGGTATTGTATACCGTACGCCGCATACCAAGGCATAAACCCTATTGTTTGTTTTTTTCCCTTTTTTGTTTGTGTGTTTTTTGTTAGTATGATGATCTACATATAGAAATATAAAGGACTTGTAATATTAGTACAGTCAGGAAAACAGGAATATCAACACTAAAAAACTAAGTGGCAATTTTTTTTGTCACTTTATAACTCAAGAACGGGCTCATCGATCCAAACCAAATTTTCAGGTTTTGTACAGACTATTTAGTATATGTTTTATGTGAAGTTTAAACCGAATCGGTCGTTATTATTATACGTAGCGAAGCACGTACCGGGCCGCTAGTAATGATATAGATATGCAATGTGAATTTTAGCAATTTTGATCCACGATCTGCGAAAAAAATCCTAGTGGGCTGAATTTTTGTATACGCCTTTATTATGATATTGTGATGAAGATGTGAAAAATCGACATTGATATCGTGCCGGCTAAAAAAGTTATAGGGGTCCAAACGTCACTGGACATAGCATATCTATATCATTACTAGCGGCCCGGTACGTGCTTCGCTACGTATAATAATAATGACCGATTTTGTTCAAACTTCACATAAAATATTTACTAAATAGTCTGTACAAACCCTGAAAATTTGTTTTGGATCGGTGAGCCCGTTCTTGAGTTATAAAGTGACAAAAAAAATTGCCACTTAGTTTTAAAGATAAAGATAAAGATAAAGATAGTTTATTTGATCAAACATGTGTACATACAGATGTCAGAATTAGAATACAAGGTTTCAACATGTCGTACCATTACGGTGTACAAATTATTATTTTTATTGATTTAAATATGAATTAAATTACTATTATTATAATTAATTAAAAAGCTGAATACAATAAGTCAATCAAAGTACATAATATAAAATAAGCCATTCATAAATTATAAATTGTCATTTAAGAAGTCCGTCAGATTATAGTAGCACTTTTCAATTAATAAATTCTTAACATTAGTTTTAAACTCATTACAATTTAATTGTTTGAATGTCAAAGGAATTTTATTGTAGATTCTTGGTGCCATACATAAAATACTCTTACTCATTAATGCAGTTTTTGAGGGAGGCATACAACATCTATATTTGTCACGACGGCTTCGACTATTGCCATCTGCTAGACGAGGAAACAACGTTGGATTGGCTTTTACAAACATCGAGGCTTCCAAAATGTATAACGACGGGAGTGTCAGAATTTTGAATTTTTTAAAAAACGGTTTACAACTATCCGTTTGTTTTAGTCCAAACATTGCTCTTACACAGCGTTTTTGTGCTTTAAATACAAATTCTTTATCTGTGGAGTTGCCCCAGAAAATAACGCCGTATCTCAAATTCGACGCCACTATGCCATGGTATGCCAAAAGCAAGGAATCGGTATTCATTATTGGAGCCAACTTATAAAGAGCATACGCGGAACTGCTCACCCTTTTGCTGAGATACTCAGTGTGTGCTTTCCAGTTTAATTGCTTGTCTATAAATAATCCCAAGAATTTAGCACTATCAACTTCCAAGATTTTCGTGTTTTGGTAAACTACATTTAAATCAATATTATTTAACATTCTTTGTTGAAATTTGATAATTTGTGTCTTAGAAAGATTAATTTTTAAATTATTATTATTTAACCATTCAACTATTGATGCTAAAGAGTAATTAATGTCACTTTCATAAATGTCAATTTGTTTACAAGCTATCGTGAGTGTGCTATCGTCCGCAAAAAGAGTCATAGGATGATTTGTTGATCTTGGCATGTCATTAATATAGAGCAGGAAAAGAAGTGGGCCCAATACGCTTCCTTGAGGCACCCCATATTGAATGTTGCGTTCGTTTGATGAGAATTCTTCTTCAAGCTTAGTTTTAATATTTAAGCGACCGATTGATGTGTATTGTTTTCTATTGGTCAAGTAGGATGAAATTAATTGGGCTACATTGCCCCGGATACCGTATGTCATTAGTTTTTCAATTAAAATGTCATGTTTAACGTGGTCAAAGGCTTGGGTCATGTCACATAATATACTACAAACTGGATTTTTTGTGTCAATATTGGGTATTACGTTGTTTAAAAGTTCATAGATAGCCATATTTATATTTTTATTTTGTCGGAAACCGTTTTGTTCTTTGCATAAAATATTATGCTTTTCTAAATATGAATAAAGTTCCCCATAAATATATTTTTCGAAAATTTTGGACATAACCGGTATAAGTGAAATGGGCCTGTAATTTTCTAACAAATCTTTACTTCCTTTCTTATGTAACGGTTTTACTATTGACGTTTTTAGAAGATCTGGAAAACTACCATTAATGATGCATAAATTAAAAATAAGACTTAAGTGCTTGCTTATCAGAAGACCCACTGACTTAACTATTTTGGTCGATATTCCGTCATAACCAACACTATTTGTATTTTTAAGACCGCAGATGATTTTGTACATGTCAAATGGTGAGCACGGTGCCATAAACATGGAATTTGGTTGGCACATAATATTCGAACAAACTTTATTACCAGATCCCGGCACTGGGGTAATTTTGTCCACAAAATAGTCATTAAATGCTTCAGCAATAGATTTTGGATTTGTAATCAATTCATTCCCTAATTTAATCTCTTGAACATTATCTCTAGGCTTATTTGATTGGGAGTTATTTATCATCATCCACGTAGTTTTGGCTTTATTGCTAGAGTTTTTAATAGAGAAGTCATTTTGTGCTCGCTGCGTCAATCTTATAATTTTTTTAAACAGTTTTGCGTATTCAGTGTATTTTATTTTATTTTCATTTGTTGGATTCAATCTTGAATTCCATAGTAGGTATCTCTTTCTTCTACTACAAATTTTTATTCCCTTCGAAACCCATTTAGTTTTTTTAAAAATAGAAACTGTTACCATCTTGTATGGAAAGCATAACTCATAGAAGAGCTTGAACTCTTCCATAAAACTACCGAAGGCCTCGTTAGAGTCTTCAGTATTATAGATTTCTGCAAATGTTAATTGTTTTATGCAATATTTAAATTTTTGAATATTTTCATTACAAAAGTCTCTACATTTCCTTCGCCAATACTTAAGAGACGACAAATTATTAACTGGGCATTGAAGTAGCTGTGCCGTGTGATCTGAGAGAGCAAGTTCTATCACTTCCGTCTTACATGGTTTTTTGAAATTGTGCGCAATATTATCAATACAAGTTTGACTCTTTAGTCTGGTTGGCTCTCTAAAAGCTAATTTAAAATTGTAGTTCAGGAGCAAACATTCTAAATCTAAAGTTACATTGGTTTTTTTCATAATATTGACATTAAAATCACCAGCTAAAATGATATTAGTATTCTTCCTATTTTTCGTAATTAATTTCAGTAATTGTTCTAATTTGCAATAAAATAAATTAATAAGACTTGTTTTAGGAACTCTATAAATGCATACAATTATGGTTCCTGTTTTATTTAGTTCTACTGCGCAGCACTCAATCACCCCTGGTATGGACAACTTTTTTATAGTTGATATTCCTGTTTTCCTGACTGTACTAGTATTACAAGTCCTTTATATTTCTATATGTAGATCATCATACTAACAAAAAACACGCAAACAAAAAAGGGAAAAAAACAAACAATAGGGTTTATGCCTTGGTATGCGGCGTACGGTATACAATACCATATGTGAGTGCGTTCTAGTCTCTATTTCAAAAACGGTTAATTCTACAGAAAAATGCAAGAGACCTTTTTTGTAGACAATTTTACGACGAACAACCGTTATGAAACCATTATTGACCTCTGAGCAATAGATCGCGAGATATTTGCGAAAAACTGATTTTCGTGACGTTTGGGCCCCTATAACTTTTTTAGCCGGCACGATATCAATGTCGATTTTTCACATCATCATTACAATATCATAATAAAGGTGTATACAAAAATTCAGCTCACTAGGAATTATTCCGCAGATCGTGGATCAAAATTTACTGGACTAACTTTGTCCGCGTGGATATCGGATTTCACGATACAAATGTTTTTTCCCGCTTACTCCCGTTCCCGTGAGAATTTTGCAATATCCTTTTGCAACTAAGCATCAAGTTTACTAAGGGACCTGCATGCCAAATTTTAAGCGTCTATCTAATAATAGTATTTTTATATATATATAGATATTTTTATATATATATAGATATAGATTTTCCATACAAACTTCCAGCCCCCATTTTAGAGAAGTGGGGTGTTGGAATGGGTCAAAAAGTAGCCTATGTTACTCTCCATCCCTTCAACTATCTCCACTAAAAAAATCACGTCAATCCGTCGCTCCGTTTTGCCGTGAAAGAAAGACAAACATACAGACAGACAGACAGACAGACACACTTTCCCATTCATAATATTAGTATGGATTCCAATTAGGTTGATAGGGAATATTTTCTGCTTTATGCAAGGAATTGTTGTTGGAACTATACTAATATTTAACTGGAAGAAGTTAACCCATGAGGTGGATCTAGTAAGATGCGGGATAAACAAATATTTGCCATCAGCTGTTCAGCCATAATCAGATCTAGGCTAGGATAAATAGCTAAATAGATTTGAGTGAAAAAATATTATTATCAATCACAATGAGGGGTAAGTAAGTACTGACTAGAGACTCCGAGGCCGGTGGCGCCGCCCAGGCCTGCTCCTAGGGCTGCACCGAAGCGGCCGCCTGCATAGCCCCCCACCAGACCGCCTGCAACGGCCAGCACGCCTGTCAGCACGGCCGTTTCCCGATCCCACACCACACGTATGTCAAATGCATCCGCTGCAACATTCATAATATATGGCTCATAAAGTAAATGTAACAGTTGATAATTAATTAATTATCTGTATTGTATGCCATGTATTTAAGTTAAATTCACAATTCAACAATAATACACCTAGATTTTCATTTTTAAGAGGGACAATATAGGACTACCCACATAAGTTGTAATGAAATGTTGTGAAAATTGCTGCTTTCGGAATTGAGTCCCTTATGTCGCAAAATCACAAATTTCCAGGAATTATAATCCCAAAAGGAAGTAATTTCAGCAGGTATACAAAGTATTTTTTTATCTAATTCATCGTATCTTAAATACACTTTCTCTTACGTTGTGAATCCCCACAAAACCAGCCTTAATTACCGTAATCAATAACGGATTTTGATAAAGCTTAATATCAGCTTTATTGATAAGTAAATGTTAGAAATCTTCCAGACTGACGGCCAGTAAGACGAAGAGATTATTTTGTAATTATTTTTATCCATTACAGTTAAACTAGCTTAACCTAACATAGTAAAACATTTCCCTAAACCAACTTTATTATTGTAAAAAAAAACCTTACCTATTTGCAGAAGTACTTGCTCAATCCAATTGGGGTCGAATCTCACATCAACCGCCGAATACGGTTCCACGGCCATCGACATTTTGTGAATTAGTGTAATATTCTGAAAATGTCGTGAATCACAAGCCTTTTTGTCTCCAGCAACAACACACACAGTTAATAATATTTAATTCGTAATTCGTAGTTCGCGTTTCTGTTTTGGATTTGGCAAAACGTCAAACAAACGGACGTCCTTGAATTTTGGACCGATTTGTAAATAGTGCTAATGTTATACCAAAATGATACTTTACTGTACGTGATAAGGATCACAATTGTTTGTAGTTTTTTTACAATACAGCTGTTACAAGTTCGGGCCAATGTTGCCAGAAATCTAAATTCTTTTGAATTTATAAAACAATTTTTAGGTAAGAAACAATCATTATCGGAAAAAAATATGAAAATAAATGTTTTTTTTTAGAAACTATCGTTTCAATTCGTTACTTAGGACAGTAGACCGTAAAAGGGTTTGGATTGGATGTCTTATGGAATTCAAATAGAAAGAAGGCACACAGTTAGTTTTCACAATATCTCTTTTGAATAATCTTTATTTATGAAAGCGTTACAATACAATAAAATCACATAATAATAAAACATTTTCACATATTTCATATTTTTTTTATATAAAGTTCCTTCCTAGTCACACAATAAAATTTAATTATCCACATAAGCAGGTAACATTTTAACGAGACAACCAGTATAAAAATGGAATTTATGTATTCATCAAGTATCATAATTTGTAGTTACTATTCTTCGAGTTACCTACAGAACTGAATTATTTATATGAAGACCAGCTTTATATACAATTCAATTCAATATTTTTTATTTTATTCATGGGAATTATTCAATTTTTCAGGTGAAACCATCATATCAATATAAATTATTTTATAACACCTATGTCATATCTGTAACTTTGATGTTTCCACAACATCTACCTACACTTATAAAGTCATAAAACAATTTAGTCATTGGTAATGAATAATCATTAAATTGCTACCCACTCAAAAATAGCCTGAATTTCTCTACACAATATCACAAGACCATCATTCCTAATAACTACTTCCATATCAATGCTCCTTCCACAATATTTCAAAAATCAATAGCAAATATCACAATTTCAACATGTTCATCTATCCTTAACTATAATAGTCACAATATCAATAGCAAAGATAACAAAAATTAAAAGTCCATAAATATTTTCTTAACATTAAAAAGCGTAATCTTAAAAAATTACCTCAAGCTGCAGTAAGGCTGGAGAGTATCTTCTTGCCGAGCAGTCCGGAGGCTGTGTTCATGATGACCTGCGCCAGCGCGGTGGTGTTCCCGCTGTTCTGCGCCAGGAACATGGCGGCGCGCTGGTAGTCCTCCAGCCCCATGCCGGCGAGGTAGTCGTACACTATGTCGAACAGCTCCGACAGCTTCGATTTGATCTCGTGCCATATTTCACGCATCGATATCGCTGGGAAGATAATAATCGTCTTGTTTTGAACCTGAACAGATCCTTTATGTAGGTAAGCTTAACAAATAAAAAGTAACAGAAACTAGTTTAGTAAGTAGGTACACTCAGTCAGTAATTTAAACTGCTGCAAGCGTAAATATTGTTTAATATCTAATGTACCTTCCTTCTAAAATTGTTTAATAAATAAAATATATTAAAGCCCATACCTTTTAGAAAACCACTCAAAGAAGACAAAAGAAAAAAATAACTTTTACCCCTTATCTACCTACATACAAAATTGTTATATTTGGCCTCTGTTACTGATAAATCAAAGAGATTATATGCACTTAGGTACATTAAAACACTTAGTTGCAAAAAACTTTGAATATCGAATTGAACCAGAATATAGTTTAAATCAACGGCTTTTTATTCCTACTTACCCACAATCCCGATCCCGCAGGCACCGCCGATAGCTCCTCCAACGGCTGCGCCAATTTTCCCGCCATAATGTTTTCCTATGAGTCCCCCGGCGAGGGCCAGCCCCGCGGTCACCGCTATGGCGCCCTTCGCCCGCTGGTCGCTCATCACCACGCGGAAGTCGAAGCAGTCGCTGATGGTCAGGATCACCTGCTCCAAGCCTGACGGGTCAAACGGCAAGCCGCAGGAATTGGAACCGCGCCTACACATTTCGTACTCGCACTCGTTATCGGAATAATCAAAGGAACTCATTTTGAATTTAGTAATTAGTGAAGCAAAAGGCAAAGCGTTCGTTTCCGTTGGTGGACTGTGAAGGAATGATAATGAATAAGTTGTCTGGCCGGCCAGTTGGACTATCTTAATTATTGCGTATTGGGGGTATTTTTCACGCTTTGCTGTCATTAACTTTAGTTGACTGAGGGTATTTTTAGCTCATAGACAAAGGATTCTGTTCACAACTTACACAAATAATTATTTTAATCATCACATTATTTTTCTTTTACTTGAAATACTTAATAAGAATGTAGAAGGAGTACTTGTCAAGAAGATAAACCTAGTTATAGTAATCTGTGAGATAATATTTTTTTAATGAAAGAAGTGAAATAAAATTGATGCAATTATTTTTTGACATTATGAAGTGGAATAAAAAAAGAAAATGTCATAATAAAAAAGTGAGGTTATACTATTGTTTTTTTGTGCTGAGATTTTGGAATCTTTGGTTTTGTGAACAAAACTGTTTACAATTTTATTTTAATAAACGAATATGTCTCAAACTTTCCAATTGTGTTTGAGCAATCGAATAGCAGAAGAAACACAACTTCAAGCTGAAGAGAAATGGATTCTTGAAGCTTTGAACAAAATTAAATCTCAACGAAACTGTTTACAGGTTTTTTTTTTCGTCAAACCTGTTAATAATAAGATCAGCTTCACCTACTAAGATGACATAGTATATTAAAATTATTGTTAATTTACAGATTGAGAGGCTTCAACTGGAAAGCATGAAGGCACAGCTCAAAAATTCCACAAACAAGAACTTGGATGAAGCAGCTAAGCGGGTGAAGCCTGTTCCGGCGGCCACGACGTTCGAGATCAGCATGGCGGCGCCGCGGCCGCCGTCGCAGGTGGTCGCCGTGGCGCTCAGCACGCCCGACTGCCGCCTGCTGGAGGCCGAGGCTCTCTGCAACTCGGAGACGTTGCAACTGGGCGTCGGGAGTAGCTTGTTTGGTATGTTTAGTTACTAAGGCCTGTTGATACTACACAGTACACACATTCTTGTTAAGAATGCTAGAATGATATCTGATCATCACAAATTTTATACAGACTTCTAGGATTTTTTTGTATGTTCATCATCATCATCCTAGCGCCTCTCCCGGTTGCATCCTCGGCCATTGCCTTGGAGCCCAGGGTACGCTGCAACTATGATCCTGAATTGACAAGCCTGGTTATTACAATGGAGCGACTGTCGTCTGACCTCCGTAACCACAAGGGAAACCAGACAATTTGGATCATAGTCGGGACCAACGGCTTAACGTGCCTTCCGAAGCACGGAATCATCATTCTTATCGGACAATCAGGTGATTCAAGCCTGCAATGTCCTAACCAAACTGAGAAAACCAACACAAAGTGAAAGTGTTCCCCGCGGGATTCGAACCCACGACCTCCGAGCTCGTAGTTTTTGAGCACAGCGCTGAACCCACTACACCACGGAGGCAGCACGGATTTTTTTGTATGTTATAAGGAGTTAAACAAACAAGAGAGTCACTTGATGGTAAGTGATCAGCGCTGCCCATGAACATCAAAAAGGTTTGCAGATGTGTTGCCTGCGTTGACACTGCATACCCTTTATTGGATACTGATACTCAAATACTTGACAACAGCACACAATTTATAAACTACTATTACCACTACTATTAAAATACTATTACCACTACTATGTTGGCTTAGTCACTGAGCCAAAACTCTACCTCTTATATCAAGTGTCCATTTTGATCATATTTTCCTACTAGGAAAATGTATAAATAACAGCACTAACACATATTTCAATATTTTAGTTACAAATGTGTCTTTATTATAATTTTTCCAATAACATACATCTATTTTACAGTTAATCAAAATCAACAATTCAGCATGGAAGAGTATGAAGAAGAGGATGAGGAAAATGATGACGAGCTGCCCCTGGACATGAACATGTTCATGAACTGCGTTCAGAAGCAACAGCAGTAGGGCTGCTGGTCCTTATTGCCAGGCAGTGAAGAATTGAAGACTTCTTGATGCCCTAAGCATTCCAGGCCTGTTGGAATCCATACGTCAACTAGAATTTTGTGCTTTTTCTGGTGCCCCCAGAGGTGATACCCTAGGCACTTGCTTAATTTTATTAAGGGTAATCCGTCACTGTTGCCAGGAATCTTTGGTCGGGCGGACTTACAAATTTTCCCTAAATTGAACAAAATGGTGGAAATATTGAAACTTAGAAAGCCTAATACTTCAATTTTGGCCAGAATCTTGAGATCAGTGGTGTCAAATTTTCTTCGTATGAGCATGAAAAGAAAAGATAACAGAAATGCTGTGTTGTAGGAAAATGAATCTTATTTTAGTTTCAGTTAAGTTACATTCTTTATGAAGGCAAATAAAACAAAAAAGTATATTAACAAAGAATTTAATAAAGTTCGTCTTACATTTAGATTTATAATAAACCATTCATGTAGCTTTTTATATACAAATGTACCATACATGTTACAACATTCAAAGAAAACAATAATTCCTTTTTAAAACAAAATTACTTTATACAATGTCACGGTATGCTTTACACCAAACTTAATTTATTAAGTTTACTCCCTCACTCTTGAAGAAATTGGTATGAAGAAACTAAATTACAATTTTGATTATAGGTCATACCACTATTCAATATCAACAGAAGTGTAAGATATCATTTTAGTATAATTCTTTGCAAGCATGCTCCCATTCTGAGGGTAAAGATAGGAGAACTTCACAAGTAGTAAACTGTTTTGTACAAGTTGTTGATAAAACATTAAACAAAGCTTCTATTGTGTGGTCGTTAGTATGCCTACACAATTAGTTCTTTATTTATACATTACAGTGTTGAAACCAGTATCTTTATTTAATAAGTCTCTTTATAAGAGTAACTGATAAAATATTTGTAAACAAAGGATCTTTGTACATAGTTTCTTAATGTGTTGTGTTAATGTCTAAAGACATTTTGTCCTTTAACGCGAAGTCTAAAAACTCAGACTATTATAGGGAACTTATTCAAGTCAAGCCCAATAAACTTAACCAAGCTTGAAATCATACAAGTGATAGGTGTTTCATTAAAAAAAAAAGAATAAAAAGCTCCAGAATTTGGAGTGTATTCGAGGAAATCAACATCATCAAATTACTCAATTATATTCCAAGGAGATTCATGTGCCCAAACAACACAATGTTTAATAATAACAACATTATTCAAATCTGTTATTATTTTTACAAAATAATTCCTTTTCATTTTAGAATTTTTCAAAAATATATTTTAAATACTTTTTACATACTATGATAAAGCAAACTACACATTACTATTATATGTTTTCGTATTCGTAATTAGCAATTCAACTTTCCATTTCATTACTCAGTCTTCCATCTTTAAAATGTACAATTCCACGAAAAGAAGTCAAGAACTAAAATAATACAAAACAGGAAGGATTAAAAAAATATAATTCCTTTAGAAACTTATTATTTAACACATTTTCGCCAAAAATGAACTGAAAGATAGTTCAGGAAACCAAAAGATAAATTGAGGATAGGCAATCAAATTAAGACATATTCAATGAAGTATCAAATTATAATTGCATTTTAAAAATATGTCTTTAATGCAAATACTGTTAATACTGATAATATAAGTCAAAATATACTACTTGAAATTAAAGAAAACAATATATTATTCAGCCAATTTACACTAGTTATTACCAGATGTAAACAATAACTAATATAAAAAAAATATCTATTTTTTTAAACCAAATATACAGCAACATTACAACTTCTAATGTCTCAATACCGTGAACATTGAATTACAAAACTGCGCAGTTACATTTGAAAACATGAACATCTACGAATAAATAATATTAAAATTAATGTAGGTATACATAGGTATAAATAAGGAGCTGGGAATATATACAGTCATACTTCATTAATTATTTAAAATATTATTTGTATAACTTGTAAATTCTGACAAAACGCGCCAACTTTATGTAATCTACTAAGCGAAAACAACAAATTTCCATCTTACAATAAATTAACAACTAATTTATCGGGTATGGTGTATCGATAATCACAACAAATTATTAAGTTTTAAGCCATTTAACAATGCACTGATGTGACGCTCAAATAATAATTAAAAACAATAAATAATTTCCTCAAAAGTTTATAAGTTGAAATAATAAACATTAGGAGGACATACAAATATTGTTTACTTTTATTACATTTTCACATGGAAGAAGTTATTACGAAGCCTACAATGACATTGCACCACTTCCTTGCAAACATCGATGTCGTCATTTACAAAACTATGCTTGGAATTATATACAATATGTACAATAATATACCTTATTTTTACATATCCGAAATTGCTTTATATGTTATAATGTTGCGAGATCATCCTACTAATAGAAATAAATCAATTTCGCGCATCATATACCATTTTATCAGAAGCAAATTCGTAGAAGTTCGGCAATTAGACATCATTTTTAAAAGTCCAATATTTAAAAAAATATATAATTGACAAGTATTTGAAACGATTCCTAGTTGTGTTAGTAGGTACTACTCAAGACAATTCTCGAAAATACCTCTAAGTTTTATGAGATCATCCAACTTTTATAATGTGTATTGCAAATCAATACAAACGTCAATTTATCAAAGCTCAGTTTCACCACCACTAAACAATTGGTTAACAGTTTATATGGAAGATTTCTGACAGAAAGGATATCCAAGATTTAGTAAAGGGACAGGGAAAGTCGAATGTAATATTTAACAATAATAAAGACGACGAGCGAGAGATCTGTCAAAATTATTTGTCTCAAAAACAAATAAAACTTAATTTAGTAGTGGCAAAACCGAGCTAAAATATAGTAAATAAATTAAATAATTTGACAAAGATACTTAAACCATCACCATTACAAATTCCTAAAAATAGGCGGATTGTATAATTCTTGGCAAACTTTGCCAACATTAGATAAAAGGAACAAAGAAGAGCGTATTTTTTGTATTCATATCTTTAAGAATATAATACAAAGTTGTAGTGTCCTGCATTCTAACCCTATGTATGTATGTTTGCTTGATTTTTTACATACTAGCATTAGAAATTACTAGATATATTTTCGGCTGAAAAGATACATAGAGCGTCACATCAAAGTTTAATCTGTGTCTGATTCTCGTTAGAGACAGCAGACATAGGTAATGTCAGATAAGTAGCTGCAATATTTACTTTCCAGCGTCCATATTCTGAGTCTACATATTTAATAATGGTTTTTAATTTATTCGGCCGCTTTCAATCAATTCTGGGTGATTGTAGTGAATAAATGTGGCCTATTATTTGCAAACAAACAAAATGTTTGTCTGTTTCCAGCACCCATAGTAAAATAAGCACGCGTAATTTTAAAAATATACTTTTATGTATATCTAATTGAAAGTTCAGAATACGGACGCCAAGTAATGCATCTATCACTTTAGCTGCATTTTTAAAATTACGAATTTTGTATGAATAATATTAAGAGTGTGTTATCTGTACGGTACTTTGTTAAATTATTCGAGGTGAAGTCACTGCCTGATGTGCTATTACTATACAGATCAATTTATATTGCTGTAACCTTCTTTAGAAAGCACCCTCTTAACATCTGTAGTTTATTTTCAAAAGGCCTATTATTATGTAAATTAAACATTTCCAAGATTATCACGAGTTTTAATGAAATTGAGTCCGGTATAAAAACAATTTTTGACTGTACTATCTGTACTACGCAAAAACAATTCACTTAAAATTTTCAAAGGCATCTTTTCCAATGGCATATGACATTCAGATAACACAGATCTAGTCATAAGTGGAGCTTCCATCACATCGCAATCACCACAGCACCACTTACCACCAACTTCACACTTAATTCCAACGCCTCCTTCTCGGCTAGCGTTGTATATCATAGATTTAAACCGTTACATATGAAATTGGCACTAAAATTTGAAGCGACAGTCGTTTTTTTTCGCAAGTAGAAACGTATGTCATGTCAAAAAAAAACTGCCAGTTTTCTAAAGTGCATATCTATCGATTTAAATCCAAGCAGTATATAAACAAAATATCTCACATTATGTACTATGTACGGTCTCCAATCACCCTCAACTTGGTGACTACGTGCATCCCTCCAGTGGGAGGCCTAAGTCCTGCAGTGGACTGGGAAAGTCTAGTACTATATACAGGGGGGCGTCACGGTAAACACTAAACACTTGCTGTTCGATATTGATCCTTATGCAATTGAGATAAGGTACAATGGTGTAATTTATGCCGTTGACATAAGATGCGATATTCCTTAAGTCGTTCACATAAGATGCGATAACCCTCAAGCCATTGACATAAGGTGCAATATAATACCTTATGCCGTTGACATAAGATGCGATATCCCTCACGGCGTTGACATAATATGCTATATCTCTCACGCGGTTGACATAAGATCGAAAGTATTCCTTACGCCGTTGGCATAAGATGCTATTTTTATGTCATAAGGCGCAATAGTTTCCCTCATGCCGTTGGCATCAGGTGCGATATCCCTTTCACCGTTGACATAAGCTGCGGTATCCCTCGCACCGTTGGCATAAAGTGCGATATTATACCTTACACCATTGACATAAGGTCGATGTTGACATAAGATACACTATTCCTCACGCCGTTGACATAAGGTGCAAAAGTATCCCTTACGCCGTTGACATAAGGTCGATGTTGACATAAGATACGCTATCCCTCACGCCGTTGACATCAGTTGCAACACTATACCTCAAGCCGTTGACATAAGGTGCAACAATATACCTTACGCCGTTGCCACAAGGTGCAGAGTCCAGTGTTCCCGACGAGGAGTATGTACAGGTCCAGCGATGTCGCGGGCTCATCACGCGAGCCTGGAGGGCGCGCAGGACGTGTAGAACAGGATGTAGGCGGCGCTCGACTTCACGTCGCTGGAGGGGATCTCCGTGACGACGTGGTCGTCGTACTTGTACCATCTGGGAATATAATAAAGGATATGTCAATGGGAGTAGCTCGACCCGGCTTTCCCACTGGGCACAATGGGCACGTGCACACACATAGATCAGTCAGAGACCCCCAATTCAATTCAATTCATTTATTCAATAACAATCATAAATTGTGTTTGAAAATTACAAATAAATACGAAAATAAAACAAGATACAATATAAATTAAAATTCAAATCAAAATTATAAAAAAAAAAAAAAACAAAATTATAAAAAATCATTTAAACATCTAAAATTCATTTCAATTATAATTGTAAGAGTACATGATTAGTAGTTAATTAATTTAATGTTGATTCTCAGTATCAGAATGTTAATTTGTCATGTATGTACTCAATTTGCCATCGTCAGATAATCTTCCAAGCTGTAAAAACTGTGCGTCAACAAAAACAATTTGACCTTTTTTTTAAATTCACATCTATAGACAACACTTTTCAACTCCATAGGCAATTTATTGAATATTTTAGTTGCCTGGTAAGACGAACAAGGCTTAGCTATGTTAAGGTTTGGTAGAAAGTTGTTAATGAAATCCTTTCTTCTAGTATTTTCCCTTATTTTTCTTTCATCTTCAGTTTCGTATTTGTTTATATTTTTTGCAAAATGACATAAGAGGACGTAAATGTAAAGGCATGGCACAGTCAAAATTTGGAGGTTTTTAAAATGTTCTTTGCAGGAATCTCGTTGCTGGATACGAACCATAATCCGTATGGCCCTTTTTTGTAGAATAAATGCTCTTTGCATGTTATATTGGTAGCTACTACCCCAGAACAGAACACTATATCGTAGTCGGGACTCTATTAGTGCAAAGTAAACCAATTTTAGTTCTGCTATATCCACTTCATTTCGCAAACTTCTCAAGACATAACAACCACTGCTAACTTTATTCTCTATGTCAGTGAGTTCTTTTTTCCAGTTTAGTTTATTGTCAACTGATCAGTTTTAGCGGGCCCCAAGTTTACAAAGCAAGGAATTTAAAGGAACATGCGGCCAGGGCCCTTAATAAGTGAAAGACGGCCCTGGGCGTAGCCAGCCTTGGGCTCAGGTTGGGGCAGCAGTCGACTTTTATTGGGCAGGCCCCGCTTGCCCCAGTGTGGATACGCCCATGGATGTCTTCAACACAAAATGAGTCTTCGCCCGCGAAAACCACACGACGGTATCGCGTGGAAACATCTGTAACACCCGAGATGGAAAGTTGGTCATGTTGAACGAGCTTTTCGAATGTCAATCTTATACCTGCACAAAATGTTATTAATCCAAATCGTTTTAGTACTTTTAACCCGAAATTACTGATCGTATATCCGAAATACGAACTATAATACATACATTATTCAAAAAGGATTTTAATACAGCATTTCAAGTATAACAGTGGGAGATTTATAGGTTTTGACTTCCCTACTAGTACAAAAACTAGAAACAGCGCCATCTATCCCCAAACTCCCGAACTTCTACGCCAATGTTCTCATCGTGCTACTCACTTGCCGTACACGCTGCTCTTGCAGTAGGCGGTGTAGTGGCCGCCCTCCATGGACCCGTAGTGGTTGGACACGGCGTACAGGTTGTACAGAGGGTTGGACGGACAGTGCAGCGAGAACTGCCGCATGTCCAGCGACGAGTTAAACAAGTGCAACCGAGAATCCAGATTACTACAAATACTGCCTTTTGTACCTTCTTTCTTAGTGCACTGAATGTAAAAACGATAATGAATTCATCTTACCATTTATCGTTGAATTTCTTAGCACATAAAATGACATTTCTAGCACGCTACACAATGAGGGTTTTCGCGAATTAAAAATCCACTAGATGGCAGTAAATAGGTGTAGGGTCTAACTGGTATGTGGACCTCACGCCTACGTATTGCCATCTAGCGGATTTTTCAATCGCAAACACCCTCTTACAGAAATCTTTATTCAGCGCCATCTATCTGCAAACTCTAGAACTTCTGCACAAGAAAAGGCAGAAACAGCGCCTTCTATCTCCAGACACCCGAACTTCTACGCCAATGTTCTCATCGTGCTACTCACTTGCCGTACACGCTGCTCTTGCAGTAAGCAGTATAATGCCCTCCCTCCATGGACCCGTAGTGGTTGGACACGGCGTACAGGTTGTTCAGCGGGTTGGACGGACAGTGCAGAGAGAACTGCCGCATGTCCAGTTACACAGGTGCAAGCGAGATTGGACCTTGTACCAAGTACATTATGGTTGAATTTGTTAGCACCTAAAATGACACTGCTAGCACGCTGCACAGTTCCCTATTCAGACAGAAACCCTTATTCAGCGCCATCTACCTGCAAACTCTTGAACCTCTGCACAAAAAAAACTAGAAACAGCGCCATCTATCCCCAAACGCGCGAACTTTCACGTCAAACGCTGTTACTATCTATACTCACTTGCCGTACACGCTGCTCTTGCAGTAAGCGGTGTAGTGGCCGCCCTCCATGGACCCGTAGTGGTTGGACACGGCGTACAGGTTGTACAGCGGGTTGGACGGACAGTGCAGTGAGAACTGCCGCATGTCCAGCGACCAGTTACACAGGTGCAACCAAGATTGGACCGTGTACCAAGTACATTATGGTTGAATTTGTTAGCACCTAAAATGTCACTGCTAGCACGTTGCAGAATTACCTACACATACAAAAACCCTTACTCAGCGCCATCTATCTGCAAACTCTGGAACTTCTGCACAAAAAAAGCTAGAAACAGCGCCATCTATCCCCAAACGCCCGAACTTTCACGTCAAACGCTACTACCGTCTGTACTCACTTGCCGTACACGCTGCTCTTGCAGTAAGCGGTGTAGTGGCCGCCCTCCATGGATCCGTAGTGGTTGGACACGGCGTACAGGTTGTACAGCGGGTTGGACGGACAGTGCAGCGAGAACTGCCGCATGTCCAGCGACGAGTTAAACAAGTGCAACCGAGATTCGAGAATGCTACAAATACTGCCTTTTGTACCTACCTTTGTGCAGTAAATGCCAAAACGATAATGAATTCATCGTACCATTTATCATTGAATTTCTTAGCACATAAAATGACATTGCTAACACGTTGCAGAATTCTCTACACATACAGAAACCCTAATTCAGCGCCATCTATCTGCAAACTCTGGAACTACTGCACAAAAATGCTGGAATCAGCGCCATCTATCCCCAAACACTCGAACTTTCACGTCAGACGCTGCTACTATCTATACTCACTTGCCGTACACGCTGCTCTTGCAGTAAGCGGTGTAATGCCCTCCCTCCATGGACCCGTAGTGGTTGGACACGGCGTACAGGTTGTACAGCGGGTTGGACGGACAGTGCAGCGAGAACTGCCGCATGTCCAGCTCTTCTAGGGGGAAGTCGATGTACGTCTGCTTCTTTCTGTACGCGTTTACCATGTATTCCTGGAAAAGTACACATTAAATTAGATAATAATTTGCATTGAGGAAATCGACGGTCTGTTAAGTCTACGTGTATGACTAAGTTGTGAATCTACTCAGGAAGAGATATATTTTTATACATAATCAAAATCACTGCGAACTTTCTAGATCTTATGTAATCGCTACTGATTGATATTTCCCGTCGGGCTCTGTCTCTAAAGAGTAAATAGGCTTAAGGCGGGATGCCCCCAGCCTTCTCTGGATATATTTTTATTTTGTGGAAACTTGAACCTTATTCCTTTCAAATTACGTCCAAAACCAATGAAGAGTTATTACTCTTATTAAAAGCTGCCTCATATTAAAAAATGTATTCAATTCAATCATACTTATTATCAATATTGAAACTCCATAATTCATAACTAAATGTAGCATACCTTAGGATCTACGTAGAACCTCTTGAAGTGTATCACAAGCACGGGCGGCAGCCGCGAGATGTCCAGTTTCTTGACGGCGTCCCGCTTCTCCTTGCATCCGGGGCAGTTCCAGCCCGGGATCGTCTCCCCGTTCAGGTACAGTTTTAGGCAGTCCTGCGAATGGGGGAATTACATAATTAGAACATTACCAGTCTCTTGCTGTCGAGTGTAGAGGCCTTCCACAAATGGGGAGTATATATGCCACCAAACTAGGCATGCGAGAGAACCCTGCTGCCAAACCCGATTTACTGGGTACCATTTTAGGCCAGCACAATTTTATTTAGACGCCAAAGGAGCCTTTACAATTAGGTTACTTTTGTTTGTTTCTGAAAATTGATTTTCCATCTAACTAACCAGTAATTGAGACACAGATATTAAAGTAAATATTATGTTCTTAATTTAAGTTTGGCAATGGAAAATAAAATGTGTTTTTTTCGTAATCGACTCCGCTTAGCTTTAACAGCTTAACCGGACTATTGTCCGGTTAAAGTTAAACAGTTAAAGGTCCACAATAGTGGGAACGGATTGCTCACAACACAAATGTCCTGGTGGGTTAGCCAAGATGCCACTTTTGCGAACGCGAATTTTCGTTTCGTCGCGACTTATATCTCCATCCCGCACACGAAGAATCTATGTGAACGGGATGGAGATATACTCGAAGTCGCGACGAAACTCAATTCGCGTTCGGGTAAGTGTCAACTTGGCTAGCGCACTAGGTCTGGTCCATGGTCTGGGGCAGCCAATGTGCCCAGTGGTAAAGTGTGGTTTATGAAGCACAATATACTTACACTGAGGGAACATCGACTGGCAGCAGCCGGCAGTTCGAGCGACAGGTTCGAGAACGACTCGTACGTGACGCTCTGCTTGCCGCACACCGTGCAGCGCACCGTCGACTTGATCTGTCCGTAGAACAGCCGCAGGACCAGGCTCTCCTTCGACTTGCGCTGGGTTCACACCACAAATGCCCGGGCAGCCAATGTGCCCAGTGGGTATACTTACACTGAGCGAGCAGCGACTGGCAGCGGCCGGCAGTTCCAGCGACAGGTTCGAGAACGACTCGTACGTGACGCTCTGCTTGCCGCAGACCGTGCAGCGCACCGTCGACTTGATCTGCCCGTAGAACAGCCGTAGGATCAGGCTCTCCTTCGACTTACGCTGGGTTCACACCACAAATGCCCGGGCAGCCAATGTGCCGAGTGGATAAGTGTGGTCTATGCAGCACAATATACTCACACTGAGCGAGCACCGACTAGCAGCAGCCGGCAGCTCGAGCGACAGGTTTGAGAACGACTCGTAGGTGACGCTCTGCTTGCCGCAGACCGTGCAGCGCACCGTCGACTTGATCTGCCCGTAGAACAGCCGCAGGGTCAGGCTCTCCTTCGACTTACGCTGGGCTCACACCACAAATGCCTGGGCAGCCATTGAGTCCAGTGGTAAAGTGTGGTCTGTGGAGCACAGTGGACTTACGCTGGGCTCACACCACAAATGCCTGGGCAGCCATTGTGCCCAGTGGGTAAGTGTGGTCTGTTGGGAACAGTGGACACACGCTGGGCGAGCACCGACTAGCAGCAGCCGGCAGCTCGAGCAGGAAAGTATGGTCTATGAAGCACAATATACTCACACTGAGCGAGCAGCGACTAGCAGCAGCCGGCAGTTCCAGCGACAGGTTTGAGAACGACTCGTACGTGACGCTCTGCTTGCCGCAGACCGTGCAGCGCACCGTCGACTTGATCTGCCCGTAGAACAGCCGCAGGATCAGGCTCTCCTTCGACTTGGTGTACTCGTGCCACGCTTTTTCTGATGGGGGGAGGCTGTCCTGTTGGCAGAAGGGGGAATACGTAAGTAAGTAAACATCTTTAGACACAGCAAAGGGGAAAGGGGGGCATTTATGCGGCAGTTGTTGACTAGCTAGAGAAGCCGTGAGAAGGACTCGAAAATCCACGCACACTAAATTGGGTATTTGACTACTTTTAAAATAAATAATTTAACTGTTACAATAAATAAAAATCCAATTCTTGATATGTATAGTGATAATACTATACATCTCTCCACCAATTTTCGTGGCAATCGTTTCAGAAACGGCGGAGAACGAGCCAGGACAGACAGACAGACATGACGAAACTATAAGTGTTCCGTTTATTGCGAATTGGCTACGGAACCCTAAAAACTGAATTATTATGCCTCAGTTACTGCTGCTGCTTTTTACAAATTATTAAAGTTCGAAACTTATTAAAAATCGAAACTTAAAAAAAAGGTATCGATTTGACAATACTAATTTGTGACGTCATAGCTTAGTATTTCATACAATGTTTCACTATAATGTTACGTTTACGACATTTAGAAAAAGTAAGTGATTTGACTTGACAGTCAAACACCGGATTATTTGCGAGTTCGATAGTGACAGACCAGTACCCTTCTTACGGTGCTAGAAGAGGACCTATGAGGATCTTGTACCGCTAGGGACTCGTTTAGGTCAACTTCCAGTTCGATAAAAGCATTTATACCCCGGCCATAAGAGTGTAAGTTTTATTCATACGAATATTGTACAGTCCTCCACGCCTGCGAGTCATGGTGAACTCTTGCAGTTCAACAATAACCCATATAGCCTGGACATACAGTTCAAAGCGTGCTGATGTAAATGCTGACCTTATGTGGCGGCACGTTGATGGTGAACTGCAGGTCGAGGTGCAGCCAGTCCATGAGGATGGTGAGGAACTCGTGCGAGTCCTGCTGCTCGCAGCCGCGGAACGCGCGCTGGTGCTTGCCCACCTCGTTCTGGGAATAACCACAGCATCAATAAATCATTTGCAGCACTTGACAGATATCACATCAACCCATCAATGAGGGTGTCTGCGATTGAAAAATCCGCTAGATGGCAATACTTAGGCGTGAGGTCCAACTACAATGTCATGTCAAAATTCACCAATCACATACCAGTTGGACCCTACATACTGCCACCTAGCGGATTTTTCATTTGTGAAAACCCTCATTAATAATGCCTTTGACAGATATCACATCAACATTCAGCTACATTTAATGGTTGTTATTGTTTGCCTGTAGGTAGTTTATAAATAAATAAATATAAGGTCGGGGAAAAAGTCTTTTCGTATTTTATATGAAAAATCAAAACAATTTTTTTAAACTTTATTTATATTCAATTATAGTTTATATGTACCATTTTGTTCAAAGACTTGTTGCCATCTTACAGGCGGAGACATGATCCCGTTGCTATAGAAATTTTGGGACTTTTGAGCAAAAAACTGCGACAAGTAGTTTTGACAATCCTCTCTTGATGTTAACCTGACACTACCTAGAGAGTTCTGAAGAGACCGAAACAGGTGGAAATCTGAGGGTGCGAGGTCGGGGCTATACGGCGGATGGATCAAAACTTCCCAGCCAAACTCTCTTAACTTTTGCAAAGTGGCTGAAGATGTGTGTGGTCTAGCATTATCATGATGAAAGACCACACCTCTTCGGTTGATCAATTCCGGCCGTTTTATTTGAATTCGTTGCTTTAGTCTCGTTAGCTGTTGACAGTAGAGCTCCGAACCGATGGTTTTGCCCGGTGGCAAGAGCTCATGATGCACAATACCCTTCCAATCCCACCATACACAGAGCATTACCTTATTGCGCGTTAATCCGGGTTTTGCAACAGGTTGCGGAGCCTGGCCGGTCTTTTTCCACGACTGCTTTCGCACGTTTTTGTCGTACGTGATCCACTTTTCATCACCAGTGATCAACCTTTTCATAAATGGTTCGGTTACGCTACGTCTTAACAGAGAATCGCAAATGAGTACGCGGTCCATTAAGTTTCTTTCAGTAAACTCATGTGGGACCCAAATATCGAGATTTTTTTTGTACCCAGCCTTTTTCAAATGGGTCAAAACGGTTTTATGGTCAATCATTAGTTCTTCAGCTTTATCATAACTGCTAATATGGCCATCTTGCTCCACTTTTTCAAGAATGGCGTCCACTTGATCCGTAACAGGGCGACCAGAGCGAGCCGCATCTTTGACATCAAAATTCCCGGACTGAAATCGTTTAAACCAATTCTGTGCTACTCGGACTGATACTGCATTAGGTCCATAAACGGCACAATTCTTTTTTGCGGCTTGCGTTGCATTCTTTCCTTTTTTGTAATAAAATTTCAAAATATACCGAATTTCTTCATTAGAGTCACTCATTTTGAGGTCATGAAAAACAAATGAAAGATGGCGGGAAGCACACTTCTTATATTTTTTTTCTTTTTTTAAAATGTTACCTTTTTAATGGAACCAAAACCAGCCAGCTACAACTAATACATCCAAAGAGATTTTATTACAAGTTTGTACATACTAATTGCGAAAAGACTTTTTCCCCGACCTATTATGTTTAAATTAACTGATATGATGTCGTACTATTTACTGCTTGACGTTTCAGCTGTGTTGCAACAACCGTGACGTGAATTTATGACGTCATTCTTTTTTGAAGACTGAGTTTTTTTGAGTGCTCCTCCGTGCTGCGGAAGGCACGTTAAGTCGTGATTCCTGCGCCTGATCTCTCTACGTTTGTGCCAGATTGCTGTCCCACCTGAACAGGAAAGGGAGTGCACCTGTGCTTACGCACTAATTTGTGCACTATAATATATCCTGCGTACCTGGCTGATCGTAAGGTCGGCCGCCATGGCCGAATACGGCGGAGGGGTATTGTTATTAAGTTTCATCAAAGTGCGTGTAGGGTTTTGGTGGTGATATTGGTTATGTTGGGTGTTGTGTGGTGATATTGGTGATCATGTGTGGTGGTGGTACCCTCAAGTCCTTGGTGGCGATGAACCGGTACTGGCCGGACCACAGCGCTCGCACGACGGCCGCCAGCTCCTCCGCTATCGCGCCCCGCGTACTGTGTGACCTGTACGTACACATCATATTGTAGGTATAATACTTTCTTTGCTATATTAAGAGGCACAGTTTAAAGAAGGATCTGAAGCTGAAAGAATTGCTTATCTACTAATGTACTAATAGTACGGTCGTGCTTTCAATAAGTTGTTAAATAGACTTTTCAACTAGTACATCGATGCAAGGATGAAGTCTTCAATTTAATTACACCTTACAGAAGACCATAGTGAAGTAGCACTTCATAACTGTTGTGCTATGTTTCTGCTGGTGAGTAAGGTCGCCAGAGCTCGTTGGGGATGGTATGGGGCTTGAAGGCAGGCAACGCATCTGCGTCCCGTGTGCGGACCCCCTTGTTCGGGTGCCGCCCTATCGCGATTGAAAAGAGCAACTATCGAGTTTCTTGCCGCTTCTTCTTGGTAGATGACTGCATTACGAAGTCGGTGGTCCAGTCATTGCTGTATGCTAATAATTTTTGACGATTTATAAGTGCCTTGCAGAGGCCTACATGGATAAAGTATATTTTGATTTTGATTCCATCATCATCATCCTAGCGTTTGTCCCGGTCGCGTCCTCGGCCATTGCCTCGGAGTCCAGGGTCCGCTTTCCTGCTGCACCTACTCCACTTCGCACGGTCTTGGGCATCCAGGGTGGAAAGACCATATTATATTTTATATTTTGATTTTGATTGATCACATTAAAAAAAGGTGGTATCTGCTCTCCATAAGCCCAGAGGGAAAGTCGCCCATTGTTGTTTGAAAGTTTGAAAGTTTGAAAGACGGGTCTGCGTGTAAACTCTTCCAGTGTCGTGGGAGGTCAATAGTGCTGATAATGTACAAACCTGTTAACGTGTTCCAGATACTGTCCGTTGCAGAAGTAGGTGACGAGGATGGCGGTGTTGTTGAGGCACTGGATGATCGAGTTCATATAGCACGTGTTGCCGAGGTTCTTGAGACCGGTCAGACCGCGGCCCTGGGGAATGGCAACGATGAAGTGTTAATTGAGGTGTTTTTAATTAAACCGCTTCCACGTCATAGCAAACACATGATGTGGCTTGCGAGTGAGATTCCACGAAGTCTGAAGCGGAATGTGCCATAATTAACCAATAGGATTTCAATGCTGAGATGGTCACGTGATAAGGCCAAAATACTGTTGGCTGCTTACGACACATTTCTACACATCTCCGCTCTGGTGGAATCTCACCCTGATGCAAGTCGAACCGTCTACCGCTCTGCCATGGTGGCTATCGCTGGTTCCGCTCTCGACAGAACTCTATTTTGCTTGCAATGGGCCCAGAGATGTTCGGTGAAGACGTAAACAGCTGAGTTCTACACATTATAAATAAGCCTTTCGCCAGCGAGTTTGCCAGGATTGTATCTCGTGGAAATATAATGTTTTCCAGGGATACACTATAGTTACAATTAACCAAAAATTCACCAAATTCACATTCAAAAGTGGTTTAACCTTTTGGGATGTACGCAATATTCTTGGCTTGACTGTACGTATATCAATGTAACTTCAAAATGTGTCGCACACTAATATACCATCGGCCGCCCGCGACTCGAGTGATTTGGGTAAAAAGAAGCCTATGACTTTTCGCAGGTTCTAAAGATTGTCTGTGCCAAAGTGTAACAGATAGACAGACAGAGTAACTTACGCATTAATAATATTAGTAGGTGTTGTAGGGATTAACATATTTGTAAAAAACACTTCAGATGTTTATGTGTCCTTCATGGGATTCGAATCTGCCCTTTACGCTACGGTCCATAGCAGGATCAAATCAAACGACTAACATAATTTAACATATCGGTGTGTTTATTATGCTCAGTTTTTATCCAAGGGACCGTGCGACATGTAATTAGGCTCCAATGTCATGTAAATGTGGTTGTCTAATTATAATAATTACTTACTTATATTTAAACTTTTTGCGTGTTACTGTCCGAAGCAATTAAAATAAATGATTCTATGTTAATCCCAAAGATGCATGCCAGTATGTAATCAATGTAAAAACACCAATATTACTCTATTTCACAAAATTATTTACTGTTACTTTATATTGACCGCTGTTTGCTTCATAATGTAAGAAAACAATAAATAAATAAACTAGATTATTGTGTGCGCTTCGTTGAGTGAGTCCGAAAGAATATTTAACTCTTATTTTCAAATACATAACTGCAATACACACTTTCAATTTTTATTTGCTGAGTCGCCCTTCTTTTGTTTTGTTTCCAATGGAAATTGCTTCATTTTCGATATAAAGTTGAAACAACAAAACTATTACAAACATTTGGTTAAAAGCAAACCAAATAAACAAAGCAAACGTACCGCGAGTAGTTAATAAATTGTCTGTCTCGCCACGAAAGTGTATTAAAAAAGCTAAAACAATAACTGAAATGGCGCGTTACCTCTACGATAAACTTTAATATCGCAGTTACAAGTACATTGACATCCAAGCTAGGCTAGACAAAAAGTTATCACGCCTGTTTAATTGACGCAAACACTTTTAATGTTATGGAAAAAATTGTAGGAATTACAATAATTTGACACCATTGACCATATTGGTATTCGGAATATTTCACAACTTCGTACATATTTCATTACTAGCGGCGCCCGCGATTCCGTCCGCGTGGATTTCGATTTCTAATAGCCTAAAGCCTTCCTTGTCAAATTGACTATCCAACACAAAAATATTTTTTTCTGATCGGACCAGAAGTTCCTGAGATTAGCGAGTTCAAACAAACATACAAACATACTCTTCAGCTTTATATATTAGTATGGATGCGAGTCTAAATCCTTACATCAGTAACATTAGTTATTGTTAAACATCTTACTAAAAACTGCCGGTCTAATGTGTTTATTTCAGAATATTTCACTCTCTGTGTGTTCCACACATTTTAGAAGTTACATGTTAATACGTAATAATCATATTGTAATTTCTTACCTTGATGGAAACTTGCTGAATAATAAGTGCGTATTTACGTTGAACTTGCAGACGCGGCGCGACAGTTTTTGTTCCTGTCGCGTTTCGGCGTGATCACTTTCATACTATACAAGTTTAACGTAAACAAGCCCTTAGTTTATAAACACACTAGGCGGAAAAAACGCGACCGAAGTTCACCGTGACTATCCTTTTTTTTTAAAGCAGAGGCGGCAAACTATCTATTGGGTCGCCTGCAATGTATTTTAAGTGGAAGATGACATACTATGCCGAATTCCGTCGCGTAATTTTGTGTAGAAATTGCATTGCCACCGAACTTGGTCACGTAATTTCCTAGTGTGTTCGTTTACTTAAGGTGAAATCGCTGTTGGTCGACCTATCTCAAACCAAACTGTTAAACTGTTACTACTGTTGTAAAGCTTACCCTCCTGAACAGCCAGACGATGTGGTTCTGCGAGTACTTGAGCCGGACCTTCACCTTCAGCACCATGTTAGCTGTGTCCAGGGGTATGCATCGCTGCTCGTACCGGATATATGATGGTAATGGTGATGCTTACCCTCCTGAACAGCCAGACGATGTGGTTCTGCGAGTACTTGAGCCGGACCTTCACCTTCAGCACCATGTTAGCTGTGTCCAGGGGTATGCATCGCTGCTCGTACCGGATATATGATGGTAATGGTGATGCTTACCCTCCTGAACAGCCAGACGATGTGGTTCTGCGAGTACTTGAGCCGGACCTTCACCTTCAGCACCATGTTAGCTGTGTCCAGGGGTATGCATCGCTGCTCGTACCGGATATATGATGGTAATGGTGATGCTTACCCTCCTGAACAGCCAGACGATGTGGTTCTGCGAGTACTTGAGCCGGACCTTCACCTTCAGCACCATGTTAGCTGTGTCCAGGGGTATGCATCGCTGCTCGTACCGGATATATGATGGTAATGGTGATGCTTACCCTCCTGAACAGCCAGACGATGTGGTTCTGCGAGTACTTGAGCCGGACCTTCACCTTCAGCACCATGTTAGCTGTGTCCAGAGGAATGCATCGCTGCTCGTACCGGAGAATCTTGACTGCTGCACTTGCTCCCGGTGCAACGTTGGCGGCTACTATGGTGCTATTGGAATCGACTGGGTGTTTCCTTGTGTGGTGACGATTTTAGCACCGCAGTTTTGGATGTTTGTTGGATGTCAGACTGGTTTGCGGTTTATATTTTAATAATTAACAGGTATACTTTCTTGTTATGTTCTTTAATTTGATTTATTAGATGGTACAATGCGATTAATTTTTTAAACTTCGTTTACCGTAATTTTAATTAATTTAAGAATATAATCAACTCTTTGTGTTGTAGACAATAGACGTACCGTTTATTTCATTTTTCTAAAGTATATGCCAATTGGTTCCGTTTGCTTTGTTATAGCAACCCTGCCTTCAAAATCCCTCTATCAAATTGTTTTCCAAGTGTCCTATTTAATATCCAACTCTTTTGGTATATTTTGACAAAGGAAACACTAAGATCAACATCATTATTAGATACAGCAGGAAGACCGTGGATATAAGAGATGCTAATGAACGTAGCATTTGTGGTGATTTCTGTATCTTCTCTCCTTAAACTTAGTTTTATTCTTCTGTTCGTATGAAAACGGTAGCTTTCCGTTAGCTACTTTGTAGTAACTGACAATATCATTCTCAATGTTGTTTACAAGTTACAAAAGTATTGTAATTCACAACATATTTTTCATAATAATAAACTCCAATCAACGCTCTTCTAATAACCATCTCCATAATAAAATAATCTGCATTCATTAAATCCAATAAGAATATGCCGTTTGTTGTGGAAGTATTGAAATGTTTATTTCTTAAAGCTAAAACATTCGCTTGCAGTTTCCTTTTAGCCGCACGTCTCAGTTTATAATTTCTTCAAAGCAAAAACACTTGAATAGAGTTCTTTGTTTATTCCTCAAAGAACGCGAGAAGCCACTTCTTCTTTTGTTTAAATTAATGAAGCAGTTGAGCTTTTGCATTTAATTAATATTTTCTTCTTCACAACACGTGGGTTTTAGATTTAATACATGAAACTATACACTATATTTTTATAAATTACTGTACCACAGGCAGTTAGCATTTAAGTTACTCACGAAATGTTTTTAGCTTTTATGTCCACACAGTCGTAACACGATTTTATAGTCCTTGTATGAGCACTTTAAACTTGGTCAATTATAGTGTCTATAATTTACTATTTTTTCTTTTATAAACCTAAGTCCATTTAACGGAGGGGGAGGCCTTGCCCTGCAGTGGGTTGATATGGGCTATTAATAATAATATTAATAAGTCTTTTTATAAGTTCTTTGCAAAGATTGTCTTTGTTATTATACCCCTAACATCAAAACAGTCGATGATAAGGTACTCCGCACTATAAAATAAAATATTTTCTGTTTTGTTCAGATCACAAATCGTTTTACTATTTGTTGTACGCGGAGAGACAACGTTTGTAAACAGTGTTGTTTTTCGTTGTTAAACTAAGTAGATTCTACACAAATGTCACTTAATTAAATATATGTTCTTTTGTATTTAGATCACAAATTGTCGCACTTGTTTTATTAGTTTTTCATACGCGGCTCATTATTTTCTATTCCTTTATGTTGTAAATATGCTAGCTTCCACAGTACAAGCTTCGAAGGGCTAGGCAATTGGTGTGTTAGTATAAATAATATATTTATGATAGATTTAAAAGTACACTTATTCCGATATCTATCACAAGTGTTGATATACGTTCGGCCGCGTCGCCGTCGTCGGCTCGCGGGCGCAGTCGACGCACAACTGACTCTCACGTGCCAGACTGTACTCGAGGGCTGGGCACTGTGGCCGGTGGGGGGTGGCGGCGAGTGACCACGCGTTTGGGGGGTGCGACGGATCGGTTTAGACAATGATACTACGTGTTTTTTTTTAAAGCGGATGCAAACGTGGAAGTGTGTCTTGACTCTCTTCGAGTACGAGTCTTCACAACCTGATGGTAAGTGATCACCGCTGACGTAGGCATCAACAAACCCACAAAGGTCGCTGATGCGTTGACTCTCCAACACCATACCCTTCTCAAACGACCACTGGAAACCTTATTCACCAACAGAAACATAGCACGACAGTTACGAAGTGCTACTTCACTGTGGTCTTCTCTCATTCAAGTTTCGGAATTCAGAATCTACATAGCAACCTCTTCCGCTCTACCGCTAACTTAACTAGTGTAAAATACCCCTTCTGTCCTTAGCAATAGAGTCGCGATTGTCACCCTGCAGCCGTGCGTGGCGCGCACAGTTAGCGAAGGAAACGACCGCGCGTTTGATTGATTGCACTTTACCGGCATTCGCCTTCACCTCGGCGAGAGCGTTTCACTCGCCTCCTTGCTCGGGGCGCATTTGCCACGCTATGGCAAAAATACATGGTTTTGACGGGCACGTTGGCTTAGTGGTCAGACACTGGCTACAAAACCAAGGGGTCGGGTCGCGGGTTCGAATCCATTCGAAACATTAGCCCCCATGTTTGTATGATGAACATCGGCTGTACTCTAGTCATGGATGTTTATTAAAGTATTTAAGTATGTCTATCCTTTCCGTAGCTTCCATAGTACAAGTTTCAAGCATAGTTTGGGGCTACGCTATTGGTGTGTTAGTCAAAGGTTTTTGTTTTTTTTTTATGTCATAGGGAGGCAAACGAACAAGAGGGAACCTGATGGTAAGTGATCGCGCTGCCCTTGGAAATCAGCAACCGCACAAGAGACGCAGATGCGTTGCCTGCCTTTAAGACCATATACCTTCCCAACTGAGCTGAAATGTATGACGATATTATTGCCATCCAGACCAGTCTTTCTCACTGGGCACAATAAGCACACAGCCTATTAATGTTTAAAAATCTTGATGACGAATTGCGTTTACTTTGAATATAATATGGTAAAACAATTTTTTTTAAAGAAAACCAACTTCGAGCTCCTTACTAGCTTATTATTAACCCACTACAGGCTTCAAACATGTCACTGTCACAAAGACGGAAGGAAGTTGGCATAATAAGTTCTAGTTCAAGGCGTCTAAAGTGACATTAATAGTAGCTTACCCTGGCTTGAACAACACCTTCGTGATCATGATATGAACAACAGGCTAACCTGCTGTGGACCATACCATCCAGGTGTAGATTATATGTAAAAAGCCAGAGCATTGTGTCCGAAAAAAGGCAAACCAGTTCGTTTAAAAATGTAAGTTCTGAACTAATAATCATTTTTAATATTATAAATGTAAAAGTTTGTTTGTTTGGATGTTTGTCCGCCAATTACGCTGAATGGGATAAAAACTTGATATGGGTAATGGTAAAAAAAATACTAGAATCTAAAAAAGTATATATTATGGCAGGACAAACTTTCCCATGTAAAGAAAGAAAGTATTATTTCTAATTCTGACGTTTTGATTACAGCTCTCAGGAATTTGGGCCAGAATTACGTGATCCAAGTAACCAAATAAAATAACAATTAAAAAATCCGTCCCTTTACAATCCGCCTTGTAACATCTAAAGTTAATTTCCATGTTCGGGAATGTTGTTAGCCGGACCGGTCATCGATTACGGCTAAAAATAGTGGCATTTCTGAAACAGTATTTCATACCGGCCATTCGGATTGGATTGCCGGCCACGCCTCCCGAGGTCGCGAAACTAGTGGTTATACCATTTCACTACTTACACTGCGTTTACTTAGGGCGCAAAAACAAGGGCAGCCGGTTCGTATCCCGATATGGGAAATGTTTGTGTGTCTTGTATGTAAATACGTGTCCACTTCAAGCTTAGTTTAGAGATGGGTCAGTGAAATATCACCAAGTCTAATCAATTACTCCAACCCAGACGATTATCTTGCAAAGTTAAACAAGGTATTTAATAATTCCTCTGTCTTGGCGTGGAAAAGGTGAGTCTTCTCATAAATAACTGAGAATAAAGTCAGGCTGGGTCACCTACGGCTGGTGCCGTCGCCCAAATTAGACGCAAATTCTTCATTTATAGCTGGATTGTTTGTGCCCTTTTGTTTATTTTATTTATTTATTTTTTCATTGGAACAACCAACAAGAATAGCACCGAACTAATAATATTGTAATGCTAGCTATAGGTTTACTTACGGCTAAGTGTTTTCTTAATTATAGGTTGCCACATCTTCCAAAGTGAACTATGCACTTTATCTTAAAATTAACTAAATAAACATATTTTATGTCTAAACACATTTTAGTAAAGAAAAATTAAATTGATATTGAAGCAATATGCTCTAAAACTTTCTTTTTAAATGTACGTGGTGTATTGGAGAAACATTTTGCCCGCGTTATACCAAGATTCCTGTTTCATCCCATGGGCGCACACCCTGCCTGTACACCAAGTTCAGTTGTTTCAGCGCGATTGACGGACGAACTTTATAATATTAGTAATACTAACCAGACCCGTGATTTCGCTTGCTAGGAAATTATCATGACCACCAACTACACACCCAAAGCTAATAGAAGTCATCACAACATTGCCCGGCGTTTGTCCAAGACTGAGAAGGGTGTAACGTAAATGGGAGTGAAAGAGGCCTCTGTTCGACATTGAACTCGAACGGACGACTGAATAGGCTGCTAAAGATGATAAGACAAGACAGGCAAGTCCTCCCTCCTATGACATAGGGTCCTTCAAACGAGGTGTGAAGAGGCACTTTGTGGGCCAGCAGAGTGGGGGTGACTGATGCTGCGTCCATTATGTCACGTTGCACCAGTTGCCCTCGCGTCTGGACTTCACTTCCACTTAACATCAGGTGGAGTGGGGTCATTTGCCTGGCTAAATATATAAAAAAAAGTAGATTTTTGTTGCATTTTTTGTTATTAAGCCATTTACACCACAATTTTTTAAGTTACAATTGTCGTACAAAAGAATTTAGTCGTACCTGAAATTGCAAAATAGAAAACTTCAAGATATTTAGGCAATTACGTACGAGTATTTGTTTCGAGGAAACGGCATCGTGGTTGCAGTGCACGACACCTAATAACTGTCGTCTCGTGCAACAGAGCAAGGAGTACTTTCCTTATTATTAAACACTTGCTTTTAAACGCGGCTTTGCCCGACTGGAATTAGGACATTAAAATCAGTTCAGTACTTCCAGCGTGATTGATAATTATCAAGAATCCCGTTTTATACCTCGGGAGCTAAAAAGTATCCTTTTACGAAAGTCAGTCCTTATCCTGCATACCAAATCCGTTCAGTATTTTTAGCGTGTTTGACGATTGACTAACACACCAATTGGCTTTCTCCAAGCTTAGCTTAAAACTTAAAGTTGGGAAGCAGATGGTTGGCAGACCCATTGGTCTAGTAGTCAGAGACCCTGGCTACAGAACCAAGGGTCGCGGGTTCGAATCACGCTACGGCCATTTGTACTCGAGTCATGGATGTTTATACATATCTGTATGTCTATCCGTTCCCTAGCATCCATTATACGCATTATAGGCAATTGGAGTGTTAATCCAATGTTTTTATTTATGTTTATTATTTTATTATTTAACATGTGAATAACAGTCGATTCGCTCAACGGCATCAAAGGTCAACCCTCATGAATATCAAACGGCTTGTATAAAGTAATGTGGCTTTAGCGATTACGTTTCGTTTCGTGTCGTGCGACTTAAACCCCGCGCGGCCTTTCTTTTACGCAGCGTCGGCAGAAAACGAATAAGTTAATACCAGAGGAATTCATGACTTTTTAGGGTTCCGTACCTCAAAAGGAAAAAAACGGAACCCTTATAGGATCACTTTGTTGTCCGTCTGTCCGTCCGTCCGTCCGTCCGTCCGTCTGTCAAGACCCTTTTTCTCAGGAACGCGTGGAGGTATGAAGCTGAAATTTATATCAATTACTCAAGTCTACTGTCCCTTGAAGCTGTGAAAAAATCAAACTTCTAAGCCAACGCAATCAAAAGATACAGCTGTTTATGCCGCAAATTTTCGACACTTGCAAGGGAATCAAAACCTACAGGGTGCTCGTGCGGTTCCCGTGAACTCAGAATCTTGAAATTTGGTACGAAGCAACGTCTTATAGCATAGATAAAGGAAAAATTACGAAAACCATAAATTTTTAGTTACATCACATAGTATTTTTTTTTTTAATAATTTTAAACTTACCACCCATTTCCTCATAAACGCGTAGAGGTATGAAATTGAAATTCATACCAAATACTCAGGTCTATAAAACCTTTAAGCTGTAATAAAATCAAACTTCTATGTCAACGCATTCAAAAGAAACAGCAATTTAAGCTGCATATTTTGAAACTCGCAAGTTCTCGCAAGGGAATCAAAACCTAAAGGGTACTTCCAGTCGACCTAGAATCTTGAAATTTTGCATGAAGCAACGTTTTATAGCACACATTAAGGAAAAATTCCGAAAACCTTAAATTTTTAGTTACATTACAAAATATATTTAATTTGTGCTCCTCCATCTTTCCCCATTATGAATGTAGTAATGTTATGAATTTCATTTTGCAATAAAAATACCATAGTTATGACTCGATTGTCGTAATGAACGAACTTTGTAAACCTTGCAGGTTTGTACGGAACCCTCGGTGCGCGAGTCCGACTCGCACTTGGCCGGTTTTTTTTAACGTTCTAGTCACACAAAAATATATATGGGGAATATTACTTCGTTCTTGCGCCATCACGCCCATAAATTAAGAAGTTTATAGACACTACTTTTAAATAAATAAATAAAAATATAAATTCCTTGAACTAACACACAAATTGTCTAGCTCCAACTTAGCTCGAAGCTTGTAGCATGACTCGTGTAGAAATGCCGAAGTTCATCTCACAAAGATTTGCCCCTAGCAGGATTCGACCCTGCGACCCTTGATTTTGTAGTAAGGGTCTCTGACCACTAGACTAACGGGCCGGTCAAATAATAATAGTTAAAATGATATATTAAGTTACTTAAAGTTATTCTGCCATCGGTACCGTCAGCGGCGGAGTTATCGCGACCGTGCCGAGCTAATCTGCGTATGTTGCACCGCCTGATCGATACAACACACTATTAACACAGCTTCGTTCACCTACTCACAGGCCATTTCAAGTTTAAGTGAAGTTTAATAAACGCTTAAGAGTCTACAGTATCGCTTCGAAGTTACCCTGGAATAGAATTAGTATTAAACGCGGTAATATTTTATTTATCCGTACTATAATATAATTAAGCTAAAGAGTTTGTTTGAACGTTAATTTTAGGAAGTACTGGTTCGAATTGAAAAAAGTTTTGTGTTGGATAGTCCATGTGACGAGGAAGGCTTTAAGCTAAAGTATATCACTATGTGTGCAGAAACCGAAATCCACGCTGACGGAGTCACGGGCGGCCGCTAGTTATCTCATGTGTAGTCATTCCGTGTCTACGATGACTACGGTCATGAAAGCTACGAAGATTAGAAGCTACGACACGACGCGTAGCAGACTACGAAACGTGCTACGAGTGATGCTACAGCTACGCGTGACCAACTGAAGCGTGCCAAGCCACCGATTGATAAATTATTTTTTAACTGCAAGAATAATAAAATTGATTCTAAGGCTCGTATTAATATATCGCACTCAACTCTGAGCTAGATCTTGAGCGCGAACTTGAGGTGCTGTTTTTTATGAGAATGACATATCAAGTTCGCATTCAAGATTGACCTCAGATTTGAGTGCGTTGTATTAATACGAGCCTAAGTAAGCCAATATTTCTAGTATCTTTAAAAAACACGTGTCTTTATTTCTCAAAATACATTTGGAAGTTTTTAATTTTGTTTTTAGTTCCAATAATATATCATTATAATTGTACACTTTATTAGAATTGTTTATTAAAATCTAAATAAAGAACCATCACTTATGTTAAAGACGCACATATAATGGTAAGTCTCCCACCCCACTATACCCCATACCACGCCGGCCTTGCAGCCCTGACCTTTGCCACTATAGGTAAAGAGTAAGACGTCAACTGTTTACATACGAAAATATACTCCGATTAGAGCTATTACCATAGATTTAAATCTTTAGATATGCCCATCGCCATACTTTGACCCGCTGTGAATCGGGCTCTTCATTTGAAGCGACTGTCGCTTCTTGTCGTAGTGACCGCGTTTTGAAACGAACGTTATGTCAAACTAGCGGCTGTCAGCCGGCCCGTTGACGGGCCCGTTGGTCGAGTGGTCAGAGACCCTGGCTACAAAACCGAGGGTCGCGGGTTCGAATCCCGCTAGGGGCAAATGTTTGTGTGATGAACATCGGCATTTGTACTCGAGTCATGGATGTTTATAAACTTATTTAAGTATGTCTATCCGTTCCCTAGCTTCCATAGTACAAGCTTCGAGCTTAGTTTGGGGCTAGGCAATTGGTGTGTTTGTCCAAGGCATTTATTTTATTTATTTATTTAACTGCTCAGCTTTATTATATATTAGAATAGATAAAACAACGGGGCATATCCAACTCTTTAAATCTACGCCTATAACGCTCCCTAGTGTAGACATTTACGTAGTAATGACGTGAATGCATCCGCATTGCATCCGTGCATTAAACGCATGTGTTTATTGACGTCTTATTGTATTAGCGCGCTCGTGAAAGTTCTAAGAACATTCTAGAATCAACGTTTGTTACAATGCAAGGGCATTATTGAAAGAGTATTCTTTTAAATTTAACGTATTTGCTCACTTATCACCGGCATATTTTTAATGTTTTGTATTGTTGTTTGATATGTATATTCAGCTTTGATTTAGAAGTCTCAGTATCAGAAGAAGTATTGGGTAATATTTAATTTTGAATTCTATATAAATTAAGAACGACAAACTCAATAGCGCAGTTATAAAACATACGTATTGCGCATCAAACACCTCTTTGATTTGTCTCCCATCGCCTATGGTTATTGGATTGCTAAGTTAAGCAGCTTTCGCAGAGGCCAGTCATAGTATGGGTGATCGAAAATTGCATCTAAAGCTCCATCATGCTTAGAAAGCCGTTGGTCCTGAGCCTGATCTCTCTAAGCTCTCTGGTCGTGTCAGATTGCTGTCTCACAGAACTATGAGAGTGAGGGAATAGGGAGTGCACCATTGCTTGCACAATCACGTGTGCACTAAAATATGTATGTATATCCTGCGCACCTGGCTGATCTAAATATCGGCCGACATGGTCGAAAATGGACGGAAAGGGTACTAAATAAATACAGAACATATCGGTTTTTTTAGTTAAAGTAATTGATTTTGCAATTAGATTTAAAGATAAATGATTTTATACGTCGACACATTTTACCAGGTACGTACATAAGGTAATCGTATATAAAAAGAAAAATTACTTTTATAAATGTATAAGTAAATGAATCTGAATTGTTTGCATGAATACAAACCACTTATTTTGATTCAAACAATTGTGATTTTCCACGTTACGTCGTAAGCGTGCGATGCCGCGTGCTAATCCTATAAACACTTGCCGTCTTATGACGCGGTACAAGTGTACGAAATATAAACATGACGAAATAATATACCAATATGAAAACGAATTGTAATAATTAATTAAAAAGGTTATTATATATTATTGATAAGATTCTGGGACGATGCAGAAATTAAAAATAGATTTGAAGGACGAGTCCACTGAGTAAGCAAACTTCAACTCATAATATTCTTCATTAAAATAGACTTCATAAAATGATGACTCGACCACCGATTAGGAAGGCAGTTGCTGGCAAGAAGAATCGGCAAGAAAACTGACAGTTGGTTTTTAAAATGCATTTTTTAACAATTATTTGTAATCACAGAGTCGGACAATTTTTTAATGATTGGTTGCGTCCAAAGATATTGCCCTCCAAATGTTCATGCACTAATATTTGTCCTGTGCGGGGATCGAGCCCGCGACCTCCTGTTCAAAGTCGACTTCTTAACAATTACAAAGCGGGTCGACAAAACAATTGCTATTGTTTTGCTCATCAAGAGAGCTATGGGGAAATTCCACTCGAATGAGCCGCTCGTCTGGGGAAGTACCTCCACCTTACAGAAGACCGCAGTGAAGTAGCACTTCGTAACTGTTGTGCTATGTTTCTGCTGGTGAGTAAGGTTGCCAGAGCTCAGTTGGGAAGGGTATGGGGTTAAAGCCGGCAACACATCAACGATACCTCTGGTGTCGCGGATGTCCATGGGCGGCGGTGATTACTTACCATCAGGCGACCCGCTAGCTCGTTTGCCGCTTCTGACATAAAAAAAAAACCCGACCACGTGTCGGGCACGCGTCAACACGACGTTTGCCGAAAACTAAGCCGATTAGTGTCACATGCCCCAGGCTCGGTCATTGCACGTTTAACGACACTCGTCTGCTTAAAAATGTGATGTGGTGGATAAATCAAAACTTATTAGACATCAAGCATATCCTCCTTCAGTCGTATTCCTCATTACTGAGGATCGTGATCAATGCATGGAATGAAACACACAACAATTCCCTTGGCAAAGTTTAATGGTTTTCGAATGTCTTTCCCATTTCACACACTTACTCGTAGTGTGTAGGTTTCCTCACAAGGTTTTCATTCACCGTACAACTGGTGTGAAAATACGTACATAGATTTTTGAAAATCAAGAGGACCGGATTTGAAGCGCCCACCTCACTCATGAAAAGCAGCGCTCTTTCCACTAGGCTACCGAACTGTTCATGTAGCATAAGTAATAAGTAAATTTGTTAATAAAATTCATTTAATTATGACTATCCGTTTCCTAGCTTCTAAAGTACAAGCTTCGAGCTTAGTTTGGAGCCAGGCACTTGGGGTGTTAGTCCAAAGTTTATTTTAATTTAATCTAACTATAAATGCTATGCTAATACAAAAAAATTGGTTAAGTGCGAGTCGGACTCCCGCACTGAGGGTTCCGTACAAATTATATTTTTGAGGTATTAAAAAAAAAGTACTCACTAGATTTTGCTCAAACCAATTTTCGTTGGTAGTTTTTATCATAATGTACATCATATATTTTTTTTAGTTTTATCATCCTCTTATTTTGGAAGTTAGATGGGGGGGGGGGACACTTTTTTCCACTTTGGAAGGGTCTGTCACGCAAAGTATTCACTTTAGAAAAAAGTGATATTAGAAACCTTAATATAATTTTTAAAGACCTATCCATAGATACCCCACACGTATATGTTCAATGAAAAAAAATATTTCGAGTTTCAGTTCTGACTATGGGGACCCCCCAATTTTTTTATTTTTTTTCTATTTTCGTGTGAAAACTTTGTTGCGGTTCACAGAATACATCCACTCACTAAGTTTCAACAGTATAGTACTTATAGTTTCGGAAAAAAGTGGCTGTGACAGACTGGCGGACAGACAGACAGACAGACAGACAGACATGACGAATCTATAAGGGTTCCGTTTTTTTGCCATTTTGGCTACGGAACCCTAAAAAGCTGAAGAGTTTGTTTGTTTGAACTCGCTCATCTAAGGAACTACTGACTAGAATTGAAAAAAATATATATTTTGGATAATCCCATTGTCGAGGAAGGCTTTAGGCTATACATTAACACTATGTGTGTGGAAATCCACGGCCGCTAGTTTTACAATGATTATGAGGTTATTAAAATTCTATATCTAATAATTTTTTTATACTATAGGGCTGCAAACGAGCAGACGTATTGCTCGATGGTAAGCAATCAACGCCGCCCAACGACACTCGCAACACCAGAGGAGTCACAAATGCGTTGCCGGCCCTTTAGAAGGGAGTACGCTCTTTTCTTTTCTTTTTTTTTTATTTATTTATTCACGAGAACCTCAAAGCTGCTTCATATGATTGTGTAATTTTGTTGGGCTATTAAAACTCTTCATCAACCAAACCTGAGAAAGTGCACCTATGAGTCAGCCCGAGTGCCAGGCAGACTGCACCGGGCGGAATGCGTGACGCACCCGCCAAGGGCGAAGCCCTAGGAGCGTAAGCCGCAACGTGCCGCAATGTGGGGCACACACAACTAATTACTGCCGGCCTTTGATCGCTACATGCGCGATTACTATTGCGTCATCGTTTAAGCTCATCGTTTGTTTATTGAAGGTTGAAAGAAGTCTTTTACTTTGTTTTTTCTATGCCAGAATAAAAAAAAACGTGAAATAAATTCGTGTTGTTTTATTTACAGACAATTATTCTGTTATCATCCGGCTCGAAGGACCATTAGACCATCATCAAACACAACTAATTACTGCCGGCCTTTGATCGCTACATGCGCGATTACTATTGCGTCATCGTTTAAGCTCATCGTTTGTTTATTGAAGGTTGAAAGACGTCTTTTACTTTGTAGTTTCTATGCCGGAATCAAAGAAAAAAAACACGTAAAATAAATTATTGCATCCGGCTCGAAGGACCATTAGATCGTCACACACCGCAATTTTCTATGCTGGTATTTTTTGGTGAATTCTACAACATCTGAACTGAAATGGAGCTTAAATACTAGTATTACATAAATCATATAACACCCAGACCAGGACAAATAGACACGTTCATAAACCCAAATGTTTGTTCTGTCACACGTAATGGTTGTAATATCACCACAAATAAGATTTAACACCACATTGATTCAAAGGAAACACCAGTTCAAACACCGCAGTAAATTATTGATTTATATTTACCAAAAATCTGTAGCATCCGACTCGAAGGACCACTAGACTGATCACTTACCTTGGCTCATTGTCGAAAGACTAATATCGAAAATATCAGGATTATTTTAGTTAATTCTACATCCGATATGGCTAAAGTATATCACACATCTAGTTCTTTAAAGACGGAAATATCATTCAAGATTACACAAAGAACCTCTATGCAATCAAAACATCTACATAAATGGAAATTTGAGGCATTCATCATCATCATCATCCTAGCGTTTATCCCGGTCGCATCCTCGGCCATTTCCTCGGAGTCCAGGGTCCGCCTTCCTGCTCCTTCTACTCCACTTTTTTTTAGAGCAAATATGAGGCATTAATAACTCAATTTAAAATTTTAAAACGTGTACGCCGTTTAAGAACTAGATGTGAGATGTAGTTAACTGCAAGGACTCTTACCACATGTCCCCAGACGGGTTGGAAATCTCGCTGGTAGAGATCACTGGACGGCACCACTTTTGTCGGTTTCGTGCTTCGGTCGAACACTGGTACTGGTTGATCTTCGTCGTCTGATGGTATCTGTGAATGAAATCGTTTATTTATTGAAATTGTTACATATATATTTCACCATTATACATGTAAACATTGCTCAAATACTAGATGGTAAAAATGTTCATACTTTTTAAGAACTTGAAATAGAAAATTACAGTTACCGCACAAGTTAACTGACTGTACTTTTTGTTTCAAGATTCAAGACTGAACAAGAATAGAGTAGTATGTTTTCATTGTTCCCCCAACACAAGTATCACATTACTTACTGGGGAGACTTAACACGTGTAACTGATGTATATCGAGCAATAACAATATATTTATTTACTAGCGGGCGCCCGCGACTTCGTCCGCGTGGATTTCGGTTTCTTTATCACCTATTTTTCCCGTTATGGGTGGATTTTTCAAATAATCTTTCAAAAAGGATGCCTACGTCATATTATCTTTATGAATGCAAAGTCTCAGCCCGATCGGTTAAAAAATGACAAAGTTTCGTACTAACGTTCATTCCCTATTTGACCCCCTTGGGGGATAGAATTTATTATTCTCATTATTTAGGCGATGCCTACGTCATAGTAGCTTTATGTATGCAAAGTCTTAGCCCGATAGGTTTAAAATTGACAAAGTTTCATACTACCGTTCATCCCCTATTTTACCCCCTTGGGGGTTGGAATTTATCAAAATGATTGCTTAGGCGATGCCTACGTCATAGTAGCTGTATGTATGCAAAGTCTCAGCCCGATAGGTTTAAAATTAACAAAGTTTCATACTACCGTAAATCCCCTATTTTACCCCCTTGGGGGATGGAATTTATCAATCTCATTGATTAGGCGATGCTTACGTCAGAGTAGCTTTATGAATGCAAAGTCTCAAGCCGATCGGTTAAATAATGACGAAGTTTCATACTAACGTTCATCCCCTATTTTACCCCCTTGGGGGTTGGAATTTATCAAAATGATTGCTTAGGCGATGCCTACGTCATAGTAGCTTTATGTAAGCAAAGTCTCAGCCCGATTGGTTTAAAATTGACAAAGTTTCATACTACCGTTCATCCCCTATTTTACCCCCTTGGGGGTTAAATAATCAAAATCCTTTCTTAGCGGATGCCTACGTCATAACATCTACCTGCATACCAAATTTCAGCCAGATCTGTCCAGTGGTTTGGGCTGTGCGTTGATAGATCACTATGTAATCAGTCAGTCAGTCAGCAATCAGTCAGTCACCTTTGAGTTTTATAGATATAGATTATTCTTTATTAAATAAAGTTAAGTTAATGTTCCGGTACAATGAGGAATTTTTAAAAAAAGAATCATTGTTCGAAGGCAATGGAGCATAAAACCTAGAAGTATTTACCTTGGGTATATTCGGGGATGAGTGTGACCGGTTGAGGCCCGTAGCACCGGGGCTGTCGCCAGGCGATACCATGTATGTGTCGCCGTCTTCGTCCTGTCACATAAATTGACATATTTTAGGTTTGTTCTTGATAACACATTTGGAGTTCGGTAAATTAAAGATAGCGGGCCAAAATTGGATACTGAGAGCCCAAAATAGAACGAGATGGAGAGGGTTGAAGGAGGCCTACACCAAAATAGCCGAAGAAGGCTTGAGATGATGATGATGAAATCAAAGGTAATCGAAGTTTCTAGAGCTCAGCTGATCGGGTTAGGATGCGGGTAATGGTGCGGGGTGGACGAGGGCATCAGTGCGGGGACGGTTTCAGACACCAGTGCGGATGTAGGCACCGGTGCGAGTGCGGATTCGAGAGCCGATGTCCAGTGCGGAAACGGGGGCACGAGCGGTGCTCGCCCAGGGGGGACGCGCGAAGGGGGACACGGGGGAGCGGGGAGACGCGGTGTCGGGAGCTCGTTGAGGTCAGGCGTACTCAATAACGTGCGGGGATAAGCTCACGCGCGACGGCGAGGAAGTGGAGCGCTGGTGGGGGCATGGCATGGGCGCAGCCAGCTTTGGGCTCAGGGTAGGGCAGCAGTATTTGATGATATAAAATAAATAAATAAATTTATATAAAAAATATTTCACAACATCACATACAATGATCTGACCCCGTATTAAGTAGCTTAAGCACTTGTGTTACAGACATCAGAATCAACAGTGGTATTACAAATATACTTAAATAGATACATATAACACCCAGACCAGGACAAACAGACATGTTCATGCACACAAATGTTTGTCCTGTGCGGGGATCGAAACCGCGACCTCTTGCGTAATAGGCAACATCTTGACCATTACACCAAACGGGTCGTCATATGTCGTCGGGATATAATGTTCTTTTTTGTTCTTTTAGGCACCTTATATTTGAGAGCCAGTGTGGCCCCGCCTATGGGTGGACGAGCCCGCTGTGTCGGTAGGGCGGGCACGTACCTTGTCGAGGTCGGGCGCGCTCTATCATGTGCGGGGATAAGCGCACGCGCGACGGCAAGGAAGCGGAGCGCTGGTGGGGGCATGGCATGGGCGTAGCCAGCCTTGGGTTCAGGGTGGAGCAGCAGTATTTGATAAAATTAGTTTTTAATTTTATTTTATCAGATATCTTAGGCTCGTATTAATAAATCGCACTCAACTCTGAGATCGATCTTGAGTGCGAACTTGATATGTCATCCCAACTAATATTATAAATGCGAAAGTAACTCTGTCTGTCTGTCTGTTACGCTTTCCCGCTTAAACCTCGCAACCGATTTTGATGAAATTTGGTACAGACAATCTTTAGACCCTGAGACAGAACATAGGCTACTTTTTATTTCGAAAAAAAGAAATCCACGCGGACGGAGTCGCGGGCGGCCGCTAGTTCTCATATAAAACAGCACCTCAAGTTCGCGCTCAAGTTGTACCTCAGAGTTGAGTGCGATTTATTAATACGAGCCTTATATTTGAGAGCTAGGGTGGAGCATGCGCCCATGTTTGTCCTAGTGTGGCCCCGCCCACTGGTGGCCGGGCCCGCTGTGGGAGGGCGGGCACGACCATATCACTATCACGTACCTTGTCGAGGTCGGGCTTGCGCTTGTCGCGCGCCTCGGCGAGCTTGCGCTTGCGCTCCTGCTCGAGCAGGTCGCGGCGCCGGTCCAGCTGCGCGCGCTGCGACTCGACCGCGGCGATGCGCGCGCGCTTGTGTTCTAGTTCGCGTGTCGCTGCCGCTTGCGTGTTGCGCAGGGCCTCCGCCGCTGGAGGGACATTGAATTTCACAACACATTCACAGATCTGTGGGCTTACTGCCAGCCGTTATAGCAGGACGGATTCCAGTGAGTAAGAGAGATGCCGCCTTACAGCATGTAAGGCGGCATCTCTCTTACTCACTGGTTTTTAGATCGCTATAAGACTTGATGGTAAGGCCCCTAAGTACAAAAGTATGGGATTTTTTTTGCAATTTCCGACATTTGTAGTAGTCAAAACTCAAATGGTCACAATGAGTCATTTGATCCTTACATGAAATAGGATCGATTGGCATGAAAAAAAATTTTGCTTGTTTCAGCACTTTTTCTGCTGACTGTAACTTTTTTCCAAAATCTGTGAATGTAGGTCGTAATATCTCAAAAAGTTAGAGATGTTTGCCTAACGACGTTTTCTTGTAACCGTAACGGTTAATGTACATACCTGCCCAACAAAACCCATTTCAAGATTCAACCCTGTATATGTTTTTTTATATCCATGGGAGGGGTGAGCATTTACCATCAGGTGACCTTCTAGTCCCTTTGCCTATCCAACACTTAAAAAAAAAACTCTATGTCACCTTGCGCGTCGGCGTCCCCGGCGACGTCGGCGTCGTGCGCGAGCGTGTCGGCCAGCCGCGCCGCCTCCTCTCGCTCGCGGCGCTGGTACTCCTCCAGCTGCTCGCGGAGGCTCTGGTTCTCATGATCTGTTCGAAGCTTTCGATCCGGTTCTTATACTTGAGAGGAGTGAGAGTACGTTGTGTGATGCCGCTTTGTGCGGTTGTTTATATCCATGGCAGCGGTGAGCACTTACTATTACGTGACAATCTAGTTCCTTTGCCTATCTAACACTAAAAATAAAACTCTATGTCACCTTGCGCATCGGCGTCTTCCGCAACGTCGGCGTCGTGCGCGAGCGTGTCGTGAGCGGTGAGCCCTTACCATCAGGTGATCCACTAATTCCTTTGCCTATCTAACACATTAAAATAAAATATATATCTCTCTATGTCACCTTGCGCGTCGGCGTCGCCCGCGACGTCGGCGTCGTGCGCGAGCGTGTCGGCCAGCCGCGCCGCCTCCTCTCGCTCGCGGCGCTGGTACTCCTCCAGCTGCTCGCGGAGACTCTGGTTCCCATGATCCGTTCGAAGGAGAGAGAGTACGTTGTGCGATGCCGCTTTGAATTGTGCGGTTGTTTATATCCATGGGAGCGGTGAGCACTTACCATCAGGTGAACTTTTAGTTCCTTTGCCTATTGGCGCAGTGGTTAGCGCTCTTGGCCTGTGGTTGCTAAAGTTAAGTAACGATCACAGATGCCAATCATTGGATGGGTGACCGAAAAAAATCATCTTGAGCTCCTTCGCGCTTAGGAAGGCAGGTTAAGCCGTTAGTTCTGCGCCTGATCTCTCTACGGTCGTGTCAGATTGCTGTCCCACCAAATTATGAGAGTTAGGGAATAGGGAGTGCACCTGTGCTTGTGCACTCACTTGTGCACTATAATATATGCAGCGGACCTGGCTGACCGTAAGGTCGGCCGTCATGGCCGAATACGGCCGGAGGGTATTATTATTATCACATAATATGTATGTATAATTGTATATATATATATATGTATGTCACCTTGCGCGTCAGCGTCCCCGGCGACGTCGGCGTCGTGCGCGAGCGTGTCGGCCAGCCGCGCCGCCTCCTCCCGCTCGCGGCGCTGGTACTCCTCCAGCTGCTCTCGGAGACTCTGGTTCTCTTGATCCGTTCGAAGCTTTCGATCCGGTTCTTATACTTGAGAGGAGTGAGAGTACGTTGCGTGATGCCGCTATGACTTGTGTTGTTTATATCCATGGGAGCGGTGAGCACTTACCATCAGGTGACCCTTTAGTTCCTTTGCCTATCTATCACATAAAAACACATAATTCTGTGCTTCGGAAGGCACGGCATAGGGAGTGCACATGAGCTTGCGCACTCACTTGTGCACTATAATATATCTTGCTTACCTGGCTGGTCGTAAAATCGACCGCCATGGCCGGGGATTTTTATTATCACATAATATATATATATATATATGTATATTTACATATGTATGTATGTCACCTTGCGAGTCGGCATCCCCGGCGACGTCGGCGTCGTGCGCGAGCGTGTCGGCCAGGCGCGCGGCCTCCTCTCGCTCGCGGCGCTGGTACTCCTCCAGCTGCTCTCGGAGACTCTGATTCTCATGATCCGTTCGAAGCTTTCGATCCGGTTCTTATACTTGAGAAGCGCGGAGGAGGGGGAGTACGTTGTGTGATGCCGTTTTAAATTTATCCATGGGAGCGGTGAGCCCTTACCATCAGGTGATCCACTAATTCCTTTGCCTATCTAACATATTAAAATAAAATATATGTCTCTCTATGTCACCTTGCGCGTCGGCGTCCCCGGCGACGTCGGCGTCGTGCGCGAGCGTGTCGGCCAGGCGCGCGGCCTCCTCCCGCTCGCGGCGCTGGTACTCCTCCAGCTGCTCTCGGAGACTCTGGTTCTCATGATCCGTTCGAAGGAGCGAGAGTACGTTGTGTGATGCCGCTTTGAATTGTGCGGTTGTTTATATCCATGGGAGCGGTGAGCACTTACCATCAGGTGACCCTCTAGTTCCTTTGCCTACATAACACTTATAAAAAAAAACTCAATGTCACCTTGCGCGTCGGCGTCCCCGGCGACGGCCAGGCGCGCCGCCTCCTCTCTCTCGCGGCGCTGGTACAGTGACGATCAATAACATCATATATATGTACACCTCGACCCTTATGTCAAAGCAGTAAAGATCATATTTGAATGTGTTCGTATACATGTTGGTCATATATGTATGTCACCTTGCGCATCAGCGTCGCCCGCGACGTCGGCGTCGTGCGCGAGCGTGTCGGCCAGCCGCGCGGCCTCCTCCCGCTCGCGGCGCTGGTACTCCTCCAGCTGCTCGCGGAGACTCTGGTTCTCTTGCGCCTGCGCACACACACGGTTTTATCAATGTTTGCAGGCTCTCGACTAAAACTCGTATTAATCAATCGCTCTCAATATCGATCTTAGAGTTGAGAGCGATTTATTAATACGATAGTAGATAGTGATAATGATAGTTTGCTTCTAAAAAGCATATTATAGTTAACAAATATACCGTCCTTGAATACAATGATCATTGTAAATCATGACCTTTTTCGGGTTAAATGGTGATGAAGTTAAAAAGTAGAATTAAGACTGGGACTCGTTTTCTTCTTCTAAGGCATGATTTCCATTTACAATATGCAGAATGACTGTCAGTCAGTATGCCAAACCCCCAGTAAGCACTGAAATTCATATTATTTATTCACTTGATTTACTTGTCTTATTTGTACGGCAGACCCAATCTTGCAAAAAGGTTTATTCACACTATATGTATGCTGATGCTCTACCAATACGTAGATATATGAAGCGTAGCGGTGATATGTCGTAAGTTCCTATAATGATGATGCTGATGAGAGTCACGTGTTATGGCCATAATCCTATTGGCTGCTTACGACACTTCTTCGCGGAGGTGGAGTCTCTTCCTAAGGCCTCTTCGTCTTATCAACCTCCAAACTCCTGCGCACACGTGATTCCCACCTACCATGTCAGGCTGCTAACGACGCTTCTCCAAAGGAGGTGGAGTCTCATCCTAAGGCCTTTTTGCCTTATCGACCTCCAAACTCATGCGCACACGTGATTCCCACCTACCATGTCAGGCTGCTAACGACGCTTCTCCAAAGGAGGTGGAGTCTCTTCCTAAGGCCTCTTCGCCTTATCGACTTCCAAACTCCTGCGCACACGTGATTCCCACCTACCATGTCAGGCTGCTAACGACGCTTCTCCAAAGGAGGTGGAGTCTCTTCCTAAGGCCTCTTCGCCTTATCGACTTCCAAACTCCTGCGCACACGTGATTCCCACCTACCATGTCAGGCTGCTAACTATGCTTCTCCAAAGGAGGTGGAGTCTCTTCCTAAGGCCTCCTCGCCTTATCGACCTCCTAAATCTCCTGTATTCACGTGTTTCCCCCCACTCACCATGTCATACTGCTTGTTCTCGAGCTGCATGAGCTGCGAGATGATCTCCTGCTTGCGCAGCTTGTACATGGCGCGCATCTCGTCGCGCTCCTCCGACTCGCGCTGCCCGTGGATCTGCTCCCAGTCCTGCGCACACGTGGTCCCCACTGCCACTCACCATGTCATACTGCTTGTTCTCGAGCTGCATGAGCTGCGAGATGATCTCCTGCTCGCGCAGCTTGTACATGGCGCGCATCTCGTCGCGCTCCTCCGACTCGCGCTGCCCGTGGATCTGCTCCCAGTCCTGCGCACACGTGGTCCCCACTGCCACTCACCATGTCATACTGCTTGTTCTCGAGCTGCATGAGCTGCGAGATGATCTCCTGCTCGCGCAGCTTGTACATGGCGCGCATCTCGTCGCGCTCCTCCGACTCGCGCTGCCCGTGGATCTGCTCCCAGTCCTGCGCACACGTGGTCCCCACTGCCACTCACCATGTCATACTGCTTGTTCTCGAGCTGCATGAGCTGCGAGATGATCTCCTGCTCGCGCAGCTTGTACATGGCGCGCATCTCGTCGCGCTCCTCCGACTCGCGCTGCCCGTGGATCTGCTCCCAGTCCTGCGCACACGTGGTCCCCACTGCCACTCACCATGTCATACTGCTTGTTCTCGAGCTGCATGAGCTGCGAGATGATCTCCTGCTCGCGCAGCTTGTACATGGCGCGCATCTCGTCGCGCTCCTCCGACTCGCGCTGCCCGTGGATCTGCTCCCAGTCCTGCGCACACGTGGTCCCCACTGCCACTCACCATGTCATACTGCTTGTTCTCGAGCTGCATGAGCTGCGAGATGATCTCCTGCTCGCGCAGCTTGTACATGGCGCGCATCTCGTCGCGCTCCTCCGACTCGCGCTGCCCGTGGATCTGCTCCCAGTCCTGCGCACACGTGGTCCCCACTGCCACTCACCATGTCATACTGCTTGTTCTCGAGCTGCATGAGCTGCGAGATGATCTCCTGCTCGCGCAGCTTGTACATGGCGCGCATCTCGTCGCGCTCCTCCGACTCGCGCTGCCCGTGGATCTGCTCCCAGTCCTGCGCACACGTGGTCCCCACTGCCACTCACCATGTCATACTGCTTGTTCTCGAGCTGCATGAGCTGCGAGATGATCTCCTGCTCGCGCAGCTTGTACATGGCGCGCATCTCGTCGCGCTCCTCCGACTCGCGCTGCCCGTGGATCTGCTCCCAGTCCTGCGCACACGTGGTCCCCACTGCCACTCACCATGTCATACTGCTTGTTCTCGAGCTGCATGAGCTGCGAGATGATCTCCTGCTCGCGCAGCTTGTACATGGCGCGCATCTCGTCGCGCTCCTCCGACTCGCGCTGCCCGTGGATCTGCTCCCAGTCCTGCGCACACGTGGTCCCCACTGCCACTCACCATGTCATACTGCTTGTTCTCGAGCTGCATGAGCTGCGAGATGATCTCCTGCTCGCGCAGCTTGTACATGGCGCGCATCTCGTCGCGCTCCTCCGACTCGCGCTGCCCGTGGATCTGCTCCCAGTCCTGCGCACACGTGGTCCCCACTGCCACTCACCATGTCATACTGCTTGTTCTCGAGCTGCATGAGCTGCGAGATGATCTCCTGCTCGCGCAGCTTGTACATGGCGCGCATCTCGTCGCGCTCCTCCGACTCGCGCTGCCCGTGGATCTGCTCCCAGTCCTGCGCACACGTGGTCCCCACTGCCACTCACCATGTCATACTGCTTGTTCTCGAGCTGCATGAGCTGCGAGATGATCTCCTGCTCGCGCAGCTTGTACATGGCGCGCATCTCGTCGCGCTCCTCCGACTCGCGCTGCCCGTGGATCTGCTCCCAGTCCTGCGCACACGTGGTCCCCACTGCCACTCACCATGTCATACTGCTTGTTCTCGAGCTGCATGAGCTGCGAGATGATCTCCTGCTCGCGCAGCTTGTACATGGCGCGCATCTCGTCGCGCTCCTCCGACTCGCGCTGCCCGTGGATCTTCTCCCAGTCCTGCACATACACACACACACAATGTTATGTAGTTCCCATTAGTTAGTAAGTCAGGCAACAATTTATAAAATTACTAGCGGCCGCCCGCGACTTCGTCCGCGTGGATGTCGGTTTTCATTATACGAATGTTTTTTCCCGCTAACTCCCGTTCCCGTGGGAATTTTGCAATATCCTTTTGCAACTAAGCATCAAGTTTACTAAGGGACCTGCATGCCAAATTTCAAGCGTCTAACTCAAGTAGTTTAGATTTTCCATACAAACTTCCACCCCCTCATTTCGGGGAAGTGGGGGGTTGGAATGGGTCAAAAAGTAGCCTATGTTCTGTCTCAGGGTCTAAAGATTGTCTGTACCAAATTTCATCAAAATCGGTTGCGAGGTTTAAGCGGGAAAGCGTAACACGTAACAGACAGACAGACAGACAGACAGACAGACAGACAGACAGACAGACAGAGTTACTTTCGCATTTATAATATTAGTTGGGATAAACAAAGAAAAATTCATCCGATCTCAGTTGGCTCAGGTGGGATTCGAACCCGGCGCCTCTTGCATTCCAGGCAAGTATAATAATACTTGGTATGTAAAAATTCTTAAAATAAAATATACAAAAAGTTAAGCAACGTTCGCAGATGCCAGTCATCGGATGGGTGACCGAAAAATTTCATCTCGAGCTCCTCCGTGCTCGGAAGGCACGTTAAGCCGTTGGTCCTGCGCCTGATCACTCTACGGTCGCGTGAGATTGCTGTCCCTCCGAATTATGAGCGTGAAGGAATAGGGAGCGCACCTGTGCTTGCGCACTCACTTGTGCACTATAATATATCCTGCGTACCTGGCTGATCGTAAGATTGGCCGCCGTGGCCGAATACGGCCGAAGGGTATTATTATTCAAATTGGAAAACAAAATTGTTAATGAAACTAGTAATCTTATTTCTGGTTTCATTACCCAGAAATCTTTGTTCTATTTTAGAATAGCTCAAGTTCGCTCTCAAGATCGATGTCAGAGTTGAGAGCGATTTATCGGTGAAGGTGATCGTTAGTATACTATAAAGGGGCCCCTTAAACCTACACGCTGGGTCGAAAGTCCCAGGCGCCGACTGACATTCCTCTCTGTTCCACGCGATGGACCCGGCAACCGCACGGAGAATCCATGGATAGCTAAGAAGTTCGTCTCATAACGAGCCTTAGTATCTATTAATTTGAGTATTGAAAGACAAGTCCTGACCTGTTCAGCCTCCAGCCTCTGCATCTCGAGCGTGAGCGAGGTGTCCGCGATCCGCTCCTGCTGGTCCAGTATCAGCTGCATGCTCTTCGACCGCTCCTCGTACATCTGAATAGCTTTCGCCTGGAACGATACATCTGTGGTTATTTTATTTTATTTGGTACACATAACATGTCACAACCTTGAAAGGATTATAACAGAGAAAAACAATTTTAACAATTCCAGATTGTAACACTTAAACATGCATACACTATGCATATTGATGATGCATGATAGCATTTTTGCGATATCGGCAGTTTTCTAAAGGTCTCTATATTCTATAAGGGTTGTAGATGCGTTGCATGTCTTCAAAACCCTTTAAACCAACCGACCTCTGAAGCTCGAACTTACTAGCAGAAATACAGAAAAGTGCTACTTCACTGTTAGCTGTAAGGTGAAGGAAGGTACTTCCCCAAACGAGCGGCTTATTCGAGGGGAAGTTTCAAAAAGGTCTTCATCATCATCATCATCATCATCAGCCTATCGCAGTCCACTGCTGGACATAGGCCTCTCCTAGGGCTCTCCAATTAGCCCGATCCTCGGCGACTCGCATCCAGCTCCTGCCAGCCATCTTGCGCAAATCGTCACTCCACCTGGCCTGAGGGCGTCCTACACTACGTTTTTTGGGACTCTTGCTGAAACGCGGTATCCACTCTAGAACTCGTTTACCCCAACGGTTGTCGGTTCTGCGGCTTATATGGCCAGCCCACTGCCACTTCAGCTTGCTAATCCGGTGAGCTATGTCGATGACCTTAGTTCTCTGCCGGATCACATCATTTCGAATGCGGTCCCGCAGAGAAACGCCGAGCATAGCTCTTTCCATAGCCCGCTGAGCGACTTTAAACTTGTGAACCAGCCGTGCCGTAAGTGTCCACGTTTCAGCTCCATATGTCATTACGGGTAGGACGCACTGATTGAAGACTTTTGTCTTAAGGCATTGTGGAATCGACGATAAGAAGACTCGACGTAGTTTCCCAAATGCTGCCCAACCTAGCTGTATTCTTCTATTCACCTCGCTCTCAAAGTTGTTTCTACCCAACTGCAACGTTTGCCCGAGGTAGACATATAGTGGAGTCAATGAATACATAAAACAGGCAATATTCGAAAGTCCTCAAGAACAGCTCCGATTTCGATGTTATTTTTTTTGTTAAATTGGTTTTTTTATACTATTCAAAATCAGAAACCTCTTAGAGCGGGGACGGAACTATTTATATTGTTTAAACAATATCTACGATATAGTTTATGCACAAAAAAAAATCTCCTATACAATATCCATTAAAAACTTGTAAATATATTAATTAATGTTATAAACAATCTATATATATAAAACTCAAATCTATATATATAAAATAAAGCTCGATCTTCTATATACAAAACTCGAAGGTGACTGACTGACATAGTGATCTATCAACGCACAGCCCAAACCACAAGACGGATCGGGCTGAAATTTGGTATGCAAGTAGATATTATGACGTAGGCATCCGCTAAGAAAGGATTGTGAGCAATTCAACCCCCAAGGGGGTGAAATAGGGGATGAACGTTTGTATGAAACTTTGTCAATTTTAAACCAATCGAGCTGAAACTTTGCATACATAAAGCTATTCTGATGTGAGCATCGCCTGAGAAATCATTTTGATAAATTCCACCCCTAAGGGGATAAAATAAGGGATGAAAGTTTGTATGAAACTTTGTCAATTTTGAGCCGATCGGGCTGAAACTTTGTATGCATCAAGTTATTATGACGTTGGTATTCCCCATGAACGATTTTGGTAAATGCCACTCATAGAGGGATTAAACGGGGGATGAAAGTTTGTATGAAACCCAAATAAACGCGGACGAAAATAATATTAAATTATTGTTAAAAACCTTTTTGTAACAGCTATTTGTTACAATAAGATTATTATAGAGATTTTTCTACAAAAAAATAGAGACCAAACTTAATTTTTTATATCCATATCGTTGATATTGTTTAAACAATATAAATAGTTCCGTCCCCGCTCTAAGAGGTTTCTGATTTTAAATAATATAAAAAAACAAAATAAACAAAAAAAAAATCATCGAAATCGGAGCTGTTCTTGAGGACTTTCGAGTCAAATGCTTCATTGACTCCACTAATATTTCTGAACAACTTCGAGAACTGCGCCGTGAATCGCGATCGGTTCCGGTAGAACATGTTCATTGAACATGACCTTGGTTTTGTCCAAGTTCATCCATAGGCCGATGCGTGCAGAAGAGTCAACCAGGTCATTCAGCATCTGTTGTAGGTCCTGCAGCGTCTCTGCCATTATGACGATGTCATCTGCGAATCGCAAGTGAGAGATGTATTTGCCATGTATGTCAATGCCACGACCTTTCCAGTTCAGCGTCTTAAACAAATCCTCCATTGCATTTGTGAACAATTTCGGGGAGATGACGTCCCCTTGCTTCACTCCTCGATGCAACGGTATAGGTTTTGTTTGCTGATTCTGTACTTGGACGGACATGGTGGCAGCTTTGTACAAACATCTCATCACTTGGATATATCGCCAATCTACCTGGCATCTCTGCAGGGACTCCAGAACAGACCAGATTTCAACCGAGTCAAAGGCCTTCTCATAGTCCACAAATGCTAGACACAGGGGCTTATTATACTCCTCGGTCTTCTGTATAATTTGCCGCACTGTGTGGATGTGGTCTATGGTGCCGTATCCGCTCCGAAACCCGGCCTGCTCCGGTGGTTGGAATTCGTCGAGTCTTCGCGCAAGACGGTTCGAGATTACTCTTGAGAACAGCTTGTAAACGTGGCTTAGAAGCGAAATGGGTCGATAGTTCTTCAACAGGGTTTTGTCTCCCTTTTTGAAGAACAGGACGACTACGCTTCTACTCCACGCCTCCGGAGTTCTCCCTTCAAAAAGGACAGCGTTGAAAAGCTTTTGGAGCTCCCTCAGTACGGGTCGACCCCCAGCCTTTAGCAGCTCTGTCGTAACGCCATCCTCTCCAGGGGCTTTTCCGTTTTTCAGCTGTCCAAGAGCAATCTCGATTTCGCCAACGCTGACTTCTGGCAGGTCTTCGGTGTAGTGGCGTGTTAATGTGGCTCTAGAGTCCTCATTTCCGGGATCAGGTCGAGATGCATGCGAGGCGTATAACCGGCCGTAGAAGTCTTCCACCTCCGAAAGAACAGCTGGCTTCGAAACAACGACTTCTCCACTTGCTGTGGTCAACTTCGTCAGGTGGCTTCTTCCGAGAGATTGTACGAACACTTTAGACCCCCGATTTTGCTCGATAACTTTTTCGATTGAAATAGTATTTGAGCACCGGAGGTCGTGTCGCACGAGTTTGTTGATCTCCCGGTTAAGAGCCCGTTTTTCCGACGAAGTGACGGGTGGGTTTTCACGTCGTTGTTTCATTAGCCCTAAGGTTACTTCGGAAAGTTTTGACTTTTTGCCCTTACGCCGCATGTAACAGAATCTCGAACCTTCCTCCCTGAGAACTCGAACCACATTTTCGAGGTTCTGGTTGACGTCTGTTGTGGTTTCCATGGCAGCAAACCGGTTCTCCAGATTTGACTGGAATGTTTCAGACCCTTGCATGGATTGGAGCAGAGTAGGTCGTAGACGAGACCTCATCAGGCGGACACGTTCGGCTTTAAAGTTGATATTCAGAGTGCCTCTGACCAGTCTGTGATCACTGCCGGTGTTAAACCTATTGATCACGGAGACATCTCTGAATATGTGTCGCCTGTCCGCCAGGATGAAGTCTATCTCGTTTTTTGTCATAGCGTCAGGGCTTTGCCACGTCCATTTTCTTTGGGACTGTTTCTTGAAGAAAGAGTTCATCATATAAAGTCCCTCCTTTTCGAGAAAATTGACGAGCATCTGCCCCCTATGATTCCTGACTCCAAATCCATGGGATCCTACTACCGATTCACTGCAATTTTGTACTCCCACTTTAGCGTTAAAATCACCCATGACAACGTTGTAGTGAGTCTTTGTCGTGAGGTGGAGGGCCCTCGATATATCATCGAACATTTCCTCCACCTCAGCGTCCGAATGTGTCGAAGTCGGAGCGTACACTTGCACCACCTTGAGACTATATCTCTTAGTGAGCTTTATGATGAGGTACGCTACCCTGTTCGACACACAGGAGATTTCTACAACGTTGTCAGAGATCGATTTATTTACCAGAAACCCAACGCCACCTTGGGACTTTTGGTCTCCCTCGCGGAAGTACATTAGGTGGCCCGACTCCAGGGTTACGGTGTCCTCCCCCTCTCTTCGGACTTCACACAACCCTAGGATGTGCCACCTTATCTTCCCAAGTTCCACCTCAAGTTGCGCCAGATGCGAGTCAAGCCGCAGTGTGCGTCCATTAAACGTAGCCAGGGTCAGTTTTTGATGGTGGCCTCCCGTAGCCCGGAGATTCTTCGCACCCCCCGTCCCGCCGTTACCATGATCGCCACCATGACCAGGAATAGCGGGACCACCGGGAACTGAGGGCCGTGCCTTCTGTGACGCCATCGGAGGATATGCCCATAGTCACCACGCTGGGCAGGCGGGTTGGTGACCGCAGTATGGTGATCGTTTATACTCGGAGAAATGCTGCTGCCCATCTCCCCGGATTGTCCCTTAGTCGCCTCTTACGACACCCACGGGAAGAATTGGAGTAGTACTATTCTAGGCCGGCACTACACAGCAAAAAGGTCTTAAAAGATGTTTTTGGTTTTTGATGAAAATGTTTTTGGTATTAAATAGAGATTACGACAAAAGAAATCTTAATTTATCATTTTAGACATCTAGTTTTCGGCACTCATAAAACTTTATACAACTTTCTTGTAGATACGTATCATTGAATATTATGGTCTTTCGAGCCAGATCGAGCTAGGCTTAATTAAATCACTTACACTTAACTTCCGCGAAAGGTTGTATTTACTGATTGGTAACGTATATCTTATTTAGCCTCGTAGAAAAGCACAGACCTTGCTAGTACGGTCCACGACCGGCTCGCCAGGCTTGGGCTGCTTTGCGGCGCGAGCGAGCGACGCGGGCGTAGCTTGCGCCACCACCGGATTCAGCTCCGTCCAGCTAGGGTAGTCGATGTCACCTGCCGAATAAACATTGAAGCGATTAATATAAATATTCCAACACTAGCGGCCGCCCGCGACTCCGTCCGCGTGGATTTCTTTTTTTCGAAATAAAAAGTAGCCTATGTTCTGTCTCAGGGTCTAAAGATTGTCTGTACCAAATTTCATCAAAATCGGTTGCGAGGTTTAAGCGGGAAAGCGTAACAGACAGACAGACAGACAGACAGACAGACAGACAGACAGACAGACAGAGTTACTTTCGCAGTTATAATATTAGTTGGGATTGTGAATAAATACCAAAGTGAATACGTAACAGAATCGGGCCAAAACATTAAACTACATTTTTTTAAAGAAAAACTAAGGTGTTTAAATGGTCTTTAAACACCTTAGTAAGTGTTTCCGCTGAATAGCGTAACGTAAACATACTGTCCAACTGTGCTTGTTTTACACATATTTATTTAACAGAAGTCAAAGCGCCATCAAATTGATAAATAAAATCATAACAGGGACCCGATGTATGGGTTAGCTGACGCACATTATAACGCATCTCGATAAAAAAATAGGAACAGCTTCATTATCCATTTGTCTTGAAACCACGTCAATATGTTGGTCCTGCTCATTTTACGGTCAAATAATATTTAATAGAGCGAGTAGGCAATATGTTTGCGTACCCTAACACCAGCGTAGTCAGTTAACTGCGAAATTTTCTCGCCGTAACCGAAATGTCTAAATAGCATTTATACGAATCAAGTCGAACTAACACACCTCATTTTTTAAAGTCGGTTAAAAATAATGACATGACTTCACGAGTTCAACTCACCAAGCATATCCTCCATGAAGTCATCCTGCTGCGGCGGCACGCAGTGCGGGTTGGTGGTGAAGGCGGGGTACTTGAGCAGCCAGTCCTCGTACCCCCCCTTCAGGGCATTGATATACAAAAACCCAAGATACACAATCAGCGTCTCAAAAACGTCCCTAAAAAATAAGTGCAGAATGCTCTTATTTCAAACAGTCTTGCGTCAACCGCGTCATCGCAATTTTGAACACTCCCTTATGAAAACAATCTTAAGTAATCTGCATAAGGTTTAATTTGCAAATAATAATGTTCATAGTTTGACACATAGATTTGCCGAGTTTTTGGGGACAGAATTGACTGTTACTTTTGTTTCAGACTGTGCATCTTGGGTTTTTGTATATCAATGCTTCAGGGCCAACGAATTAGGTCGAACTAACACGCCTCCTTTATTGAACGAGCAACTCACCGAGCATATCCTCCATGAAGTCGTCCTGCTGCGGCGGCACGCAGTGCGGGTTGGTGGTGAAGGCGGGGTACTTGAGCAGCCAGTCCTCGTACCCGCCCTTCAGGGCCAGCGGCGGACGAGAGTACTGCACCTTCACGTCCCACTGAAACGACAAGCAAACCACGTTAGATCGTATACATGTCATCCTCCGTGCTTCGGAAGACTTAATAAATCACGCATTTGCAGAAATTATAAATACATGCGATATAATAATACATTCCCCCCCTCCCCTTGTGATATTTCCTGATATTTTGATGAACCCCCCTTCCCCTTTCGAGTCTCGCATGATGAATAGACGGACCTTTATGCCTTGGTCCTGCACCTGATCTTTCGAAGGTTGTGTCAGATAGATGTCCCACCAACTATGAGTCACTAAATAGAGAGTGCACCTAATCCCAACTAATATTATAAATGCGAAAGTAACTCTGTCTGTCTGTCTGTCTGTTACGCTTTCCCGCTTAAACCTCGCAACCGATTTTGATGAAATTTGGTACAGACAATCTTTAGACCCTGAGACAGAACATAGGCTACTTTTTATTTCGAAAAAAAGAAATCCACGCGGACGGAGTCGCGGGCGGCCGCTAGTATATTATATATCGTGCTTACCTTGCCGATTGTATGATCGGCCGCCATGGTCGCAAAAGGGCCGAAGGGGTATTATTATTATGATAACAAGACAATCTTTCCACAGCATTCACCGCGGTTTGAAACCACACAGCTGGCCTTACTCTCCTTTAGCTATCGCTAGGGCGCTTCGCCAAAACCGGCCGCGAAGGAGGTGGCAGGTTCTGTTCCCGGACGTGGCTGATGATGAGCAACAGTACCTTGAGCAGGATAGTCTTGAGCAGGTGCAGCGTCTTGCCCGGGATGACGGCGGCGCTGGACCAGTCCAGCATCACGATCAGCTCCATGGTGGCGCGCTCCGCCCACACCGGCCGCGAGGGAGGTGGCAGGTTCTGTTCCCGGACGCGGCTGATGATGATGATGAGCAACAGTACCTTGAGTAGTATAGTCTTGAGCAGGTGCAGCGTCTTGCCCGGGATGACGGCGGCGCTGGACCAGTCCAGCATCACGATCAGCTCCATGGTGGCGCGCTCCGCCCACACCGGCCGCGAGGGAGGTGGCAGGTTCTGTTCCCGGACGCGGCTGATGATGATGAGCAACAGTACCTTGAGCAGGATAGTCTTGAGCAGGTGCAGCGTCTTGCCCGGGATGACGGCGGCGCTGGACCAGTCCAGCATCACGATCAGCTCCATGGTGGCGCGCTCCGCCCACACCGGCCGCGAGGGAGGTGGCAGGTTCTGTTCCCGGTCGTGGCTGATGCTGATGATGATGATGAGCAACAGTACCTTGAGCAGGATAGTCTTGAGCAGGTGCAGCGTCTTGCCCGGGATGACGGCGGCGCTGGACCAGTCCAGCATCACGATCAGCTCCATGGTGGCGCGCTCCGCCCACACCGGCCGCGAGGGAGGTGGCAGGTTCTGTTCCCGGACGTGGCTGATGATGATGATGATGATGAGCAACTATACCTTGAGCAGGATAGTCTTGAGCAGGTGCAGCGTCTTGCCCGGGATGACGGCGGCGCTGGACCAGTCCAGCATCACGATCAGCTCCATGGTGGCGCGCTCCGCCCACACCGGCCGCGAGGGAGGTGGCAGGTTCTGTTCCAGGACGTGGCTGATGATGCTGATGATGATGAGCAACAGTACCTTGAGCAGGATAGTCTTGAGCAGGTGCAGCGTCTTGCCCGGGATGACGGCGGCGCTGGACCAGTCCAGCATCACGATCAGCTCCATGGTGGCGCGCTCCGCCCACACCGGCCGCGAGGGAGGTGGCAGGTTCTGTTCCCGGACGTGGCTGATGATGATGAGCAACAGTACCTTGAGCAGGATAGTCTTCAGCAGGTGCAGCGTCTTGCCCGGGATGACGGCGGCGCTGGACCAGTCCAGCATCACGATCAGCTCCATGGTGGCGCGCTCCGCCCACACCGGCCGCGAGGGAGGTGGCAGGTTCTGTTCCAGGACGTTGGCTGATTGCCTGCAAGGAACAGCGTTTAACATTATCAACAACATTCATCAATCTTACTCTGCTGGCTCAGCGACCTAAAGTGGATCATGGCCTCTGATATTTTTATATTATCGGTTTAAATTGACGAGCCGTTTGGTGTTATGGTCGAGAAGGCGGCTATTACACCAAAGATCGCGGGTTCGATCCCTGCACGGTACAAACATTTGTGTGCATGAACATGTCTGTTTGTATCGGTCTGGGTGTTTCTATGTATAATATGTATGTATTTACAAAAAAAAAAGTATATAAGTAATGTTTATCCGTTGTCTGGCACCCATAGCACAAGCTTATGCTTAGTTTGGGGCTAGATGGCGCTGTGTGAATAATGTCCAGGGATATTTTTTTTTTTAATTACTACATATTATCCAAGAACAGTTGATAAAATTTCTTGGCCAAAAGCCTTCTTATGTGTAAATTACATTAAAATAATAATAAATTGTCACATTCAGAAAGAATAAATATTTTAAATTGTAATTAAATTTTGGGTTTGCTTTACAAAAGCCAAAATAATGTAAATGCAAATGTGTCTAGTCTTTAGTGCCTAGTTTAGTGAATCCTGGACCTCATTGACCATAAAGTGGGACCTATAAGCCACTGCACGACAGCAGTCAATCTACACTAATATTATAAAGAGGAAAGATTTGTATTTTTGTATGTAACAAATAAACTCAAAAACAATTGAATAATTCATACACCGATTTAATAGAAAAAGTATTTACGCACGAGTGAAACCGCGACGGAAAGCTAGGCAATCATGGATAAGTTGAAAACTAAATCTTATTAGCATAATTGGACCACAAAACATAGTACCAGTTTTTTTTTAGATATAATATCTTACCCAGGTGAAATGCATTCTTCAGGGACACTTATGCAGGCTGGGTAGTTGATGTGAGAGTCGATGTAGTCCTTGCCCGGTCTCACGTCCAGTATCATGACCTTCAGTTTCCCGCTTTTGAGGATAGCGTACAGCTGATCGCTGTTGATTGTCACCTCATCCAGGCCTTGAAAAAAACATACGGGTCGAATTGAGAGCCTCCTCATTTTTTTGAAGTCGGTTGAAAAAACACAGCTTCCTTTAAAACTATTTGACCAAAGGAGAAAATTTTACTACACAATAGCCCACCTTGGATTCTAATCTAACTGCGGAAAATTCCCTCACTACCTTAACCTAAAGAGACACCAATTCTATTTATTTGTAATTTTAAACACATAAAAATTGGTGGTCAACTACTTTGTTGATTCAATAAAGTGTGACATCAGAGAGTGTAATTTCTTAATTACAGAAGTGGGTTGATTGACAATTAAGAAAGTCAAGTGACTATTGTGTAGGTAATAATTAAAATAAAATATATATAATAAGTCAGGTTGGTGGTATAACAAGAGACAGAAGCGGGGGAAAAATATATGTACAATGATAAATAATTGATTGGTTTTCAAAAATGGAATGGGCCCTGCAATCTTCTTCGTTTGCTTTTAAATTGAATATTATCGCTTTACTCGGCTCGTACCAAATATGGTTGGGAAGGGAGAGGAATGTCATCGGTGAAGGTGATCGTTAGTATACTTTATAGGGGCCCCTTAAACCTACACGCTGGGTCGAAAGTCTCAGGCGCCGACTGACATTCCTCTCTGTTCCACGCGATGGACCCGGCACCCGCACGGAGAATCCATGGATAGCTAAGAAGTTCGTCTCTCAATTCCCAGTCAGTTGAGGTTTTACTCCTCGGTATATATTTTGTGACAACATACTTGGTAATCCTAGTGGCTGTGGTGTTTCTGCTATGGTTACAGCTTCTATTGACTTCTTCCTATTCTCTTCAATCTTTTGTTTTATCATTTCATTCTCTTTAATGTCATTCAATCTCTTTGCCTTCTGTTCTTTGGCATACCTGAAATATAAGAATGTTTAAATAATAAATTCATAACTTCATAATAAAAATAGTAGATAAAAGACAATAATCTTCTACCCATAAAAAAATTGTTTATTACAGCTTCAGTATTGTTTTGAATATTTTGCCATAGGCTATAATCATAATTTATATAGTCAATTGCTATCAATGTACAATTTTCTAGGTAGCTAAATGTAAGGTTATTCTGAATTCACAAGTAATGGTAAGGAATTAATGTTGTCCCTTTCCTATACTAAATTGTCAAGTTTGGGTGGAAATTGATACACACAATAATTAGTATTGCTTGAAAAGGAAATAAAAATTTATCACAGGGCATTTCAGGGCAGCTTTCAACTAACTGTATTCTAATAAGATTGTCTGATAATATGCACGGTAGAATCTTTTTATGAATCAAATTGGTTTGAATCATTATTTTCTTGATCATAATGTTAAATCATATCTGTGTAGATATTAAATCACATATGAAGCAAGTACTAACATGAACCAGCTACTATACCTGTCTATTAAACTGTTTTTAAGTTTCTCCGCAGCGTCAATAGCCTTGTTTGGATTCTTAGTACCGAGCATGTTACTGAAGTAAGCTTTGTCCTTCTGGTAGTCCTTGTCTTTGCTTATGAATGCGATGACACGCAAGTATTTCATGTATAGGATGTACGAGGACTCCTCATCCCCCTTCTCCCGAGCTTCCTCAGCACTCTCAAACAATTTTTGAGCTGATTTGCATAACCTATAACAACAACCAGGAATAATATTTGTAGACTAATTCCTCTTACGATTTAATCCGTTTACCTTGTTAAAATACTTACAGCGTAGCTTTTTTACTTTTCAAATCAGGTACATTGTATAATTTATCCAAATCCTCTATACACTTTCCAAGGTGAAGTTGCATCCTCCGAATTTCCGTCATCTTGAATCTGATTCACTCACAAACTTATTTGGAGACAATTAGACGGAATTAAAATCTAGAGATAACTGGATACTACATTTGATACGATTATCAAAGAGATAACTAAATTTTCGCTGGAAACAAAAAAATCACAACTGAGAATACGTCATGTTTTTTTCACTCACAGATAATATTTACAAACAAAAACGACTGATTGAACAGATAAAATAGAAATAAATTAAGGAATTATCATATAACTAAATAAACTGCTGTGTGAAGTAAAATAAATTTAAAGCAAATAAATATAGTGACGGCATCTAACTTTTTCGTTTTCATTAAATTATATTTTTTGCGATAACAAAACTCTACTTTCCATAAATAATAATCTGTGGAAAGAAAACTGTCAAACTGATGTACAGTTCTCCTGTCAAGTTGGGTCCCACCCCGAAATGATTGGCTAAGCTGTCGACTTTATGTCGATGGAATAGGGTTCAGATTGCACTAACAAGTTGGTCAATTTCCCGCAGTACTTGTGCTGCAACACAAATACCAAATAACGCAGGCGCAAGTTTTCATGCGCAGTGAATTCCCCATTTTCCTGGTCGATCGCAGTTTTCCATTTAGTTTTTCAGCTGATCACGCTTTCTGCAGCCGCATCGCAGACTGTCCGCGCCGTGGGTCATGTGCGAAACTGTCGCAGCGTTGTGAAATCGCTGAGTGATTGTGTTGTGTAGTTTGTTAGCTAGTGCCAGTGATAATGTTTTCAGGGCTTACGAATCAGGTCAGTTCGTGGATGGGGGCCGCGAAGGGAGAGCCTCAAGATGAGGAAGTTCCCACCCCCACGAAGGATGCGTCAGGGGAGGCTGCGGGTGCAGCGGAGGGTGAAAAACAAAGGTTCTTATTCTTTTGTTTACTTTTTTTTTTCTTCATTCCAGGCATCGTAATCGTATTTTTGAAACATATTCTTTATCAAATTAGGTTTCTTAGATACTTGTCAGATTTTTCAGGAAGTTCTAGAATAGAATGCTGCATGTAGCTATAGTAAATTAGGTAACCATATGCTGCAATTTTTTACCCTCAGATAGTTATTGATCCATCACAGGGAGAGCTATTTCAAATAGAATTTAGTCTATTACTGCAGTGTGCTTATCATCCTAATTAGTTCCAGTTTGAGTGTTATAAAGTAAACTGAGAAAAATTGCAACAGCCAGAACAAAGGTTTCAACATAGTTTCATCATAAAATTTTATCAATATATGGATAATTTTCTATTAAGTCCAAAGTATTCTTATTAGGACAAACCTTATTGGAATTGAAAAAAAATACTTTACTATTTTTTTGGAATGTGGGATTGGATATTTGTAACATTGACAATATCCTTACAAATTCATTATTTCAATTACATGCCTAATATCTACTAATAATTTTCATCTTGTTACAGCCCAACGAAAGGTGGCAGCAAACTTGATCTCATCACCAATGTAAAGTCACAGATGACAGGGTGGCTTGGTTCCGGAATCCCTATCCCTGGTCTGAGGAAAAACGAGGCGCCTCCAACTGAAGCGGAGCCCGCTCCGGTGGAACCGGTGGAGCCGGCCGAGCCCAAGCCTGAGGGGAAGGATGATGATGATAACTCTAGGTATAATAGGTACGAGGGGTTGGCGGAATCAATGAGTTTGCAGTTCTTTACGTCATGCTTTTGGGCAGGGAATGTGTTGTTTCTTGGTTTGGGACTTTGTTAGTCACAAAAAGGATTAAAAATATATATTGGAATCCTGTTGTTAAAATAATTTGCTTAATTTTCTGTTTATGTTTTTTTTTCTTTTTTTTGGAATAAAAATCTTTTACCTTATTGAATCATTTGACATTTTCGTAATATTATTCCAGTAGTATTTAGAAGAATGTAATTTTTTTTGAGTCTGGATTATTTTTGTACATTTTCAGTTGGTTGAAGCAAAAAAAAAACAAGCAGTTCCCTAAAACAAGAAATAACATGTCTACTGTTTCATACATTGCAAACATAAGCAGTGCTTCTAAATTATAAACTTAAACACATTTTTTTAATAAAATATAAAAGGTTTTTTTACTAAATTATGCTTTAAATTTCTAATTTAATACTTACACTACTAATTTCGATATAAGTAGTTGAAGTGAGCTTTTCGATATTTTTTACTAGGGTCATTTCGCCGGTTTGCGTCCATTTAGTGCAGTTCCCAAGTTTGACGGCGAAAATAAAAATATCCCAGCACTAGTATCTATCTCAAAATTATTTTATGAGTTCATTATATAGTCTATTTTAAGATTAACTTTCAAATTTGCTTAAAACACTTTGTATTTATTCCAAAAAAATAAAAATATCGGAATTTGGCGTTTTACCCAGTTTGCGTCCACAAAATCGAGATTGCGTCCACCCATGGACCAGTTTGCGTCCACCAGCTTAGTAAAGGATAATAGGGGTGATATGAAGAAAAATGAAAAGAAAGATTGTATTCTATCAGTGTCTTTATTTAAGAATAAATATAAATAATTAAAAATCAACATTGTAATCACTTTAAAAATTAATTCGCTACAATTATTGAACTTAAAATAAGATAACTATGTAGTAGGAACCTAACCAGTACTGGCACCTTTAAAGATAAGCATTATGAGTTCTGTTAAGTGGCGGTCCATCCATTTATCATGTGATGTTTTTTTGACCACACCCCTCCCCCTAGGTGAGGTTTAAGAACCCCCCCCACGCTACAACACTAGATGAACATAATTTTATTAAGAATGTCTTCACACCACAGATTTAACGCCGATTTTTGAATAAGTATAGCATACTAGCGGCCGCCCGCGACTCCGTCCGCGTGGATTTCGAATATCCAATATCCTATGTGTTATTCTGATGTATAAGCTATATTGTGGTAAAGTTTCATTCAAATCCATTTAGTAGTTTTAACGTGAAAGAGTAACAAACATCCATACATCCATACATACAAACTTTCGCCTTTATAATAGTAGTAGGATTTGCCGGAAACAAAATAAACATGAATACATATTACTACGCCCCCTCCCCCCTTGTGACATTTCATGTTTTTTTAAGGACACCCTTACGCGGCAATGGATGACTCCTAATTTCAATCTAAGATCAGTATTGATTAATAATAACGCGCTTCCTGCTTTTCCTTCCTAACACTTTCTTCATGCAGCAGAAGGTATGGTTGCTGGAGTACTGGGATTATCTTTTCCAGCATTGTAAAAAAATACTGGTCAGCTGGTCAGCACCAGGTGGTGTTCAAATTAATCAGCAGTTCCCTTTTGTGTAGTGATTGAAAATGGTTGTAATTAAGACTCTGAGGGTATAAAGATGGTAGCGATACAGTTGGTGATGATGATGAAGTCAAAGGAATTTTTGGAGTAAGTTCCTTTACGAGAGTTTCTTTTTCAACACTTAATATTGGAGTTTGATGCAGTATCTTCTAATGGTAGAATTCTTTTGTCGTCTAAGGACACCATAGAACCAACGTCGCGGTAACTTCCCGAAAATCAGAAAGTTGTTAGTGAAGATAAAATAAGATTAAAAGAAATTTTGTCCACTTGTCATTTAAGAATTTAAGCTTATAAATTATTTTTACAGGAAAGTCAATTGCTTTTAGCAAAAATACATAGTGGACGCAATTTGGTCTATTATGTTTATAGTATGCGTCCACCCGGACGCAAAGTGGAAATTTTGAAAATTTGATGTAGTAATTCGCGTCCACCTTATTTTATTAGTTAAATATAAAAAAATTAAACAAATTCATTATAATTGTTATTCCTTTTTTCATTATAAAAGTTTAGAAACATTTAAGTTTCCCAAAAAACATATGAAACAATAAAATACTTACCATCGAACTCGCCGCTGCACACTATTTTTTTTCTTAAAATCCAGCGTTTTCGCACTTTTTGTTTAACAGCAGGGACAAATATTTTTTTCATTTTATTTTGGTTTGACGTACGGACCTTTTGTTTATATGTGCTAGCTTCTTAAACATACAGGTTTAAGTGGTAAAGTTTTTTCGTTTGATTGGTGTAGCAGTTTACTTATTTTCGAGGATTTAAAAATAAAGTGGACGCGAACTGGGCGATGGACGCGAACCGGCGAACTTACCCTACACTGAATTTTTTCATATGCTTTCATGGCACTTGAGCACATTCATATTTTTATAATTTCTCGCACTATTCAACTACATACAAATTCAGACGTATTCTCGGAAGTAAGTTACACTTTCTTATTTATTTTCAACTTGAAGGGCTCAGGGATAACATAGCTAGCATAGAATTTTCGGCAAATGTATATGCGTTCTAGAACATTCGTGCGACGGCACAAAAAGGACATGTGATTTTAAGGACGGACAGTCCCTAGTAGAATGATGATGCTCATGGGTGATGTCCACCTTTAGGTAAACCTCTCGTTTGCCTTCTTCTGTCTGTATGGGCACTAAAACTAAGAAACGCGGATATTACTGCCAAGGATATTAAGGGAACGACCTGCCCGTCCCGTTACGCAATCGAATAAAAAAGTTACGTAAGAGAAAGAAGGAATCGTGATTGATTACCCTTTAGTGCCGCCTGTGTAAGATCACATTGGTAAGGTACATAGTTACGCGGCTTTTTGTTAAATCAAACGGAAAAAGTCACCGTATTTTTCCGAGAAAAGTTAACTGTTTTTTTTTACATTCATTAAGGGCGTATTCGTTGGCGTGTTTATTAGGCATGTAGCTGATGAGACTTGATGTGAGTCGAACGAAACGACCAGCGGCCCGTTCTAGATGTTTTTTCGAGAAATTAAATTCTAACAATCTCGAGTCAAATGGTAGGTATCTTCTGAGTGTGCTGTCATATTGTAGGTCGCATTATCACTTAACATCATTTCTTATATACAAAAACCTCTTCCTTGCAAGGGATCCGGGTTTACTCTGTGAAGCCATTGATCGCTAAGTTTTACACCATCTTTCATTTAGTTTATCTGAATTTCATATTATGTCACAAACACCTATGTTAAGAGGGTCAAATAATACATAGCTGCAATAGGTCTTAACAATATGGTTTCGTGCATGCTTCAAAGGTTTCTTTATCAGATCACACATTTAATTTTACTTTCGACCGAACTATACTAACTTTCATACTTAAGCACATGCTGAGTTGTGAACTCATTTATTCTGCTCAAACCCCATTTTTTATTTATCATTGTTGTGCATTTTGTTTTATTACCTATTTACTATTTATTCTTGGATAGTCCAGTCACATCTAATGAAACATTAATGATTTGCCTGGTGATCGTCTACAGAACTTGGCCCACATTAAATCTCAAGTTTTTAGGCGAATTCGCCATTTGAACTTGCTCCGATTTACACACTTATGTTTTTTGACTTATTACTACCAAAAACGTAAATATCATTAATATTTCAGTCGCGTAAACCAAAGAAAACATTACATTATGTTATTGTAAACATAGTAAACCTATAGATTCTATGAATAGATTTGGCTGGTCACAATTAACTGTTTTAGATAAGGAATTACTGCGCGTTAGTTCAAACCTACAGTACTTACAGCTGTATTTTTTTTGTAGTTAAGTTTTAACAATACTATGGATAAATTTGCTGTAAGTTCTTTTTGGTCTCATTAAGAAGTATCTATATCAATATTTTGTCTTGTATTATATCTTTGTCATCTTTGTATGTTAACTATAAATTAAAAATTGTTTTTATCATTGTCTTATTCTTGTTAATAGTCTTAAATAGATCAAGCTGGCATTGAATGGTGCGTCAAATTGAGTCGAAGAGTCAAGATCTTTACCCTATAAAATGACATCAATAGTACAACATATTACACGCCGGATAAGTGTGTGCACTTAAGTCTTCTTGAAGTGTACTGCCCGTAAGGTTACTGTTTTTACACATAAACCCTGCAATGGCACAGCAACGAATGGATATGTTCCAGATATTCTAGCCAAAAGATGACCCTTTCGACCGATCTAAGTTACCTTATTATAGGAATGACCACAAGGAGTCATGTTGTATTTTTTCCCTTTTGTCTTATTTCTTTACGAACGCATTTACTCACCGTAGCTGCAGGCTAGCCAGACCTGCAGCCGTGTGAAGGACATCTTCCCACTTCCCACAAATCCCCTTCTCCTCCGGGATCCTTCGCACCCGTTTGAAGGTTGGGACCAGTGCAGAAGTCATTTACCGTTGAAAGAACCTTTTTAAAAGAAGTACACAAAACCCCTGCGGGATCCTTTGCACTAGTATGAAGTGTGAGTGTGGGACCGGTGCAGAAGTCTTTTACCGTTGAAATAACCTTTTGAACAAAGTGTGGGTATTTTAGGACTCAAGATAAAACCTTAAACTATCGCTTTGTGTCACTAATATTATCTATATATTAGTAACGCAACGCGATAGTTTAAGGTTCAATTTAAAGACTCAATTCGACTATCAGTTCTATGCCAGCTCATTAGAGTCGAAAGTCCATAATGTATTGTAATGTTCTGTTGTGCCGCAGCGCTACTGGGGGCGCTGACAGCAGACCGGCTTCCACTGGGGGTACACCCACTGAGGAGCAACCCGCTGGGGTTGGAAATGGTGAGTAACTTGCGACAGAACGGTTTAGGAAGTCTAGAAACCAAGAGCCGTTGGTATGTGGTATCATCAGGGCCGTCTTTCAGCTATTAGTTGACCTGGACATTTATGCCTTTAAACATCTGGTTTGGTAATCGTGGGGCCCTTAGACCCTTGTCCAAGGTCTCGATCGCGGTGTCCTGGGCACGTGCAGATTTCCCCAGGGAGAAATAGGAGTCTGGGTATGATTATCATAAGATCATTTTTGTTGCTCTAAGAGGTAAAAATTTTAATAATTTAGGTACCTTTATTGTTTTTACACGTAAACCTTGCAATGGCACAGCAGTGTATGGATGTGTTTCGGATATTATGGTCAAAAGATGACTCTTTCGACCGATGTCAGTTACCTTATTACAAGAAATATCTAGTTCGCCCTGTTATGTAAAGCAATGCAGCCCTTATTGACAACCACTTTTTTTTGTTTTTAGTTTTAGTTTTTCGTTTATTTTGTAGTTCGCTAGTTTTATGTTTTATTTTGTGTTGTTTATTCGCTATTTCAGGACCACAGACGAAGAAGTTGTTCCACGTTGATGCTATTGAAGTGCCAGATATGCAAGAGTGTTAGTATTATTTTTGGTTTGTTTTTATTTGTTTCTTTATTTTACATAACTTATTTTTTCTTTTAACATTTATTATTGTTTTCTTATTTTAATTTATACTAAATCAGTACCTTATCGAGTGATATGAAGGCTTCTTTAATTCTGGGATCTTAAATCTTAACTGGAAACTTGTAGGTGTAATATGTATGTCAGATGCTGAGCGCCATCATTCAACTGTGGAGGCAAATATAATATTGGATTCAAAGAGCTTTACGTTCCTTAATTTGAAATATAGGATAAAAAGATTTCTACTGACAAAGGCGTTTATTATAACCTTTTTTTCAACAACCAAGACTTTATTACTCTTATATCTTGGTCAATATAACTAATTGTAGAGTCGGTTTGACTTCATTGAAAAATAATAGTTAAACTTTTGCATTTCTAAAAAAATAAGCAAGTCCAAGAAAAGTTGTTAAGTTACCCTATTTGTTTAATATTCCATTGTATTAATTTCTTATTGCACATTATCTATGGGAATTAAGGGAATGTAGGACAAATCACTGTAGAAAAAATCTAATATCAAAGTAGATTATCGCCATCCAATCCAAAATCCTGGTTTCCCATGGATTAAAGTGCTACGTAGGTATAAGTTTGATTCTATCCGTTGACGCACAGATTCAATGTTTGTTTAGGACGGCAGAAATCATCGGGTCAAATACCCTTTTTGTTTTCCTGGATGAAAGTAAACAAGAAGCGATATGAGACAAGATATGAGAAGCGAACTTGCTTTTTTGTTTCTATATTAGAATAAAAAGAAGTAACATTCTTAAGGGAAGGTTATTTATAAACAGATCTTAGATATCTCGGTGTGGGACTGATTTTTTGTATGTTTTTTTATATCCCTTCTCCTTGAGTCGTCTTCCTCATAAACTTAGGGGGGCGTGATCACTGTATGAAATGAAACACACAACAACTTCAATTATAATGGAGTGGCTAGTTATTGCCTTCTAAATTTCACACAAACTTGTACTGTGCAGATTCCCACACAACATTTCCCTTCATTGTTGATATAAACTTCTCTGGCACACCGCTTACTGACGAAAACCGCCAAGAAATTGCCCAGTGTTAGACTTTACGACATCAACCCTCACAACTCGAGGAGCCGACACACAAATATGTACAACAACAGTAAACTGGTAGCTTAGTACAAGGAAAAGAGACCATGTTTTTTTATTGCCGTGCTCATTTCGTACGTAAATCGCCGGAATGGTCTTTAACAAGTCGGAGGCTGCTAAAAATGTTTGGGAGGAAATGGGATTCTTCCGACGGTTTAACAAGTCCTAAGGGGTAACTGTGTTTGCGTAGGATAGCTATCTTCTGTACTGGGTGGAATACTCGATTGTGATGTTTATTAGTTGGGGAATAACGAAAAGAAACGTATCCGATATAAACTATTTTTTTTTTGTTATTTTTAAAATGAGTGTGCTTGTTACGCATATGTTATAGTGCGAAAGAGTGAGCGCAAGCACAGGTGCACTGCCTTTTGCATCATTTACATACATCGTTGGGACAGTTCTGAGATGACCGTGGAGAGCTCAGGCTATAAATGTTATAACAATTGTAAGTGTGGTCGGCCAACTAAGTGTTCGACCATGTTTTTGACAACTTCGGCCATGACAACAAAATGTAACTAAGAACCAATTTAAAGAAATTCGTCTTTATAATTTAACAATGTACTCCAGTCAAAATAGACAAAATTAAGACTCAAGTTTGCATTAATTCCCAACAAGCTGGATTTTTGTGCAGGCCTTGAATACGACATAACAAATGATATGTCAAAAGTCCCCATCGATCCCGCTTGTGCGTTGTTTTTTATTCGTGGTCAAAGGGCCCAAATTTGCGTTTTTTGCTTATATTTCTGAAACTAAGAGAGCTATCGAAAAATGGTTCATCTAAAGTTTGTAGATCGTAAAATTGTCTACCTAAAAGATCTCTACACTTTTCTTGTACAAAGCAGCGCTGTCGAGATATCGTGACTTTAAGCCGCAGGAAAGTCGTATTTTCGAGTAGCCCACATTATGCAATTACAATAAATTGAGTTGAGTAGTTTATCTGGAGCAGGTGGCAGTTAAGTATGGATTGGCTTTAAACTATTATTTACCAATTTCCAGCTCCAACTTTCAGGATTTAAATCATTGAAGTCAAAAAAGACAAAATGATGTATCAAGCTTGCATTCTTTCCCAACAAGCGGGACTTTTGTGCAGGGCTTGAATATGTCATTACAAATGATATGTCAAAAGCCCCCATCGATCCCGCTTGTGCGTTGTTTTTTATCTGTATTAAAAATCTTCGGATCCTATTTCTAACCTTTCTGGTTGTCAAACCTCAATGGTACCCATAGATACTTTTACTCCTTACATGAAATAGTAACGATTGGCGCGCAAAAAAATTTTTGGAATTTTCAGTACAAAATGATCAAATAGGCAAAAAATTTTTTTCATGTCATTCGATCCTATTACATGTTAGGATTAAAAGACTTTATGGGATCATTTGAGGTTAGAGTACTAGAAATGTCAGAAATTGCAAAAAACTTTTCCCATACATTTTGAGGAGCTCGATGGCGCAGTGGTTAGCGCACTCGGCCTGCGGTTGCTAAAGTTAAGCAACGTTCGCAGATGCCAGTCATCGGATGGGTGACCGAAAAATTTCATCTCGAGCTCCTCCGTGCTTCGGAAGGCACGTTAAGCCGTTGGTCCTGCGCCTGATCTCTCTACGGTCGTGTCAGATTGCTGTCCCATCGAATTATGAGAGTGAAGGAATAGGGAGTGCACCTGTGCTTGCGCATTCACTTGTGCACTATAATATATCCTGCGTACCTGGTTGATCGTAAGATCGGCCGCCATGGCCGAATACGGCCGGAGGGTATTATTATTAATGACATGTTCAAGCCCTGCACAAAAGTCCCGCTTGTTGGGAAAGAATGCAAGCTTGATACATCATTTTGTCTTTTTTGACTTTAATGATTTAAATCCTGAATATTGGTGCTGGAAATTGGTAAATAATAGTTTAAAGCCAATCCATACTTAACTGCCACCTGCTCCAGATAAACTACTCAACTCAATTTATTGTAATTGCATAATGTGGGCTACTCGAAAATACGACTTTCCTGCGGCTTAAAGTCACGATATCTCGACAGCGCTGCTTTGTACAAGAAAAGTGTAGATATCTTTTAAGTAGACAATTTTACGATCTACAAACTTTAGATGAACCATTTTTCGATAGCTCTCTAAGTTTCAGAGATATAAGCAGAAAACGCAAATTTGGGCCCTTTGACCACGAATAAAAAACAACGCACAAGCGGGATCGATGGGGACTTTTGACATATCATTTGTTATGTCGTATTCAAGGCCTGCACAAAAATCCGGCTTGTTGGGAATTAATGCAAACTGGAATGTCTATTTTGACTGGAGTAATGTGCAAACGACTATCAGCCTTAGGGTTAGACCAATTTCTTGGCCTACGCTACAATAACCGAACAGCAGCCCCTATCGACTGATAAAAATGTCAGTCGATGTGTTTGGGGGCCGTAGATGTATTTTTTTTGTCATTTTTAACCTCCCTCCCCCTTGGTGATACATGGTGAGGTACGACACCCCCCTTAAAGCCTCGCGTGTTTAATGGACAGTTCCTTGTCTGACCACTAACCAAAGAGGAAAAAGTAAGATAGAGAGAAGAGATAAGGAGAAGACGATAGTAACATCCCACCGTCCTCTTGCAGTGACCACGAAGGCGGTCGCCGGAGCCAAGTCGCTGGGGAACTTCCTCTACTCCGCGGTGAACAAGGCCGGCGCCAAGGTGAGCGAGGCCAGCGCCAAGATCAAGGAGACCGTCGAGAAAAACGTGAGTACTAGCTTTTACAAATCCTAGTGTAACTATTTATCTATGGCGTTATGAGGATGCGTATCTACATGTCTTTCAGCTTATGACGACAAGATTATATTTGTGTCTATCTAGTAACTACATCCATCCATAGAGGCAGGATTTAATTCCTTTAACTTGCTGCGAACCTTGCAAATATCATATGTTTTTCTTTTTTTTTTTTTGGAGGGGAATGCTTTGACGCACCATGTCGCCGCGGGCTAGCTAAGCCCGCGACCGTGTGTGGGGCTCGGGCGCACAAAATAAGCGCCCACTACCCACTAAACCCCTCCAGTTTCCCCTTTTGGTCGCATCAAGACGGGTCGCTGCAAGCCGCCAAAAATATCATATGTTAGGTCTCAGGTAAATACAATCTTTTTTGTATGGAGTAATGGTTCAGCCTCGACAGGTTTGGGTATTTTAATATGGCAATTTTTTTAGTCACCCCATTAGATACGTAGGTACTTCTCTGATTTCTGTTTATGTAAGGGGACGCAAATGTTCCGAAGTGGCTGTTTTACGGTAATTATGAGGGTTTAGCTGATGAGTTACTTGCTTCGGTACACTTAAGTCGACTTCCATCTAGTCTTTTTCATCAGACAAATTGAATATGAAACGGAAACTTTCAGAAGAAACAGTCAATTTATGAACAATTTTCATGCTTATTCCATAAAAGAAAATATACATTCGTACTCCTAACTCCCACAGTTTGGAGCGTTATTTTCCTGTAGGCATTTTCTTTCATTAGATATTTATGAAATGGTCTTTTACTCAAGGAATAATGCCTTAATAATATTATGTATACGAGAATTTTAGGAAAACTCTACTATAAGCTCTTTACCAAATCATATTCCCTAGTGTAAACAAGGTGTATTTATTCGTCCTTTTCAAGATCCTATGGTATAAATAAGGTTATTTTAAGATAAGCCTCTTATTGAATTACTTACCTATATTTATTCTATTCAAAGCTAAATCAGAAATAGGTACTTACATCAGAGGTAAAAGTATCCTGATTTTATTTTATTGATGTATTCTTGAATGTGTTTCTTCACGGTTTTTGAAGGCGGATTTCTGCTCAGTGTAGGTGTAAGTCAGGGTAGATTGTTGTATCTTTTATTATTATTATATCTAACACTAAACATAATGGTCAAAGATGTTGTCTACTACACCTATCATAAGAAACGCCGTGAGTACTCTTGGTACTATGCAAATAATATATAACAGTAATATGCAAATAATTTATCATACCCTGATAATACTTTATTTATTAAGAAATTGTTATCAATTACTTACCTGAAAGATACCTTTTAATAACAGATGTAATTTGAACCCAATGAATATATTACTCAACATTGGTACCGTACCGAGATAACTTTAGTAGCAAGCGTCTACTAGATTAATAAAAAAATATAGAAAAAGATGAAAAACAACAATTCCGCACGTCTCATAAAGCTCACAATGCCTCTTTACACACATCCTCGCTTCATTTCTACCAATATTGGAACGTGTGATATCACTTCTCCTACGCGGAGAGGTACGTACAATGTTGTTGTCTCAGGCGGCTCGCGGCGCCTCGGCCGATCAATGTTGAAACTGTTTGAGGCACAGTAGAGATTCGTTTACGCAGAGAGAGAAAGACGAGTGACTTTTCCCGTATCCGAAAAAAGTACCGCACGTCCTATAAAGCTTAAAACCTCTTTACGCACATCCTCGCTCCATTTCTATTAATATTGGAACGTGTGCTATCACATGTTCTCAGGCGGGGCTCGATGCCTCGGCCGATCAATGTTGAAATTATTGTTTCAGATACAAGAAATCAGAATATTCTTTACATGTGTACTGTTACTCTGCTTTAGTCTGTCGAGAATAGCTGTCAAAAAAACGCGATGTTTGTAATCGAATTTTGAATTGGCTGGTCCTATCCAGAATAGTTTGAAATTGCTCGTACCCTAGCATCATTTTTAAAAATAATAGAAATTGTATACCTCTGCCCGTTCAAAAATTCCACAAAATATCACAATACCTCTTCACGCAGTCTTCGACTTATTTCTATCAATATTGGAACGTGTGATATCACCACTCGAACGTGGAGAGCTAGCCACTAAAGTAGTCACGTACAATGTTGTTGTCTCAGGCGGCTCGCGGCGCCTCGGGCGATCAATGTTGAAACTGTTTGAGGCACAGTAGAGATTCGTTTACGCAGAGAGAGAAAGACGAGTGTCTTTGTCCGTATCCGAAAAAGTACTGCACGTCACATGAAGATCACAAAACCTCTTTACACACATCCTCTCTTCGTTGGATCACCTCTCCTACGCGGAGAGGTACTTACAATGTTGGTGTCTCAGGCGGCTCGCGGCGCCTCGACCGATCAATGTTGAAAATGTTCGTTTGAGGTAAAGTGGAGATTCGTTTACTCAGAGAGAGAAAGATGAGTGACTTTTCCCGTATCAGCAAAAGTACCGCACGTCACATGAAGATTACAATACCTCTAAACGCACATCCTCGCTCCATTTCTATAAATATTGAAACGTGTGATATCAACTCTCGTACGTGGAGAGGTGCCTACAATGTTGTTGTTCTCAGGCAGCTCGCGGCCCCTCGGCCGATCAATGTGGAAATATTTGTCAGACGTACTAGATATCTTAAATCAGAATATTCTTTACTTGTGTAGGCTTTAGAGATGTATTTACGAATTGTCATCAGGAATGTAAGCGAATATATATCGAGACGAACTGCCAATAAACACGATGGTTCCTTTTCAATAGCATTTTTTTTACAAATTGCTTCTGGCTTCCAATTAAAAAAAGAGAAATAGGGAACTCTGTCCGTTTTCGCAGTCCACTGCTGGACATATGCCTATCTAAGGCTCTCCATTTATCTCTCCATTTAGCCGATCCTTGGCGACTTGCATAAGATGACTGGCAGGACTGATTTCAGCAATAATTCCGCAAAATATCACAATACCTTTTCACGCAGTCTTCGCCTTATTTCTATCAATATTGGAACGTGTGATATCACCTCTCGTACGTGGAGAGCAAGCTACTAAAGTAGTCTAGTACAATGTTGCTCCCAGGCGGCGTCTCAACGCCTCGGCCGATCAATGTGGAAATGTTTGTCTGAGGAGTACGATGGAAGCTTGTGGAAGCTTTTTAAAGATAAAATGTAGGGGCGTGTTTTGAGAGCACAAATGCGTGGAACTTTCGAATATAGAATATTTGATTTGCTCCGTCAGTTACTTGTCCGTGTTGTATAGGTTAAATTCTGTTGCTAAAATTCATAATTTGTGGGTGCAAACAGGATCGATTGGCAAGAATAAATATTTTTGAAGTTTTCAGTATATGTATGGGGAAAGTTTTTTTGCGATTTCTGAGATTTCTTGTTCTTAAGCATTTGAATCCCATAAAGTTATTTGATTCTTACATGAAACAGGTCGTTGGCAAGAAAAAAAAATTGCCTATTTCAGCATATTTTTGATGACTGTGTCTGTATTTTTTTTCCCAAAATCTGTGAATGCATATATAATATCTCAAAACGTTTTGGATGGTCTCATAGCAACATTTTGTTGTCCCTACAACGGTTAATGTACTTACCCTTCAAAGCTCTAAATTCCACCCTGTGTATAAATCCAGTTTTCAATGTACAAGTTACATCCCTACGTATTCACGTACCGAAACGGTAATGAAAAATTTCACCGCCTGTGGCGATGCGAGCGGTCGATGTGGCCGTTAGTTTGTTTGCAGAGTTCTGCCGTGAAGGATTTATGGATTTCTTTACAAATAGAACAGAGCTAGTGTGACTAGGGATTTGAATAAAGTCACTGTATATACTAGGTATATTGTATGTCGGGGAGGAACGCATAGAGGGGTCGTGCTACTTAACGCGATTCCCCCCATTATAGACGATGAGAGAGCGCCGCAGGGGTTTTAGTGGTGTTTTATGTCTTACGGAGAGCCTCACATAACATGTGTGGTGTGCTCCCAGACACGGCTAAGCCTAAGGATGTTGGCCAATAGGGACCGGTGAAATTTTCCTTGCGTCAATTTCGCACCCTAATATTTATTATTATTTAAGTTAGTTTCACCCGATTTTTAGTCAGATGTGTCCCATAGAATAAATATTATAATACTACATATATATAAATCCAGATTTTCATCGCGTATGTGTCAGTTTACAATTTATATCAAGCGTATTCACGTACCGAAACGGTAATGAAAAATTTCACCGCCTGTGGCGCTGCCAGCGGTCGATGTCGCCTGTAGTTTGTTTGCAGAGTTCTGCCGTGAAGGACTTATGGATTTCTTTACAAATAGAACAGAGGTAGTGTGTCTAGGGATTTGAATAAAGTGACTGTATACACTAGGTGTATTGTATGTCGGGAAGGTTCGTGCTACTTAACAGGATTCCCCCCATTATAGACGATGAGAGAGCGCCGCAGGGGTTTTAGTGGTGCTTTTAGCCTGTGGAGAGCGCCTCATAACATGTGAGCCCCCAGCCATGGGTAAGCCTAAGAATGTCAGCCCAAAGGTACTGGTGGCATTTTCCTAGCGACAATTTTATACCCTTATTTAAGTTGGTTTAACCTGGTTTTGGACCGGGCTGAATGGAGAGCCTTAGGACAGGCCTATGTCCAGCAGTGGACTGAGATAGGCTGATGGTGATGATGAACCTGGTTTTAAGTTCGATGTGTCCCACATAATACATGATACTAGTATGTAAATCTGGTTTCATCGCGAAGGAACTAGTTTCCAATTTACATCACTACGTATTCACGTAACGTGGCGCTACGGGCGGTCGATGTCGCCCGTAGTTTGTTTGCAGAGTTGTGCCGTGAAGGATTTATGGATTTCTTTACAAATAGAACAGAGCTAGTGTGTCTAGGGATTTGAATAATGTGACTGAATAAGGCGAGCTAGCAATAAATGCCACCGCTGCTATGGAATAATGTACTGAGTATTTAGATTAAAACAATGAAGTTCACCGTTTTCTAGAGCCGATTACAAAAGTTACATCAATTTATTGGTGTACTGTTGGAAAATTTATTGTCATAATTTACTTAAGGAAAGAGAAAGTCACATTTATACTGTTTTTCTTATCTTGCAAACAATACCGCTAGAAGAACAATAGTGATGTCATAAAATATCAGTAGCACTCAACGTGATCACTTAGAGCACTTCTGTCGAGGGCTATAATAACGCGCTAGTGTTGGGTAATGGAAATCGGTAGTAGTTGGTCATACAATTCGGTGGTGAATCAGTTTCACGGACTTAAGATGCTTTGATGTTGGGGTTCAAAACGAGCTAGAGAAATCGAGGTGTAAGACTTTACCTTTGTTTTCCTTGTTTATGAGTATGGATGATACCTTTGCTCTGTTGTTTATACTTTTGTCATAGCCATCATAAAATATGTTAACAAATGCTCTTTACTGGAAAGTAAAAAGAATCTCACAGAGCACACCATTCTACCTCAATGTTACCGGTATTGCCATGTGTATATTTTTAACCGTTAGCCATGGGGGCGCGCTAAAGATGGGGCAACCAGTTCTAATACCGACATTATCCTCAGAGAAGCCGACGAACTAACGTTAAGATATCTTAGTAAGATTGTGTTTTTATTCAAGACGCTCAAAGTTATGAGAACCAATAATTCTCGCTACCTAAGTCATTATTTCTGTCCCGATACCGATGTACCGTCATGTATATTGTTTACGACTTATTCAGTAACTCGGCCGAAAAAAACTCTCGGTTTATAACTAAGCCACTTTTGAACTTCACTGTACAAATAGTACCTTATATTTTCATGTCGGCCAACTTGAGGAATACTAATCCCAAAAAAATACCTCCGCAACTCGGCCGCGTGATTCGGCCGAGATGCTGAACATAAAAATAGGTAAAATTAAATTTTCGCATCTCGGCCATTCGGCCGAGTTTATTGCGGCCGAGTTGCTGAATAACTCTTGTTTACCGGTAGTGGACGGGGGCGCACTAGGCCGAGGGTGGGGCCATCACTAATTAACACGCGGCGACTTGCCATTACCGACATTATCCACAAAGACTACTCACGTTGAGATATATGAGAAAGTGCGTGTTTTTTGAACATCTCTATTTTCACGATGTGTAGGTACTCTACTATGATATTGGACAACGTATATTTTGTTTCCTCCCTGTTTAAAAAAAACGAGCGGCCGCCCGCAACTCCGCCCGCGTGGATTAGGATATAATAGACGGCAAGTGATGTCTATGAGATATTTCTGCGAGGTGTCTACTCTATACGTAGTAGTAACACCTCTTTGTTATCAACAAGCCCCATTAGGTCCCTTACTAAAAATTAAATAAGTTAACTAGCTTCCTTTATGTTTTCTATAGTAATAATTTCCCTAATACGAAGAGTTTAATCGCCATAAATATTCTTATCACAATGGAAGCAAAATTAATCACAAAGTTCCGGCCATTAATTTGTTTACACCGGTCGGGATTGAAAATGGGAGTGACTAAGTTTTAATTTTGTTCATAATTTGTTAAGTGAATAAAGGGAATTGCAATTGAAATAGATTTATTTACATAACGTGTATCTAGTACATGTTATTATTATTTGTGGCTGGGACACTGTATTAAGCATCATATTGCTTGTGTCAGAAACCTTTCCGAATTTATTTTTTATGTAAACTTTTAATTTCGTAAAATGGTCTAGTGGTCAGAGACCCTGGCTACAAAACCGAAGGTCGCGGGTTCGAATCCCGCTAAGGGCTTCGAGCTTAGTTTGGGGCTAGGCAATTGGTGTGTAAGCAAAAAAGTTATAATAATGATGGCTCTACCACCGCTACTATAATGGTACTCCTTTCCTATATAATGTAGCAATGCAGACTGCGTTTTTAAAAGTTTCGCCGCATCGAGCCATCCTACGAGCTAAGAATAGGTGTAAGTAGATTAGCGGCACGAGTAACTTCTTTCCGCATTGCTGTAGATTTGGTTGTCTTTCTTTAAGGTTTTTTGAGTTTCTCTTCGTAGAAGAGCTAATGGAGTTTATTGACCGTGCCACTGCATAAATTCAAAGATATTTTACTTTACCTCTTTATCAATATTAAGGTTTAACTTCAGTCTATTTTGATATGATTTGATTTGATTATTATAAATGTGAAAGCTTGTTTGTTTGGATGTTTGTCAGTCAATCACGCTGAAACTAGTGAACGGATTTTGATGTTTGGTGTATTTGCAGGAGATGGTCTGACTTAGGTGATAGGAAATCTGTTTTATCCATATTTGAATCATAATAATCGCCAATCACGCCGAAAGTACCGAACGGAATTTGATATCCTTATTCCACGCCGCGGGTAAATATCTCATTAAAGATTAGAAAGTACAGATCTAGAGATCCTACGATACAACGACATGGCTATCCTTCATTTACTATAACAGCAGGATATAATGTAATAGCTCGCTATAAAGTAAAAGCTTTTTAGCGTGACGTCGCCTGCGACCTACAAACCTAAAAACTATTGTTTGCATTACCCCGCTGAGCGTTTGCTCTGCTCCTGACTTCCATTACTCTGTATAATTCAACAGGGCCACTTTTCACAGAAGCATTGTGCCAGCTCTTCAATAGTACTACCCTATTCGTTCCCGGGCATGTCGTTTAAAGAAACTAAGGCTCGTATTAATAAATCGCACTCAATTCTGAGCTCGATCTTGAGTTCGAACTAGATATGTCATTCTCATACTAAACATCACCTCAAGTTAGCGTTCAAGTTTGAGCTCAGAGTTGAGTGCGATTTATTAATACGAGCCTAAGACTGAAACTCCACTATTTTTCTCACTGGGTTTCCAATCTCGCACCCCATGCTCGATCTTGGTATTTGCGGGAGTTGGAATTCAAATCCCACGGGATCCCGGTATTGGCGGAATCGCGCACCCGTAATTCCGCAGCACACAGGACTAAAAAATTATGCGGGATTCCCGAATACCGAGATCTGGCTCTTGCGGGATTGGAAGCCCTATACCTACTCCACCAAAGGAGATGTGTGAAGCGGAGCGGAGATGTGCCGTATGCCGCCAATAGGATTTCATTTTTAAGGTAGTCACGTTTTTGACACAAAACCCTATTGGATGTTTACTACACATCTCCGCTCCGCTCTCACATCTCCGCTTTGGTGGAGCTTCACCCTGTGTGATGTATGTAGTCTCCTAAATAGAGAAGAAAAGACGAAGCATAAAATTAATTTAACCAAACGGAAGTACTGTACAACTTTTTACATATTAAATAATCTCATCAAACCTTTAAAAAGTGTATTAAAAGTTGTATAACAAAAATATTCAACTCTCCTAATCGTATTCCGCCCCCAATCTTTAATTAAAGAAACTTTTTCCATGAAATTCAACTAAAAGTACCGTTCCAGCAATATTTAGCCAACCCTTTGTGTCGAGGGCTGCACAGGCGATGAAAATGTTTCTGAAATAGCTCTTACTGTTTTAGTTTTAAAGTTCATATCAAAATACCTCCCTTTAATACGATATTAGAGCTTGAATCCCCAAGGACATGTCGGTCTGTTTTAGATTTCAATATCTAAGCGGCTTAAAAATATGTCGGGAATTACTGAATTCATTCTTTTCATAAATTCTTTGAATTATGGCATATTTTAGGATCATTAATATAGTGGGCATAATGAAGTAACTCCTATATTAGTAGTATAATATCATACCACCATCGATCACATATGCTGTAAATGAATCTAAACACAGCTTATACAGAAACCCCAAGTTCATAAAACTGAAAAGTTGAACTTTTCGTTTGTCGTTCTATCGAAATAGGATAATCGATACTGCTACCGAAAAATACTTTCGAACACAATATATTATTCAAGCGAAGTAAGTGAAAATAGACACCAATTAAGTTAAATTTCGTTTGGTCCTTGAACATCAAAGCGAGTACCTCGTATGTATTTAGCGGACTAACAAAAGCATTTACTCAATTGATCCGTTTGTTGCGTAGTAACTTGGATTTATCGGTTAGTTTAAGAAGGAAAATACTAGTGTCCGACCGAAGCTTCGGCTTCGGCTTCGGCTTCGGCCACCTTCGGCCAAAAAATCCACTTTCGGCGAAACCTTCGGCTTCGGCCGGATTTTGGGCCGAGGCCGAATGTTTCGCCGAAGGTCCGAGCGACCGACGAGATTGAACAAACTGTGACGAAAGTCATGAAGCAGCGGGTAGTCACTGTCAAAATGGGGTATTCATTAACCTACCCCGCAAAGCACTGGACCCGCGGGGTCAGTCGCGCACGGCGTTTTTTGAATTGGCCGACTGACCCCGTTACTCGTACCACGGGGTCAGTTGGGGTATAACTATTTTCGACTACGTCGACTGACCCCGGTCAATAAATAAATTTCCAAAGAACCAATTATTTTTATTTTTGTTTACAGTTCCGAACTAAAGTGCTTCGAAAAGGTATTTAACATATTTTTATTTAAACAAGAGCTATGGTTTTTTTTTTACGAAAAGAAATGCATGGCCTTATCTTCATATGACAATGATTAAATCGTCTGAAATAGACGTAAAGGCCAATGATGATGATGATGATGTTTTTTTTATACGGGAATTATTTCATTTGATATATTATAATAAATAAATAATAAATAAATGCCTTGGACAAACACACCAATTGCCTAGCCCCAAACTAAGCTCGAAGCTTGTACTATGGAAGCTAGGGAACGGATAGACATGCTTAAATACTGTTATAAACATCTGTTGGGTCCGTCGCTTATTTAGGGATGATTAAATAATATGCAACAACCGCTTAGTGCGAGTATCATTTATTGACTGACTTATAGAATGAAATACATATTATTACATAAATGGTAGTGTCTAAATCTAGTTGCTATGTAGCTGCTACTACAGTACTTCCCCCTTTACAAAAAAATAATTAATAATGACAAAGAATATAAAACAAATGTAAAGCCACAATATAGAGTTTTCTACATAACATCATTATTATACATTTGATGCAAATGGGCGAATATTATGACCAAATAATTAATTATTTATATAAATTCAAAATTATTCTTTCAAAAAAAATATTGTGTATAAAAGTTGTATATAGAATGTATAAAGACAAAAATTTAATAAAAATTTCCAATGGGGAATAAAATTGATTACAATACCTACACATTATTATTATTTACCTCTTACAGATAACACATTTAGGTACTTAACATTTGTAAGGCACTTGGCACTGCACTTTCACAAAATGACCATATTATTATTGCACTGTCACATTATCACTTGTTAGGTGGAGCGGCTGTTAAGGCCAGGCTCAACTCTCCTGGTTGCTGGCAGAATCTCGGGGAGCTCGATGAGCTGCCGTCGCATGTAGTTGCCATACATTATTTTCAATCGCTTCCATGTCATGTATGCAATATAAAGTATTATGAAACCGACGATGAACAATAAAATTCTCAAATTTATCTCGTTCGGAAGATATATCCACTGCTGAAGCAGAAGCGCTGTTTCCTGCGCCATTTTGGGCAATTATCACTGTTTCGTCAGTAATTTTGCTTGGATATTTTCCCATGATAAAAGTAATAAATTATGCAGGCTCAGTTTGCGTTATGTTGGAACGAAGCGCACTGGATGTTTAACTAATCGTCCCGATCGTGTTACTTTCGGAGTGTTGTTTACAATAAGTGATTCCTTATTAGGTTCAGTTGGAGGAATCGGTGACAACACGTTGCTCTGTGTGTGATCTTCGTTGCTAAGCATGTAGGCAGGTTTTAATCTGTCTATACTAACGATTTTCACGGACTCTCCCTGTTGTATTTTGTAGAATTTATTTGTTCGGTCTATTACTTTAAACGGCCCAGTGTATGGTGGTGTTAATGGTTTTGACACTGAATCGCACCTTAAGAACACATGACTGCAATCTTTTAAGTCTGGGTGTACAAATATTTTGCCTTGATGTAAACTTCTTTTCGGTACTGATGAAACATCTGATAGTCTTCGCCTTAGACTTTGTAAAAACGTGTCATTGTCGGTGATTACTTGCGTTGACTGGAAGAAATCACCTGGCAGTCTTATAACTTCGCCATACACCATCTCGGCTGCGCTTATTTGAGTGTCATTTCTTAAACTTGTCCGTAATCCTAATAGAACAGTGGGTAATTCGGTTACCCATTGACTGCATTTTCCTCTGCACATCAATGAAGTTTTAAGTGAACGGTGCCAACGCTCAACGAGTCCATTTGCCTGTGGATGGTACGCGGTTGTGCGTATTTTCGTAATACCCATTCTCTTGGCTAAATGATTAAATAAACAAGACTCGAATTGGCGTCCTTGGTCTGTAGTTAATCTCAGGGGGCAACCAAATCTTGTGATCCATCCATTATAAACTATGTCAGCCACAGTTTCCGATGTTATATCTTTCACAGGAAACGCTTCCGGCCAACCTGTGGCTCTATCAACCATAGTCACTATGTAACGATAACCGTCACAATATGTTAAAGGTCCCACTATATCCATGTGCAGATGTTCGAATCTGTTACTTCGTATGAATTGCTGCAATGGCGAAATTGTGTGTCGATGAACTTTCGACGCTTGACAACTCGGGCATGATTTAGCCCACTTAGTAACATCTTTATTCATTCCCTTCCATATGTATCGATCGGCGATCAACTTTCGTGTTGATCTAATGCTCGGGTGACTAATTTCGTGTGCGGCTTTGTATGCTGACACGCGAAATTCCTCAGGTAAATAGGGTCGAACTCGATCCTTCGATACCTCGCAGTAAATGGGTATGACGCAATTAGGTACACGATATTGTTTAAAATTTAGTGAGCTGGATTGCATAAGATTTTTAAGTTCTGGATCGTTTCTTTGAGACTCTGCTAATTTTTCGTAATCGATGGGTGATGGCATGTCGATTGTTTCGATTCTGGACAGTGCGTCTGCGACAACGTTATCTTTTCCGCTTACATGAGATATTGTCGAGCAAAATTGCATTATAAAATCTAAATGTCTCATTCGTCTAGGCGTATCATTTTTTTCGATCGAATTTCTTGTTAAGGCGTGGACTAATGGTTTGTGATCTGTGTATATAGCGAGTGGTCTGCCTTCCACTAAATGCCTGAAGTGTTTGATAGCCATGTAAATCGCTAGGAGTTCTCGGTCATATGTGCTGTAACGTTGTTGAGCATCACTTAATTTTTTTGAGAAGAAACCTAAGGGCTTCCACACACCATTTTCCTTCTGTTGGAGAACGCCTCCTGCACATGTGTTCGAACAATCTGTCATAAGGCATAAGTCTGCGTCTGCAGATGGGAATGACAAAGTAACTGCGTTTTGTAAACTAAGTTTACTTTGTTCAAATGCTTCATTTGCCTCATCTGTCCATGAAATCAAACTTTTGTCATTCTTTCTTGAGTTGTGTAAATAAATATTTAATTTACGGTGAATATTGGATGCCTTGGGAAGATGATTTTTGTAAAAGTTAATCATTCCAAGAAATCTTCGTAGTTCGTTCACTGTTTTTGGCCTTGGGTAATCGGATATGGCTTTAACTTGCGTTGACAATGGTCTTAGTCCTTCTGGTGTAATATGATAGCCTAAGAAATCTATTTCCGTTTTGCCGAACTCACATTTAGCCAAGTTTAATGTTATTCCGAATTCGTTCAATCTTTGAAAAACCTGTCTGAGGTGCTGACGATGCATATCCTGCGATGATGATGCAAGGATGACGTCATCAACATAACAGTAAATAAAATCTAAATCTCGCAAAACAACGTTATTTAGAAAACGCTGGAATGTTTGAGCAGCGTTTTTGAGTCCGAAGCTCATTCTGACGAATTCATAAAGGCCGAATGGCGTAGTGATGGCTGTTTTTTCAATATCATTCTCAGCTATGGGCACATTAAAATAGGCTCGTTGTAGATCGATGCGTGAAAATATTGTTTTTCCCGATAAGAGGTACGTGCAATCTTGAATTCGTGGTAGTGGATACCGATCAGGTTTGGTTATCGCATTGAGCTGACGGTAGTCTCCACAAGGGCGTATGTCTCCATTTTTCTTGCTGACAACGTGTAACGGACTAGCCCAATTACTTTTTGATGGTCGACAAATTCCCATGTCCTGCATACGTTGAAATTCAGCTTTTACTTTCCTATATTTGTCCGGTGGTAGTGGTCGTGGTCTCGCAAAAACAGGAGTGCCTGAGGTCTCAATATGATGGACTACAGAATGGCGAAGGGTGTCCTTGAAACACATTGGTTTAGTTATATCCGGAAATTCTAATAATAAGTCACTATATTCGGTATTGTAGTCGAGAGTCCTCACAGAAAAATGTTCGCTGGTAGTTATTGAAGCGACGGAACACATATTAGTAACTGAGTCTATTATTTTTTTTCTATGCACATCCACTAACAATTTATGAAAACTTAAAAAGTCAGCGCCGAGAATAGGTTGTTTCACGTCGGCTATTACGAACGACCATCGATATGGACGCCGAAGACTAAGGTTTAAGTCTAGTGTTTTAATTCCGTAGGTTTTTATTTCACTTCCATTCGCCGCGTAAAGTTTATAGTCATTGCACTTCGTATACGATTGTTTATTTCTAACAGGTATAACTGAAATATTAGCACCAGTGTCCACTAAAAATTTTAATCCACTATTAATGTCAGTCACACATAGGCGGTGGAAAGGAGTGATGGTGCAAATCTCCGCCTCCGATTGCACCTGGTCTAGTTTTCCTTCCGGTCAGTTTTCTTCCATGAACATGGCTCAACACATTTATTAGCTCGTTGTCCAAACCTGTGATGATAGTAGCATAGCCAGTCGGGGCTTTCGGGCGTGCGGCGTCTCAAGTTACGCCCGCGCGAGGCCGATCGGGATCGCGCGCGATAACGATTCCTGTTACGGAACTGTGGTCTATTACGTTCCATCTCTCGAATTTTTAAGCTCAATTTGGCGATTTCTGCTAAAATTAACGTGTTATCATTAGTCGAGCTTGATGAGGCCTGTACTTCCGCTACTTGAATAGGACGAGATGTTTCTAAGATTTTGTCCGCGATGGCCGCCAGGTTCTCCAGATCTTGGACTTCACTAACAGCCAAAACTGCTCGAACTGATGAGGGAAGGTGTCCTTGCCATAATAATCGTAAGGTATGGTCTGGAATCTTTTCTCTTGCTAAGTCTCTCATACGGCGCAACAACTGTGAAGGCTTCTGATCGCCTAATTCCATTTCTCCCAGCAATTTTTGAAATTGACGGACTTCCGACTCTTCATATACTCTTAAAAGGCGTTCTTTCAGCGCGTTGTATTTCTTTTCCTCCGGTGGTTTGAGTAATATATCGCTTACTTGCTGTATAACTTCTTTCCCGAGCTTTGATACAACCATATTGTATTTCGATTCATCACTGACTTTTTGTGGTCCCAAAACTGCTTCGCATTGAATAAACCACAGGCGCGGCTGGTCACACCAAAAATCAGGAATGCGTGATGAGACGGTGAGGCTGGCCACCTCAGGAGTCTGCAAACCGCTCGCATCGGCAGAAGGAGTCATCGCTGGTGGTCGTCTAAGCGGGCCTTCCATGGCTTGATGTTGTGTAGTCATGGTAACTTTGAAAGGTCGGGGTCACCACTGTTGGGTCCGTCGCTTATTTAGGGATGATTAAATAATATGCAACAACCGCTTAGTGCGAGTATCATTTATTGACTGACTCATAGAATGAAATACATATTATTACATAAATGGTAGTGTCTAAATCTAGTTGCTATGTAGCTGCTACTACACATCCATGACTCGAGTACAAATGCCGATGTTCATCACACAAACATTTGCCCCTAGCGGGATTCGAACCCGCGACCCTTGGTCTTGTAGCCAGGGTCTCTAGCCACTCGACCAACGGGCCTGTCAATATAATATTTATAATATTTTAATATTTACGCGTTGTTTGACTAATTTATAGAACACTGTGATTTAAAATACATTATCCTAATGTCTTGGTGTTTGCAAAATGCGCACACAAATCCTACTACTATTATAAAGGCGAAAGTTTGTATGCGTGGATGTATGGATGTATGGATGTTTGTTAGATATACCGAGATACCTACTATAACATTGAAGAGATAACGCAGCTTTGCGTTAAGCAAATAACAGCAAAAAATTCGTCAGGTCTACTAACGGTCTCGGTAGCTTAGTGGTCAGAGCGCTTGCCCGGATTGCAAGAGGTGCTGTGTTCGATTCCCGCCTGAGCCATGAGATCAGATTAATTTTTCTTAGGTTGACTAAAAACGTCGTGTGTTTCAAATTAGTTTTATTTCACTGATAAGCTTAGTTAAAATTATCTGCAAATTATTCTAAATCTGTTTAAATTATTTCACTCGCAACGTGATTTTATTTAATTGTTTACTTATTTACTCTTATTACATGTATGTATATATGATTTGAGCATAAAAGCTCTTAGAATTATAGTTGTGTTCAATAAGCCTTTAACAATTTTCTACTGACCTGTACGTTTTATTTTGTTCCTATCAGAGACGAAGTCATAAAAAATATTTTGCGGGGTCAGTCGACGTAGTCGAAAATAGTTATACCCCAACTGACCCCGTGGTACGTGTAACGGGGTCAGTCGGCCAATTCAAAAAACGCCGTGCGCGACTGACCCCGCGGGTCCAGTGCCTTGCGGGGTAGGCTAACGAATACCCCGTCAAAATATCACAATGCATGCATCAAAACAAGTTCGTATTTGTATTAAAACGAGAGTTTTGTTTGGAATTTGTGCTTATCAATTAAATTGTGATACATTATAGTCTAAGATTCCGCTATACAAGGACCTTCATCGAGATGCTTAATGGATGAAACATATTTTATACATAATTTGACATGTCAATAATTATATTGCATATGGGCAAATTTCAGTTTGTTTTCAAAACAGTCATTACCTCATTAGTTCTATTGTAATTGTTACATTTATTTTGAATATTCTAATAGTTTCTAAACTGTGCATTTAATTGACCAACCTTTAATTATTTACTGAGAAGAGTTTGTTTTTTTTATTCATTAGTTTAGTTTTGGCCCAGTCGAGTAAAACAAAGACATAAAGAAATGATTATTTTTTACCAGTAGGCAAATCACAAAATATATCGTCAACTTGATTGACCATATTGAGCAAAATTATTTACTGAGTGCTGAGAAAATATAAACCTTCGGCTTCGGCTTCGGCTTCGGCCGAAGGTCGTGGCAATAGCCGATTATTCGGCTTCGGCTTCGGCTTCGGCCAAAAATAGACCTTCGGTCGGACACTAGAAAATACTGATAACATCAAAAATATTGTTAAATTATTATCAGTTATCAATGTGTGGTCCTCTTCTGGACGTAGTCTTCACCTAGATTATAGGTATTGCAATTGACCGCAGTATAGAGAACGCTGCTTGCTGCCTATCCCCTCAAAAAATCTCTTTTAGGGTTAGACTCCCCCAAAGCGGAGATTTGCCGGGCGGAGGGGAGATGTACTGTAAGTAGCCAATAGGATTTTAAGTCCAAAATCCTATTGGCTGCTTACGACTCATCTCCTGATTGTCCGATAAGAATGAAGATTCCGTGATTTGGAAGGCCCGCTAAGCCGTTGGTCCCGAATACGATTCAAATTGGTTATACCTTGTATAGATTACGGAGGTAAGACGACATTCGCGCCATTGTAATAACCATGCTCGTCAACTCAGGAGCATAATCGTTGGGTACCCTGGGCTCCGAGGCAATTAATCAAGATCTAACCGGAATAAGTGCTAGGATAATGATGATGATTTTCCTAGTGTTTCCTTTGTATAAACTATGCAGTTGTAAAAAAATATATTGTTTATCTTTATCTGGTGCGGATATAAGCGCGTGAATGTTGTCCGCGACAAATTATTGACTTATTTATTACCGGTATTTCCGACTCGGTATTTTATCGTAGACTAACTCTGTCCATTGGACAGCAGGTGATAGGTGATACTAATGGACTTCCCGTCTGCCGACTGTCCCGGGCCGTCTCTTCCGCCCGCCCGCAAGGCAATATCCGGACGGATCGCGAGATACGGCGATGTTAGCGATAACCGTCGTATTTTATTGATTGTCGTATTATATCGGAACGAAGCATAGTGGCTTCTCAGTGGTAAATTAAAGATAACGATTATATTTTGTTTAATTACACAGTAATGACAGCCCTAGATAAAGACTCCTTTGATCAGCCAGAGAGCCACAGGTGTGTACTTGTCCGGATTTGAACCACTTCTCCCTTCCTCTACCAACTTCTAAGATTCTCAGTAACTGCTCTCAATGGTACTCCCGATATCTTATCTAGGCAAATCATTCAATTTATTCGTGGTTCATGTTCTCAAATCTCCACATCCCAATTTATTTCAATCCTAAAAGTGCCTATAAAATAATACAATTGAGTGCAAAAGCCCGTCAGCGGTAAAAGTTACGTCAGATTCACTGGGCCCGAGATGGCGCGTACATTTCAACGCGCGATCGCTTATCGCACAAAAGGCCCTGAATATAGAAGTGGGTAGAATGGTAAAAACGACGTGAATGTCGCAAGGGGTGGGAGGTGGGACGATCCACCCGTGGAGGGGTTATCCACGGTTCAGGCTTAATTGTGGAGCGGTTTGTTTGTTCGCTCTTTCGGGATTTTGGATCGAGTGTGATTGTTGTGAAAAAAGGTCGCTTCAATATTTTTTCATGGAACAAAATCAGTTTAACTGGGTGGCTTTAAATCAGCTCCTTAACAGCTGCCGCGAAATCAAAATTCGAGAATTTTGACTTACGAGTAGTAAACTTCGAATTATAGGGCGGCGCCCTGTATCCCAACTGCGTTCTGGGTAAAACCGCTACTGGTTTTGCTTGTTCTCTCTTAAGGGATTGTGGATTCTGCAGGATTGTTTTAAACAACAGTCGTTTGAAGATGTCTGAATATATATAAGCTATACAAGGCTGGACCGGGTGATTATAAATCTCAGTTCAGCTTGGCTCTGGTTTTATTCTGCCATTTGCGTGGTACACTGTCATCTTAGTCAGGCTGCCCCAGTCCACTGCTCAACGCAGTTGTCCCCTAGAATGAGGGTCAATTAATATAATTATGCACTTTTGTTTTGACAAGTCTCTAAGGATGCCCATTAATCACGTCTTCAAGTTTGGATCAAAAGTCTTAACTTACATAATCTAATAATTGAATTCAAAATCGGGATGCGTAAATCGCCTCTAAGTACGTTAAGACTTGTTTGTCCCCGAAAAAGCGGATTCATGTCAACAGGGTATGGGGGGGGGGTTGTCGTACGGGAAAGAGTGGGTGAAACGGGACGAAGTGGGTAGAATGGGTCGGACGAGCGCTGTGAGATGTGGGTCGCCGGATGAAATATTGCTTCCGATTCATTGCTTTTTATTCATTACCGTCGTTAATTGGACCGCGTCGCTTGCTTAGCTCAACGATGGAAGTGAATAGAGTCTGAGTATGTTTGTTTTAGGGTAATTGATAGGATGTTTTGAAAGGAACTTCAAATTGTTAACAACAATGAATAACTGGAAAGATGATGATTGATTAATAATAAACAGGAGGTTGTTGAGACCACAACATCTAGCTTCGATACCACATAATATAGATTGCAGGTACAAAATGACATAATAGAGACGTATTAAAAAATAATGATTAATTGAAAATAGCACCTTTCACACAAGTTTCTATTGTACAGCTATCCAACAATCAATTTCCAAAATAGTAGTCGAGCTCTAAATGCAAAACTGAATGCATTAAAAGTTATTCAACCTTCATAATGGGTTTGATTAATGTTTTCCATGTATCCACGAAGCCGCATGAGTTAATTTATATTGAAACTAAACTAGAACAATGGCAGAACCGCACCGCCTCGACCTATTTCTGTATCTGCAGTGCTTGCTTTATAGCTTTGGCTTTGAATCGTCCTACTACCACGGGTAATTTTATTTTTGCCTGAAGTCCAACTAGAAGGACTCTTGAATCACCTAGTTGCCCGAAAATAATGAATGAAAAGATGAATCCGTGCCTCGGAAGGTACGTTAAGCTGTTGGTCCTGACTATGTTCTAGGTTCAGCGTTTTGCCGGGTGACCTAATATTAAAACACAATGGCGATTCCTGCCGTTGAACTTATCGAGTTAACTTATACTGAGAACAATGGTTCCACCTCGACCTATTTTCCCGCCTGTAGTGTGTCGCCGCCTTTACCGCGAGCCCGGAGCTTCGCGCTCATTTCCTGTCTCACTCTTTTACGTGCGAATAGATCGGATATGACAGAGATACATTGTTGTTTGCCTTAGTTTTATACTTTTTGATATTGGTTTTTAAAATTCGAATATAGCCGAATTATTGGTTATTTTCTACAGTGAAATCCACTTGCAAAACAAGTCTTGTTCTTTTTTTTGTTGAGTCGAACAATCCCCACTTCGCAAAATTCCGACCGAATCTCAAATGGAAATACTTCCGATACCTAATACATAATATATATTTCATTCGCTACGCGGAATGATTTCTCCGCTAAATTGTCACTATCTTCCAATCTAGCTTACTAGCAGGTACAAAGATGTGATGCACAATGCAAATTGTTGAAAATGTTCCTACGTAATAACTCGTAGTCTCTCACTACTGTGTGAGACTATGAGCCAATACGTAGGATTAGAAGACTTCAAGGAAAACCTTTAAATCTTCCTTTAATACTATGTAGTAACATAGTTTCCGATATGATAGCACAACTACACTACCCCTAGCTATAACGAAGCCATGACCTAGCTCGACCTATTTCGCAGTGTACCTTGGCCTCTACATAGCTCGGAGCTGCTTGCTCATTCCCTGTTTCACTCTATCACATGTTCGTATTTAATCTGGAATCTTGTTTACATTTCCAATGTCCGATGGATACGCTTTTGAAATTGGAAGCCGTAATCAGCGAAATGGGAGGATCGCAAATGGTTGCTATTGATTTAGATTGTCCCTTGTTAGTGCGGGTTTTACACCCGCACTAACAAGGGACTACTTTTGATTTAAAACCATAGAAAATATCAGCCTTTTGCAGTTCATTGCTGGACGGAGTTGCCGAAAATCATACTCCACTGGGATAAATGGATTATAACACTATGTGTCAAACACACTAAGCGGGAAGAACGCAAACGAAGTTCATTTTCTACACAAAATTGCTCCACGTAATTTTGGTATGGTGTGTCATCTTTCATTTCCGAAACTTCGGTAGCATTTTTTCGGCCTTGTGTGTTCTTTTACTATGAAGGCAAACTCGGCAAATAAATTAATCGTTTCTATGTACATACTCCATTTTTTTTTGCATTGGTGACAGTGAACTTTTCTGTTCAACGACGGCTAGGAGAGACACTTCCATGACTAATTCTTTACAAAGTTGAGACTACTAAAAGCACTGATTTCGTATGAAGGTAGCGTGATATATAATCTCGTTGTAACAAAGTAGAACAACGGCATCCGGGCGCCATCGCTAGCCCCGACCTAATTTGACTCGGCAGCAGTGCAACTTCGCCTTTATCTGCCTTTGTGCTTCAGTGAGCTTCGTGCTCATTTTCCGTCTTGCTATTACCCGGGTGAGTAAAATAGTATAATATGTGGAAGACGAAAAAAAGTTACTAGTGTTGTTTTATTGTTCTATTATTTTATTAAAGGACATAACATGAGCGAGAACAGAGGCCCTTTATATCATAATTGGAGTCATATTTTCATCTTAATTTTTTAAGGGATGCAAACGGTCACGACGTGGGCTGAAACTCAGTAAACAAGTATTATAATGAGTTAGTAAAATATCATCTTATTTCCGATACTGGCAGTTGTAAAAACAGAATAATCTATAAATCGGATCAGCCATCTAATTGTGTGTTGGTACTCTTTAAGGTAGTATTTTCTCTCCAGTCGATTAACACTTTTGTTATATTTAAATACACAGCAGTGTCATTTATATAATCTAATGCCAACGTCTAAATTTCATTAACTCGTTTAATAGGCATAACAATAAACGTCAAATTAAATAGCTTCACCTAAATTATGACGTCCCGTAAAAAGAAAATGGCTGACGCGTTTTTATTGTGTCGTTTGTAATTTGAGCTGTAATATTTCAGACCGGGATTACGTACGCTTATTATGAAAATTACATTTATCCGTGTTGAAGCCGAAGGAAATCTTTGTAATTCGTACGGTTTTCACACGTTACAGGTTTAATCAGAAGAATGTATGTTAAATCGTAAGTAAGAAATACTTAAGTATTCCTTATTTGAAAGTTGAGCTGCATGTTGCATTTTTGCTGCTGCATGAGCTCATTCCCCCTTCCCCCTTTTACCATCGGAAATCCAGACGTATGGACGTATACAAAGCCGTCTGTCACCTCATAGAGGCCCTGGGCACATGGGCCTTTTAACCTTTAGTAATTGTGGGGCCCCAATCGATCACCGGGCCCTGGGCATGTGCCCATTTTTCCAAGTAGGAAAGTGGGGTCTGGATGGATACCACCCCTACTTGGTAGAAATTCCACCTATCCGTACCTACGCAGTCTTTCGCAAAAACTTTTACTATGCGTTCCGCAAGAGACTGGAATTATGCCAGCGTATGTAATCACGATAAGAATAAATGGATTGCCATTGAAATCCACACTTCCTTAATCAAGCTCTTAGTCCTTGAAAATACAGTTATTAAGGAAAAACTAAAATAGAATAAGCCCCATTAAGGTTAAAGAACTTGTCAGAATATGAGTGGGAGTGTATTTTTAGACTTAATATTGAGTGGGAGTAGTGTATTTGTGAGGTCTCATCAATTACAGAACTTAAACATTTCTCATGTCGTCTGAAGTCTAATTATTCCGGGAAGTAATAAGACTTTTAACGACTTTTCTTCTGAACAATTGGGGTAACAATCGTCGGTCCGGTGCGTGATGTGGAGGGATGACAGGCGATCGATAGCGGGAGTTATGTAACCTAAGGGACCATCAGCGGGATATGGCTTGCTTGTGGGACCAAGTGGGACTTGTTTGTGGAGCCATTTGGACAACTTTTTGGCTCGGATTAATAAATCGCACTCAACTCTGCGCTCGAAATTGAGTGCGAACTTGATCTGTCATTCTCATATAAAACAGCACCTCAAATTCTAATAATATCAGTGACATTCTATGTATGTGTTATTTGTTTGTTAATCCATTAATAAAAAATAAATAAATTTAATCTATGGGTGTAACTTACCTGAATTAAATGGTTTAATAAAAAAAAAATCGCGCTCAAGATCAAGTGCGAACGAGCCTTAGAGCCTTATGAGCCTTAGAGCTTGTTTGTGGAGCAACATGAAACACTACGTCTATTTATGACTTTTCGGATAGATACTGGAACATTCCCTAAATACAGATGCCTCTTGTGGGAACTCATAAAGCTTGTTTGTGGAGGTAGGTACTTGATGCGCTACGTGTATAACTTTTGAGTTGATTCGACTTGAGAGATGTACGATTTCATATGGGCTGACTACAATTGAGATAAGTGACCTCAAAGCATAGTTTAGTCTTCGTTTTGCCAAGGTGGTGCTATCGATTACCATCTAAAATACTGTCTCTTTTTCGTCCAATGTAAGACCCTGTTGCTCTTAACTTGCAACATCTACGCGTATCTCTCACGATTTTGCGCGTATATGCCACATTATTAATGACGGTTGGACCACGGGTGGTCGGTGCGGGTTTGACGCATTCCGTCCCATTCGCATTTGGTCACGAATTCAAAAATGGTCCCATTCGCATTCGGTCCCATTCGCATTCGGTCCTATTCGCATTCGGTCCCATTCGCATTCCGTCCCATTCGCATTTGGTCCTATTCGCATTCCGTCCCATTCGCAAAATGGTCACACTGAGATAAAAATTGTTTCTATCATTTCAACCTACAAGTTGAACTGTTATTAATACCACTGTTGATTCTGATTTCTGTAACATATCTGTAGAAATGTATTTCTTTTTTTCATAAATTGTTGCAGCAGAGTCATTGAACTACAATTTAGTTTTGTCAAAAGTTTGTTATATTTTTTATAAAAACTGATATCCTTATACTTTCTGTTGCGTCTATAATTTCCAAACAAACTGTTTTTCATTTGTATATCCCATTGTGTTGCTTTCTTTGTCAGTTTGTTAATGAATAAATACAAGTTCGGTCTTTTATCAATCAAAATGTTAAGTCGGCGCCGGTGCCAACCTTCTAAGGCGTTTGTGGTTCTGTGACTTTCACCAGCACAGATTAACATTGTTGGTGATAATTTAGAATACCATTGATTTTCGAAATAATGTACCCTAATTAATATCTATATCCTCATATTTTTTACAATCAATGGGACGTTTTGGATCTTCATTATTAATGTTGATTTCAAAGTAATACATATTATTATAAATGTTGATTTTGTAAGAGTTTTGATTGTGGAACAATACTCATAATTATTTAAAGCTTTATGTTTTTATTTACACGCCTTCCACTTTTGAAACAATAGTTCAACTTGTAGGTTAAAAATGTTAGAATTAGAAACAACTTTTATCTCAGTGTGACCATTTTGCGAATGGGACGGAATGCGAATAGGACCAAATGCGAATGGGACGGAATGCGAATGGGACCGAATGCGAATAGGACCGAATGCGAATGGGACCGAATGCGAATGGGACCATTTTTGAATTCGTGACCAAATGCGAATGGGACGGAATGCGTCAAACCCGTCGGTGCTGGTGCGGTGTCGGTGGTTAGCCATTGTTAACAACGACCGTATTTGCGTGACCGTATGACGATCTCACAGGTGCCCAGGTAGCCGTAGTCTTTAAACTCTGGGAACGCATTTGCAACTACTGGTAATGCCCATTTTACAGACACCATGAGATGATGTATTAGGGAAGTCATATATCCCCGAGCGCTCAAGACGCAATATTCGCCCTCATCGCTCGAGATTTGGCACATAGAATAATGACTGTTGGAGTGCCATTGCCATGCCAGACTGTTGAAGTGCAATGATACATATACATGGGTTTGCCCCCTTGTTATTTTGGCAGACTTAGCTCAGACTAATGTATAGTAATGTGAGTTGGTAAGTGGCGCAGCGTATAAGCGTGGGGCACAATGGCTCATCGCGCACTCGACCCAGTTCAGACGGATCCATAAAGCGCTCGCCGTCTCCAGCCACACGAACGTTTTGCACAAGTTATGGCACGGACTGGGGGTATAACTCTGCAGATGAATCATTTTGTGCTATATTACTATTGGAACAGAATAGTTTTGATCCCAATTAACTGGTCCCATGGGATAAACAGGAATCTTGATAACGCGAGCAAAGCTGCGAGTAATAGACTAGTATTATATAATACTGAAACAAATCCTTTTTAAACATTCGATACGGAATGTTTTATAGATCTGAAAACTGGTGCATGCTAGGTTTAATAATTTTCCAAATCCCAACTTTAATTTGCTTTTCAGCGATCGTGAATGCGGATTGATGATAGTAATTACACCGCGATTTCATTCGGTTTATGTTGTTTTGTGTTAGATAGAATTCGTATATTTTTTCGTATTCCTTATTATAATGGTGAAATGTAAGTGATGAATAAAATAAAGAAATAAGCAAAAAACGTTTATTACGTTAATTTCCGAATTCTGTTTCATAGGCGTCCATGGGCGAAACAAATTACCGTCTAAAAACAAATATAACGGAAAACTCGAGTAACGAAAATAAAGGTTGGTTTCAGCTGCCGATTCCCAACATTATACGTAGACAGAAAACAATCAGCCTTTACAAATGGACATGTTCAAACATTGAACTCTGGGAAATAAATTAATTTCCCCGGGCAAGCTTAGTAGGTAAATATAATTATAGTATTCATGCTGCAGAATAGATTCCTAGAAAATATTTTTATCTATCTTTCTTTTCGGTGTATCCGATTTGATTCAGATAAATGACACATGAGTTTTTGAAACAGTACGCATCTTTAATTACACGAACGTTCAAGTTTATGTTTCTAAAGTTGTCGTGTTCATTCCCATACCTTGCGTTTAACAGCATATTTAACGAAACTTGTTGGATTTTGTAAGGCCATTATGTAGGAGGCATGAGTACTACCTACTAAGACGAATTTTTATCCTTGTTGATCAGCTGACTGTACCGCTACGAATAATCCTAAACAGCTTTTTGAAGGATCCAAAGGTTGTCAACTAACAATATTTATTCGCATAAGTTGCAAATGTTGTCCGCCCTACATTTCCAACTTTAGCAGATAAATCTTGTTTAACGTTACGATTGTCACAAAGTCCAACGGTGACTTGGTGAGAGGAAAAAGCTTTTGCGATAACATAAATTATGTAGTCACGGACAGAAACAAAGTGACGGGAAACAACGTTTATTTTATAAGATGAAGTAACAGTTCAGTACCTACACAATTAAAAGGCTGTTGAGATGGTTTTTGTTTTGTGGGAGAACCACGCGGGCGTTTCAGTTGTAACATGAAAAGGCCGTGATGACTGATGAAATAGTACGAGATAGTACGATCTTTCCAAAGATTGTTTCTCTCTGACTTTCAAATTACACATTTTACATGTGAGTCGTCACTTCGCTTGGCAGGCAGCGGGTTGAGGGTTGATATATTAAAGTTTCTTTCTCATGTCTACTTAAGACTCTTAAGTTGCTCCAACTGAAAATATCAGCTAATTTAATCCAGACGGCCTGGTTTTGATAGTCATTAAGCTAACTCAGCGCAACGGCCCACAGAAATTTAATGATATTAAACCTCTTTTTACACATTTCCTCTGCAGTATTTTTCGTCGCATCTCAAAGTTTGAAAGTCGTTAACCTGTTACGTCCGCTAGGACCGGGATCGATTATTTAATCCAGACGGCCTAATTTTGATAGTCATTAAGGCAACTCAACGCAACAGCCCGAAGTAATTTCATAATATTATATTTCCTAACACATTTCCTCTGCAGTATTTTCCGTCGCATCTCAAAGTTTGAAAGTCGTTAACCTGTTACGTTAGCTAGGTCCGGTATCGATTATTTAATCCAGACGGCCTAATTTTGATAGTCATTAAGCCAACTCAGCGAAACCTGCCCAAAGAGATTTCATGATATTTAAACTCTTTTACACATTTCCACTGCAGTATTTTCCGTCGTATATCAAAGTTTTTAAGTCGGTGACCAGTTACGTCAGGTAGGTCCGGTATCGATTATTTAATCCAGACGGCCTAATTTTGATAGGCATTAAGCCAACTTAACGCAACGGCCCGAAGAAATTTCATTATATTATATTTCCTTTTACACATTTCCTCTGCAGCATTTTCTCAAAGTTTGAAAGTTGTTAACCTGTTACGTCAGCTATGTAATGTAGGTTCGGTATCCATTATTTAATCCAGACGGCCTAATTTTGATAGGCATTAGGCCAACTCAGAGTCACCGGCCCAAAGAAATTTCATTATATTATATTTTCTTTTCTTTTACACACTTCCACTGCAGTATTTTCCGTCGCATCTCAAAGTTTGAAAGTCGTTCACCTGTTACGTCAGCTAGGTTCGGTATCGATTTATTTAATCCAGACGGCCTAATTTTGATAGTCATTAAGGCAACTCAGCGCAACGGCCGCGGCCTAAGAAATTTCATTATATTATATTCCCTTTAACACATTTCCTCTGCAGTATTTTCCGTCGTATCTCAAAGTTTAAAAGTCGTTAAACTGTTACGTCGGCTAGATCCGGTATCGATCCTGCGACCTCCGACGATGCTTCCGTTCCGCACTGGCGAGACGGCGGCGTTACATCGCCTTAAATACTTTAGTGGGACGGCTGCCAATTTGGCAATTGTTTTTTTTAACAATTGGCATCGGGCTTTTACTGTTACGATGATAAGATCTGTACTAATATAATAAAGCTGAAAAGTTTTTTTGGCAAAGCCTGTGCTGCTATTGGTACAAAATAGAATATTCCAGCACGATTCGGAATTTGAACTCTGGTCCCGTGGAGAGGCCGTCCAATTCAAATTCTGTTGTGACACTTCTAAGGCCAAATAATGGGTAGGATATGAGTTTATTTTAGTTTTATATCCCCTTATTGTCATTTGTATTATCCAATTTTGTTGAATTACTAGCAACCACCCGCTACCTCGTCTGCGTGGATTTCGGTTTGTGCATCAAAGTGTTATGCTGTAGCTGTGCTTAAAGCCTTCCTCGTCACATTAACTATCTAACACAATAAATATTATTCATTTCGGAGATAAAACCGTTCAAACAAACAAACTCTTGAGCTTTATTGTATTAGTATAGATTTAAATAAAAACATTCCTCGTTTGTCTCTCTCATTGAGCTGAAGGTAGCGTATCTTACTTATGAGTATTGATTCTGTGGAGTCGGACCTGTTCGCCATTGCTCTCATCCCGGACCTTGGCAATAACTTGGCACGCGACCAAAGGGTGCATCCGTCGATATCAGCTGATTTTCAACTACTATACTATGTATTATGTAGATATGTAGATGTATCATATAATCTGTTCATTGTCTAAAACGTTGCTGATGCTAGGGACTTATAAATTACATTTTGTTATCTTAAAGAAAGTATTTTGGCTCTAGTTCAAATCGTAATAATACAAAGAACTTTGGATCACTTTCGTTATTATTTAGTTGAAGCAGGCTTGACTGCAGAAAGCTTATACATTTTACCACATTAGTTAGGGTAAGACTCCACCGAAGCAGAGATTAGCGAGAGGAGCAGACATGTGTCCAATCTCAGCATTGAAATCCTATTGGCTACTTGCGGCACATCCCCGCTTTGATGTAGTCTGACCCTTCATCTATTATCAGTAGTATCAGTTGTCATTAACCATCGTTGAACTGTGTGCTCGTACTCACTTTCACATATTTTTTATTTTTTATTTATTTATTCATAAACAATTTTACAATTGTATTTGAAATATAGGTACAAGAACTAACAATAAAAGATTAAAACAAACATGAAATTTTATAAAAATAAGTTGTCACGTTATAAGAATTCATTAGATGGGGCAAAAAAATAAAAAAAATCAACATTCATATTAAAAGAGAAATCATTACAACATATAACATCATAAAGAATGAACTAACTATTCCATTCTCGTAATTGCGGGAAATAGCTCGGAGCATACATTCATCTTCGTACAGAAGCATTACATAGTTGCAACTTCGCAAAGTGCAGTAACACGTGTAAGTGGTTTCTGCGTTATGTAATCTCGGTCCGCATCGATCCGGCGCGTTCGTCGTGTGTCGCCGTGTTCCGGCGCGTTCTAGCGTATTCCGGGCGTTCCGACGCATTCCGGCGCATTCCGGCGCGTTCCATCGTGTTCCGGCGCGTTCCGGCGTGTCCCAGCGTATTCCGGGCGTTCCGAAGCATTCCGGCGCGTTCCGGCGTGTTCCGAGCGTTCCAGCTTTTACAGGCTCGACGCGAAAGGACGCCGCCAGGATGTCGGCCATCACAGGGCTATTTGCCAGCTGGCGAGATAACTGCCGAATATTTGGAGGGAATAGGGGCATTGACCGCTTTTGTTAAAGGAGTTGGCCGCATTTGTTCTTAAGTAGGCTTGCGAGGAATATGATTTGATTCAGACATATTTTTTCCATCCTGTGGAGACTATTTTTCTTGGAGCTATCTTACTAGTTTAAGTGGAATAGGAACGATCTCAATAATAATTTTAATTAGATACTATACATATCACGATCAAAGGAGTCCGTTACGTGTTGCAAGTAAAGTTGCATAAATTCATTATGCCTGACATATGATAGTGAAATACAAGGCAAAGCGCATGCTTCTCTGGAAAATATCGCAAAATACGATACCAACCTCCAACGAATACCGTAGAGATAGTAAAATATTGAACGGAAACCGAAGTTCATAAATAAATGCCACTGTAAAATTTATAATAGAATGTATATTCGTATGAGACTTTTATCTGTGTTATAGCTATATAGCGAAGCGAGTTACGATGAAACTTTGAACTAGATAATGTAAAAGCGGGACTGTATGATATGAAATATATACTCATATAATAGAGTGACACGTGTGGTTATAGAATTAGAAGTTTACAACTAAAGCGTTGCTTACACAAAGGGAAAACTGGCATTGCCCTAACGAGAAATGTTCGGGTTTTGTTCTTGTGTATAACTGTGATGTGTCGGTTTATGGAGATAGTTTTGGCACGTATAATCCGAACTAACGATAACTTGATTTTAATAATGGAGACCTTTCGCCGAGGGAATACAATGGCACGGTTAATTCAATTCTGGTTCGGGACGGAAATTTGTTCATGGACTTTCCATTCGGATGATTCGAGGCAGTGGAAGTGATTTTAGTTGTATTCCGTTGGAAGCCATTTTTAGCAACTTGGTTTTGCTCCTTTTTGTCAATTTTATTCGGACTTGTTTATAGGAGCTTACAGCAAAAGTAATGATAAAATGTCTAGGTCCTAATTAATTAAACCGCAATTACTCTTTTTATGTAGTTGATGAAAAATTATTTTTGCGTTGGATATTAGTACATTTGACGAGGAAGGCTTTAGGCTATTGGAAATCGAAATCCACGCGGACGGAGTCGCGGGCGGCCGCCAGTAATGAGATATTTGACAATAACTAGAGCACCAAGCTTAAATCTGATTTTTGACTGTAAGTAGAGCATCATGCTCGTAATTTCTGACCGTAGAGCATCGTGCAGAGGTTCTCTTATTACGTCAGCTCGCGTCCGTATCGACCCGAAATCCCGGCAACCGACATGTTGCGGGTCTCTGATTACGTCTCCATTGGCGACTGCTTTGCTAGAACTAAGGTTAATGGGAGTAATTATGATTGGGCGGTTGCCTGTAAATAGAGCATCATTCCCTGTAACTTCTGACTGTAAGTAGAGCATCGTGCAGGTTCTCTTATTACGTCAGCTCGCGTCCGTATCGACCCAGCTCCCGCGGGGCGCCGCAGACGGGACGGCGGGACGCTAGAATTATGTCTCCATTGGCGACTGCTTTGCAAGGAGTAGAGTAAATGGGAGTAATTATGATTGGGAGGTTGCCTGTAAGTAGAGCAACATTCCCTGTGACTTCTGACCGTAAGTAGAGCATCGTGCAGGTTCTCTTATTACGTCAGCTCGGGTCCGTATCGACCCAGCTCCCGCGGGGCGCGCGGCGCCGCAGACGGGATGGCGGGACGCTAGAATTATGTCTCCATTGGCGGCTGCTTTGCTAGGAGTAGGATAAATAGGAGTAATTATGATTGGGAGGCAGCCTGTTAGTAGAGCATCAATCCCTGCGACTTCTGACTGTTAATAGAGCATCGTGCAGGTTCTTTTATTACGTCAGCTCGCGTCCGTATCGACCCAGCTCCCGCGAGGTGCCGCAGACGGGACGGCGGGACGCTAGAATTATGTCTCCATTGGCGACTGCTTTGCTAGGAGTGGGCTGCTTTGCATCGTAAATTTTTGGTCATACTAAATTTGGAGTGTTTTTGCGTTTTCGAGTTTTCGCGTCTAATCCCTTGCTCTCCTAGTATACGAGGAAGTTGAAAACTTAAAATTTTGTTACTCTTTTTGCCAGGTACTTCACTATTACTTAGTGGGATCGTCGTCCTCTGACCCTTGGCGTCTTCCGCAAAATTTACGGACAAAGCTGGTCGAAAATGAACCCTTAGCGTTGTTATTGATACGGTAGATTCTACCGGAAAATTATAATTGCACTAGATACTGCAACATCCCTGTGTCATACATGCAAATAGGTATACCTATCCTTAACGCATCCGTCTCTTTGAAGCGCGACTTCAGCCCATGCGCCGTACATCCGCCAGCGCAAAGGAACACAATACAAGTTGCACAACCGCTATGTAGCCGTGCAATGTGCACTGCTCTGTGCATTTCCGCAACGGCGGTTCTCTTTCTGCTTGTTTAATGTACTGCAGGTTTACACTCTGTCGCCCCTAAACGATTGTTTGTTCCCTCTTCTTCCTAGCGTTTATCCCGTTTCTATGCGGGGTCCGCTTTGACCATGATCCAGGATTTGGCAAGTCTGGTTATTACAGTGAAGCGACTGCCATCAGACCTTCGTAACCCATAGAGGGGAACCAGACAGATTGGATCATGGTTACACATTCAGATCTAACTGAACTAAAGTCAGAAATCACTGAATGTGCAGGTTTCCTCACGGTGTTTTCCCTCACCGCCGAGCTAATGGCACAAAATCACACATAGATTTCGGAAAATCCTGAGGTGTGGGCCCGGATTCGAATTGCGGACCTTACTTATGTGAGGCGCCGTCCGTGCCACTAGGGCACCATCGCTCCACCTTTGTTTATTCCCTCTCTCTCTGTGAAATCGTGTGCGAAGTACCGAAGCTGTGACCTTTACGCGAACGCGGTAAATGACGGGAGAGGCGATGACTTAGCGTCTAAGACCCTGAATAAATGAAAATTGATCGTGTTTAACGAAGCGTTACGTTCGCGATTCTCTTGTAATTTTATGCTGTGTTGGCTTTGGCTGGAATTTGTGACAGGAAAATGTTGTTCATCAGTATTTGCTTCTGGGTCTTATTTTAGAATTTCTAATTAGTATATTAAGTTGAATGATTCCTTTTGTAGTTTAATTTTTGTTACATTTTCACGTAGGGTCTAAGGATGGTAATAAAAATAAACGCTAATGTTTTATTTTAATTAACAAAGTCCTACTGTCCAAATATTTCCGAAGCTTTATCATGGTCGTGCACAAATTGGAACATTTCAGTCAAAAATTCCCTCAAAGACCTAATATGTTCTTAGGTCTTATTAATATTACCATTTAATCTGCAATCAAAGACTAGCTTAATATACAAACCATTCTCGCGTCCGCAGCAAGAGCTCTGCCAAATGTCTCTGTTTGCTCCAAGGTCTACGATCCCCGGGGCTGTAATCAAGTAATTAGCCGAGAGCTTATGTGCGGCTAAGTTCTAAGTGCCTTTAGGACTCCACTTGGCTAATTTAGAATTGCCTTCAAATTCATAAACTAAACGCCAATACTTACATATTTAAATTCATCAAAAAAAAAACCTACGTTCTCAATAGACATCGTTGGTTCATTACAGTCAGTAGAAACATACTTTTAATACTTGCTAAAGGTATAAATAACCACAAAGGTAAGCTATTGTCATAAGTTCTCAATTGCATAAAGCTTGGTCTTATATAAGATGAGCTTTGAATCTGCAATCAAAGGCTAGCATATACCGACTATTCCCTCCGCAGCAAGAGCTCTGCCAAATGGATCTGTTTGCTCCAAGCTCTATGACCCCCTGTGCTGTAATTAACTAATAAGCTGAACTTATGTGCGGCTAAGTTATAAGTGTCTTTAGGACTCCATTTGGCTTGGTCCGTTGAGACTGTAAGTTTGGCCAGACTTTTGTAACAGAAATGTCGACCTACATTTCCAAGAGATTTTTCATTGTTCTGTTTGCTTAAATTGAATAGGCCTCTCAACTTCTGGATGGATTTTAAAACTTATCTTACTATTAAATAAACGTACATATTTTTTTGATGATGGACGTTTATGGAAAATATACTCGTATAAGGTTTATTTCTTTTAACTAGAGTTTTGTCATGAGCGTTCATCGCTTACTGCCAAGTAACCACTTTTGCTCGTTTACCTCCATCTTATATGAATGAAAATTGTTATAAAAACACAGACCCAGATATATTTTTTCGATACAACTCTTGTTTAAAGAAGATTTCTGTCCCTTCGTTGTTTTTTCCAATGTTGTAATTAGGATTGTTTCTGCGTCGCATCGAGTTTTTTACGTCTCGTTAAATTCTGTAATGAAGTCTCTGATCTCCATTCATAATAAAGCAACTTTGAGATTCCTATGAATAATATATTTTTCTTCTAATGAATTCTGTAACTTTGTTTCTTACGAAGAGGTATCAATATGAATGGTGAGCAGTTCGGTGACATTTAACTTGTTTAGCAACAAATTACAAACTTGAGGCAGATGGCTCTGCATGAGCTGCATAATTAGGGAATACCGCGTCGCCTTTGAAAAACAATGTTTATACATATTTATGGTACATTTGACCATACGCGAGGGGAACACAAAGTCAAATCAAACGTGTAAGTCGAGCCTTAAGAAAAAAACTAAAAGGGCGCTCCATGATCTACCTCCTTTTTGCATTCTGTTTGATGTTCATCTGATTAATTCACAGGCATGTGTCGAGGGTGTTTCGTCCCGTCATTGCGTATTCTGTTTGCTTCAAACTTTTCACAGGATTTCTATGTCAAAGGATCTGAAGATCCCGTTTCAATAAAATGTAAGCTACAAATTCTCTTTATGTATTGAAACACATTTCGGAATGGCTACTTATTCTTTACAGATATTAATAATTGGAAATACATAACAAAAGTATAAAGTAAGAATTATTAGAGGTCTGACAATAGTCGCTATATTGTTATAACTAGACTCTTTTAACACTGCTGCACTAATTTATTTTAGAGCGCCCAGGCAAAGATAAAGTTATTTAATAATTAACATAACTTGACTGCAATGCGTAAATCGTATTTGTTGCTAATAGCAGAAGCTTTTATGCGGCATAAAAGGCTGCATTATATTTTCATTAAAATATTTATTAAGTCAAAGCTTATCTACTAGTACTCGTATATCAAAGCTTATCTACGTTAAATGTTACAACTTAAACGAGGGATCTGCAAAGGTTATTTTTCAAGCTAATATTGCAAGCCAGTGCTTATAAACTTATAACTCTGGCTTAGTTCAACGAAATTGCTCGGGAAATGCAGTTATGCGAACAAGATTTATACTGCAGTTACTGCACTAACAGCAGTTAATAGCGAACGTGAAGCTGCATTAATAATTGCATTGTAACTGCTCGTATGTCTAATGGTTTTGCACTCGTGTTTCCTGGCTTTAACAGTGTTATCATTATCACATAGGTTTTGTTGTGGAATGGGTGGATACTTTGAATTATTGCTTTTCTGCGTGGATTGATACTTACTGTCACTACCCTCACAGGAATAACTAGCAGCTGCCCGCGACCTTGTCCACGTGGATTTCAGTTTCCGCACACATAGTGTGATATAGCTTATAGCCTTCCTCGACAGATGAACTATCTAACACAAAAATAATTAATTATTCACTTTGAACCAGTTCCTAAAAAAAGCCCGTTAAAACAAGCAAACAAACAAACCCTTCAGCTTTATTATATTAGTAAAGATGTTTTAGTGATTGATCATTATTTGCTCTAAGGATCTATATTGCCCTCTGTTGGACGTAGGCTTCTACAAATGCTCGCCACTTCGCTTTCCCAATTATACGTTTTAGTTTTATGTATTTTAAAGAGATTTGCTATTCTAATTAAGATTACCAAAATGATGTTAAGTAATAATCCACTTGTTTTACAAGAAATAGTAATAAATAAAACTTTTTGTTTTTCGTTGTTTGAAACGCGCTGGCGGTTGATTGTACAGCCCACACCATTATTTAATGGAGGCCTTTGCCTTCGAGGGAAATTAATAGCCTGATACTTAACAGGAAAGTAGAAAACTCTGTAAGTATTATCCGGGGCCGTTGACCTTTGCTCATTTCATTGGCTGGGTCATGATCATTATGTGGAATGGAACCGGAGCAGGCTTTTGGGCAATTTGGATTATTTCGCTGAAAGGCAATAAAATGAAGTAGATACTGCGGTATTGGGGTAAAAGTTGTGGAAGTGTTCTGGTGAGACTAGAGATCGCGGGTTCGATTCCAGTTAATCAATCGAAAGTGCGACTTAATTTGTTTGATTTAATACATAATAATCAGAAATACATATATTGTCATTCTAAATGAGCAAGCACTAAAAGATATTTTGATTTATTAGTAGGGTCGAAGGTTTGTCGTGTGAAAAAAACGAGAAAATCATGAAACTAGTGAAAAACATGCCGCCATTATTGACCAGCTTTTGAAGCTTCAAAGTCGCTTTGAAAAATATTTTTTTATAACAACACCTTTGACTATAATCCAACCCGTCTCCCCGTAAATATTTTCACACGCGATATCCTGATGCGATGATCTAATAACGCATGCTAATAACCTGCCTCTCGACATGTTATTACGTCACAGGGTACGCAGTGCCCCCCCCCCCCCCTGAAGGCGTAATATCAAGGAAGCCCCCCCCCCCCCTTTTAAGGTGAGGCGTGATTTCCATAAACCTTGCCTCTAGGCCGATGTCTCGAGACGGCCGGTTGTCAAACGAAGCGTTTTATAGGATGCTTGAGTAAGATGCGGGCGGATCATGGTATAAATTATACGTAATGTAGATTGAACGGAGATGGGTATCAGATTCTTGAAATATGACACATGAAATCGAAATTTTGTGTGTGTTTTCTCCTCGATTGTGGGGTCGTGTAGTTTTTTTGAGTTTTGCTCCTCGCCCATGTGTCCTGGCAGTTTTTTTTATTAAATAGGTCTTATTAATAAAATCTAGAATTAAATTAATAGGTTTTCGGCCCAAAGTAGCGGAGAATTTGTTAAAAAGCTTTTTTAAGAAGAAATCGAGATTAGAGAACAAATAAAGAGTATAAAGTTTAAAGAAGCGACAGATTGGTTGTTGTAAAGTTCCTATCTAAGTTAGCGTTAACGTTTAAAGTATGTATGAATGTGATTAAGTGTTGTTTTATTATAAAATTTAAAATTAATATGAAGAGTTTTTTCAATATGGTTCTCACGAGACCCATAAAATGTAATGAGAAACCTGTGATTAACATAAAAGCGTTATGTCGAAAAGAGTCTCCGTGGACTAATAAAATTAATAATGAACGCCTCTGGTCATTAAGTTTGGTGCCTTGTTATTTATAATGAGCAAACCAAACCGGATACACGTTGTAAAAGAAAACGCGCTATGTAATTTGAACTTTACTTTCATAGAAAATGTGCGTGTAAACTAAATTCTATGTACTTGTAACCTTGTAGTTGATTGGGACTATGTCAATCAAACTCATAGTTTGATTCATCAATGACACGCAAAGGTGTTGATGTTGGTGATAGAGCATAAGCGTTCAACGTTTTCACCATAAAAAAACGTTGCGGTGAATGAAAAACCCTTTTTATGAGCCGATAATATCATTTTCTTTAAGATATTAATTATCATCATCTGACGTGTGAGTAATCTATGAAATTCAAGTATTATTCAATGCCTCCTTCCAACCTACACTTCCAACCTTTATTGAAATCGTATGATGACAAAAATATTTTGATTAAGGCCCCTTTCGAACATCGTGAACGAAACAACACGTTGGGCGCCAATATCCATAATACTATGTTCCCGAAATCTTAAAGTTTATATTTCATATCACATTTACATTGAATAATTATCTTGTCGTAATCTATTTCATCGTAAAACGTAAAAGACTTTTGCTTCTTCATCTCAGTGTGATTCATTTCCACAGGCGTCCCGGCTCTAATACATTATCTGTATTCGTACCACGTGCGCTAAATAGAATCTCTCGGGCTTCGTTTTGCGTTCATTAAATATTTTTACTGGATATATTCGCATTTTTCGTCGGTACGAGTCGGTGAATGGATGGGATGTTCTTGTATAAAAGAGTTTATCATCTTTGATGGCTGTTGCCTTTTATGAATTACTAGCGGCCGCCTGCGACTTCGTCCGCGTGGATGTCGGTTTTCATTATACGAATGTTTTTTCCCGCTAACTCCCGTTCCCGTGGGAATTTTGCAATATCCTTTTGCAACTAAGCATCAAGTTTACTAAGGGACCTGCATGCCAAATTTCAAGCGTCTAACTCAAGTAGTTTAGATTTTCCATACAAACTTCCACCCCCTCATTTCGGGGAAGTGGGGGGTTGGAATGGGTCAAAAAGTAGCCTATGTTCTGTCTCAGGGTCTAAAGATTGTCTGTACCAAATTTCATCAAAATCGGTTGCGAGGTTTAAGCGGGAAAGCGTAACAGACAGACAGACAGACAGACAGACAGACAGACAGACAGAGTTAGTTTATTAGTTTATAATATTAGTTTATTAGTTTATAATATTAGTTGGGATGACTCGACAGATCCTTTGAATTTATTAAGTTATGATTTATATCTTGTACCGATTTGATTTCTATATTGTGATGTTCTTACTTAAACTGTTTTGGGATCTCAAAATGCTGGAGATTTTTTTTCGCTTATACAGTTAAGGAAAGGTTTCGAAAGATTTTAAGCGTACAATATCCACCCCAACTGAGCTCTAGCAACCTTACTCACCAGTAGAAACATAGCACAACAGTTACGAAGTGCTACTTCACTGTGGTCTTCTGTAAGGTGGAGGTACTTCCCCAGTCTAGCAGCTCATACGAGTGGAAGTTCCACAAAGCTCTATCTCTCTTAAATTATAGTTTTATCTAATGTCATATAATCAATTTTGCCAATCTATTTTCATAAATATAGGCACATACACGACTAATACGAACAAAGTGAGGAATTGATGTAATTTTCTCTTTTAACGTCTGAAGTTGTAAAGCCTACTCAGCAATTTAGCGTCTACGCTATATAAATAGCACGCGGACTTTGTTTGCTCGCTCCGAGCGGTAATATATCGAATTACGTAAACCTTGATGCCGGGGGAAGTTAGAAAGTCGAGAGTAGGCGTTTTGCATGGAACTCGTGCGTTGATGTGTGATTGGGAGTAGGTCTAGATATAAATCTCTTCTTCCTAGCGTTTATACCGTTTCTATACGGGGTCCGCTTTGCCCATGATCCAGGATTTGGCAAGTCTGGTTATTACAGTGAAGCGACTGCCATGAGACCTTCGTAACCCCTTCATAACCTGACAGATTGGATCATGGTTACACATTCAGATCTAACTGAACTAAATTCAGAAATCACTGAATGTGCAGGTTTCCTCACGGTGTTTTCCCTCACCACCGAGCTAATGGCACAAATCCACAAATAGATTTCGAAAAATCTAAAGGTGTGGGCCCGGTTTCGAACCGCTGACCTCACGTATGTGAGGCGCCGCCCGTACCACTAGGCCACCATCGCTCCTAGGTATAAATAAATAAATAAATATTTCACAACATCACATACATTGACCTGATTCCGTGTTAAGTAGCTTAATCACTTGTGTTCAGTTGTATTACATTTATATTTAAATAGATACATGAAACACCCAGACCAGGACAATCAGACATGTTCATGCACACTAATGTTTGTCCTGTGCGGGAATCGATCCCGCGACCTCTTGTATAATAGGCAACAACTTGACTATTACACCAAGCGGGTCGTGGTGAAATTCACCATCATCATCATCAGCATCATCAGCCTATCGTAGTCCACTGCTGGACATAGGCCTCTCCTAGGGCTCTCATTTAACACGATCCTCGGCGAAATTCGAAATGATTAAATTGTATAGATTCGACAGTAAAGTTACGTGGTCAAAGCCGTTCATTATGAAGTTATCGAATTAAGCCTAATTTATGAATTAATTATTAATCTAGGCGCTCAGTAACTATGATGGATGAAGTGGATGAAGTTTAATAGCTTTGATTTGGGAAGGGAATAATTTTCTTGAAATGAATATTGAAACGAAACTCGTTTCTTTCAGCAAGAACGATATCGTTCATATCGTTTGCGCAAAAATATGCACAATCTTAATGAATTATGATTGTGTAATATAAGAATACTAGGTACTTCATATGTATAATTATGAAGCGGCTAAATTCCTAGTGGTAAAAAGACGAGTAAGGCAAAGGTATAATTCATTCTAAAAGAAAATTTTGCTTGTAAAAAAAGTTTTCATTTAATTGGAATATTTTCTACTCGCTTGCTTAATTGAAATTCCGAACGTTTAACAATTACACCACTTTGGGTGCCAGAATAAAATGAATCCTTTTATTTCATTAGTTCGCCTTTGATTCATTCTGAGCTCATTTCCCACGGGACTCACTTTGATCTATTAAATAAAAAATTGAAGACGAGGAGGCTTGCTTTTCTCAATTATTAACCGACTTCAAAAAAGGAGGAGGTTCTCAATTCGTCTGTATGTATAATATTTTTTTTTTTTTTTTTTTTATGTATGTTCATCGATAATTTCGTCAATTATGGACGGATTTCAAAAAATTTTTTTTTGTTGGATAGAGTTCAGTTCTGAGGTGGTCCCATTTTCACCAGTCCAGGATCTGATCATGGAATCCAGGAGAAATCGAGGGCAACCACCGAAAATTGTATGCTCGTATGGTGTTTTTGTTACGTAATCATGTCTTACTCAGGTATATGCTTCAGGGTGTCAACATTTGATGCTGCTGTCCTGATGATGATGCTACAGTACTCCTTAGCGGTTAGGAGTTGGAAGGCAGAACTGCAATTGGTCGATGGAAACTATTTAGTAGTATGTAGGGCTTAAATGTTGCTTGTGAGGTATGCTTGAATCAACATCTGATGCTACTGTGCTGATGATGAAGCTACAGTACTCCTTAACGGTTAGGAGTTGGAAGGCAGAACTGCAATTGGTCGATCGAATGTATGTAGGGCTAACGTGATACTTGTGTATATTACATCCAGACCCACGGCGAGAAATCTCGCCGAGAAGTCTCGCTGGGCCTTCTCGCGAGAACAAGTAATTTATCCACACTCTCATTTACTTTTAACAACAACTAAGTTCGTATTAATAATGAAGTTCACGAAGCTTTAACACAACTAAAAATCATGAAATAAACTTTTTAAAAAAAAAATTAAACCGACTTCAAAAAAATCGTGAACACAAAAATAAACTAAAAATTAAAAAATAATTCCTAATATCTATTACCTAATACTATAATTTTCCTAAACTATGTCAAAGTAATCTTAAACAAACTAACTGAAGTCGGTGCCTGCCCAAATAAGCAGAAGAGAAAAAGCACCGACTTCAGTTAGTTTGTTTAAGATTACTTTGACATAGTTTAGGAAAATTATAGTATTAGGTAATAGATATTAGGAATTATTTTTTAATTTTTAGTTTATTTTTGTGTTCACGATTTTTTTGAAGTCGGTTTTTTACTAAATATGTAATAGGTATGGCAAGACCTATATTGACTTCTCGTTTTAATATGAGAATACTTGTAATTATGATTAAGTTTATTCCACATTTTATATGAGCCTTTAAATAATACATATATACATATAATTTTGTCATACATCTGAACGATGAAAAAATAACTCTATGAAGATTTTTAACAAAGATAGATACTAATTTATTGCCTTTATTACAAACAATGGCTCCTTATTAATATGTCCTAAACACAGTGTGATTTTATCCGTTGCATTACCATAGAGTCATTTAGATGATTAATACAATGTTACTGATTCGTTAATTCAATCGCAGAATATGCATTTTAGCACTATTTGCGGCATGAATTTGTCCTGAATAATTTGAAAACCAAATTCGCGTACAATATAGATGTTTGTTTCAAATGAGCCCGAAGGGTTGTGATCAATTCGACCCGTTTCAAGCGTAACATAAAATTAATGCGATCACAGGGCAAAAGTCACCTGATTTATTCCCTCGCGTTACTGAAATAAAACGCTTTCATTTCCCTTCGACGAAATTCCTATATGTAGTAATTACGAGCGACGGTTATTTCCTTCTATTTCGTTGTTATTGTGGAAAGGTTTATTTGAACCTTATTTAAATTTTTAATTATGCCCCGACTACTAATATTACTTTTTTAATTGACATGACGCACGTTGGTGACTGAGGTTACTAGGCGATGTGATGACCGTCGCTTCACATAACAGGGTCTTTGTCGAGCGGGTATGAAGTATGGCAAGGGTAAAATCCAACCATATCAATCTATGATATATAATAACAACAACGATTCCATAGTAATTTTGTACGAATCATATGAACTGCGGATAATTGTTGTGCATTATGAAATTCTTTGTGTCATATTTTTTGATATCATTCACCGTATTGTCGGTGTGTGCACAATACAAAAGGCAGTTGTAGTCTTTTAACATCAGATTGACTCAGATGATTTTAATTCTCTATTTTAATTGGTATTTAATGTAGTAGCAAGTAGTACAGTAGTGTTTCAACGGTGATTGAATATAAATTTCCAATTAATGAACAAAGAGAGGTCTGTTAAGAGCCTGTAACGTCGCCTCCTATTGTTTACTAAATCATTAAAACGCCTATTCCAATTTCCGCCAGGTCGGTGTCCTATTAACGAGCCGGAGCTCCTGTCAAAAACACCGCCTCACTAACTCCGAACAGTAATTTCACTTATTTAAGTACGTCATAAAATATCTTAGTTTCAACAAGAATTGCCTCTAGAAATTTGTAAAGAGAAGTAGCTGCGATTGCCCCAGAAATATAGCTTTTATCTGACTTTATAAATTGCCTCCCTGACGCTTTGTTAGGCAAATCGGATTCATGTATTATTTTTACGGGCACACCTTTTTTCCTTTGATCGAGTTACGAAGTTTTTTGATAAAACAGATCTTACCTTCGTTATCATAAAAATGGTTTCAGGAAGATGACTATTAAATTAGTTAGTGTCGTTTGAAGCTCAGATTACCCAGTTAATTTATTCTTGTACAAAAATGACAATTATGGGCTTTGATTAAAGATTTTTCCTTTTTTCCCATCCAAGCAGTCTTTTAAAATTTATATCCAACTAGCGGGCGCACGCGACTATGTCCGCGTGGATTCCGATTTTCGCACACATATCGTGTTAATTATAGCCTTTCACGTCAAATACACTATCCACACAAAAATATTTTTTAAATTCAAACCAATAAGTAGTTCCTGAGGTTAGCGCGTTCAAACAAACAAACAAACTCTTCAGCTTCTTTATATTATTTTCGATACCCAATAGTAAGTTCTACTTTTTATAAATGTTTTTGACCCTTATCAGTACTCTAAAATTAAGGTTAGCTTGAGAATGCATCGGTTACCGAATTACGAATGCTACATAGCCGATTTGCTATATTTATCAATGCAACAAGGAACCTATTAAATTCAAGATGCAAAGTTTACTTTCATGTATCATCTAATTCCGATCGTCCCACAGGAGGCCGCACTCGAGCAACGTACTTTGTTTTATATTGAATCAATGCCGGTACTCTCCAAAGACGTTTATCGACGTAAGAAAGTTCTATTCTCGGCGAATATAATGAAATAGACAAAAGCCGGAATGTCCTCGGGAGTTGAAGAAGCAAGTAGATTCGTTGTAGGGTTGCTAAGTTGGTTTGTAAGGGTGAGTTTATAAAAATAAACGCCTGAAGCATTTGTTGACTGTTTGCGTTTTCTCTCCTGCTGGTTTGGTCTCATATTAGCAAAGCGACCGCGCGCGTTATGGAATTCAGTTTTCGCACACATAGTTTTGTACTTTAGCGTTAAGTCTTCCTCGACAAATAGACTATCCATCTTAAAAATATTGTTTCATTTCGAAAAAGTTCTTGACATTAGCGCGTTCACACGAACAAACAAGCTCTTCAGCTTTATGATATTGGTATAAATTAAAGAAAAAGGTAAGAAAAGACTGATAATATTCACGATTGGTAAACTATTTAAACTATATATTGAGCGCATGAACCTAAATATTCGTCCCGTTTCTTAATGTATTTGTAAAGTTGAAAATATTTTGTAATCCAGATATTGGCTTTCTCGAGTTTTACCAGTATTTTACTATTTCTTCCATCTTTTTATAACCTTTAACTTAAAACATTTTTGTGTGCTTATAAAAAAGCTAAGAGATTCAACTAATAAAGGTAATTCCGAAGGTTCGGCAGCCCTAACCCGTACAGTGGACGAAACTGCTTATTGCCGGGACAAAAGTTCTGGACCGGTAATTGGAAACCTTTTGTTCTTAACGCTTTCGGGATTTTTTATAGTTTGTTTGCCAAGGTTTTAGTTCTACTCACTGACTGTTTTAACATGAGTTTGTTACGAAGATTATGATTGTTTATTAAGGCTCGGTGCTGCAGTCCACGTTTGCAAAGCCACAGCACCCTAAAAGCAAATGTTTCCATATGATAAAAGCAAAAATATTGAAATCCTCAAAATCCAATTTGCCGCACCTTTTCGTAGTTCAAAAACCGACTTCAAAAAAATCGTGAACACAAAAATAAACTAAAAATTAAAAAATAATTCCTAATATCTATTACCTAATACTATAATTTTCCTAAACTATGTCAAAGTAATCTTAAACAAACTAACTGAAGTCGGTGCCTGCCCAAAAAAGCAGAAGAGAAAAAGCACCGACTTCAGTTAGTTTGTTTAAGATTACTTTGACATAGTTTAGGAAAATTATAGTATTAGGTAATAGATATTAGGAATTATTTTTTAATTTTTAGTTTATTTTTGTGTTCACGATTTTTTTGAAGTCGGTTTAATTTTTTTTTAAAAAGTGAGTTTATTTCATGATTTTTAGTTGTGTTAAAGCGTCGTGAACTTAATTATTAATAGGAACTTAGTTGTTGTTAAAAGTAAATGAGAGTGTGGATAAATTACTTGTTCTCGTGAGAAGGCCCAGCGAGACTTCTCGGCGAGATTTCTCGCCGTGGGTCTGGATGTAATATACACAAGTATCACGTTAGCCCCACATACATTCGATCAACCAATTGCAGTTCTGCCTTCCAACTCCTAACCGTTAAGGAGTACTGTAGCTTCATCATCAGCACAGTAGCATCAGATGTTGATTCAAGCATACCTCACAAGCAACATTTAAGCCCTACATACTACTAAATAGTTTCCATCGACCAATTGCAGTTCTGCCTTCCAACTCCTAACCGCTAAGGAGTACTGTAGCATCATCATCAGGACAGCAGCATCAAATGTTGACACCCTGAAGCATATACCTGAGTAAAACATGATTACGTAACAAAAACACCATACGAGCATACAATTTTCGGTGGTTGCCCTCGATTTCTCCTGGATTCTATGATCAGATCCTGGATTGGTGCAAATGGGACCACCTCAAAACTGAACTCTATCCAACAAAAAAAAAATTTTTGAAATCCGTCCATATTTGACAAAATTATCGATGAACATACATAAAAAAAAAAAAAAAACATACAGACGAATTGAGAACCTCCTCCTTTTTTGAAGTCGGTTAAAAATACATATTACGGTCCATATAAACTTTATCTTTAAACATATTTGATTTTGAGCTCCCTTGGGTCAAAGTCTACAAAATAGTTCCATACTTCTTTATGACATTCTTGGATTTTATATTCTCTCTCAATTTAAGCTTTCCCATTGGAATTTGAATCGAAATTTATAAAATTTTAGGCCGCTTATCCGCTGATTTAGGGACCGAGATTTCTTTTAATATGATTGCCTTTGAGAAGTCTCAGTAATAATCGGGGACCCAATTACGCTAAAGCTCGTCTTACGGGATCCAAAGACCTAAATCTTACAAACGAGCTAATGGTTTTAATATTTCTTTATGTACTACAAAAAAATAACTTACCTTGTGTGAATAATACATAAATCTGGACAATAAAACGTTATCAACCTTGTATACAAAATTGATACATTAATTCATCTTTAACATACCACTGCTCGCTTATCTACTGTACAAGCACATGAAGTAAAATTTAGTTCCTCATAAAGAAATACCGCAAGAAATTCAAGAGTCCGTCTTTTTCAAACGTTTGAGCTAAAAGACCTAACCCTAAACTGTCTTATACACGTAACAAACACCCGATATATGAAACTTCTATTCAGTCAGCTCGGAATGCTCCAACTATTTGCATATGAATGTTGTCGAGTATCGCTAAGTTGGGTATTCCCAGGGAACTTCCGTCGCCTTGAGCCCCGGTCTTGTTAGTGCCTTATTCCTTTCAGAACTAACGCATAGTTACCCAAGAGTTTTCTTTTATTTAACCTTTCTTTCGACTTTTATAAAAGGCTGCTATTTCAAGTTAACGACTAGAGAAGAGTTTGTTTAATGAAGTATCTTGCCTTTGTTAGTGAGAATAGTTGTGTTAATGTTAGGTAATGGTGTTAGGATAAAACTGCATAGGCTTAGACAGTAGCTTACTTTCAGGCGGGTTATTTTTTATGTTTAATATGCAATAAAGCCAAAGTGTACGTTGCATATTGCAAACGTGGGAAACAGGTGTTGCCAACATGAATCAAAACGATTTCGCCAATTCTGGATTTGGAAGAGTGAGATAAGTTTCCCACATCTATCCTTACAATTGTAACATATTCAGATTATAATCAGAATTTTGTAATTAATAAATAATGACATGACTTATGTAGATTGTAATAGGTCTCAAGTCAAGCCATGGTTTGTCATAGCATAGCCAAAAGTGAAAAAAATTTATCTGGATCCCAAGGAAGCGAAAAAGTAGGAACCAAGTTTACGTGAGGGTGTTTAATCGCACCGTTAACAGCCCCATGTTAAATGTAATTGCTACTTACTTGTTTATTATTGTTTCAGGTAAGTACGGAGACCTGGAGACTCCATTAATTTTTATGAGACGTGAGTTTTTCTAATTAATGTTATGCCGATTGTTTATTACGGGGAATGGGCAGCAGTGATCTTCCAAACAAATTGCCATATTTAGCGATCAGGCGAAATTCGCGTGCCCTGCGTGAAGATAGTGGAAAATACTCCATAAGATGAAACACATTTTGGGGAAGGCCTACGTTCAGAAGTGGACGGCAATGGCTGATTGATAATCTTTGATTTTTTTATATTTGAGATACATACTTGTAAACATTTTATTTTGCTTAGAGAGTATAAGTTTCAGTTTTCAATATTCTTTCGCATAAAGTTTCTATGTTAAAAGAATCAGGCCAAAAAAGGTTATTGACTTCACATCTTTTAAATATTATGATGAAGAACGTTAAGAACCAACTTAAAAAGGTAATAAATGTTGCTTCAAGCAAGTTCAATGAGTTATTAAAGGACTTTCAAACGCCAACAATGCTTAAAGTTGAAGCATTTTTTGTAAGGAAATTTCCACAAAGAATATATTGGGCCCTCTGATCGAAGCGTGAAATCCTTAAAGTTCCGAACCTTTACAGACGCGTTACATTTAAGATGTTTTACCAAGTTTTACGGATTTTTTGTTGAAAGCTTTCTTAATTCCTTTAGGCATTTCAAAGGTGAATGGTTAGAAAAGGCTATGCTATTAGTCACGAATGGGGTTCGATCATTCATGAGTATTGAAGAAGGACAAAGGGCATTGCTTAAAATTGGCGTCTTTTTTTTCTCGCGTCCTTGATCCTTGAGCTCGTTACAAACGATATTTGCAAAGACAGTACAGCTGTTATCTCAGTCCGAACTGAGTGGGACTGCCTAGAACTTCTTGCTTAACACATTTTTTCTATGGAAGTGTAAAAGTTCCCAGTAAATAGGACGCGAGCCAAAAAACATTGCGCCACCTCCCCTACAAAAATTGGCATTGTCTTTTGTCCGAAGAGGATCGCGTAGAGAAGGCTTTGTACTGCTTACCGTAATTCCTTCCCGAAATGTGCGATGTGGGAGTATCGTGGGGGTTTTAGTAGGTTAGCCTTTAAGTGTCACACCTGATGGAAAACCTGAAATAACTTAACTGTACCCTGGTAATGGGTATGCTTAAAGGTGTGGGCCCATCGCAAATCAGGCTCATGGCATATCTCCTTTGTAAATACAAATCCGGGACACATTAGTGGAATGTAAATATTATCTTAGTCGCAGTGCTTACAATCAGGAGAAATGCGTGATTCTATGACAACTGAAGAGACAATAAAGTGATAATATCAAAATCTGGGATCGTTGTTCGAATCGTACCCTCATTAGACCGGTACGAAACGGGACATAGTGGATTGAATCCGATACCCGCACCTTTGAACAATCCAATACATCTTCAACACTTCATTATACCCGCTATTATTTCCCGCAGGAGCGGAACAAACGACCCTCAAATCCTCATATCAGTACAGAACACGACCCAATTAAAAGATGTTATCCGCATTGAACACCCAACTTTGGAGCACCTGCGCATTGAGCACCTATCCCAGTCCACTTTGTGTACCCATTGATATTTTTCCGTGCCAGCAGCCATAAGTATCGATAGGCCTGCCAAAAATATTAACAAGAACGAAGCCGATCTGATGAATTCTAATATGTATTCCAATACTCGTTTGAAACCCTATTTGCAGGCGTTTTCAAATGAAAGAAGATATTATACATAATTGTAACTTTTTGTATATGTATTAATTTAAAGCATATGTACGTGCATGGTATTAGTTACTATACATTTATTTTTAATTAAAAAAAAAAACCAAAGTAAATCGAAATCAAATTGCGGGTGGTCAAAAATTAGGTGCTCAAAGCGGACTACCTCAATTAGACTGTATAGCTCGCGGGTCGAGGAACACAATAGATAAAGTTGCCTATACGTTTACTGTGGCGTTACGCGCGCCGTATTGCCACCGTATTGTGTTAGGCGAACGGTGAAACCGATGAAACTCTCATTAACGTTTGAAGTTTGAGTTGTAATTAAAATGAGAGATTGCAATAGATTTCACGCTTCGAACGAGGAAGTAATTGCAGCTTTTAGTTAACTGTTATGAGTTCTCGAACGTTTTGTAGCTGTATGTATATCGAAATGTGTGACCTCTTATATGATCAATATGGAGTTTACCGTGTGTAGCTTATATAAACAAAATGAAAGCTAATACTTATTTATTTAGCGTTCATGAGAAGTACCTACCCTTTTCGTTCGACCCATTTCTAACTTCTGAGAAGTTATGTCCTGGTACTGAAAAAATATTATAGGCCATGCCACAGATTGGGTGTACGAAGCGTTGGAACTAGAACCGAATTGTTGACTACAGTCTTATTAAAGTCCTTCCAACTACAGACTTCAGTCGCAAACAAACAAGTTTGAAAGTCAATTTCATGCCAGTTACTAAGCCACCCCCGACACCGTTGTCACTCAATAAACGAAGCGAGAATTTTAATATTCATTACGCGGGGCAATAATTTCACGGTAAACATTAATTTTCCTAACGCCCCGCGGGCGTGAGACGCTTCGCAAGCAGTCGGGGGCGGGAATAAAAGACATTCGGTGTCGTGGTAATGTGTTTAGTTTGTATAGTCTTAAGAGCTCTGTTAGGGAGGGCAGGTTGAAACAAGGATGGCCACGTGTGACGTAAAAGTGTTCAAAGGCGATAGTGATTGGTAACCGTAACCATCAGATAGCCGCGCGCTTGAGCCTCTTCATTGCGATATGAAAAATTATGATGCGTGTAAAATGCCGAAGTTCGTATGACTTTGGCTTCGGTCTCGTTTAAAACAAAGAGCAAGACCGAAGCTTCATTTTAATTCTGGCTAAAAACCAATGTCAATCAAATCTACATATAAATGATGCTTCATAAAATATGGCGAGTCCGATGATTAAGCCGACGATGATGTAACCAGTAGTGGCTCTTAAGTGGGACATGAACAATCCAATAGGTACTACATACATATGTCTACCTAGCTAGCTTAAAGGCTGTTGTTAGGTCTAAACAAAAATATTTTCTTTAAAACGGGTAGTCTTTGTGGTTCGAGTTCGTACCTAGTACTATTCATTCCCGAACAAAAACCTAGTAATTATCTTTTTTCAAAGCTACAAAGAAGTTTGTTAGAATTCAGTTCGCGTTTTCCGTCTTGCTAAAGTCTAATAGTTCACCTACGAGTAATTCTTTTTCCCTAGGAGCAAATTAATTCTCTCTAAGTAAAACTCCTGTTAAGCAATCGATTAGGTAAACAAGTGAAATAAAACCATGAAAATACTTCTTTCATCGTTCATAAAATACTTTTTATTTTTATCTTGATATTACATAAATATTGAGAATAAGTTTACAAAAGAGCTTTAGTTACTTTCTTTAGGGAATATGTTCTTTGCATAAATAATGAAACCACAATTCTTCGTTATTATTGGTAATAAGCTTTTAAGCGGGTCGAAAATTCTAATCCCATTGAGAAATCATCAATATAGATTAACTGTAAATCTTCTTTTATTTGTATTCTAAATAGATAGATACCATACCAAATAGGTGTATATAAGTAAGGCCTGATAAAAAGGAAAGGCGCTTTTAAAGGCCACGGAAAATAGTTGATATTGTCTACGCTATTAAAACTGCGCCCTTTTACCCTTTGATACACCTTGACCTTTTCTGAGGTCGTAATTGTCCAGTGGAGAAGACCTGAAAACCTTTCTCAGCTATTATATAGTGTAGGTGTTTTGTTAATCCAGACTATCAATTGTGAGTTACTTGTAAGCTGCGTAGTCGTACAATATGCTCAGATTGCAAGGGTATACAAAATATGTCTTATAGTTCAGTATTAAAAAACTAGATTTTTCGCCAAAACTGAACTGAAGAATGAAAGAAATTAATGTGTGCTTGCTTATTTCCTTATCTTTTGTGCGTAATTGGCAACTTATCACACCAAAGCCAAGGTGTCATCCATTCCGAATGATTTCCTCTTAATTTTTCACACTTGATTGTACCGTTAGTGTCTGTATTGTACCGCAGCTGATTCCATTATGTAATCTTAGCACGGACCGACGCTAAGGAGACCCTGGTAATTTACTTAAACTTTTACGATGGACGCCTGTTTATTTTGCGAGATCCTTTTGAGTCGAATGAGTGGAATCTAATATTTACTCGTACTGAGGTCGGGATATAAATGTACCATTCGTTTTATAACTGAAATGAGAGCTATTCTCATTTCTCTTATCTTAGGACTATTGTGCTCGGATTTTCTTTATCTCAACGCGACACATTGGCGCCCAACGTGTGGTTTCGAAATATACAGAAGGTTAGTCGTCAAAACTAATTGATGACTTTTTTTGTATTTCTAGTTGAATTAATGCGAGTAGTTACGTTTTTTCGCGTTTAATACATTAATTTACTAAGTTTAATATATTTAGTTACATAATAGAGACTTAAATTGCCACAATGATTGTGTGCATTTGAATGTTAGAATTACGTATTGCAGTGGGATTACTAACTATATATTTTTTTAAAGTCGTATTTTAGCTGCATTTGCTTAATTCAAACCATTTTATTTTGAACTCTGGCATTAACTGAGATATCCATCTAGATAATCTCCATGACACATCGATGCCATTACCATTCCGCCGAAATAGGCACACACAAAGTCGTACCTTTGACGTATTTTGACGTAACAAGCTGACAAATCAGACGAGTCGCCTTTGCGCCGCTCCATCGAATTAAAATTAAACCGCGTGCTCTGATTGGTCGGCGGGCGGGGGTGGGGGCGGGGCGCGGACGGCGAGGCCGATCAATACGCCACGTTACGTAACGGGCATGGTGCCTCGGGACGGTTCGCTTCGTGTGATGTATTCCAGTTTGACCATCCGATTTTTGAGCGCCTGGCTTTCTCTTAGATATTCAACATTTCACTATCTCGACATTATTTCCCGCAGGATTCTGGAAAAAAAACTTCCGTCAAATCCTCATATCCGTACAGGACACGGCCAAATAAGGGAGCCCATTTTGACCACCCAATTTTGATATTCAACATTTCACTATATCGACATTATTTCCCGCAGGTTTCTGGAAAAAAAACTTCCGTCAAATCCTCATATCCGTAGGGGACACGGCCAAATAAGGGAGTCCATTTTGACCACCCAATTTTGCCACATGCACATTGACCAGCTGGCCTAGTCCACTTTGATTACTTATTGATATTTCTGGCTGGTGGTCAAAGTGAACTAGTTAAAATTGCTTTAGTTGCAGGAGCTTAAAAATTGTGTGTTCCAAGTGGACCACCTATTGTGTAGCGCACTCCTCGCGTGTAATATGAGGCGTGTAAAGCGCCTTATGTCACGCTCGGGGGATTTGCAATTGTGGTATGCGGGTTTTGTTCAATCTGGATTTAGAACTAATGGTATGATGCGAGCTTGGGTCGGGTGCTCTTTGTTTTTTTTTGTAACTTAAAGATTTATGAGGAAATTTATGAAAAACAAAAAAGAGTTTCCAAAAGCGAAAAGTCATGTTAATTATACTCTATCAAAAAAATTGTACAGGAACAATAGACTGAAGTAAAATAAGCTATGTTCAACATTACTATACAAAACCATTAATTACATGAAAGTTATCTGTTTATCTTCCGTCTCTTGCTTTTTCTCCATCTCTTAATATTATTCTTTGTAAAGATTTTGTATCGTGTTTGCGGATGACAGTTGACTTCAAAACTGATCCCAACTTAAAAAGCCATTGCGAATTTGCAATCGAATTCCATTGGTCTCAGTGCCTTTAATACTGACACGGTAGCAAATTCCCTTTAAATGCTACATCGGCAGGCATTTCATTGTAGGGTACATACATTCTGTATGTTTCCAATTTAAATAACAGCACACATTCTTGGCTGGCGTACTCTGTGTCACAACCTACCGTTCGCGCTATGTTAATGTTTGTTATTAAAATTGCGGTGTATGCAATGGCTCTATTGCGTAATGGGGATACGCGGAATTCATAATATTCCAGGGCCTAATTTGATATCGTTCGGGAGTCATGTATGTAGTGACGTCGTTGAATTTGTCAATTAATTGTTTCCATTGTTTTCGGATTGTGTGAAATAGTCAGAGAGCGTGTTGAACATTTTGTACATTGTGTCAATTTGTGTGTGCAAATTAGAATGCGTGTGTCCTCATTGTGACCGCGATTGCTTGCCAGAATTATCTTTCTAATTATTTGTGCTGCATAGATCTAACTTCATGAGACACATATTGGCTTACGATAACACTTCGCGTCATAAAAAGTTTGTGAACGTTTTAGTAAGATATTCCCATTGATACATTTAGTGTAAAATAAAGAGTAGTATAATTGGGCGCGGTTGAAGCGATAAAATTATTGCAAACGTGCCAATTTTGTATGTACACATTGGAATAATTTTGTCCTGATTGTGACCTCATAGATACGAGTATTCGTTACCAATATTGGTTTTGCCTTTTATTCGCAAACGGACACGGAGATAAAATAACTAATTTTATGAGTCATATTCATGGTTTAGTTGGTACTATGAGCTTGTTCAGTTAGTGAATATTGCCTAAGACTGTAGTCAGTAATTCTTATGCTCGAGATTATAATTTTTTTATTGGATAGGGAGGGAAATGAGTCAGAAGATCACCTGATGGTATGCGATCACTGCTGCCCATTGACATCAACAACAGCACAAGGGTTGCAGATACGTTGCCTGCTTTTTAAAACCCCATACCCTTCCCAACTGCGCTCTGGCGATCTTACTCACCAGCAGTAAAAGCACAACAGTTACGACGTGCTACTTCACTGTGGTCTTCTTAAGGAAGAGGTACTTCCCTAGACGAGCAGTATATTCAAGCAGAAGCCACTTAGCACTACCCTTGAAATATAGCAGGATAAGTGGACATAGTTTGCCTTGGTCCACATGGAGATCTCTGAATAGACTTCGTACCCAGGTTGGCCGCAGCAAGGAGAACAGGTTCAGGTGGGGGTTTACCGCAGAGATGGACCTCGGTCGATGTGGTTATTCGCCCCAGTCCATGCATCACTTGATATCATGCCCCACGAGCCCTGCCACCTGTACTCAGAGTGAACTGATAAATGCGACAGATAACGCGATACGCGTCGCCGAGTACTGGGCCGACTTTATTTAGCTTTTTTAAATATTTAAAATTATTTTATATTAGTTTTGTTTTTGCCATCGACACGAAAAGAAGAAGAAGTGCGAAAAATCCCCCGTTAACCTAAATCTAAACCTAAGTGGGCCTGTCACAAAACGGAATCACCTTGACATTGCACTCCCGAGTCCCGACGACCCGTCTCACCTTAAGGGGATACGGAAATAGCCCGGCTGGTTTCGACGACTCCTGTTCGAGTGGGTGAAAGCCCCCGTCAAAATACTCGTAGGAAATAATAAATCGAAAAGGCACAAAACAGGATCCGATTTCAATGGTATTTTCCGTAGCGATTTTATGTCAACTTGTATTTTGTTTTACGATTGTTAAGGAACAGAGATCTCTGTCTCTGAAGATAGAGCATGGCTATATTGCGAATTCGAAAATGTTTCTCATTTCATTAAAATGAAAAATGTGCCATAGGGCGTAATATCACCTAGTGCTCTGCTCTCTTAAATAAAGACCTAACTCAGAATTCTCGTAACTTCTCGTTATTTAACCAAAATCTTACAGAGCAGAAAATATTTTTATGAAGGAGACAAATAACCAAATGGGCCTCGTAATGGTAAGTAATCACCGCCGCCCAAGGGATATTAACAACTCCACAAGATGGGTAGACTGACTTTAAAGTCCCATTACCTTAAAACCCTGAAAGATATTTTTTATTCAAAGGGACTAAAAGGGACTGGTTCTTTTTTCATTTTATTTTGAAGTTATAAAACCTCATATTGATTCGAATTTGAAATGAATTAAATTCTAAAGGAAAATCAGTTACGCTTTTCAAGCAGTAACCTAGGCTACAAATTTTATTAATAATTTAAACATACGTCTATGAGATATTCTATAATCAAAGAATATTTTCAACGAGATGAATAAAAAATAAAATGGATTCTTATTAACTCTCTCGGAAATGTCCCGCTATAAAATCCTTCTTTAAGCAGCGCGCTTAAAAGATTCGCCATTTTCTATAGAGTTGGAAAAGAGGGGGGGGGGGGAGGGTGGTATTCAAATACCTGCTGAAAGTACTGGTAATCTCAATTGATGGATTTCCGATCCTGTATTATTCGAGTATCTTTGTGGGAATTGAAGATTGGGGTGGGCCGGTCGATACTTCCTTCATTAATATTGAGAAAGAGCTGAATTGTTTCGAATTGAGCGAATTTTCTCAAGTATTCGGAGAGACTGTAATTATTAACCGGTTGGTTTATTGTACTCTGCAATTAATCTTTTAGTTAAGTGTAGTTTAATTTTCCTGTGATGTAATAAAGAGCCGCACTTTATTATGATAGGCTATCGGGTCCGAGATTCGAATTGTTAATTTTGGAATATAATATTATGCCCTGCGTTGTTGGTTGGTAAATATTGGTCACTGGCTGCGTAATATTATTCATGATTTAAAGCTACGCTTCGGTCTGCCGAATAAATAGCGCAGGAATACAATTTTCATAACTATAGGGTGGGTACTTGGGTAGCTACAATGAAGCTCCCCCCCCCCCCCCCCAAAAACACTAAAACTATACCTAGCCACGAAATGAAACAGTTTTACTACAAACCGGGGTCTTATTTTTATTATATCAATAAATTAAACATGTAAATCGTTTCCTATATCTCCTAAATCCATGAGAGAGGGGGATAGCAACATAGATCTAGTTAGTGTATCATACTATGACGCATAGGTGAGAGGTTGATAGCAACATAGTTTGCATGTTATACTATGTTTCGAGGTTAGAGGAAGATAGCGGCATAGTTTGCATGTTATACGATATATATGTATATGGGTGAGGCTCTAGAGTTGATTATGCGGTCCAGTACTCGATTGCCACTTGATCCGTATTCGGATATTGATTGGATGCAGAGTATCTATCTTGAGATGTTGCTGACTAGAGAGGTCCAAGAGTGAGTCGCTCAATCATTTGTCTTGTAGGTAGTAGAAATTATTATTTTTAGATAATGACTGATTTTACTTTGTTTCCCTTGGTGAGGAAGGTCTCCAGAGCTTAGTTGGGGACGGTAGGTATGTGGTTATAAAGGTCGGCAACGCATCAGCGACAATTTTGTGTGTCTGTTGATGTCCATGGACTGCGGTGATCATTTGCCATCAGGTGACCCTCTTGCTCGTTTTCCTTCTGCTTACATAAAAATAGATTTGTAATAAAAACAAATTGTATTCACAGTGAAAACTGAACAAAATTGTTTTTCACAACAGCAATTCTTCTCTACTTAAGAGCACTTATCGCAATAATGTATCTTTTATGCTCTAAATAAATTTCTGTCAAGTCAGCCACTCCGTTGCCAGGAAGATCTCTTATCGAGTTGAAGTTATGAATAATACGCTTAGTAACATCTGTTGCTCAATACTCGTACAAATCGCGAAGTCGTTGAAACTGTAATAAATGTCAGAGTTCGTTGTGATCGATGGGGCGATGAAAATGATCAGTTGTGATTAATTCATTTTATAATAATAAAATAATACCCTCCTAGCCGAATTCGGCCACGGCGGCCAATCTTACGATTAGCCACTTGCGCGGGATATATTATAGTGCACAAGCGCCTGCGCAAGCACAGGTGCACTCCCTATTCCCTCACTCCCATAATTCGGTGGGACAGCAATCTGACACGACCGTAGAGAGATCAGGCGCAGGACCAACGGCTTAACGTGCTTTCCGAGGCACGGGGGTGTAAATACACCGCCAACTTCCAAACTCCGGACTGTGTCTGTGTTATCACAACATGAAAACATAGACACAATTTCATCGGTCCGACCCGGGATTCGAACCCAGAACCTCCGGCGCGGCCGCCGCTTTAAAGTGCGACACACTAGCCACTGCGCCACGGAGGCAGTTAATAATTCATTTTATATGGAGTATGTAAATCATTGGATTGATATTGCAGATTTGGATAAGCTAGACATGTCGTCTGATGAAACAAATCATTATTTGATATACCTTGGAAGCAAGGCACAGAGTTAGCATTGCAAGGTGTTACCTGGATTTCTTTGTGATTGCTACTTTTCTAATCAGTCGTGTAGCTAAAAATTCTAAGGGTGTGGTGAATGATCTTCACGTATCTTTATGTTATGAAATAATGATTAAGGAAAATTCGCTTGTACATACTGACAATATTTAGGGGTTTTAGCTTGAAATCTTTCTTTAAATGCATGAAGAACAATTACTTCACATCCTCCTTCACCTCCACATGACGTTTTTAAAAGAAGTAGTACATAGTAACGTAAAAACGGCATTTTATAACCAACCGTCGAGATGGTAGAATAAATAGTTCTATGCATTTTAAATGTAGCAATGCAGCCAACGCGCTATAAAAATGTCTGGAGAAAATGCCAAGTTGGGGGTTGTTGGAGAATATTAAAATGGTTGTTATTACTGTCTCAATGGACTTCTGTTCGTAATAAACAATTTCTCTTTTGGCTTCAGGCTTATGTGAAATGTTATTCTCGTTGTCTTGGCAATGCAATTATCATGTATAGTTTTATTAGTACTCGTATACCATAGCCTAATTAAAAAAAGTAGACTACACGTTCTGTACGGTCTAGAAATTTCAGTGATGAGTGTCAAATTATTCTTATAAAACTCGGGTTTGTGATCACCAATTAAGAGTAGCATTTCTTAAGCGTGTTAGCAATGTTACTTTTGAATTGTACAAGCTAGAATTTTTTTTTTCACATAATCGTAAAATCCACCAATTAGAATCGTTTTCCACCATTCTAATGTTTCCAGTTACGACTATTTCAGTTTCAATAGCCACGATATTCTTGCGCATAATCCTACTTGCGATGGATGGAGGAATCCAGGAAAAACTTTTAAGAACGGCTCAAAGTCGTAAGCTGAACTATTTTCCGCAGTCATTTTGAATGCGCTCAGTTCGCTCGTTCCGATTCGCTTCGCTCGCTTAGCTCAGCTCAGCTCCCGAGCGATTTGTTTATACTGCATGCTAATACTGCTGACTTAATGCTCTGGCGTGTCGCGTTGGTTTTCCGAATGCTTTTGTCTGTTGGTATTGAGTTCGATTTTATGAGGGAAGCTGCTTTCATGCGAGTTGCTAGGAATGAGGTCGATCTTTAAGTATTCCTCCGGCAGCGTCTTATTGGCAGTGTGTGCCAAGATTTGGAATGAAGGCAGTATATTTTCTAATTCAATGGCTGATAGATTTTGGCAATGTTTTATTGTTCCGGAATACTTGGAATGAATAGAAATAAGGAAGTTTGGTATTATGACATCACTTAAGGTTTTTTTTTTGTATTATAGGTTTATTGCTTAAAAAAATACTACACAGCTTTCTATACAAATATAATTATATTCGAGTAATAAGATGAAACATAACACGATACAATTTAGATTGGATGTCCGAAAATTTTACTTGTTAACAATATTTGCATACCCAAAGCTTTACAAAGGTAATTTAATTAACATAGGTACAATTCAAGCAATTTTAGCCTCATATAAAATTGCGATCGATTTGAACAATGTGTTCGTGTAGTAAAAGGAGGGCTGGTTACAAATTAATTGCCATTGTAGCTGCGTGATTTGCATACCAGGTCAATCAGATGTAGTGGTGTGGAGTGGAGCGGTGCGGGATGTGGCATGAGCGGAGCGATGTGACAGTTCTATAAGGTTGCCCCTGGACCCTGGACAATACTCGTATTTCCACTAGATGGCATAACGTATACATCCTAAACTCCAACATTAAACAGTTATATTTTGATTGACGCCTCGATGGGCTATTGCGGCGTCTCTTCTCAGCAGGCCATTCACGTCGAGGCGCTGGTAGGGTAAAAAAAGTTTTGACGTGCAAAAGAATTTACTAAGTGAATCAAATTGCTAAAAAATAAATCATTGTTTCATTGTTTCATTGTATTGGTCGAGGTTCAATTCACGGGTCGGAAAAATTGTGTCGGTTTTTTCGAACACAGCTCGATTTTTGATCACCAATCCGCATTTGGCCAGCATGGTGACGTGCCACTTTGACGTTAAAGGAAACTTAATGCAAATAGACCAATCACAATACAGTGAAACCCAATTGTTTTTTCTAAAAATCTTGACCATCTCGTTCCTATTACTAATCCCGCTCCGCCCGCCCATCTTAGCTTTAGCTGAGTTTTACCCTAAGGCCTTTAACTGCCTTCTCCATGCATCAAAAAGCATATTTGATTATGGCGATTAATTTGAATGAATTTGTTATTATGTACAAGATGTTCATCAGAATCTTGCACCTTAAGTATACCTTGTTTATCAAAAATCGTAGCCATTAACTGAAGCAATTTAGGCTTTTAATTTTTTTCATTTTAGGTTTTTTTATCAATTCAAGTTCTTATCTCAATTAGTAACAGAAATTTGGGGCAGTTACCCGCTAACCCACCATTCTAACCCACTGGTGGGTGGAGGGGTAACTCGAAAATTTTAGTAGTTCCCACCCACCACGTCAAGGCTGGAATTCTTTACCGATGTGTTTTGTCGATAATGAAAACAATATGTACGATTAAATGAATTGTGTATTAAATTAAATATTAATATTATAAACAGGAAACCAACGTGGACGAACAAAAGGGGTTCTTAACATAAAAACTTTTCACATAATATTAAAGCTGAAGAGTTTGTTTGTTTGTCTTAAGGCGCTAATATTAAAAACTACTGGTTTCAATCGAAAAAATATTTTGTGTTGGATAGCTATCCGTCGAGGAAGGCTTTAAGCTATAGTATAACACTATGTGTGTGGCAATCGAAATACACGCGGACGATTTCTTAATAGTTCATTCTGATTTCGAATTCCCTGTAACCCTTTGCATTTGATTTTCAGTTTTCTTGTGCAGTTCCAAATTGACGATTTGTTAGCATATTTTTTTTTCTCACATACTGATGCCCTTTATATAATAAGATATTGCCGCGATTGCGGCGTATAAATTTTATTTCTGTGCTCATGTTCAATGTGCAAAATACGAAATAATAATAATTATATTTGTTTTCTCATGCAGTGATATTTGAAGGATAGATGACATAGAATTTTATCGTAGGTACTTTTGTTTAATGAAAGTGGCAAATGAGATATTTTGTGAAAAGGTTATAATGTTAAGAAACTCCTTTTGTTATAATATTAAAATTTAATTTAATAAACAATTCATTTAATCGTACATATTGTTTTTCATTATCGACAAAACACATCGATAAAGAATTCCAGCCTTGACGGGGTGGGTGGGTTGGACTTAACTACTAAAATTTTCGAGTTACCCCTCCACCCACCAGTGGGTTAGAATGGTGGGTTAGCGTGTAACTGCCCGAAATTTATTTCTAATAGCTGTAGTGTTTCTAAAAGCCGCTGTGATTCTGAAAGCCGCAGTGGGTCTAAAAGCCGTATCGAAATTCTGCCTAGCCACCCAGGATCTGAATATCATTGTAGCAGGCAAAGGATTCGCAATCAATACAGCCAACATTGTTGCCCGAACGGGGTTGTTACATTTTAATGGCGATGTGGGTTTATTTGCATATCAGGTCAGCGGGGCAGGCCTTAGGGTGCGTTTTCACACATACGCTGGGCTGCGCGGAGCTGAGCAGAGACGTGTAAAAAATTACCAATCAGAATCGGAGCGGAGATGGGATGTTTATTTTTAGCAATGTCATTGGTTAATTTTTACTCGTCTCTTATGTGGAATCGGTTTCTTATTCAGAAAAAGCTGAGCGGAGCGGGTTTAGAATAAGCGGAATGGTGAGAAAATACTTGGTAGTTGTCAGTTTTTTTGTAGTTCGTCTCATTATCTGCCTGTTGCAATCCACTACTACTGGGCGTAGGCGTAGGGCGTCTCTTCCAGACTGAAGTTTATTCCCCATTGTCACCGAGTTGTTGTCCACAGTATGGTCATCTGAATTGTGTATCCTTAAATAGATTTTTACGACTCCCACAAAATAAATATGGTTATTGAATGGGGAAACTTCTGAGTTAATGAATAGATTTTTTATCCCAGATGTTACTAGTATAAGAGTTTAATTTTTTTTATTTAATTCCAATAAGTTAGCGTATGGGTAAATTAAGGCAAGGCCTTGATGTGTGAAGATGGCTATTTATAATTTATTAATTATGTACTTTCTTTGTTACAGGTGAGTACTAGTATAATGGGAGTAAAATTGTCATCGAAATGTAAGTTTTTATTATGTTATTTGCAGGAATATAAGAAACAATTACTTTGTTTACACCGTTTGATCATGATTTCGTTGTATTATGTAAGACGCATAATTACATGCAAACAATATTAAACTTCTACTTTTAGCCATTTAAAAATACGAAACGCGTATTCATAGTTCAACGATGACTTAATTATGCAATGCAACAATTAAAATGACTTATTAGCCGTCTTTCTACGGCAAAAAGTTACAATCAATGAATTAGAAAGAAAAATAATATGAACACGTTTCAAAAATTTCCACGCTGTCTTCTCATTCTCACGTCTGCAATTTGATAACCATTGTAAAGTACACGCAAGTGGTGAAACTAAGTATAATTTTATCAATGTCCCATGCCATAGAAAATCTGTACGAAACACATTTATTTTTCCTCCTTCTCCTTGAGTCGTATTCCTCATTACTGAGGGTCGTGATCATTGTATGAAATGAAACATACAACAACTCTCTTGGCAATTGTAGTGGAGTGATTTGTCATTGCCTTCTCCGTTTCACTTCTGGGAAAGTCTGTACGTATCACATTTATTTCATCTATAGACTTATATTTCGATAGAAGCTTCCTACACAAACACCCGATGTGTGACATCCGCCGACCGAGATTTATGATTTATTGTAACCCACTTCAGTATCGATTGAGTGAGTGTGACATGCGGCTCAGTGGCTAGTAGGTTGCACTCTAGAGCGGCGATGTCATATATATGACGGATACGGATACTAGATTGATTATACCGGATACGGAAAAGGATACAGATATGATTTTTTTTACGGATTACTTGTTTATTACTAATAATTTCGGTTACGAATATTGATTTTAAGGAATCTACAAATTGGTAATCAAATGGATTTATGTATTTCAAAGTTCTTTGGCGCCTTGTGTTTCAGCAGCGGCTGATCAAAATAACTTATAATAACGTGTTTGAATTAGGCATTGTCTCACCTATCCGCTATTAACCGAAACTTATTTTTCGAATTCGGATCCGGTTACAGATATTTTTAATATCGGACATCCGATAGTTTCGGTTACGGTTACGGAGCTCCCTAACATCTTTGCTTTAGAGCTATGATTGCGCAGGGACCTGAATTCAAATAACATTGTGTTCCTGGAAAACGTGTAAACAAAGGTCTTTGTCCGGCGATGGAAATTACTATTAAATTATGTCGCATAATACTAGCCATCGGCAAAACATCGTTGTGGGGGTCTGGGTGTCTTAATATTAGTGACACAGTTTATTTAGATCTAATTACAAAAATACTTGGCACAGTTTTAAAGAATTCATATGAATTGACATTGTTCTCGTTTTCAATGAAACGAAAGCTACGTATTTATTTTTAAAGGTACTGGTGATTAGCAATCGTTGTGAGGTTGCTTGTTTAAGAGAGTTGTCCTGAATTTATACTATTCCTGGTTAACCTCGCTATTGGAATATACGGAACTTCCATAGTATCATCCAATGTCCACGGTATCGCTCATCCAATAGACATGGGGATTATCACACACTATACGTTAGATCCTGTCGTGTTGGGTCACGTTTATTGCGTCCCTTCTAAGATGAATGAGACTGGGCTATACAGATTATGTAGTATGTAGTGTTGTATTGCGCATCGATTTACTGAGAAGTCATGGGATGAAATACCTACTTTATTATTCTGTCTTCATAAACGTTTTGAGGAATATCTACCTTATATTTTTCTCGGAGGATTAATAATATATTTGAGAATATTTTTCCTCACAAACAATAAACTATAAATTAAAAAGAATTGAGGCCAATTTATCGACCTCAGATTTTTAGGTGTAACGTTAACGTTAAGGTCATTTATGTGATAACATGTGCAAATAAATAAATAATTATTCTACTTTGCCGCTTTGAAAACATATTATTAAGTGTTAATTTATTAGGTACTGTTATCGCATTATTTCTGAGAAAGACATTGAAAACACTTAACCATGGCAACCAACACTGTAACGTTCCTCAACGGCCCAAAGGCCAGTATTTTCACAAATCCCCTACCTGGAAATTCACTAACAGCACATTCAAGGAGTTATTTTCGTCCTAACATAAAGAAGGATGAGGCTGCCGCATTTACCCCAATAAAAGGTCGTTGAACCCGTTGCCTCTTAGCTTAGGAGGGGGGTGGGGGAGAGTAATGGCTCTTCCATATACTCCCACAAAGCCACCCGGTGTTATCAGCAGGAATCCTACTTTTATACCCTCATTAATACTTTATCTGGAGGTTTATATCATTTTCGTTTAAGAAGAAAGTTAAGTCTTTTGGGTAAGTATGACTTTTACCGACTCTTGTTTCTGTGTAAGTTGATAACCAATAAATAAACTCTTATATCTGTTGATAACCAAAAAATAAGTACATTGTTTTGATCCCAACGAATTAACTTTGTATGGACTTGTTAATATGTTTTGTATTAGGGTTATGAATAAATAGGAATTAAACGACGGAAAAAAAACACAGAAGGTTTGATGCTATAGAAATATGTATTACATTATATTGACTAGAAAAATAAACCTATGAACATAGTGGTCCCTTAAAATGTGGTCTAAAATATCTTCGTTTGAGCGTGCCTTTGTCCGTTTAACTAACCAGTGACTATCATAATACTCGTATGTACAGTACATATATGTGTAATAGGCACTTTTATTCTTTTACGTTCGCAGAATAAAATTCCTTTTGACAAAAACAGTATCTGCGCTCTGTACGTTCCCTGAGGCGCTGTTTAGCCAATTTTATTTAGTTCCTCGCTCTTTTCAGTGAATATGACTACGTGGTTCTGTGTCATAAAACGCTCTTACATGCTGGCTGCGGATTTAAAACAATTCTCGTCTTATCACGTTGTTATAGAGTCTTGAATTGAGTGTGGATTTTTCGGGATAACAGCCAAATCCAACCTTTTAATTCGATCCGCAATTTGTTATTTTTTACTGCAATAGCATTTTTTTTTGTTTTATGCGTAAGTTGAGAGCGTTTACTGTTTCACGCACATATAAGAATTTGTTTATAGCATGTTAGGCATCGGAAGAAAGCAACAATAAATGCTGAGTGTTTTCATTAATATCAAATATTCTTAAACTCTCGAGGATACTTTTATGCAAACAGATTACAGTCAATATGACATCCTTAAAAGTAGTGGAATATTAAGTTTAATTGAATTATATAGCTACTCTCTGCCTGGCGTAAGCAAAAGCCCTATTTGCCATGACAACGGAGGTAGTACCAAAATTAAAATGGTCGCTGGCATCGCAATACCGGCCCACAAGATACTTCTTCACGCTTCTCTTATAGGGATCCAGAAACACGCACGCTGGTAACGTATTCCATCGCTTAATAGTTCGGCAAAGAAATGCGTTGCCAAACGTCTAGGTTCGCGATGGAATAGAAGCCACTGTAAATTGACGCCAACGTTGTTGTCCAGAACGCGTGGTTTTTTGGCGGAATTGGGAAGGGAAAACAGTTAAGAATTATTTCATCTCAGGACTTCCTGTGGAAATAGTGTCATCTGCTGAATCCTAGTTGTTTCTCAGTCGGAAGCAGACTTCTCACTTGAACGAGCAGAATCCAATTTTCCCTCCCTGTACCGGATAGATATTGATGGCGAAACTTTGCACCCAAAGAACCTTACGTAAGTGATATAGATTAATACTTGGCTTGGACTTGCGCCAATTCGTCGACCGGAACTTTGGAATGGATATCAGTGGAAATATAAAATTGGTTTTGCTTCAATTTAAGTCGTGATTCGTTTTGGACGTGTGCGGGTTCCGTAAATGGTTTGATACGGAACACACTAGGGCGGAATAAACGCTACCAAAGTTTGGCGTGACCATGCCTGCAATGTATTTTAAATGGAAGATGACACACTATGCCGAAATAACGTCGCGTAATTTTGTATAGAACATGCGTTGCCGCCGAAGTTCGGTCGTGTAATTCCAGACTAGTGGGTTCCTACACTTACTACATATTAAGGTACAATACGTACCATGTACAAACTATAACAGATATTGCTCGTTTGAATCAGCTGATTATTATATGTACCTTAGGAAAACGAGATCCGAAATCGGAATAATAGTTCAAATTATGGGTATTAGTTTAATCATTGCGCTATTCCGTTACAGATCGATGATCACACGACGGGTTGCATTTGTGCGATTTAAGTAGCCTAGGCAAATAAACCGTAGTCCTAATGAGGCACTAAATGGGCTGTGTCTAGATCTGTTTAAAGTTCATATTAAGTTTCCAGAGCCTCCATTGATTTAATAATAGCTGTGTTTCAAGACCCCACCCCTTTATTAGAAGTTATACTATAGTACATCTGTTCAATATTAGTAGCCCGCGACTTCCCGTGGATTTCTGTTTCCGCACAAATTGTGTTATACCATAGCTTAAAAAAGCCTTCCCCGACAAACAAGCAACTCCTCATCTACTCCAGTCAAAATAGACAAAATTAAGACTCAAGTTTGCATTAATTCGCAACAAGCTGGATTTTTGAGCAGGCCTTGAATACGTCATTACAAATGATATGTCAAAAGTCCCCATCGATCCCGCTTGTGCGTCGTTTTTTATTCGTGGTCAAAGGGCCCAAATTTGCGTTTTTTGCTTATATCTCTGAAACTAAGTAAGCTATCGAAAAATAGTTTAGGTAAAGTTTGTTGATCGTAAAATTGTCTACCTAAAAGATCTCTACACTTTTCTTGTACAAAGCAGCGCTGTCGAGATATCGTGACCTTAAGCCGCAGGAAAGTCGTATTTTCGAGTAGTCCACATTATGCAATTACAATAAATTGAGTTGAGTAGTTTATCTGGAGCAGGTGGCAGTTAAACTATTATTTACCAATTTCCAGCACCAACTTTCAGTATTTAGATCATTGAAGTAAAAAAAGACAAAATGATGTATCAAGCTTGCATTCATTCCCAACAAGCGGGACTTTTGTGCAGGGCTTGAATATGTCATTACAAATGATATGTCAAAAGTCCCCATCGATCCCGCTTGTGCGTTATTTTTTATCTGTACTGAAAATCTTCGGATCCTATTTGTAACCTTTCTGGTTGTCAAACCTCAATGGTACCCATAGAGACTTTTATTCCTTACATGAAATAGGAACGATTGGGGCGAAAATAATTTTTGGAATTTTCAAGACAAAATGCTCAAATAGGCAAAACTTTATTTTCATGTCAATCGATCCTATTACATGTTAGGATTAAAAGACTTTATGGGATCATTTGAGGTTAGAGTACTGGAAATGTCAGAAATCGCAAAAAACTTTTCCCATACATTTTGTACTGAAAAATCCAAAATTTTTTTTTCGTGTCAATCGATCCTATTGACGATTTATAAGTGCCTCACTGAGGCCTACATAAATAAAGTATATTTGAATGAATTTTGAATTTTGAAAAAAAAGTCAATCTACATTAGTATAATTTACGTTCATCTACGTATTCTTCTCAGTTTTATGATATTTGCCCGTTCTGGCCTGTAATACACATAATATTGCCATACTACATTGCTTTGTAGATGTCGACCTTTAAATAATTATTCTTTCGTGTATTTTTTGATTCGGTTTATTTAAAAAATATTGCTACGTTGATTTCAACAATATGAACCCATATTACTAAAGAGCAGCATAATCGTCTCTACAGTTGGTACCAATAAACGATTTTTCAATCGTAACCAATTTAAACTGACCTCAGAATACATTTACTTATATCAAAGTTTGGACATCTAATACAATTATTGTGTTTTTACATGTAAACATTGTATTTAACAATAGAGTAAATTGGGCTAGTTATACTCGAAACGGAAATGTGTATTAATTGCGAGTGATACCTACCTGTTTAAATAAATCTGTTCGCGGTTTTATGCGTCCTATTTCAATTCAGTATGTTGTTTAAAAAGACGTTTGCGATTATGCTAACATATTTAGGAATATGTTCTGTAAGTATGTCTTATCTATATTTTATTTATTGCATACTATTCCGTGTTTCTTAAGAAATATTTTACTCATCTCATGATGACCATAATTCTTTCAATACAGTTTATAAATTTACAAAGTAAAAACTATTCATTAATATTACGCATGTCAAAATTATCCCTACACAAAAATGCTCATCATATTCATATTTTCTGCGATTGTGATTTAAACCCAATGGCTCGGCCGTACCGCCGAGGCGAACGAACAAAGGGTCACATGATGGTACGTGATCACCGCTGCCCATAGTCATTAACAACCACACAAGGGTCGCAGATGCGCTGCCTGCCTTTAATACCCCATACCCTCCCCAACTAAGCTCACAGTTACTTAGTAGGTACTACTTCACTGTGGTCTCCTGTACGGTGGAGGTACTTTCCAGACGAGCGGCTCATTTGAGTTTAAATTCCACTCGAGTTTGAGTCATGGCAACTTCTAACTACGCCGTGGTTATTTTACAGTGCATAAAGGTGATCATCAAAAAAGCAAATGTGACGTATTTCAACGAGAAGTACATCAAAGATGCGAAAGTATATGTCACAAGATTCAGCCGCAACAGCCCGTACTACTTAAACCTTATAGCGACGTCGCTGCAGACCTGGACGGATAATGTTACGGTTGACAGTTTTTATATAATTATGATGTGTTTATTATTGCGATTTTTGCCTTATAAGAGACACTAGCTTTTTTCCGCGGCTTCGCTCGCGTTCAATTCGGGGTAGCACAACAACGTAACGTAACGGACTTTTGCCCGTTATACACTTACTCCCGTTCCCGTCGGAATTTTGCAATATCCTGTTGCAGCTAAGCTAAACGTCTAATAAGCTATCTGCATGCCAAATTTGAAGCGTCTAACTTGAACGGTTTCGACTTTTCATACAAATGTTTTTTCCTGCTAACCCTCGTTCCCGAAGGAATATCGGAAATTCCTTTCTTAGTGCACCTCTACGGCACCTAAGCTACACCCCTTCCAAATTTCAAGTGCCTACGTTTAGCTGTTTAGGCTGTGCGTTGATATGACAGTGTCAGTTTCTCGTTTTTAGGGTTCCGTAGCCAAAATGGCAAAAAAACGGAACCCTTATAGATTCGTCATGTCTGTCTGTCTGTCCGCCAGTCTGTCACAGCCACTTTATTCCGAAACTATAAGTACTATACTGTTGAAACTTAGTGAGTGGATGTATTCTGTGACACGAAAATAGAAAAAAAATAAAAAAGTGGGACATAGACACAACTGAAACTCGAAATATTTTTTTTCATTTTTTTTTTTGAGGTTTTCAAATAACGGGGCCGTCAAGTTTATTTATTTCAGTATTTCAGTAAAAACATGCTTACATTGTATACTTATATCTAGTGACTCTGCACTAAGCAACATTTGCTTGTATCGCAGTAGCCAATACACTCCGTATACAATTTTAAAGTAAACATGATAATATATACCTTACAAATTAAAATATATAATTGAACATATATATGTGTGGGGTATCTATGGATAGGTCTTTAAAAACTATATTAAGGTTTCTAATATCACTTTTTTCTAAAGTGAATACTTTGCGTGACAGACCATTCCAAAGTGGAAAAAAGTGTCCCCCCCCCCCCCTATAACTTCTAAAATAAGAGGATGATAAAACTGAAATAATTATATGATGTACATTACCATAAAAACTACCAACGAAAATTAGTTCGAACGAAATCTATTCAGTAGTTTTACATCAAAAATAGAATTTGTACGGAACCCTCAGTGCGGGAGTCCGACTCGCACTTGGCCAATTTTTATATATTTAGATGATATGATGCTACAAGAATAGCCCTACTGACAGCAAGCGGCCTTTACGGCCTATTTCATTTAAAATTGGCCAAGTGCGAGTCGAACTCCCGCACTGAGGGTTTCGTACAAATTCTATTTTTGACGTATTAAAAAAACTACTGAATAGATTTCGTTCGAACCAATTTTCGTTGGTAGTTTTTATGGTAATGTACATTATATAATTATTTCAGTTTTGTCATCCTCTTATTTTAGAAGTTAGAGGGGGGGGGACACACTTTTTTCCACTTTGGAAGGGTCTGTCACGCAAAGTATTGACTTTAGAAAAAAGTAATATTAGAAACCTTAATATAATTTTTAATGACCTATCCATAGATACCCCACACGTATATGTTCGATGAAAAAAAATATTTCGAGTTTCAGTTCCGACTATGGGGACCCCCCACTTTTTTGATTTTTTTTCTATTTTCGTGTGAAAACCTTGTTGCAGTTCACAGAATACATCCACTCACTAAGTTTCAACAGTATAGTACTTATAGTTTCGGAAAAAAGTGGCTGTGACAGACTGGCGGACAGACAGACAGACAGACAGACAGACAGACAGACATGACGAATCTATAAGGGTCCCGTTTTTTTGCCATTTTGGCTACGGAACCCTAAAAATACGTCTGCCCATACAAAAATATATATCTTTAATCAAATTGGCACACAAACAATCACTTTTGAATCGTGAAAACTAAGAAAATTTCAGTAATATTATTCAATACATCTGAATACATATATGTACATATGTAAAATGTACTAATCTACATAATATTTAATGCGACTCTCTACCACTGGTTCGATATTCTACATCGATCATGGGGAACGATTGGGAACGTCCATCACTTGACCGCAAGTCGAATGTGCCAGTGCGTGTAACAAGTACTGGGTTACCATTAATGGATTCATTACCATCGTCATTTGAGTGATTCACATAAAAAAAGCATTTACTTTTTAAAGGCACAGTTATTTTTACACGCGCGTTGATTTTGGTTTCCACACAAATAATCTTAGACTATATATATTATAGCTTAAAGCCTTCTTCGGAAAATAGACTATCGAAACCAAGAATATTTTTTCAATTCCTACCAGTAGTTCCTGCTATTAACGCGTTCAAACAAACAGACAAACAAACAAAGAACTATTCGGCTTTGTTATATTTGTATGGATGGAAAAATATTAAGGAATAATAATTTCATACTTAGTTTGATTTGTTGTTTGTTTATTCATAGTTAAATTTCGTTTTCTACGAGTATCTGCACAATGAGTACAGAAGATCGTTTGTTGAGGCGCACTACAAGTTTTGCAAATTTATGAACGATGAACCTTATTTTGGAGGCATGATCAAAAAGCATGGCGTCACTTGTCCGAACCCACCGGTAACTAAATACAAATCATATTAATTCTCAGTCTATCGCAGTCCACTGCTGCACATAGGCCTCTCTTAGGGCTCTCCACTCAGCCCGATCCCCGGCGACTCGCATCCAGCTCCTGCCAGCCATCTTGCGCAGATCGTCACTCCACCTGGCCTGAAGGCGACTAACACTGTGATTATAAGAACACCTGCTGTTACGGGTATCAACTCCAGAACTCGTTTACCCCAACAGTTGTCGGTTCTGCAGCTAATATGGCCAGCACACTGCCACTTTAGCTTGCTAATCCGGTGAGCTATGTCGATTAGCTTAGTTTTGTGACTGGAGTAGGCACTCTGATACGATCCCGGTAGCAAAATATAAATTCAATTTTACATGTCACGTATTAATCGATCATTACACAGTTTATTATTTTAGCAGGTACCTATCAGCCTTGTACATATAATTACAGAGTTGAGAGAAGATAAGTGTGCATAGAAGGAAAAAAACCTTTTGCGTCGACCCCGTTAAATGTGGTTAATAGCCAAAATGATGACCATTTCTGTAACATCACTAACTATCTTTACAGAAAACGTACCAACTCTTCAACATGTCATTGCCAGTTGAGAACCTTCACTATGTTTTTCCGTTTGAGAAGTGCAAATTGGAACTAGACGGAGCGATCACTGAAACGGGGGAAAGTGTGTTTAAAGCTTATGGCTTAGCCGAGCTCAGCGCTGGGAAGAAAAAAACTTAACATTGATTATATGTAAATCAATATTCATTAGACCACCAACAGTATTTGCATCGACAATTGACACAAACCGAGACATTCCACATTCAACATATTGCATATTATTGACCTTTGATTTCAGTTTCGTATAGCGTTATCTTTGTCCCACATTATACTAGTATTCTAAACGTGAAAGTTTGTTTGTTTGGAATTGGATGTTTGTCCGTTAATCACGCTGAAAGGAAAGATCGGATTTCGATGGTAACATATTACGTGATAGGATAGGAACCTTGATAGAGCGGGCGAATAATCAATATAAATAAAATATAGAAGAGGACACATTTTATTTTAGAAAAGAATAAAGAGTCGATTCCGTTCGACATTTTAATTAAAGTATGCGCCTAATAATGTCCCACATCATGGCAAAGGTCTCATTCAGTTGAAATCACGATAATGTTTGAACGGGACTTTGAAACTTTTCGACCAAAGTAGAATTCAGAACATTTATTTAACATTACAACGGGACTAAACGCGATATTATTTTTATAAGTACGTGATTTATTGACCAATTAAATACGTGATTGAAAAAAAACTGATCTTTTATTTAATAAAGGATGGATTAATGGTGTAAAAATAACTAAAAAATAATTGAATCCTTGGTCTAACACACCAAAGCCCCAAACTAAGCTCGAAGCTTGTAATATGGATGATAGGGAACGGATAGACAATCTTTATTACCTTTTTATTCATACAAATATACTTAAATATATACATATAAAATCCAGTCCAGGACAAACAGACCAGATGTTTATGCACAATACGTATATGTACATGAACTGCTTAAGTCTAAAAAATTAAAGCTAATCGTTAGTCGTAAACTTCAAGTAGAGGTTACGCTAACGCACAAAAATAATGATATCTTAGGTGAGGTGTCAAATATTTAATAAAACGAAAGATTTGACATTTTCCGAATGTCTCTTGTGTGTGTCCCGATTTTTCGCAGAAAGACAGTCGCAAAAGCGAGGAGCACCGTTAAATAATTGACTCGATTTTCGGGGAAAACGATTCGCTTGGCAATAAATCGATGCCTTAGTTCTTTGGAAGCAACGCATATTTTCCCTTCTTTCGTTAGGGTGAGTTATGCTTTTTACACAATATACGTGTGGGGTATCTATAGATAGGTAGGATTTAAAAATGATATTTTGGTTTCTAATTTCCTTGTTTTCTAAAGTGAATACTTTGCGTGAGAGACCCTTCCAAAGTGGAAAAATATGTCCCCCCTCCCACTCTAACTTCTAATAACTACCAACGAAAATTGGTTTGAACGAAATCTAGTAAGTACTTTTTTTAATACGTCAAAAATGGAATTTGGACGGAACCCCTAGTGCGCGAGTCCAACTCACACTTGGCCGATTTTATTTCATGAGTAACAAAGAGAGAGAGTCGCTCAATTCCGAAAAAATCCTAGTACGAAATTAGGGATGCTTGGAAAAGAAAATCAAACCACCGGGCTCTTTTCCCTACCAGTGTTGATTGATATGGATGCTTGGAATGAAAAGTTTCAAGCATGGCAGGGATGTAGATATTAGTGTTTTCGTAAATTATGATGGTATGCTTGAATCACTTATGATGTTAAATTATTTTTTTAATGTGTATTCTCTCAAACCATTACCAGTATAAACTGCGCTTAAGCAAACACTCTGTACAGAATTACTATCAATTTAAACAATTCAATGGCATATCAAAGATTGTAGATCTACTTCAATTAGGTATGTTTATACGAATAAATGTGGCATTTAATAATGGAAAAAATTATACTTGTTGAATGAATTCTCAACGGAACTATGTATTAAATTAATTTCGTTTGAGTGGTATAAGGCCAGAACGTACTTACGGTTTAGTGAGTAAGGTTTTGTTACGGTATGTTGTTTAAAAGAACATCTACGGTTCTGCTTGCATATTTTGGAATATGTAATGTAAGTATGTAACTATTTCAATTACATCTTTAGTTAAATATTCTTAAACTTATTTAATACTAGCGGCCGCCAGCGACTCCGTCCGCATGGGTTTCGTTTCCGTACACAGTGTGAGAGTGTGACTATAGATTGCTAAAGATATTGTCAATTCGAATCGAACCAGTTATTACTGTTAAAAATACTCCGAGCGCACTAATGAGTTTGAGTTATAAGTAAAACAGACGAATCAGGTGGACCAACCATGCATGAATATGGGCTGTCATTAAAACCTCTTATACAATCGAGAAAAAATCTCGTCATCGCGGTTAAGGCGAACTCGCGTTCCGCAATGTCTTACCGCCATCTGTTATGCTAAATGTGCACTAATCTTAAATTGACGTTAACTGTTACTGAGATTAGCGCGTTCAAACCAATCTGGATCAGGATATTACACGTGTTATTGTGAGTCAACCATGAAAGATAGACATATGCTGTAAAGGGATATTTTTTAGGCCATTTTATGAAGAATATTTCCGTCATACATGATTTTGATGTAACTTTAACCATTAAAGCTGCACACGCGACTGAAGCTTAAGAAATGGAGTAAATTCTCCCGTTTTCCCCACATTTCCCTTCACTACTCTGCTCCTATTTATTGTAGCGTGATGAAAAGTATCCTATAATATGCCCAGGAGTATAAAGAATAATTGTACCAAGTTTCGTCAAAATCCGTCCAGTAGTTTTTGTTTCTATAAAGAACATACAGACAGACAGACAGACAGACAGACAGACAGACAGACAAAAATTTTACTAATTGCATTTTTGGCATCAGTATCGATCACTAATCACCCCCTGATAGTTATTTTGAAAAAATATTTAATGTACAGAATTGACGTCTCTACAGATTTATTATAAGTATAGACTAGCCTTCCGCCTGCGGTTTCAACTACGCGTAATTTCCGTTTTCATATATCCCCCATTTCCCCCCACCTTTCCGGGATTTAAAGTACCCTATGTTCACCGGGGATAATGTAGCTCACCAACAATGAAAGAATTATTCAAATCGGTCCAGTAGTTTTTGAGTTTATTCGTTACATTCAATACTGCAAATCTTTCCTATTTATAATAAAAGTGTAGATATCGTATAGAAAATCTGGTAAAGAAACAATCAAGTAATCAAACTTTCACATTCTAAATATTAGTATGATTACAGTGTTTGCAAGTGATCGTCGAGAGGGTGAATGTAACGTATTTCAACAAGAAGTACGTGAGCGATGTGAAGGCCTACGCCACGAGGTTCGGCCGCAGGAGCCCGTACTACATAAACCTTGAAGGCACGACGCTCCAGACCTGGACGGATAACGTCACGGTACATGTTGTTACCTTTAGACTAAGCGGACTAAACGCGCGATACTTAATAAAATATCGTAAACTAGCGGCCGCCATCCGTCATCCGTGGTTCGAAACCGGGCCCACACATCTGGATTTGTGTCATTAGCTCGGTGGTGCGTGAAAACACCGTGGGAAAACCTGCACATACTACTTTAGTTCAATTAGATCTGAATGTGTAACCATGATCTAATCTGTCTGGTTCCCCTATAAAGGTTACGAAGATCGGATGGCAGTCGCTTCATTTTAATAACCAGAGTCGCCTAATCCTGGATCATGGTCAAAGCAGATCCGAACATAAATGGGTTGGTCATATTTGGCCAGACAGTTATTTCAAGACACTTAATTTGGGCATGTTAAAATACGATTAGAACAAAATCTTAACCAATTTTATAGGCTAGTATATATATATATATATATATATATATATATATATATATATATATATATATATATATATATATAGTACTATAGTATAGTAATTTGATATTTTGATTGTTTTCTCGTAGCTCCACTTCATATTTTACGAGTACCTCCACAATGAGTACAGAAGATCATTCGTGGAGATACATCACAAGTTTTGCAAGTTGATCAACGACGAGCCTTACTTTGGAGGCATGATCAGAAAGCATGGCGTCACTTGTCCCAACCCACCGGTAAATAAATATCCTTGAAGATTCATCATTATCATCCTCACAGCGTTCGATCCGGTTACTTCCTTGGCCGTTGCCTCGGAGCCCAGGGTCTGCTTCTCTACACATTGAATGATCTTCGGCATCCAGTGTGAATTCTATGACAGTCCGTATAACTTTTTGAATTACAAAAATGCATGGACATGTTAATCTGTTCAACCGCACTTAATTTGTAATTAGATTTGACATTATTGGAATATTAAAATTTATTTTTAAAAGGCGTGACTGCTGAATTTTTTCTGGCGTCTCTTCTGAGCAGACCATTCACGTCGAGGCGCTGGTAGAGCGAAAAAAGTTATGGCGTGCAACAGAATCTACTAAGTGAATCAAATTGCTGAATAAATTGCTTCATTTCATTTCTTTCCGTAAAATAGTATTGATATTAGAACATAGCATTACTTAATCATCGCTGACTGCACCAGGGGATTAATGAACTTAATTACCAGTTTGCTAGCGGCCAATGTGGGTTATGTTATAAAACAAATATAAATAGAATAATATTGTTTTCAGAGATCGTATCATCTCTACAATATGTCGTTGCCAGTTGAGAATCTCAACGTCGTCTTTCCATTTGAGAAGTGCAAGGTGGAACTTGACGTAGTGATCACTGCTACCGCCGAGAGCGTGTTCAAGGCTTACGGCTTGGCATTGGTCAAAGCTGGGAAGAAGAAAACTTAACGTGAATCATTTGAAAAATTAACAGACACCCGCCCTGGCTTCGCAGGTGCACATCAACCTCTAAAATTATCAGTGTTGCTCTACTATATGTTGCGTTTATAATACACATAAAGCTTCCTGTTTAATAATTTAAGCTGATTCACACATTAATATCGATTGCGCATTTTTAAAGTCAATAGAGACGGACAGAAGAAAGCGATTTTGATGTATACCATCCAGTGATAAGAATCATCTGTATAATCTCAGGCAATCTGTATAATCTGGTATTCTTTGTAATACCTAAACAATGTATACTTACATTATTATATCTACTATAGTAAATACACTTAATTTTATTATTAACTAGCGGCCGCCCGCGACTCCGTCCGCGTGGATTCGGGTAAACCTCAAAAATTGTAGCCTATGTGTTATTCTGATGTATAAGCTATATTGTGGTAAAGTTTCATTCAAATCCATTCAGTAGTTTTTACGTGAAAGAGTAACAAACATCCATACATCCATACATCCATACTTACAAACTTTCGCCTTTATAATAGTAGTAGGATATTACCAATTAAATGAAATATTAAGGTCTTTAGATATGACACAGATAGCTTTTATGTTACAAAACGGCATAATTTGATGAAACAATAAAGTAAATTGAGCATGGCAACTCAATGCGGAACAGTTATTTTATTACAAAATAGTTTTTACCCGCGGCTTCGCCGGCGATATCAAGTCTCCTGTTTTATCCCATAGGAGCATTTAATCGGGTTAAAAAGTGTCCTTAAACCTGACTAAGATTATACCCATACCTCGCCTGCATACCACATTTCATCAAAATCCGTTCAGTAGTTTCAGCGTGATTGACGGACAAACATCCAAACAAACTTCCACATTTATAATATTTTATTGTGTGATACCCTGCATAGATTATACGTACATATTAACCGAAGCTGAATTTACGCTAGAAGACCAATAAAATTACAGCCTCGTGATTTTAACAAGGAATCCTTATAATAATAATTGTGACATTAAATACCAAAGTTTTCTTTTGTTCATGCGGACGCATCGTGTCCGCCTAGTGTGTTTTTACGTACTTAATATCAATGTACTATTTTTTTAAATTGAAAAATAAGAAATGCAGAAAATAGTTCCAATTTAGATACTAAATAGGAGTATCTATATTATGTGGATTCCTGATTTGTTTCTTCTGCTCAGACGGACATACATAGAGTCAGTGAAAATTTAATGAATGGTGTTTCTAGTGCTTGAAAGTGGTCGTCGAAAGGCATACTTGATAAAAGTTCGTCAGAGATGGCAAACTGTACATTCACAAGGTTTGATCGCAGGAGCTTATTACCTGAACGTCGAAGGGTGGACTCTGCATACCTGTACTCTCACGATTGACTATTTTATCATATTAATACCTGCCATATAATTACTTGTATTAAATCATGACGTTCCATTAAGAAAATGGCAGCCAACATACTGTGCGACATTAAAAAAAAACAAGAACTGTCTCGTTACCTCAGCTGATCCCAAGTGACGATGAATGTTGGTATTAAAAAAAAGTAAATGAATCACAATATTAGTGTTCCTAATTAATGAGGTACAAATGTAATTTACCCCAAAAAACATTCTTTAAGGGTCGAATTTTGCATTGAAAATAAACCCGTTTCAAGAAGGAACAACACATTGAAACAAAATTAATTGGCTTACTCGCTTTTTCAAAGACTGAACAGAACTTGATCATGTTAAGTGGTGATAAAAATAGGTCGTATTATTATTATTTTTTCTTTCTGTTACATAATACCTTCTATCCTGCCACTCTTCTTAATTCAATAAATATATTGTTTATGGTATGGCTCTTCAAAATGTCATTGCCGCTTGAGAAATAGTCCAGGAATTTTAGATTTTATCTGCGGAATAATTCCTAGTGAGCTGAATTTTTGTATACACCTTTATTACGATATTGTTATGATAATGTGAAAAATCGACATTGATATCGTGCCGGCTAAAAAAGTTATAGGGGTCCAAACGTCACGAAAATCAGTTTTTCGCAAATATCTCGCGATCTATTGCTCAAAGGTCAATAATGGTTTTATAAAAGTTGTTCGTCGTAAAATTGTCTACAAAAAAGGTCTCTTGCATTTTTCTGTAGAATTAACCGTTTTTGAAATAGAGACTAGAACGCACTCACATATGCTATTGTATACCGTACGGCGCATACCAATGCTAAAACCCTATTGTTTGTTTTTTCCCTTTTTTGTTTGTGTGTTTTTTGTTAGTATAATGATCTACATGTAGAAATATAAAGGACTTGTAATACTAGCACAGTTAGGAAAATAGGAGTATCAACTATAAAAAACTAAGTGGCAATTTTTTTTGTCACTTTATAACTCAAGAACGGGCTCATCGATCCAAACCAAACTTTCAGGGCTTGTACAAACTACTTAAAAGATGTTTTATGTGAAGTTTGAACAAAATCGGTCGCTTCACTTTATACGTAGCGAAGCACGTACCGGGCCGCTAGTAATGATATAGATATGCAATGTGAATTTTAGCAATTTTGATCCACGATCTGCGAAAAAAAATATAGTGGGCTGAATTTTTGTATACGCCTTTATTATGATATTGTGATGAAGATGTGAAAAATCGACATTAATATCGTGCCGGCTAAAAAAGTTATAGGGGTCCAAACGTCACTGGACATAGCATATCTATTTAATTACTAGCGGCCCGGTACGTGCTTCGCTACGTATAAAGTGAACGACCGATTTTGTTCAATCTTCACATAAAACATCTACTAAGTAGTTTGTACAAACCCTGAAAATTTGGTTTAGATCGGTGAGCCCGTTCTTGAGTTATAAAGTGACAAAAAAAATTGCCACTTAGTTTTTTATAGTTGATATTCCAATTTTCCTGACTGTACTAGTATTACAAGTCCTTTATATTTCTATATGTAGAACATCATACTAACAAAAAACACACAAACAAAAAAGGGAAAAAAACAAACAATAGGGTTTAAGCATTGGTATGCGCCGTACGGTATACAATACCATATGTGAGTGCGTTCTAGTCTCTATTTCAAAAACGGTTAATTCTACAGAAAAATGCAAGAGACCTTTTTAGGGTTCCATAGCCAAAATGGCAAAAAAACGGAACCCTTATAGATTCGTCATGTCTGTCTGTCTGTCTGTCTGTCTGTCCGCCAGTCTGTCACAGCCACTTTTTTCCGAAACTATAAGTACTATACTATTGAAACTTGGTGAGTAGATGTATTCTGTGAACCGCAACAAGGTTTTCACACGAACATAGAAAAAAAAATGAAAAAATGGGGGGTCCCCATAGTTAGAACTGAAACTGAAAATATTTTTTTTCATTGAACATATACGTGTGGGGTATCTATGAATAGGTCTTTAAAAATTAGATTGAGGTATCTAAGCTCATTTTTTTCTCAAGTGAAAACTTTGCGTGACAGACTCTTCCAAAGTGGAAAAAAGTGTGTCCCCCCCCTCTAACTTCTAAAGTAAGAGGCTGATAAATTTGAAATAAATATATAATGTACATTACCATAAAAACTACCAACGAAAATTGGTTTGAACGAAATCTATTCAGTAGTTTTTTTAATACGTCAAAAATAGAATTTGTACGGAACCCTCAGTGCGGGAGTCCGACTCGCACTTGGCCAATTTTTTGTAGACAATTTTACGACGAACAACTTTTATAAAACCATTATTGACCTCTGAGCAATAGATCGCGAGATATTTGCGAAAAACTGATTTTCGTGACGTTTGGACCCCTATAACTTTTTTAGCCGGCACGATATCAATGTCGATTTTTCACATCATCATTACAATATCATAATAAAGGTGTATACAAAAATTCAGCTCACTAGGAATTGTTCCGCAGATCGTGGATTAAAATTGCTAAAATTACTGGACTAAAATATAGTTACATTTTTCGTTTGGGTGGAAGTAAAGTTCGAAATTACTGATACCCACGAGAGCATGTTCAAAGCTTTACATCTTAGCTTTCGTCCATCCTTGGAAGCATACAAAAGGGTTCTGAATCTATTACATAAATTGTTTGAATTGTTCGTTATGTTAATTTCTATCACCCTGAAAAACGGCTCAATAGATAAATAAATGAACGAGTTGTTCAATACCTTTAACATCTTAGTTGTTTTCTTACGACACCCAACGAAATGTGGTACCTCACCCACCAAGTACTATTAGAGCTCTTGGTCGCACTGAATTGCACATGATCGATAGATTTATCATTTTATGCTATTATGTTGTAAATAGACTTAAATGTGGTGTATTTAGTATTTTATCAATAAAGTTAATTGAGCGTGATGACCTCAGTGCGGAAATTATAAAAACAGTGATCCGAAGGTTCAGTATAAACGAGATAATGTGTACTTGATAGTTAGAATATGCAAATTATATGAAATAGCGGACCCTGGACTCCAAGGCAATGGCCGAGGATGCGACCGGGACAAACGCTAGGATGATGATGATGATGATGAAATAGCCGACCTACCTTGCTGCGTTAGCGGTCCGGCCTGTCGTCCCATATTCCAGTCTAAGTGATCACCTTTGTCTTAATAATATTAACCACCAAGTAAAATTTTCCACTCCTCCTAAGTTTGCCAGAACATCAGCGTTGCTGCGGCTGCCTACGCCGCCGTAGTAACTCATGCTGAGGCACGGACCTGATTGGCATAACACACACAAGCTCCTTGTTCAAATATAATATCTTGTTAGTCGTTCACTTTTGTATTTATTTTGATTTTTCATTATTTTTTGTTGTATTATATTCTTCTTATTATTGAACTGTTTATGTAACTATTTGTGTTTTGTCAATAAATGTATTTTCTTTCTTTATTTCTTTCTAAGTTGTAGCAAAGAAGGAACATAATAACTTTCAACCCCAATAACAATGCATGTAAAGAAGTAACATTAGAACTTTCAACCCCAATAACAATCCTTTAGGGGGCGAATTTTGCAAAAGTCCTGTGTTTGCCAGCACCCATTATCTATAAGATGAAAACCATACATAATTTTGAAATTCCAGCACTTAAGATTGTGAGGTTTCGTTATCAGTCAGTGAGGTCTTTCGCTTCAAAATCTGAATATATAGAAGATTTAGTGGCTCTGAGGCGCCAATCCTAGGCCTATTTCCCAGGCTGGACACTACAGGTACATTATTTTAATAGCAGAACACCTTTTTTGTCGTAGGTAAACGGTTTTACGCGCGAAGCCATAAAGGCTAGTTAGGCCTGCAGCCCTGAGTGGGACTCAGAACTAAAGATGTTCGTTCCATTACTCACTAAACACCTAAAGTTTCCTTCGCACCCTGGCAGGGAAGGATCGGTGTCCGTTGTTTGGCGCTAGACCGAGCCGTCCCGGAATAGCAGAACACCTAGGTGATCTAGGGTACCAAAATTTAACCGTGGAACATCCAGGTGAGTTACTTTGGTGTTCCACGGGTTAGCAAGGACGCTATTAGCACAATGGTTACAGCTTTCTACGTTTTGCAAAGAACCCCTATTTCGGCTGCGTTTTTGCGGTGCGTTTTAAAGACTCCGTTTTGGTATATAAATAGCAAAGTATGAATTTTTTTTATGTGCAGTATCGTTCCGACATGTTGATTAAAAGCATATTTATACTTCTGCTCACAAGTATAGGAATATGTACTGTAAGTATTTTTATGCTATCAAATATTATTCCTAAAAAAATGTTTGATCACTTCATATTTCTTTACAACTAGTTTTATAATATTATCAATGAAATATAAAATGCCTAATTGAAATAAACTCACTTTAATGAAAAATACTTGTATAAAGTTTGTATTTCAAAGAACAAATAGATTTAATAAATATTGAACAACAGATACAACAAATGTAGCTCATGCTCAACAAGACTATTTCGCGGCCGAGATTTGAACCTGAGACCTAAACTATATCAGCGTCAGTCAAGATGTCTAATAAAATGGAATTTTCAGTGTATAGATGCGGTCATCGAGAGAGCGAATGTGACATATTTCAACAAGAAGTACGTCAGCGATTTGAAGATATACATTACTAGGTTCAGTCGCAAGAGCCCGTACTATATAAACCTCGAGGGAACGATGCTGCAGACCTGGACAGATAATGTCACGGTTAACTATTTTAACATATTCAAATCCACATAATGTTTTCTTAGGTTCACGCGACTCTTACTCATGAAACAAAACTTCTTTTAAACGCATAGAATCGCGGTTCCGTGTTCACGGCTGCTAAAAAGCCGAAACGTCTGGTTTTCCAATAAACATATAGTTTAAAATAATACCGAGATTCTATATCCGTTTTAAAGAAAATTTATATCATATTCAAATCTAGTTGCTATGGTGGTTCAGTTAACGTACTTGCACAAAGCCTGCTTGATAATATCTCGATATGGCAAGCCACTGATCCGGCCTAGACCATATAACAATATTATGTGCTTTCTTGTACTGCGAATCGGAAGAGATTATGGGACACAAAAAAGTCTAGTCTCCCCTTATCTTATCAAACACTAGATTTTACCCGTGGTTTTGTCCCCGTTATCAAGATCCCTATTTTATTTCATAGGAGCATTTAATCGGGATAAATATAGCATAAAATTTATACAAAAAGCATAGTTGTTAATATTTATTGTTTGTTTTCTCATAGTTACATTTCATATTCTTCGAATATCTCCACAATGAGTACAGAAGATCGTTTGTGGAGGCGCACTACACGTTTTGCAACTTTGTCAACGATGATCCTTACGTTGGAGGCATGATCAAAAAGTATGGCGTCAATTGTCCCAGCCCACCGGTAAATTTACAATAACACACATCTAATTGGACACAAAATAAGACTAATTAGCAAAACTTATCTGCGTCGCTATTAAAAAAATATTTACTTTACTACATATTTTATCATTAAATACGACAAGTAGTTGTATAAACCGATCAGATCATACTACACCTATACCGAAAAAAACCAAAAAAAATATCGTCGAAATCGCTTGATATCCATAATACATACGACGACGCATTCTCGAACAAACAAAATAAAATTGATATCAGTATTCATTCTACGTATTTGCAATAAAAAATGTTATCAAATGAGGAAGTCCACTTTGGTCACCCTAATTTTGTGCTTATGCATTATACTTCGTGTTAATATTATTCTTCTACTAATTACTTTTACTTCTTACTAGCGGCCCGTCACGCGGTTTCACCCGCGTCCCGAGGGAACTACTTTTCGTACCGAGATAAAATATAGCCTTTGTTACTCAGGGTGAATGTAGCTTTTCGATGGTGAAAGAATTTTTGAAATCGGTGCAACTACTTTTGAATTTATTCGTTACAAATATCTTTCCTCTCAATAATATTCTTCTTCTTAAAATTTAAGAGCGCCGCTCTTGTCGGTGAAGCACCTTCCATTCTTCCCTGGACTCCGCCAGTGTCTTTACCTCTCTATACGTCCTGACTTTGAGCCTCTCTTTTATCTGTTGCATGTAGTCCCTTCTTGGTCTTCCCCTTCCCCTTCTTCCTTCTATTTTCCCTTCCAATATTGTTCTTATCAATTTGTCATGTCGTATGAGGTGCCCGAACATATTTCCTCTTCTTATCTCTATTAATTCTAACAGACTTCTCTTCTCTTTGACCATTTCCAGTACCTCCTCATTCGTTTTCTTCTCCATCCAGCTAACACCTTTTAACCTTCTCCAACACCACATCTCAAAAGCTTCTAGACGCTCTCGGTCCCTCTGTGTTGTTGTCCACGTCTCACAGCCATATAGTGCTATACTCCATATATATAATTTAATAAACTTTTTCCGGATAGGTAAGGCTATTGTTGATTTAAAAATATGTCTCATCTGGTTGAATTTCGTTTTTGCTATTGCTATTCTAGTTATTATATCGGGTGAGCATCTGGAGTCGCTAGTAATTAAACTTCCTAAATATTTAAATGATTTTACTTGATCTATGTTTTCATTTCTAAGTCTTATCGGTATACTATCTATTGCAAATTTTGATATTGTAAGGGCTTTGGTCTTTTTTACGTTTATTTTCATTCCATGTTCCTCAAAGATTTCGTCCATTGTCTGAATTAAATTCTGTAATTGCATAGGACTATCAGCGATTGCGGCTATGTCGTCAGCGAATCTAATAAATACGACTTTTTCCCCGTTAAATGTAACCCCCCCCTTTCCTGTATCTATAATTCTTTGTATAGCAAACTCTATGAATATATTGAAAATGGTAGGTGAGAGTGGACAACCCTGTCTTACGCCTTGTCTAATCTTTGCTTTTGCTTCCTCTTCTCCAACTTTTACCATTGTTTCTTGCTCTTTATATAACTCATAGATTATTTTTCTGTCCCTGTAGTCTAATTTTATTGCTTTCAAACAGCTCATCATTTTTTTCCAATCTACTCTATCAAACGCTTTCTCTAAATCTATAAATGCTATGTGAGTATTGAGTCCTACATCCATTCTTCTGTCTATTATTAACCTTAGTGCCAAAATTGCTTCTCTAGTTCCTCTACCTTGTCTGAACCCGTATTGATCATGTCCAAGAAACTCCTCTGTTTTAATTTTTATCCTGTTTTGTATGATTTTAACTAAAATTTTTGATGCTTGGGATATAATACTGATTGTTCTGTGTTCCTCACATTTAAGTGTATTAACTTTTTTTGGAATAGTAACGGTTCTGCTTATTTGGAAATCTGTAGGTATTTTTCCTGTCAAATACATATCTTCTCATATTCATAATACATATCAATAATATTGGTATAGATTAATTATTTATTGCTTGCAGCGACAATACAACCTCATGAACATGACATTTACATTGGCCCTTGAAGCACTTCAATACGTGTTTCCGTTTGAGAGGTGCAAGGTGGAAGTTGAGGCTGTCATCACGAGCACGGAGGAGTCCATATTCAAAGCCTACGGCATAGGGGTGATTAAGACTGGAAAGAAGAAAAATAAACACTAACTATTCAATAAAGTCTGTAACTAGCCGCTCTTTATGTTTTTACTATGGTTTTCCACCTTTCCGTCTTAAAACATTACATCGATTTAAAAACTCGCAATAATATCCTCTGCATAGTCTTAAAGATCCAAGCATTGATGCGCAAGTACCAGTTTGATTGCTATTCTGACATATAAATAACGTCGTTGAAGTTCTAACACCACGAAAGGTTTCTTTACACGTTTGACATAGTGATTTCGTTTGGTATAGAATCAGATTCTCTACCGAATGGCAGCATAATGTAGACATTATGATCAAAGTTCCATGTAAACTTTCAACCTCAAAAAGCACTCATTGGTCGTCGAATTTTGCAGAATCTGTAACTTAGTCCATTTCAGCTTAGATGATCTCTGTAAAATCTGTCACAGAGATATAATTCCTAGACCTAAACTTCTTATGCGTATTTAAAATTAATTTCAAGGCAATAAACACCACGAGTAATTCATATTATTTTCTATAGGGTCTTATCGGCTCATCTTAGGTGAAATGGACTATAGTTTATACTGGACCCTCAATTCACCCCCAACTCGCAATTAACAATTGCGTATTAAGTTTTGCACGCTCAATTTACTGCGTTTTTAAATAAATAATATACCTAAATGTATGTATGTGCCATTTTATTATAACAACAATAATTGATTAGGCTATATTTGGATATTTCATTTAAAAGCTTAAATTGATAGCTCATGAGTATTAAATGTATTATAATGCCGAGGTTATACTGGTCACGAAACTATATTTCGTTATATTGGAATTCACGTTAAGCCGTTGGTCCTGCGCCTTATAGCTACGGCCGTGTCAGATTGCTGTCCCACCGAACTATGAGAGTGAGGGAATAGAGAGTGCACCTGCTCTTGCGCACATATGTACATGTGCACTACGAGAGGGCTGCCTTTTAAGTTTTGTCGTTTGAAGAAAAAAACAAAACTACAACATTTTTGTCGTTGTTATTATTTTAAAGAGTATTTATTACGTAGATTAATGCAGTTTTCCATTTGCTCGAATAAGTTTTTTAAGTAATAATTTCAATCCAAAGTGAGGGTGTTTAATTAGGCTAACTTGAAGCATCAACTGCTTCTTCACTGGACTAGAATCTTTGACCAAGAAGTTTTTTTTTAATTTTAGGTATTGTAAAGGATTCTTTAGGGTTTAGGTTAGGTCTGTACCGGGCTAGGTCAATTTATTTAATGTTTTTATTCTTCAATTGCTGAATCGTATGTCGAACGCTGTGTGAGCTCGCATTGTCATAGTGTAAGCTGACGCGTCGCTCAGGGTGTGATTTCCTAAGTTCGGAGATGACTTCTGGTGAACAAACTGTTTTATACTATTCTTCATTAACCGTTCCACGAACACCATGTGCAATCGTCGCAACATGGCGAATTTTTTGCGACGATCGCGGCCAATGTCTCCTTTGAAATGCTTCGAGAGCGAACAACTTCGGTCAGCTTCGCCTTGTTTTGAAAGATACATATTCTTAAATGATGTTTGAAATCAGGATTGTAAGCATAGACCCATGATTCTTCATCACTGATGATATCGTAGACGAGATTTGACTCTCCCCAATCTAACCTTGGAAGAATTTTCTTACACTATTTGCCGCGACCCACCTTTTGATCGTGGGAAAGCAAATGGGAGATCAAACGGGAAACTAGCATTCTCACACCAAACTCTTAATGAAAAATCTTATAAATGGTTTTCCCTGAGATGCCTAATAAAGCCTCTTTCTCTCGATATATTACATGACGATCTTTGAGAATTACTTGTCTCACGGCAACGATGTTAACTTCAGTGAAGTCAAATTTTGGACGTTCTTCACGAGATTAGTCACTGAGACTAGAGTTTCCACGCTGGAATTCTAAATACCAGTTTTTGATAATCTGCAGACATGGAGCTTCCTTGTCGTATACAGGTCATAGTACTTCGAAACACTAAAGTCGTGTCAGGTCACTTCGAAAGTTGTATAAAATTATTGCACAGGTATTTTCCTTAGTAAGAAGCATCCTTGTACGCGACCTGCCAGGTTTAGAACGATGTTGCGACTAAAGTAAAGCATTAATCCTTACACTTTAAATTGTTTTCACGTTCTTAAATAAAGCGATTTTGAATATTCAACAATTCGAAATTCAAAATTGGCGGGAAATATTTAAACGACAGAACTTAAAAGGCAGCCTTTGTATAATATATCCTGCATAACTTGCTGATCGTAAGGTCGCCATGGCCGAATACAGCCGGAGGGGTATTATAATATTAATTCTACAAGAGCAATCACTAAATAAAAGATATTATGATTTATATGAAGCGGCACGTTTGACGTGTGAAAAAAATAGAGAAAATCATGAAACAAGTGAAGAGCATGCCGCCAGCACGTAAGCAATTTGGCATCATAATGTAGACATTCTGATGCCATTCGGTAGAAAATGCCTACATCAAAACATAGATGTTGTGACGTAGGCATCTACTTCGAACGTATTTTGATCAATCCTACCCTAGTTTTAATGAAACTTAGTCCATTTTAAACCGACTGAGCCTAATAAGGCTTTGCACGCATAAAGCTACTATGACGTAAGCATCCCCTTAGAAATACTTGATAAATTCCACTTTAATAGGCCACGCGGACGAAGTCGCGGGCGCCAGCTAATCTATAATATAAACTATAATATACTCAATACTTTTAAAATATAATACTATTTTTTTCGAAAAGCTGAAGAGTTTGTTTGTTTGTTACCACACGACCAATGGGCGGCGGGTTAAAATATAAAAGTTATCTTTCTATATTATATGTATAAAGCTAATCTTTGCCAATATCCAAAGTGCTTACGTGCTGGCGGCATGCTTTCACTTGTTTCATGATTTTCTCTATTTTATTCACACGTCAAACGTGTGTAAAAAATAGAGAGTGCGTAGTGCTTGCTCTTGTAAAATTAATATTATAATACCCCTCCGGCTGTATTCGGCCATGGCGACCTTACGATCAGCCAGTTATGCAGGATATATTATAGTGCACATGTACAATGTACATATGTGCGCAAGAGCAGGTGCACTCTCTATTCCCTCACTCTCATAGTTCGGTGGGACAGCAATCTCACACGGCCGTAGCTATAAGGCGCAGGACCAACGGCTTAACGTGAATTCCAATATAACGAAATATACATAGTTTCGTGACCAGTATAACCTCGGCATTATAATACATTTAATACTCATGAGCTATCAATTTAAGCTTTTAAATGAAATATCCAAATGTAGCCTAATCAATTATTGTTATTATAATAAAATGGCACATACATACATTTAGGTATATTATTTATTTAAAAACGCAGTAAATTGACCGTGGTAAACTAAATACGCAATTATTAATTGCGAGTTCGGGGTGCATTGAGGGTTCAGTATAAACTATAGTCCATTTCACCTAAGATGAACCCGGTGACAGTTGATGGTTCATAGGAAAATGGACACTATTCTAAAGCAATAAGACCCTATAGAAAATAATATATGTATGTAAATTGCTCGTGGTGTTTATTGCCTTGAAATAAATTTTAAATACGTATAAGAAGTATAGGTATCTCTGTGACAGATTTAACAGAGATCATCTAAGCTGAAATGGACTAAGTTACAGATTCTGCAAAATTCGACACCCAAGGAGTGCTTTTTGAGGTTGTAAGTTTACATGGAACTTTCATTTACAATTTAATTGAGTGTAAAATGTTGCGTGGTGGTTTTTTGTGTAGTTGGCTGAAAACGCGGCTGGGTCGACAATTTAGCATCTTGTTTTGAATAAGGAACCCTTATGACATTGTATAAATAACATGGTTGTCAGTTCTGTACGTGCAGAATCGGTTGGACATGTAAACATGTTAGTCAAGAAACCATTAACAGTTCTTCTTTTGTTTATAGGAATATGTTATGTAAGTATCTCTTTTAAAATAAACCTAGGCAATTTTTTTTATTAAAAATTAAGTTATCAAATTAATTGATCTTTATGTACAGAATCTAAATGTTTAATTTGATAAAAACTATATCTTAAATAATGCATGCACTTGTTGCTAACGTAACTAAATTCTTCCAAAATACTTCCATTTGCTTTTCGAAGAAAAATATGTTAATATTTCACTTAAAACTCTCGCGTTGCATTATAATTAGACAACTTTTGAACGGGGCTAAACGCGGTATTATAATTTTTATGAGTACTTGCGTACTTACTTTGACGTTTCGACTTCGATGCTGCAGCCGTGGTCACAAGCGAACATAGTTCGCTGCTTTAGCATATTTTTTATTCCATTTCTTAATCAGATGCTTTTTAGCTGAGGATTAATGCCATAAAATCATTCATATTTTACAGTGCTGGGAAGTGACAATAGAGAAAGCAAATATAACATATTATGACGAGAAGTACATGTCAGATGCGAAGTTCTACGTAACGCGGTTCGGTCGCAGGAGCCCGTACTACATGAACTTGGAAGGAATGCTCCTTAAATCCTGGACAGAAAACGTCACGGTTAATCATTTTAATTATCATCCTCCAAGCGTTTATCCCGTTTCTGTGCGGGGTCCGCTTTGACCATGATCCAGGATTTGGCGAGTCTGGTTATTACAGTGAGGCGATATACGTGTTTCGTCCATCATATAACATGGATTCCTTTAAAGCAAGCGTGAAGTATCTTGCGGGCTGTTATGGCGATGCCACCAATGAAACCACTTTGGTTCCGCATCCTTCATGGGCTCTTCTTTTGCTTGCCATCGGGCAACATACCGTGCTTTAATAAAAAAAAACCTTGTATATCCTGCTATCACTGATATATTTTTCGAGTTCACCTTCTTGTTTCCGTGTAGTTTTGAAGGTACTGATACAGACCCGACCCAAGGAAAGAGATGCGGTAGTAACTAATTTTCTTGACCGTCTACTGCTAATTCCCCATCATTAAAAAATGTCAGCTATAAAATAAAACTAATTGTTACTATTGTGTTTTGGTAGGCACATGTAGTTGTCTACGAGTATCTCCACAATGAGTACAGAAGATCTTTTATTGAGTTGCACTACAATTACTGCAAATTTATTAGAGAGGAGCCCTTCTTTGCAAGTATTTTGAGAAATCTTGGCGTGGGTTGTCCCTTACTAGCGGTAAGAAATCCTTTGACATTTTTTACACCGAGAAAACATACCTTGATAACGCGGACAAAGCCAGCGAATGTATTATTATAAAAAACTCGTATTAAAGTGTTCACGGACACAAACAATAGGATTATACGATAGGACTTTTCGTGTATTTTTCAACTTCTCAATCTAATTATTGATCTGTTTTTCAGGGCCCATACAGTCTTTTAAATATGTCATTGGTGCTTGAAAACTTTCATTATGTTTTACCATTTGAGAAAGGCAAGGTACATTTTGAGTTGGAGACCACTGAAACCAAGGAGAATATAGCGAAAGCTTACGCCATAGGGTCGATCAAAGTTGGAAGGAGGAAACATTAACATGAATATGACAGCATAAGAGATGCGTTTCAATAATACCTAAATCAATTGCGAATAAATATAATAAATGTGATGATTGCTTGTTTCATTATAGGCCTGCGTCCGGCGACCTTTTTGTCGGAACATAGGTATCAGGCTGAAACTTTCTAGATCGCTTCATTTCAGTGAGTCGGACAAACTTTGTATGTGACAAACATCTCGGTAGTGGGGATTAATTTTGCTAGAGGCCTTGAAACATTTCGATAAGTCCGGGAACCAAAAATTTACTAATAAAAGCCAAGATTCTCACTAATAGAAGACAGTTTTATTTGGGCCCACCAACAATCGGTAACGTTTAAGAGAAAAAGAACTGCGTAAAAAATGTATATGTTTTTTTATGAATATTGCAATTGAAGTGAATTTCAAACGAAACCGGAGTCATAAAACTAAAATAAAAAGCCTTATTTCGATTATATCCGTGAACTATCTGTCCAAAGATTAGTAAACAATGGCTGACATACAGATAACTGAAGGAAAAAAAGATTTTATCAATAGAATTAAAATATATCACTTGAAATCGAACATAAAGGAGACGCAATTTACTTTTGGAACGGTTTTCACGCCTATTTTTATCTAAGGCGGTGATTGGTAGTGACTTTTAATCATTTAATTAATGAAATAAAATAATTCGAATAAACAATACAAAAAAAAAACCGTATAACGGAACGCAAGTGCTAGTCTATTGCCATTTTGATTTTATTTAAAAACGGAATATAAAATGTCAGAAACCTCCCGTCTGTCAACGGTCATTAATGGTTTTACTATACAATTTAAAAAAGCTGTAGTTTGTTTGTTTGTTTTTACACGTCACTATCAGGAACAGCTGGTTCGAATTGAAAAAATATATTATCCATTAGTCGAGGCAGGCTTAAACTAAAAAATGTTAAGCTATAGTTTAAGACTATGTGTGCGAAACCTTATTCCACGCGGACAAAGTCACAGGCGGCCACTAGTCATTATAAATTGCTTTTACTTCAGATATATAGGAAAAACATAATGGAAAATCGCCCTTATGTGTAAGACTTTACGGTTCAGGCGTTGAACGTCAGGAAAGCAAAATTACAGATTGCTTTATGAGGTTAATACATATTTCCACATCTTATTTCTAACGATTCCGGTTATAATATGAAAAAGTAATGTTACCACTATAATCTGGAGATTATAAGGAATAAAAATTAATTGATACCCATTTTGTAAATAAACGCTATTATGTGGGCCTAACTCTCCATACGAAAACGATTGTCTCCTTTAAAGATTAATTTATGAGAAAGTCAAAAAGTAGATTGTCCGATCAACTAATGGGGACTATGCGCCAATCGGACATACTGAAAATGTTGGAAATTCCGACTCAAAAAAGTGTTTTTTTTTTATGTCTTCGTCATAATTAATATAATAAAACAGTAACTATAATAAACCCGTTGTTGTCCGATAAAATTTCTGAGTATTATTGGCACCCGGACTTATCGAAATGTTTCAAGGCCTCTAGCAAAATTAATCGCCACTACCGAGATGTTTGTCACATACAAAGTTTGTCCGACTCACTGAATTGAACCGATCTAGAAAGTTTCAGCCCGATACTTATGACCCGACAAAAAGGTTGCCGGACGCAGGCCTATTACTTGAATTTCGTTCAGTCAGAATAAATAGTGATACTTAAGGTACTCATATAAAAAGACAAAATAGATTTTTGTCAAAAAAGTCGACACATTGAAAATGTCTTAAAGATCAGTTTAGGCGGAATCAGTGGCGTGCATAGGTTTTGTCACTTGGTAGGCACTAAAACTATTATGCATAACTAACCCAATTGATGGCAATTTTGAAAATGATGATAAAAACAATTGATAGCCATGTATCGTTGGCTTGTCAATATCAGCTGTTGTTCACTAACAAAATTCTTGAAACATAGGTACCAATCACCGCAATTTATTCATTGTTGTATATTCAAACACAGCACAAAATAATAACACAACGCCACTTTAGTTACATCATGAATTTGAAAACCCAAATTTAAATTATACATTGTTAAAGATTTACTCGCATTATGTTCTATAAAATAAACAGAAGAAAAACATGGCTGACGTAATTTGTGTAATAGAAAAATATTTAACTACTTTCTAATGCCTAAAACGGAAATAGGCTCAAATTGGAATAAAAACTAAAAGTTTAACATCATTAATTAATTTATTCGAAATTCAACTAACCAATTACTTGTAAAAAGATAGGTATTTAATGTTATGTTTTTAGATTTTAGTTGTAAAAATTATTAGTATGGAACACGAGAACGCTGAAATTGATTGATTTTAGCGCCATCTATTGACGTGCAGATAGAACTATCAAGTACATTTAGCTCAATAGGCTAGTTGCCTCATATCACCATTTATAAAATCACTTTTAATTCGAATATTATTCCGTACAAGGGTCCAAAATATGTAAACTTCATTAAATATAAATACGGGATTGCTACAAAAATTCAACTTAAACCCGATACATTTTTACTTTTTTTTCTCTTGATTATAAAACACCGTCCGCCATGATTCTACGTCACCAACATTGTAAACAACACAAATTCAAACGACAGTTTCGACAGGTTATTCGTGGTCTTTTATTTAAACGCGTTGATTGTTGTTTATTTCACTATTAAAATATTGTACATTTCACATTTATTGAAAACAAACCTGCCCAAAATAGATACTTTGATGGTTGCAAAATGTTTTGCTTCAAATTTTGATTCGCAAATTCTCATCACTGGGTACTTTAATCCACAACTTCTTATTGATGTATTCTTACATTCACGCACGATACAATAGTGGTAATTCATAAATCTATACCTATAAAACTCAAAGGTGACTGACTGATTGACTGACTGACTGACTGATTACATAGTGATCTATCAACGCACAGCCCAAACCACTGGACGGATTGGGCTGAAATTTTGTATGCAGGTAGATGTTATGACGTAGGCATCCGCTAAGAAAGGATTTTGATTAATTCAACCCCCGGGGGGGTAAAATAGGGGATGAACGTTAGTATGAAACTTTGTCATTTTTTAACCGATCGGTTTGAGACTTTGCATTCATAAAGCTACTATGACGTAGGCATCGCCTAATTAATGAGATTAATAAATTCCAACCCCCAAGTGGGTAAAATAGGGGATTAACTTTAGTATGAAACTTTGTCATTTTTAACCGATCGGGCTGAGACTTTGCATTCATAAAGATAATATGACGTAGGCATCCCCTTTCAAAGATTATTTAAAAAATCGACCCCTAACGGGAAAAAAAGTTGATATAGAAACCAAAATCCACGCGGACGAAGTCGCGGGCGCCCGCTAGTGTATCATGTAATCTCTACGAAGACATGGTTTTAATTCCGATAAACACTTTTTGGTTATGTCACGCGTATTGTTGACAAGAACAGTGACGCCACGGCACAGACCATCATGGCGGACGGCGTTTACGGTAGTATAGTGAAATTAATAATTTAAAATTCAAAATACAGTTGGACAGGTGCTTCAAAAAATTTCATATTTTTTTTATGTTGTAATATAATCGTAATGAACCGTTCTATCAAATAATAAAAATAGTGGCAACTAGCCTATTCTTAGTCCGCTCAACGCGAAATAAAAATTTAAAGTAAACTATTACATTTGCATATCAAAAACATCATTTAACTTCTATAGAGACAATTTTATCATTTTATAGGTTAAAAAAAATAATGAAAGCTTAAGAATTTTTTAATTTTTTATTTTTTTATTAAGAAATAAGTGGGTATTTGACCGCGATCTCACCTGATGGAAAGTGATGATGCGGTCGAGGGTGTAGCATACCCACTTATGAATAACCTATTTACTCTAGTCTTAAAAACGCCAAGATCATAATTTTGAGGAAAAACAGAGGCCGGCAAGGAATTCCATTCTTTGGCGGTTCGTATAAGGAAGGAGGAGGCGAACCGCTTCGTTCGAGCAGTAGGTATTTCGACGATGTAGGGATGGTATCCCGCCGTGCGTCTGCTAGTCCGGAGGTGAAAGGGACCTGCAGGAATTAGGTTGTGGAGTTCTTGCGCGCACTCTCCGAAGTGTAGCCGGTAGAACACCGAGAGACAAGCCACACGGCGGCGGTGGGCGAGAGTCTGTAGCTTCCTTTTGACCAGCTTAGGATCATTAATGATTTTAATGGCGCGCCGTTTCAACGAGTCGAGTGTGGCCAACTGATACTTAGCAGAGCCATCCCAAAGGTGACAGCAGTATTCCAAGCACGACCGAACTTGTGCTTGATAAAGCTGTAGAAGCTGTTCAGGCTTGAAATACCGCCTGACCTTTGAGAGGATACCAAGCTTTTTAGCAGCGATTTTGGCTCTCGACTCGATGTGACGGCCGAAGTTAAGGTTGGAAGTCAGACTCACACCCAGCATCTCCAGGTAGTCGGTAACCGGCACGGACACACCACGAAAAGTCGGAGTATAGTGAAACGTACTCCGTTTAGCTGTGAATAAACACGCCTGCGTTTTGGTAGTGTTAAACCTCACAATATTGGCGTCGCCCCAATCGGACACAGACCTTAATGCGTGGTCAACTCTGTTCACCAAAGTCTCCCTCTGGGACTGGGTCTCGACCGCGCTGGCTCGTGCAGTGGATAAATATCTTTCTGTGACCGTGCTGTCATCAGCATACCCAAAGGTACCGGGTATGAGCAGATCGTTGCCGTACATTTAAAAATATTGATCGGCTTTTAGCGCCATCTTTTAACGGGCAGAATGAGTACTGACTATCATAACACTAAGATTCCGAAACAAATTCGCGTCTCTTCATTTCTTAATATTGAATACTTTCTAGATTATACCACGAAGATGGCTTATAAATATTTTTTTAATTATTATTCGTTTTGGTATCCGTTATTTTCTCTTTAACACTTTTTATATGAACTCTCGCTCGAGGTAAGCATGCCTACTTTAGGAAGTAAATACTGCTATTTTAAAAATGTCACCATTTAGGTTAGAGTGACTTCTTAATTTTGTTGCTTAACCCGTCATATCGTATTTTGACAGCTAAGATTGGATTTTTCATAGATGCAGTCCAACTAGGTGCCTACCGAGTTCGCCGCTATAGAATTTGCCCGCGTAAAAGTGGAAATTTTGAAATGATGATTGTAAATTAGTTTTCTTATGATTTATTTTGATTGTTTTATGTAATGAAATGATTTAATACATAAAATTTTGTAACGTTTTGTTTGTGAATGTTATGAATATTTTTTATTTTTAGTAAGGTAGGCACTGCCTAAATGCCTTTATGGGATGCACGCTGGGCGGAATATTAAAATAGGAGTATAATAAGAAGAAAGTTTGCATAAAACTTGTTCAATTTAAACCGATTGGGCTAAGACTTTGCATGCATACAGCTATTATGACGTAAATAATCAGACTAGGTTGATATAAAGGAAATCAGTAGGATTTGAGTTTAAAATGTTATAAAACGACAATTCATACTAATATGCATACTTAATATTATAAATGGAAAAGTGTGTCTGTCTGTCTGTCTGTATGTTTGTCTGTCTTTCACGGCAAAACGGAGCGACGAATTGACGTGTTTTTTAAGTGGAGATAGTTGAAGGGATGGAGAGTAACATAGGCTATTTTTTGACCCATTCCAATACCCCACTTCCCTAAAATGGGGGTTGGAAGTTTGTATGGAAAATCTAAACTACTTAAGTTAGACGCTGGAATTTGGCATGCAGGTCCCTTAGTAAACTTGATGCTCAGTTGCAAAAGGTTATTGCAAAATTCCCACGGGAACGGGAGTTAGCGGGAAAAAACATTTGTATCATGAAAACCGATATCAACGCGGACGAAGTCGCGGACGACCGCTAGTTCCAATATATATTGAAATAGAGTTTTGTAACCAGTATAACCTACGTGCTTTAAAGCATTTAATATTCATCATCTATCAATTTAAGCCTTTAAATGAAATATCAAAATTTTGTCCTATCAATTATTGTTGTCATGCTCAAAATTACACTACATTATATGTGTATTTTATCTATTTATCAGTGTAGAAAATTAAGCGTGGTAAACTAAGTACGCAATCGTTAAGAGCAAATTGGGGGTTTATAAAGGGTTCAGTATGAACTAAGTTTCTTCTGCAAAATTCGACCGTTAAGGAGTTTGGGAGGCCAAAGAAAAAATGGTGTGACGACCTGGTTCGCTTGTCCCGTGATTAGCAAACTTTGGCCGCAGACAGATGCAGATGGAGGTATTTAGGGGAGACCTTTGCCCAGCAGTGGGACAGTATTGTTCATTAAAATAAAAAGGAGTTCGTTTGGGGTTGAAATTTCGCGTGGTGGTTTTTTGTGTAGGTGGGCGAAAACGCGGCTTGGATGACAAATAACGGCCTCTTGATTGTAACAAGGAACCCTTATGACAATGTATAAATAACATGGTTGCCATCTTTTACATACAGGATCTTTAAACATGTTGGTCAAAAAACTATTAACGGTTATACTTTCATTTATAGAAATATGTTACGTAAGTAGCTCTTATGAAATTACGCTATGCGATTTATTTATTAAAAACTAAGTTATGAAATGATTTCATCTTTTTAACAGAAGAATCTAAATGCTTAAAATATGTATATCTGAAAAAAAAAAGATTTATGCATCGGTTACTAACAAAACGAATAATTCTTTTTAAATCACTATTTGCTTAACGCAGATACATATGTTATTATTTTTATTCCATTTCTTAATGTGATGCTACTTAGCTGAGGACTAAAGCCATAAAATCATTCTTATTTCACAGTGCTGGCAAGTGATAATCGAGAAAGCAAATATTTCATATTATAACAAGAAGTACGTCTCAGACGCGAAGCTTTACGTCACGCGGTTTGGTCGCAGGAGTCCCTACTACCTGAACTTGGAAGGCACAATTCTTCAAACCTGGGCAGAAAACGTCACGGTTAACCATTTTAATATATTCATGTAGTTGTACCGTCGCTTTATATCCAGCCATCACATTTCTTTGCTCAACTATTAAGCGAAAGAATGCGTTAGCAGCGTATGGGATTCCCCCATCCTATAACTTGGATTTTAAATCCTTTAAGAGAAGCGTGAAGAAGTATCTTGCGGGCTGGTATGGCGATGTTACCAGATAGGGAAACCACTTGGGACCGCATCCGTTGGCTTGGTAAACATGGCTCCACTTTTGCTTGCCATCAGGCAGAGTGGAGCCAACATACCATGCTATTGGAAGAAAAAGTCTTGTAGACTCCAGTAATTATAATTACTGGAGTTATTAGTTATTTATCAATCAATTTTCAAGTTCCCTTTCTTGTTTCAACATAGCTAGTTTTCAAGGTACAAATCCGACCCAAGGAAAGAGATGCGGTAGTACTTACACTTCTTGGACGTCTTCTGATAATTCCCTATCTATTGCATTAAAAACTGTCAGTTTAAAGTGGTATAAAATAAAACTGATTGTTACTATTGTGTTTTGGTAGGCACATGCAGTTGCTTACGAGTATCTCCACAATGAGTATAGAAGATCGTTTGTGGAGGCGCACTACAATTACTGCAAATTTATAAGAGAGGAGCCCTTCGTTGCAAGCATTTTGAGAAGGCTTGGCGTGACATGTCCCTTACCTGCGGTAAGAATTGCTTTGACATTTTTTACACCGAGAAAAAACACCTTATTAACGCGGACAAAGCCAGCGAATGTATTATTATAAACTCATATTAAAGTGTTAATGGACACAAACGCTAGCTAACGCTATTATACGATGGGGCATTTCGTGTATTTTTCAACTTCTCAATATAATTATTGTCTGTTTTTCAGGGTTCATACAGTCTTTTTAATATGACATCGGATCTTGAAAACTTCCATTATGTTTTACCATTTGAGAAAGGCAAGGTACTTTTTGAGTTGGAGATCACTGAAACCAAGGAGAAAATAGGGAAAGGTTACGCCATAGGGTCGATCAAAGTTGGAAGGAGGAAACATTAACATGAATATGACAGCACAAGAGATGTATTTCCATAATAAATCAATTGCAAATAAATATAATAAATATGATGATTGCTTGTTTCATTACTTGAATTTCGTGCAGTCAGGATAAATAGTGATACTTAAGATACTCATATCTTCTTCCTAGCGCATATCCCGTTTCTATGCGGGGTTTGCTTTTGACCATTATCCAGGATTTGGCAAGTCTGGTTATTACAGTGAAGCGACTGCCATCAGACCTTCGTAACCTATAGAGGGGAACCAGACAGATTGGATCATGGTTACACATTCAGATCTAACTGAACTAAAGTCAGAAATCACTTAATGTGCAGGTTTCCTCACGGTGTTTTCCTTCACCGCCGAGCTAATGGCACAAATCCACACATAGATTTCGAAAAATCCACAGGTGTGGGCCCGGATTCGAACCGCGGACCTCACGTATGTGAGGCGCCGTCCGTACCACTAGGCCAGCATCCTCCATCGTAAAGATTGGTTTGGGCGGAACGCCATAAAATATGGTTACAGACATCACCAAACACATTTTTCATGTGTCGACTTTTTGACCGATCACAATATTGACAACTGTATGGAAACTTTGTTTGTACCGACATTATGGGCTATTTGGTTGCGTCTATTTATTAGAGCATCCTGAGCGTCACTATCTGACACAAGTTTCAAGCTTAGTATCGAGCTGGAAAATGTTACTCAATTGTTTAAAATTTTTATTTATTAGAGTTTTGTTCTCATTCTTCGTCTACTACTGATTTACCACTTTAAGTACTTTTCTTCCAACAGTTTGAATACGGCATCTACATATTGTTGAGACTTACCAGCGATTGATAAATTGAGGAAAAGTATTCAAAAAGAAGAGAATTATCATTTTTAATTATCGCTGAGCATTTTATAAAACGTAGCAGGTTTGACATTCGTAAAACTATAAGTGTTAGAACACACTATGCTCAAAATACGCGACCGAAGTTCGGCGGCAATGCATTTTCCATACAAAATTACGTGCGCGTCGTAATTTCGGCATAGTGTGTCATATTCCATTATACTCGTACATATGTCGCAGGCATTTTGTAAGAATGGTCTTTTTACATATGGCGTCGTCATTTTGCAAACGGGAAGCGCTTTGTAAATTGCCTAAGGCATATCGTAAAATGTCGTCATTTTATAAAATACCTTGCAACCTTGGCGGCGCGCCGTTTACAATAAATATTTATTTAATAAATATTTATTTAAACAAACAAACTCGAGAAAAAAAATGTTCTTTAAGGGTTTAAAAAAAAAATAACCTAACCTACTTCCGTCATAGTAGTACTTCTGCGTACTCATTGACATCATTCAGTTCAACAACAAAATGCCTTAGGCAATTTACAAAGCGCTTCCCGTTTGCAAAATGACGACGCCATATGTAAAAAGACCATTCTTACAAAATGCCTGCGAAACATACATTGCTGGCATAGTCACGCTGGAGTTTGGTGGCGTTTTTACCGTTTAGTGTGTTTCTATAGCACACTCAAAAGTTTGATGAAAAAGAATTCAGCAGAATTTGAGTTCAAATTGATAATTACATACCATTACACTCGTTATGAGTATAATCTGCGCTTATTAATGCACTTAAAGTTAATTATTTATCAATTAAGGGGTTTAAATGGGGTCAAAATTAAGTCTTACAATCATTGTATTTGTAATTGTGCTGTAAATACACATAAATATGTGCATATTTTATTTTTTACTTATGCACATTATTATGTGTATTTATTAATCAATGTATTAAATTGAGCATGTTAAACTACAGTACGGAATTATCATCAACTTGTTGTTACCCCCGGCTTTGCCCGCGTTGTCAAGATTCGTGTTTAGGATACCATGGGAGCATTCATCGGGATAAAAAGTAACATGTTAACTAAGCCAGCTCATACGCTGCCTTTATATCACATTTCATCAAAATCCGTTCAGTAGTTACAGCGTGATTGATGAACAAACAAACTTTTACCTTTACTTTTACATTTATAATATTAGTAGTCTGATTATGAGCCGGGGTTAAATCTGAGGTTCATCATCAGCCTATCGCAGTCCTCTGCTGGACATAGGCCTCTCCTAGGGCTCTCCATTTAGCCCGATCCTCGGCGACTCGCATCCAGCTCCTGCCAGCCATCTTGCGCAAATCGTCGTTCCACCTGGCCTGAGAGCGTCCTACAATACGTTTCTTGGGACTCTTGCTGAAACGCAGTATCCACTCTAGAACTCGTTTACCCCAACGGTTGTTGATTCTGCGGAATCTGAGGTTCAGTATAAACTAAGAACAGGTGAACTCTATCTTCTAACCCTCATAGTTTTGCGGCTAGCAATTTAAAAAGACCCTAGATAGATCAGGCGCAGGACCAACGGCTTAACATGCTATATCTGTTTGGTTTCCTGCGGCACTTTTTTAACGTGATCCCATTGAATTAAGGTCCCAGTCCCAGTTGCCAGACCCGCCAAAATTAACAGGCCAATCACGTCGTATTGCTGGTAGGTAAAACAAAATGACGTGCAAATAATTTTTATATTAATTATTATATCTAGAGTATATTTTTATAATAATTTAATCTTAGAAATTATTTAGTCAAATGTATGTGTTAAAGATTATCACAATGCCATTGAACATTTTATGAACCGTTACAGGTTTGACATTCACCAAAGTTAAAGAAAACATACTCATCGTCATAATATATTTCAATTGTTAGGTTTGCACCACTTCGAAATTGGCACTAAAATAAGAGCGAGACAGCACGTCGACCATTGCTTTAAACGGGTAACTGTGAACGTACTGTCTCGCTCTAAGAAGCGACTGTCGCTCTTATTTTGGTGCCTATTGCGAAGTATGGCAAAAGAAAATCTAACCATTTCAATATATGCTCATCCTATTTGATGAAAAATGATTGAGCAGGATTTAAGTTCAAATATTTATAAAACAAATGATTGCAGTATCATTATATTGCTTCCTTACTATAAAATTTGCATAGTAACATACTTCATATTAGATATTTATCTATTTAAGCGTTTCAATGGAATATCAAAATGTTATGAATTATTGTTATTATGTTATGACTAAGTATGTGTATTTATAAAGCAATGTATTAAATTGAGCGTAGTAAACTAGACGGTATAATTAAGTGCGAGTTTGGGGTAAAACAAGGGTTCAGTATATGGAAACGGAGAACTATTTCTTCTTAGATTCTGCGAAATTCGGTATTTGACTGACAGGTCAAATCATCTACTTTTATTAAATGTCAAAAACGAAACCTTGTAGGAAAAACTGTATGAAATATTGAATTGTGAAGTCACATTTTTGTATTGTCAAATCAATACTTTTTTTAGTTTCAATTTACTGTTATAATTTGTTAAAATCTCTATATAGTAGCTGTGGCGTAGTGATTTGCGCTAAGTTTTTGATTTTATCTTAAATGTTAGAATATCATAATTTATTTTGTATGCAGTCAAATACCCAATTCCTCCCCTAAGGTATATTTTTGGGTGTTGAAAGTTGGTATGAAACTTTGTTTTTACAAGAGTACGGACAGTGAAATATTAAATGCTGGCTATTTTTTTTCACTGGTTCACTATTATTTTCTGTGAAGGTTATAAAGCTAGGCTGATCTAAATGAGGCTTGGCTTAGCTGACAATATTTACAGCTTCTTGCCATTTACAAGGAACCCTTATGACATTGTATAAATAGGAAGGTTGCGGCTTTGCAAATTCAGCAACGTTTAGACATGTTGGTCAAAGAAACAATTACGATCCTGCTTACATTTATAGGAATATGTTATGTAAGTATCTTTGAATTAATTATGGAAGATATGTATTAGTTAAAATTAAAGTCATAAAACATTTTTATTAGGAAAATAACTTAGCTATTTAATTTCATATCAGGTACATTACCGGATTTTTATAGCAATCAATTTATTTGCTAAATAAAGTGTTTAAAAATGTTATTCGATCTGATCGTAAGATTCTATTTACGATGGCCCAGGGCCAATTTTAGTAGTGATTCTGTCGCGCGATTAGCAAACACGCATCCGTGTTGGACGACATCGGGGAGAATGCGGGGGCATGGTATCTGAATTGCACTTGTACGGTCATGGGCACCAACATGTACCCTCAATCCCATAGGATCCACTATTTAGATCCATAGCAACACATTAAAATATGAACTTTACTGGTTTGACATAAGAGTCGATGTATTATGTAACGCGTTGGCGTTTGCATCGCAACAAAAAGTAGCCGTGCGTGGAACTCTCTTATCTAGCGACTAGCGGCCGCCCGCGACTTCGTCCGCGTGGATTTCGACTTCCAATAGCCTAAAGCCTTCCTCTTCAAAGGGACAGTCAAACACAAAAAGAACTTTTCAAATCGGTTCAGTAGTTTCTGAGATTAGCGCGTTCAAACAAACAAACAAACAAACATACAAACAAACTCTTCAGCTTTATATATTAGTATAGATATAGATTATTGGCAGAAGACTCATGCGATGACGTCATTCAAAATTTACTATGTTATGTTACAGTGCTGGCAAGTGATAATCCAGAAAGCGAACGTGACATATTTTAACAAGAAGTACATATCAGATACGAAGTTCTACATCACCAGGTTCAAGCGCAGAAGCCCGTACTACGTGAACATTGAGGGCACGCTGTTGCATCCTTGGGCAGAAAACGTCACGGTGAACATAGAAACTTATTCATAATATAGCTGTTTACAACGCCGTGTCTTGCTTGGCGACTTAGCACACGGAAAAGGAAACGTTGGAAGGAATAGCTCTAAGAGTTACTTAAGCTCTTTTGGGATTGACCACGTGAAATGGGAGAAGCGTGCGCCTGATGGACGTAAAAGATATGATGTAGTCTGAGTTCAGACACTGGCGATTACCAGAACGAGACTTCACCAATCCGACGATATTCCACTGGTCGGTAACTACTCCTGTAGTAGATTTATGCGGTGGAGTAAAATCTGCCGTTCTTGAATGGGTCTGCACAGTCACGAAAAGAAATGCATGGCCTCGTCTTCCACAAGATAATTATGGCGAGTCACTGCAGCTGGACTTGGTCATATTGGCTTTGGGACACAAAGAAACATTCGCTTATATGCTGCCATCTTGTAGGCCCCTCTTATCTTCAAATAATTTTAAAGGGTACCTCCTTATTTTCACATTGCTGGAGCTTTAATGGCAGCAGATTTAATCCAGATAGTTCTGTTTTCACGGGAAGAGATGTGTATAAACTTATTTCTAACATGTTTTTTCGTAGGGTCATGTTGTTGTCTACGAGTATCTCCACAATGAGTACAGAAGATCATTCGTGGAGTTGCATTACAATTTCTGCAAATTTATTAATGATGAGCCCTTCTTTGCTGGCGTCTTGAGAAGTCATGGCCTGACTTGTCCCTTCCCAGCGGTAAGGATTCCTTGGACAGTATTCACACCGAGCAGACATGACAGTTTGTCTTATTTTCATGTTAAATACATATGCCATATAAAAATACTGATCTACTGCACAATTAGTTGCGCAACCTACATATTTAAACACCGGAGAAGTCACGGATCGATCAGATGGTAATTGTCAGTAAATTGAACATTGTGCAGATCAACAGCTCTTGCCTGGTCTTCAAAATATGTTAATATAATTTGTCAAAAGATAAAAAGAATATGACTTTTATTTTAACTTGAGAAAAAAAATATTGCCTTTTTTCAGTGCTTTATTGCTGAATGTAATTAATGGTTGTAAAATTAGGACATACGTACTTAAATGTATAAAACAGTAAATCAGTTGAAATGTTTTTATCATTATTATAAATTATTATTCCGTTTTACAGGGTTCGTTCCGCCTTCTTAATATGTCATTGATGCTTGAAGACTTTCATTATGTTTTACCTTTTGAGAAAGGCAAGGTTGTCTTTGAGGTGGAGACCACTGGTACCAAGGAAAATTTATTGCAAGCTTACGCCATCGGGGCCATCAAAGGAGGGAAATTAAAACATTAACATGAACAACTTTTAATGTTATATTGGTCAAAACAGTTTATTTGAAACTTCCTGACATCTCTATACAGAAATGAATTGATGAAACGGAAGAATTTTTACACATTTTTACATATATGACAATAATGTGACAATTTTGTTATTCCAAAATATGTATTTTTATTTCGATAGCAGCATTAAAACTACGTACCTATGTTGCCTACATAAAACAGGAAATTATATTGTTACAAATAAATTATTTACCTACTTGATAAGGGGTTGATTCATTTATTACAAAGTGTAGGCTTTCTACCTTAGGCGTTTTTGGTCTATGTTTATCAATGCTATGCATACACGTACCCTATAGATCTGTACTAATATAATAAAGCTCACGAGTTTGTTTTTTTTATTCTTTGTTTGAACGCGTAAAAATATTTATGTATTGGATAGTCCATTTGACGAGGAAGGCTATTTATTGGAAACGGAAATCCACGCGGACGGAGTTGCGGGCGGCCGCTAGTGACAAAATAAAAATGTTTCGTAAAAAGGGTTACTTCTTTTTTGAACCCTTGTTTGTTTTCAAACTAGCACTTAATATAGCAAAAAAGGTTCGCAAAAAAAGATATCGTAGGTTAGACGGTAAAACAAATCTCTTAGTTCCTGCCTTTACAAGCGTGGATTTATTTCAAACTCATCGCTTCACTCTCTCATCGCCAGTAGTAGTGGTATACTTTTAGGGTTCCATAGCCAAATGTCAAAACAGAGCCCTTAAATAGACGTCCTAGCTGTTTATCCGTTCGTATCAACTTGTTCAAACTATTCTCATTGGTTAGATTAAGGCGACTTCACATGCTTCGATTCAATGACGTACTAATTATTTGAATATTTCGTGACTTAGAGTTTTTGCAACACTTGAGAAGTTGAAAAGTACAACATAGTAAAGGTGATGTAGAACTTCGTTCGTGAGATAAGAGTTAGGTCACCAGAGCTCCGGTCTTAAAGGGCTGTATCGGAAAGGCCTCGGGTGTCACGGATGTCAATGGACGGCGTTCATTGCTAACCAACGGGCGAGCTCTTTTGCCGCATCTGCCATAAAAAAGAATATTATTTTTGTTAAAATATGTCATATTCGCTTTCTCGATGATCACGTCAGTATACACTTTAAAATACCATTTAAAGGGTTCTGTAACCAATTGGCTAATAACGGTTTGTCTGTCTGTCTGTTTGTCTGTCCGCCAGTGTGTCACGTTTATAATATTCGTATGAATCGTCATTCATCCACAGATTATAATCTCACACGTCGCAGTCCATCGCACCCACTTTTATTTATCATTGTACATAGTAAATTGGGCATGGTAAACTATATCAGTTTAGGGGTAAAATGAGGGTTCAGTACTGACTAAGTACGATGGCTCCGTCGGGTTTCTTTTTTTTGATTGGGAGGCAAACGAGCTGTGAAGTCACTGATGGCAAGGGATCAACGCTGCCTATGGACATTTGCAACCGTACAAGGGTTGCAGATGCGTTGCCGGCCTTTATGACCACATATCCTCCCCAAATGATCTCTGGCAATCTTACTCACCAACATATTGATTAGAATTTACGCCCACGATTCTTTGTGTTAGGGATGGAATTTTGTAAAATGTTGAGTGGTGGGATTATTTGAGAAGAAGGCATTCACTAAGGGCGTTATATAAACGAGTAAATAATGCAATATTTTTTTTTTACATAGGTCTTATGTGGGATTGATCGCCCATGTATAGGTTTGTTTGTATTTAAAACTCCATCACCGAGAACATGGAGGCCTCTGGTTGATCCTCATCCTCATTACTCCGGTGTAACAGTTGCTTACTTAAGCTATCAGAGAGGGTCAGTTAGCAATGGAACCAAGCGTCTGCACTTGTTTAGGTAGTTAGGTACTTATGCCGCGCAGTGAAGTTATCAAGCTAAAACTCTGGTAGAATAACAATTTACACCCTCAACATTTTCCCAAGGAACCCTTATAACATTGTATAAAAAAAGGTTGCAGCTTTTAACATTATGAGTTGTTTAAATATGTTTGTCAAAAAACCATTAACGGTTCTGCTTCTATTAATAGGAATATGTTGTGTAAGTATTCTGCTATTTATAACCATTGAGGTATTATGTAGTTTAGAGTGGACATCGAGATCAAAATCTATGCTTAAACATTGAGGTAAGGGGGCGGATATTAAGTGTATTTTTGTTATATATCTGTAAAAGGACACGCCACTAGCTTTATTTTTCGCCCTGTAATGATTTGTACATGTTTTTAAAACACACGTCTGTTTTACTATTTTTATATTGCACTGTGTTGTCCATGTACTCTTGTACAGTAGTGCGTATAAGAAAATATTTCTTTGAGGGTTCTAATCTATACATAGTAGTAATACCACAATGATTATGACACAAAAATGTTACTGCTATCATTTCTTAAAAAGTATACCTTGAAATGATGAATATGATGATTTTCGCAAATAAAAACAATATTAATTCAATACCTCATTCTGATAGTTATAGCTTAAGCCTTGAATTAATTTACATTTTGCAGTGTTGGCAAGTTACAATCGAGAAAACGAATGTGACATATTTCAACAAGAAGTACATCTCAGATGTGAAGTTTTACATCACGAGGTTCGGTCGCAGGAGCCCGTACTTTATAAACCTAGAAGGCACGATTTTGCATACCTGGGCAGAAAACATCACGGTGGGCCAATTTTTTAAGAGTTAGATTTATATATTCTTTTTATTTCTTTCAGACCAGTGGGGGCAACGGTAATTGAATATAATATTCTTATTCAATCCCGCCATCCCCACCTAGGTAGTCGGTGGGGACAACAGGAATCCTACTACTATTATAAAGGCGAAAGTTTGGATGTATGGATGTATGGATGTTTGTTACTCTTTCACGTAAAAACTACTGAATGGATTTGATTGAAACTTTACAACATTATAGCTTATACATCAGAATAACACATAGGATATTGGAAATCGAAATCCACGCGGATGGAGTCGCGGGCGGCCGCTAGTAAACCATAATTACTTTTTTAAATTCCCGTTGTCCCCGCACAGGTCTTGTTGGGCTCAACGGGAATGACCCTTAGTTATGGCGTTAGCATTATCTCCAGATGATGGTTTTGCGGTATTAAATATTGTTATTTCGATTGTGTTTCTTCGCAGGCACATGTCGTTGCTTACGAGTATCTCCACAATGAGTACAGAAGATCTTTCGTGGAGTTGCACTACAATTACTGCAAATTTATTAATGAGGAGCCCTTCTTTGCTAGCATTTTGAGAAGTCGTGGTATGACTTGCCCCTTACAAGCGGTAAGTATAACAAAACAAAGCTATGCAATGAAGCCAAATTATGCATAGTAATCAGTTTCTATGTTTTTTGTTGTAACAAGAGATCCCAATTGTACCAAAGAGATAATAAAATACTTACTCGTATTGCAGTATTTATGTAAATCGACACAATTATTACAAACCTTATGTAAAATCATTCAAACAGCTCGTGGAGATTTTTCCCTTGAAATTAAGTTTAATTTTGTATAAAAAATACACATGTCATAGGAATCATCTTACGTGAAGTGAAACATATGTATATGTATTAGTTGTACAGGGGAAAGACGAAATAATCAGAGAAAAATCGAGCGTTGTGAGGGTCAACTAGATTTGCCCTGGTCATCGACATAAGCTTTAATAATGAATATTATTTAAAAATGTACACACGTAAAATTTTTAGACGAAAAATAATAAATTTCTGGTTCTTTACTGCACTATGCATTTATCAATGATTGAAGTATTGATAAGGCAGTCGCCTATTGCTTATAAATATTCAAAACGAGTGTTCACTTTTTTCATTATTACCAATTCATTTGTAATTTTGCAGGGTTCGATTCGTCTTCACAACATGACATTGCAACTTGACAACTTTCATTATGTTTTACCATTTGAAAAAGGCAAGGTATTTATAGAGGCGGAGAATACTGAAACTAAGGAAAGTATAATAAAAGCTTACGCCATAGGCACGATCAAAGTTGGGAAGAGGAAATATTAACTTGTATTCCTTCAATATAATTATTGGTTCAAAATATTGATATATTTATATGTGTAAAATGATTGTGTTTTTAAACTTGCTGTCTTTTCTTTTAGGCTTAAAAATTTAATATTTGTACGGTGTAGATTTTACGGACAACGTGATTAACTGGTCATTATTAATAAGGACTGGCCACTATTGATAATGTCCAAGAGCGAAAGTGATTAATTTATCACTTTGACCGGGCATTATGGCAATATAAATTTCAGAAATCGCAAAAAACTTTATGTACTGAAAATTTCTAAAAATGTTTGTCATGTCGATCGTTTTATGCATGGATCAGAAAACTCTATGAGTCTCTTTAGGGTTTAAGTACCAGAACTGTCAGAATTTTGCGGCTTATGTTTTACGATCAGTATCGTTACCACACCAATGTTCGTACGGAAAAACGGTGAAGTCAGGAATTATAAAAGTTGCACCGTAGTTTGCTCACAGGAAAAGTTTATAGATGTACGATGACTTGTCTATTCTGAATTTCATGCAAGAAAGCTTTCAACGTGAATAAAAGAAATCACAAAAGACTGGGGATAGTAAACAACTATGAAACACGTCGCTGGAAAAGTAAACTTCAGTAACCTAGTTTAAATACAAATCTCATTAATGCCTTTTCTATACCTAAACTCGTGAGTAAGTAGTAGGTTCGTAGATAATATGAGGCTGACGGTTTCCTACCCTAAATGAGAATTGATTCATGACCTAAATAATTACAAAGAGTGATTTTAAAATTATGACATAGTTAAAAGTTCCTGGGTAAAAAGCTGCTTTTGATATCAACCTAAATATAACCGTTCGTCCTAATTTGTGTGTATATCTCCTCGGCTTAAGCCATTACTCTAAAAAGGGATTCTCTGTCCACCGTATACAGAATAGAATGAATATTCATGCGTCGTCTCGACTCATTAACATATGAAAATACTCTGGCTTTCGAGCACATTCAGAGATACATTTATCGCTCGGGCTTTATACATTCATGATGAGCTCGTTAGGGGATATTGTGACCACACACAAACACACACCCACACACCCTGTATATGTAGGTAGATATTATGTGTTCGTGGAAATTTAATAACATAATATCGTGACCCGAATTAAGAGGTACTTAGTACCTACGCTTATGTGGGAGTAAGTGGGTACCTGTAGCTGTGAATAATAAATTATGAACTAATTATAATGTTGCTGTTTTACAGAAGAAATCAAGTAAACACGAGTGCAAGCCTAAGATTTTTTTAATCGTTGGTGTCCCTTCGGATGGGCAATTAAGAGTTTTTTTTTTATATAAAGTCCTGTATCTTTTGTTTTTGACGTGGATTTATACGAAGGTAACCAACTGCTTTAAATGTTTTCCGAAGTACGGTGGTGAACACAGTCAAGTGCTAGACGGCAATATTCATTCGTATCGAATGGAAACTTTTGTGATTTCGTCCTAGTCGAGCTCAGTGACCCCACGCGTTTAGCAATTTATATTCAGCAGTCACAAAAGTAGCAAGTTCTACAAACATACGGTTATCTATCGAGTACTCAACTTTACTGCGGCAAAGTTCAGTGCAACCCCCGCGTGGAATCGTGAAGGCAATGCATTTACGAGCCGATAAAGACAGTGGAATGTTTAAAGCCAATAAAATGCTCGTCGAACGAGCCTCGGGGCAGAGATGTCAGCTGCCGGTGCCTTAAAGGAGCATTATTGTTCAATGGAAGAACAATAAAATGGAGTGATAAAGATTCTTTCAACGCTGGAATAATGATAAAGATATTTATTGTGAATTACGATTCTGTTTATTGAATCTGTGGATTTTATTGGTTTAAGAAATTAATGATCATAATAATTCACGGTAATATTATTGTTTTACCGTGGTCAAATGCAATAATTAACTGTTAGCGAAATAAATTCGCTAAATACTTTAATGTTCTAATAGTTGCGGTTTTGCTGAATGCAGTCTTCTACCTAACTGGTTTTAAATTTTAAATTTGTATCACAACGATGTAACAAGATCCGTTATCAATTGTATAATCGAAATCAAGTGATCACAGTATGATTTTATCTACAACATGTTGTTTTTACTAATTGCTTTGCTACAACAACAACTTAACAACAATTATAACGGAAAGGATGAAAGTATTTTTGATTATCTTTTAACTGAATTGTGGATGAAATTCGGGAATACGGATCAAATGAAATATGCGAAGCAAACTTACGAATTGAATTTAATAGTTGGCATGTGTTATTTGTCTGATGAGATTAAATTGCCATTCCTTTGTGCAACACATTTAATGAAACCAAATTATGTCGCTTAATGACTTTCATATTTATACAAATGGCGTTCTTAATTTATTAAACACTTTTTGCATTGTATTTTATGATATTTATACTAATAGTACCTATATAGTCTGTGGTATAGTATTTGTATTTGCGACGTTTTATCAAATCTACTGTATCTCGGTATTAAGTCGGTTCAATTGTTTCTTAGATTCTTTTCTACTATTTTCCACATTGATTTGAACATTATTTTAACAAAAAAATTCTCCATTCTAAATGAAGCAGGATTTATTACGTGACCGATACACATTAATAATTGAACATATATTTTATACGAACCAAAAATACGTGTTTCGCAAAATTTATCTGTCGTTTCGGAAATTAATTACTCGGATGTAGTACAAAGCTGACCCCCTCCCTCCTCACCCGTGCCTCCCCTCGATGACCCGGTTTCCTTTCAATAGGAATTCTGGTTCATTTCGCTGAAAAGTGGACAATACAAACGAGCCCGTTCGATATTCCGATAAATAATAAATACATTAATCACTGTACATTGATCGGATTCTGTATGTAGCTAAATCTAGATCAAGTAAGTAAAAAACTTAGCGTTACTCGTATTTATTAAATATCACAGAATGAAATATGTGATCTTTTACATAAGAGACCATAAGCACCTAGATTGTAAGTTATTTAGATGTGTAGTGAAATTAACTTTTTAAACCTTATATCCTTATATATTAAACAGGTTTTGATAATAATCAATAGACTCTTTGATATTAGCAATAGATCAGATATTTATAAACAGGAAGTTCACAAATTATTCAAATTACGCCACACCCTCATAAAAATATGCAGGTGTCATTTTTATGAATACAAACAAAGTAAAATAAGGCGGAAAAGAAAACCATACCCTTGAAAAACATTTCACGTAATTAAATTAATCGGGATTACTTTAGCTCTCAATCCGTTCTCCGGTAATCCGTTAGCGTTGTTTATACACCGAGGTTTAAAGGTGACGTTTGCATCCGCACCGCAACAAAGGGTCTGTTCAGCTAAACGCCCCAGTTCAGCCGACTCTGACCTACATTCCCGAGAGGTCCCGTAAGCGCTAATTTGCACGAGAGCCCTCGTACGAGACATGAGGTGACTCAAGTTGTACCTACAGAATACAGGCTGAGGTTAGGTAGAGGTGGGAAATGTTGAGGGTATTGAAATGAGTGGCGTAACTATTGAACATATTGTAAAAATAATTGAGTTTTGTTATCCTTGAATTTGGAATCATTGTCGCAATTATATATTGCAAAATAAAATTGATATTTCGAAATTTTTAACCTACTTATGTTCTCGTAGTCCCGAAAACGCGCAATCGTATCAAATCGTTTTCTGTTATAGTGTGTTAAAAAATAATAAAATGTGAGATTTGGAATTTTTTATACAATTTTATGACAGGCATAATATTACCTTAATTACCTATTCCACTCTAATCATTGTAAACGTCTCCTTTAGCGCATCCAAAAAGCTATTCATCCTCCAATCTGTCCATCAGCTTTACTCCTTTCGTCTCCGGTAGGCACCAGCAGGCCGCCGCTGCTATGAGTGGGGCCAAGGCAAAAGCCAGTGGTGGGATCCAGGCCCCCTGGCTCATGCCGGCCACGAATGGTGCCAGCATGGATCCCACTCGTGACATGGTGGAGGAGGCACCCATCGCCATGTTGCGAGCTACGGTCGGGAACAGTTCTGTTGTGAAGACGTACCTGTAAATAAGCACCATCTTAATATCTTAATGCTTTTGCCTTAAGATAAAATCCATGCTTTTTCAAGTCGCTGTAATCTTTACTGACTTCTCCAAAGTAGAAAATAACGTTGTTTTTGTAAAAACTGGTAATTATTTTAACAATCTAATTTGATTGTAATTTTGCAAACACTTTAATGACATCCGACCGACCGATGTGGCCGGTCTTTGCTATAATCTTGACTGACAGCATTTTATAAATGCATGTGATTTAAGACAGCGATCAGTGCTTTATATTTCTTAAACAAGCTTTTTTAAGAACAGGCCAAGTTAAACAGTAGACTTCTCCCGAATGAAGAATTATGATTAGGACGAAAAGACCAACTGTCGAGTTTCTTGCCGCTTCTTGTTGACAGATTACTGCGTTTCGAAGGGTCATTCTATCTTGTGATATTATTGACTATTTATAAGCCTAACTATGGCCTACGTAAATAAAGTAGATTTAATTTGAAATGAAATAAACAATAATGCCTTACATAGTGTTAAAAGCGCCGGATGTGCAACTGACGCTGACGGCACTAACGATGATCTTGATATAGAAGTAGGAGTCGGGGAGCGCCAGGAGACCACTGGAGATGGCGCTGCCGAGCAAGAAGCCGACGGCCACGAAGCGCCGGCCGAAGCGCTTGATCAGATAGCCTGACAGTACCATGCTGATGATCTGTGGATACAAACAGAATTATGAAGTCATATGGACATTGGAGATTTTGATAAAGAAGATTGCAAGAAAATTTTGATTATGAATAACGACTTCTTCATTCTAGCGTTTTTTCGGTTGCATCCATTGTGGGCCCCAGGGTACGCTGTGACTACGATAATGATCCTTATTGGGCCAGGTTGCCAATTGGAATGACTGCCTTCTGAACTTCGTAAACCCTTAAAAAGGAGATATTTTGTGACATGGATTGGATATTTTGCACCACCACGTTATCTCAATATCAGCTACAGAGAGTACATTATAGTGAACTGAGTGCGCAAAAATGTTATATTTCCGCACTCTCATAAATCTGACAGAAACGTGATTTTGAACAGATCGCAGACCAGAGCAGCGGTTTAACGTGTCAGACTATGTGGAGTCAGATTAAATGGAATAGTTAATTATTATTAGCCTAACCAAAAATGCTACAGGAGAAAGCGCCCATTATAGATGTCATTTAACTAATGACAGCATGCATTCCGATAAAGCTATTAAAGACATTATTGTTGGTCGTTATCATTGTGAACAAAAATTATAAAGTACATAAGTAAAATGACGATATTCCGTTGTTATTCTTATCTCATATTCGTGATGGATAAAAAAAGCGTGACCATATAGTTATTGTACAGACAACAACAAACTATTCAAAACTCTTATGTCGAAGGTATAGGTGCTAGATTTGAACTGCAAGTGTATGCAGCCTGGCTGGCCGTACACTTAAACTGTCAATATAAAACTACATTCTTACTTGCAAGGCTCCAGCCAAGCTGATCGTGACGAATACATTGGAACTGGTCTGGCCGATGTACTGGGTCCCGCCGTAGTAGCTCAGTCCTAAAAGGAACCAGCAAACGCAAGACAGCAGATTTCGCATTCTCAAGCTCGGGTTTGTGATGAGGTCAATGTAGGAAACTGTGGTGCATTCGTCCTCATCTGTGGTCTTATTTGATTCTTTAGACATGATCTTGGCTATTTCGAGCATGTTGCTTGATGGGAGACCGTTGCTGCGAATATAAGAAAAAAGTGTTAGATGGTAGTAAGGTATTTAAAGGTACAGGCGAAGATTTATGTAATCCACAATCAAGAAATCTAATAAAAATCCGAGTGCACGAAGGCGGATCATGTCCCAGGACCGGATTTAAGTGACAGTTATTTAAAGTAGTATTTTAATTACTTTTTAATAACACCGATAATCTACAATCAAAACAAGTAATTCGTTTCTAGCACTTCGATTTGATCTGAATAGAAAAATATACAATAATGAGTTTGAAAATTTAAAGATTTCCATAATCTTGGACAATGATAATAATCAGAAGAATTAATAAACAGGTTTTTTATAATAAATATTTTACCGTTTTGCCGCAGTAGTCATTATTTCACTGGCTTTTTCCAATTTTCCGACGGAGATGAGCCATCTCGGTGATTCTGGGAGTAGGAATATGTAGAACAGAAATAGAAGATTGGGCACACCCACTCCTAGCCCAAACATTCTCCAGGACCTTAAAGAAATATTGATAGGTATATAATATTGATAGGTTTATCTATCGTTCACAAGTTAAGTTTGGTCATAATGGGTAGAGATTCAAGTCAATCACGTATGCGGCAACTTAAATTTTTTAGTAAGAGTTCCCGTTTGTTGAAAATGATGCGAAAAATACCTAGGCTATCACTTTGGAACCGCATTTGTTGTCATGATAATTAGGGCTCCTCGTTTGCCTACCATTAGGCAGAGTGGAGCCAAAACACCGCGCTTACAAAAATTGAAAAATTTACAAAATTACCTCAAGTAATAAGCAATCCCGGGCATAATCATTTCCGCGCCGATGAAAGGCACATGAAAGATGCTGGCCACCATCTCTCTCCGACTGGGGCCGGTGACCTCGATCACGATGACGAAGGCAACCACCAGCAGGCCGGCGGTGGAGTTGCCCAGTAGGAACCTGATGACGGCGAAGGTCCAGTAACCGAGGGAGAGAGGCATGGCTAGGCTGAGAGCTAGGTGCATCAGGCTGGCTGTGAGTAAGGCTGTTCGTCTGCCGCATCTGTTAAGGGTTTGTCATTTGTACGAATAAATAAATAAATTGGATAATATACATTGCTAGACTAGAGGTTTAGGCGACCAGAAAATCTTCGGTCTCATAAGGATGAGACTCCACCGAAGCAGAGAAGTACGAGCGGAACAGAGATGTGTCGTAAGCAGCCAATAGGATTTTGGCCTATATCCGTGACCAATCTCAGCATTTACTATTGGCTGCTTATGGCACATCTCCGCTTCTGTGGAGTCTCTCCCTAATAGTATAATGATTTCATTATGCATATAAAATAACTTGTTATGACGTTGACCAAAAACAAAAGTGCCTAAATGGCATACTGTAAATAACTTCTATTTCAAAAATAGGATGAAGCCAAAGTCGACAACTCAGGTGTGTAGGATTCTGTTCTTATATCTTCCCGCAAAATTAGTTATGTTGTTTTCCACTGTTCAGAACTTTTATTTTAGGTTGAAAAAACTGTGGTATGGAATTTCAGGAGAAGACTCTTAACATAACCAAAGCGTATGAGACGAACTTCTTAGCTATCCATGGATTCTCCGTGCGGGTGCCGGGTCCATCGCGTGGAACAGAGAGGAACATCATTCGGCGCCTGGGACTTTCGACCCAGCGTGTAGCTTTAAGAGGCCCCTTTATAGTATACTAACGATCACCTTCACCGATGACATTCCTCTCCCTTCCCAAGCATATTTGGTAGGAGCCGAGTAAAGCGGCTTTAGTTGCTCTTTCCAGAAAGGAGCTAATATTAGATCTTGGTAATCCTAAGTCCTTCAGCAGGTTGTAGAGAGATTTCGCTATACCTCGGTATACCTCTCGCATCCACTTCCACAGCATACAACCGTGACTGATGGTTCGAAAGTTCTAGAAGTTCGAAGCATACTCGAACTTGTCAAGAACAGAAGTCCAACATAATACTTTTAAGTGTTGAAGTTCTCTACCAAGAGTTTTCGAAGTTCTTGTCTGTTCGTCACAAATATTTATACGAAACTATCGGAACGTTACATACTTCGTTACGTGTGGTATACGAAGAACAACTCGGTCGATTTTGTGCAAACTTCACATAAACCGTCTACTTAATAGTCCGAACAAACCCTGAAAATTTGGTTTGGATAGGTGAGCCCGATTCTTGAGTTATGTATAAAGTGACAACGAAAAATGCCACTTATCACTACATAGTATAAAACAAAGTCGCTTTTTCTGTCATGTTGTATGTTGTATGTCCCTATGAACGCTTAAATCTTTAAAACTACGCAACGGATTTTGATGCGGTTTTTGTGGTTTTTTAGATAGAGTAATTCATGAGGAAGGTTTTTATGTATAATATCATCCATTAAATAGTGGACAAGTACCACGGGCGAAGCCGGGGCGGGCCGCTAGTATTTTTATAAAATATTTCTGTTTGTGCGTGTCTGTTGGGTATTAACGTTTTTACTAAAGATTGATGTCTCTGTTGTACTCATATGTTTTTGCGAAACATTAGTTGGCAGAAAAGCACTTAATAATAATATTTCTTGGCATAATATACCTACTTCATCTTTTTCACAACGACACTTATTCTCATATTAATTGAATGTCATGACTTGAACAAAAATTGCTGTGTTTTTATGAAACTAGCTAAAATTGACCAGAACCGGCAAATTACAAATTATGACCTATTGTTTTTGCTTATTTCCTCGGTATCTAGATTTGTCTCATAATTTGTCAATAAATAATTTTGGAGATAATAATGTAACGAACATGATTAGTACTCGAATAAATTAGCATCCTAATGATAATGATTCCTATTAGATATAAGCTATCAATCTACGTATCTGAATGGATGATTTGATTTATTAGCTTTGTTATCCGCGTTGTAATTTTCATAAAACGTTTAAAAAATAAAAAAGTTTTTATTCATTGCGTTGTAAGTATTCAGAAGATATTAACTAAGTTGCACAGCATATAAAAACTTAACTGATTGTGGTGAACCTGACCCTGTACCTTCTACTAATATAATAAACTTGAAGAGTTTGTTTCTTTGTTTTTTTGAATGCGCTCAGGAACTCCTGGTCCTGAATGGAGTTCCTGAATGAAAAAACATTTTTTTTGTTGGATAGTCCTTGTGACGATCGAGGAAGGTTTTAAGCACTAGTATAACACTAGGCGTGCGGAAGCCGAAATCCACGCAAACGGGATCGCGGGCGGCCGCTAATATAAGACAAACAAAGTATTGTAGCTAGCGAAATGTCGGAATGATAAAATTAAAATATTAAATCACTTACCTGTCAGCGAAAAATCCGAAGAGCATACTTCCGACCAGGGCACCGAACATAAAAATTGTTTGCGCGAAATTTGCCATCCATGACTTCTCACAGATTAGTCCAAACTCAGTTATTATGGAATTATTAAACTCTGTTACGTACTCGTACTGTTCACAATCACTGTAGCACGTACCATTTAATATTTCTTCTGAAGAATTAGCTCTTAACAAGCAGTTGTACTGGGTTTTCGGCGCGAGAAATACTATTCCCATCATATTCCATCCCGCTGACGTTTGACTTGTAATGGCAAGACCTGTTATTAGGAATATTTGCCATATTCCGAGTTCTCCAATCGCTTTTGATAGTGTGTCTTCGTTCGTGTCAATTTCCTTTTTTGTATCACCATTTTCTATATTTCTCTTGTCACTGTCATCTGTCAAAGTTTTATCAGTCATATTTGGTGTCTCTGAAGCGACTGAATCGAGCGAGCACTAATTTCAACTTAAGCCCGTGACGGCCAATAGGAAATCGGTTCTCAACGCAATTTTACTAATGTCGTAAAATTGCTTTAATGTTGTTTGGTTTGACTTAAGTAGCGGTAATTTGTTAGCGTACGGTACTAATTTGATATTATTCTGTTTCATTAGACGATTACGTTTTAGCAGATGTGAACTTGCAACTGTTGATTCTGATGAATTTGAGACACTTTACTCAGCGGCTTTTGAGGATGGTTAGATGTTTTGAGCACCAACTGCGAAATAAGTAAACTATGAAATTATTAAACTGATGTTTTATGCAAATTGCGCTTTTTCAAAGCCATGTTATGCATCAGTTGAAAAACGAATCACGGCTATTTTCTTCTACAAAACAAAAGGATCTGGAAAATAAGCAATTTGTATGGAGTTTTACTCAACAGACGTTAAAAAATATTGTTTTCTGTCTAATTTGTACAGGAAACTCTTTGCATTTAATCTTTTTAAAAGACTGTCACAAGAATCCTATATGCAAATAACAAACAAATTATAATATATCTCTTTCTATTGTCTACAGAGCATCCTGGGCGAGTTCAACCGTGAGCAGGACGCGTTCATCAAGGGGCAGGAGGGGCGCGGGGGCGCCTCTGCCGTCGCCCCCTGGATAGGCGCCCCCAACGAGGCGGCCCTGAAGGAGGAGTGCCTCTCGCTGTCCACTGTGAGTATTGGTTCCCTCTCTATTGTCTAGAGCGTGCTTGGCGAATAACTGCGAGCAGGGCGTGTTCATTAAGTGAGGGTCGCGGGGGCGCCTCTGCCGTCGCCCCCTGGATAGGCGCCCCCAACGAGGCGGCCCTGAAGGAGGAGTGCCTCTCGCTGTCCACTGTGAGTATTGTTACTCTCACTATTATCTACAAAGCGTATTGAGCGAGTAACGGCGAGCAGGACGTGTTCATCAAGGGAGGGGCCTGGGGGCGCCTCCGCCGTCGCCCCCTGGATAGGCGCCCCCAACGAGGCGGCCCTGAAGGAGGAGTGCCTCTCGCTGCCCACTGTGAGTATTGGTTCTCTCTATTGTCCAGAGCGTGCTTGGTGAAAAACTGCGAGCAGGACGTGTTCATCAAGGGAGGGGCGCGGGGGTGCCTCCGCCGTCGCCCCCTGGATAGGCGCCCCCCAACGAGGCGGCCCTGAAGGAGGAGTGCCTCTCGCTGTCCACTGTGAGTATTGTTACTCTCTCTATTGTCTAGAAAGCGTATTGAGCGAGTAACTGCGAGCAGGACGTGTTCATCAAGGAAGGGGTGCCTCCGTTGTCGCCCCCTGGATAGGCGCCCCCAACGAGGCGGCCCTGTAGACGGAGTGCCTCTCTCTGTGAGTATATTATTACGGACCCGCTGGTTTAGTGCCGCGGGATTGAATCCCGCTAGGAGCAGATGTTTTTGTGATTAATATGACGAGTCATCCCTATACAAAGTATATATGATCCAGTATGTCTATCTGTTCCCCATTATCCAGAGTGCACAAGTTTTAAGATTTTTTTGGTTGGCCATTAGGGTGTTATTGAATGTTTTTGATTTTAAAGTCTGACACACGCATAATGGCAAAATTGATTAATATTTTTGTAGATGCAATATTGTATATACAATATCTATATCGGTGCTTGTCATGGCTATAATTGAAGTCCTTAAATTGAAGCCTTGTGAATAATGCGTATAGTGTTATATGAAATTAAACAGCTTTGCAATGCAAACTTACAATTTCCTGGTGCACTTTTTGATAAAAAGAACTATGTTACACCAATAAATAATAACATTCATCTGATCAATCAGATTGTCAGGTTAGCACTGCACTATGTCGCTACATCAATTTGGTAGTATTTTTTTGGCTCGCGAAATAAAACTTGTTTAGAGTGGACTCGTATTGACGGTCACGTTAGAACTGTGCATGTCTCAAAACAACACTGATATGTTTTTACATCACTCACATCACAGTTATGGAAAATACCTTCTTATTATGTCCATGTAAAGATCAATTTTAATACTGGTGCTGTGAATTTTTTGCAAGTCCCGATCAATTGTATAAAAAATTAATTGCAACTATTCTAAATTGAAATTATTTTAATTTGCGATTTACTAATAGACTTCTGTCTATTAGGAAGTTCCGTGTTTAACTAAAGCCGATATGTACGGGCCAGTAAGAGTTATCAGCGAAAGTGCACTAAGGTCACTGTCGCATGGAATAATAATAATAATTTACAAAGATCTTCAACCATTAACTTAATGTTATGATGCATCTATGTATATCTGACGCAGGTATAGTCAGGTTTGCTCTCTATTTTTAGCAAGTTTCCCAAAAAACGCAGTGTTCCTACACTGCGCTTTTTAGAAGACGCCTTCCGGTCAGGTGGAGTGACGAACTGAGCAAGATGGCTGGCAGGAGCTGGATGCACGTCTTCGAGGATCAGGCTGAGTGGAGAGCCCTAGGAGAGTCCTATGTCCAGCGGTGGACTGCGATATGCTGACAAGCATCGCATGAGAGGCACGCAAAACTGTTGCATTGAACGAACCGTTCGTGATCTGCGCATTTGTCAGATGTGGAAGCTGTGTGCACCCTTAGCTACGTTAACTTAAATTCCAAACGTTTTTTCAAATGAGACAACTTTTGAAATTAGTAGAATAATTATATTTTAATGACAATCAATGCATAAAGCGGCGTTGTTTGGTTCTCATGATACAAAGATGCTTTCTGCCCCGGGTTGCAAACAATTTCGACAAACACTTAAAGTCACGCTACAATTTAAGAATTTTTATTTAATATCCACAGAGGTTTTTGATGCTTTGTTATTCATGTATTTATACCAAAAAAAACAAGCTTGATAAATGGTCAGTCATGAATATTCATATTCAACGTTTCTTTTTACCTGCGTGTATGATTGAGATTCTAAAGTGTATGCATAATGAGGGTGATTTAATTTGCTTAATTTGGGAAGTCAGATGTTCCAATAGGTAATGTTATTTTCATTGTAACTTCTCAATTGAATTCTTTGGCTGTGTCGTGCCGGCTCCGCGCCAATTTTTTCACTGCTTGACCTAATTATATTAATAACCCGAGCTGACCCTTAAAATCGCTTCCGTATTGCCGTAGCGAAACTGATACGCCACCTGTGTCGAGTCCTGAGTTCAATCTCCGGGTGGCATCTAAAGTTATGAGGAATAACTAAAAAAACACGTAATTCATTTGCTTGAAGGCTTGAATTTTATTCACATTTTTCGAATCCGTTATATTCCAATCCAAACAATGTGACAGCTACCCAGTGTCTCACTTTTTATTTAGCATGTACGTACATATTTGAGGTAGGTAAAGATAAAAATAGAAATGAGACGAATTGACACGTGCATATTTATGTGGCAAATTATCTTTGTGACCAGTACATCACAATACAAATATTTGTGTGCATGACCATGTCTGTTTTTACTAGCCTGAGTTTCTTTGTTGCTAACCGCTGTTGATTCTGATATCTGACGCACCATAGTAAAAGCATCGAGCTTCGTTTGGAGCTAGGCAATTGGTGTGTTAGTCCAAAGAATTTATTTATGTACTAGTTTTTGCCCGAGGCTTCGCCCGCGTATGAAGATTCCTGTTTTATCCCATTAGATCATTTAAGCAGGATCAAAAGTAATCCTATCACCAAAGTTAGCCCATACCCTGCCTATATACTGAATCTCATCAAATACCATTCAGCAGTTTCAGCGTGATTGACGGACAACTTTTTTTTTATGTTAGAGTCGGCAATCTAGCTAGCGTGTCGCCTGATGGTAAGAAATCACCGCCGCCCATGGACGTCCGCGACACCAGAGGTATCGTTGATGTGTTGCCGGCCTTAACCCCATACCCTCCCCAACTGAGCTCTGGCAACCTTACTTACCAGCAGAAACATAGCACAACAGTTACGAAGTACTACTTCACTGCGGTCTTCTGTAAGGTGGAGGTACGAGCGGCTTCCACAGACGAGCGGCTCATTCGAGTGGAATTTCCACAAAGCTCTACCTCCAAATAAACAAACTTTCACATGCATAATATTAATCTGATTTATCTTCATTCACGTTCCAGGATCGGCGGAACTTCGTCCGCGCCCCGCCCGCCGGCGTGGAGTTCGACTTCGACTACGACAAGATGTACCCGGTCGCCGTGGCCATCATGGGCGAGGACCCCAACCTCGAGAAGATGCGGTTTGATCTCGTGCCAAAAGTGTAAGTGTCAGAAAGTCAAGATTTATTTAATTTGGAGGAAGGCAAACTATTATTTAACATGACAACGGGACTAAACGCGATATTATTTTTATAAGTACCAGAGTACTTACTGCTTGACGTTTCGGCTGTGATGCTACAGCCGTGGTCACAAGCGAACTCTTGCAATGAACGATGAAGGCAAACTAAACCTTAAATGGTTTGATACAAAGTTTTGATTCATACATGAAACAGGATCGAATGGCACGAAACTTTTTTTTTTAAATTTTAGAACAAAATGAATTGGAAAAGTTTTTTGCGATTTATGACATTTCTAGTACACAAACCTCAAATGGTCCCATAGAGTCATTTGATTCTCACAAGAAATAGGATCGATTGGCATGAAAAAAAAATTTGCCAGTTTCAGCACTTTTTTTGCTGACTGTAAGTTTTATCCAAAATCTGTGAATGTAGGTCATAATATCTCAAAAAGTTTTGGAGCGTTGCCTAACATTGTTTTCTTGTAACTGTAACGGTTAATGTACCTGCCCAACAAAACCCATTTCAAGATTCCACCCTGTATAGTCCTTTCAGCTAAGATGATCCATAATCATACTTTTGATGTTTAAGTAAACTCCTATCAAATGGACATCAGAAGATTCTGTCCACGCTGGGTATTTTCACCTAGGTAAACGTTAATGAAGTGACGCACACACTACAGAATCTTTTAATACTGCTATCTGACATTTATCTCATCCTTACTCTTCCAATAGCCTGTCAATATAAAATGATTTCAGCCTTCGAGTAAATACCTTCACTACGTTTATTTGTAAGAAGACGGTTTGTTTTTTGATTTCACCAATTAACATGTGCTCGCCTATGATTCCAGCATCACGGAGGAGAACTTCTGGCGGAACTACTTCTACCGCCTGTCGCTAATCTGCCAGGCCAACGAGGCCGACGCCGCCGCCGCCAGCCGTCAGCAGAGCGCCGACGACTCCCAGGGTATGTCTTCTTAACTCTATATAGCTTTAAATTAAACTTATATATGGACGGACCCAGAATTGACCCTTGATTGACTCCTCAATGAAAACTTATACAATGTAACACAGTACTTATCGATGTGAATTATGATCAAAGTTTTCGTTTTAGTATTATTTTATGAGTATTTACTCGTAGCAAACAAGAAAAGGTATTATTTTGTGAGTTTTAACCATAATGGAAAGTTGGTGTCAAATGCTTAATCTAAGCCAAACTACATACATATCTTACCATAGTAATCTGTTCTTGCCTATTTTATATGAGTCATTCTGGACAATACTTAACAGATAGAATGAGAAAAATACCTTGGTAATATTAGACTTAGACGATATCGTATCTTTGTACATTTTACATGTTAACATCAACAATTTTTATTTGCCATTGAACATACATACAAAGAGGTACCGAATGTATGTATTTAAATTTCTATTTCAATATGCGCTCCAAAGCTCGTTGAGGTATCGGAGGGATAGAGGGAAGATTTATGTTCCCCTACAACTATAATTCTTGGGTCTATCCATATACGTTTTCATGGCTAGCAGTAAATAGCTTGTATCGTACATTAGGCATAAAATACACGCCACTAAAATAACGGCCATGTTTCTATTCAAACATTTTATTTTATTCTATTATTTTATGTTTCGTAGTGTTTTCATTTTTTGTTTTATTTTCTTCCCTAAAACACCAGATGATAAATCGGCAAGCGACAGTCTGATTGTGAATGAGAAATCATCGCAGGAATCGATAGATGATGTCAAGAAGCGAATAAAGTCACTCAAAGTCGACAGAGAGAATGATGATGGTAAGACTTAAAATTGGGTTAACTTACACAAAAAACCACCGAATGCATTTATCTACAATGCGCACCGACTAAACTGAAAAGACCGAAAATACTTGTCATCAAAATTCCAAATTATTCAGTATCCTACAATTTTATTTATTTTCGTAGTTACATAACACACATAGCCATATTATTTAGTTTCATTTATGATTCGTTTCATTCTTTATAGCATTCTGTCAAATCAAAATATCGTTGCAAAAATTTAAATGAATAACCAACTTTGAGGAATATTTGCTGTAACTATTTGCATGTTATTAATATTATTCATAATTACTAACATAAAAATAAACATTTGCTCCCTAATCCATGATGATTCCTATTATTTGCACTAATTAGAAATAAAAAAAATATTAATTTCAAGAGAACAATATAATTCACCGCTAATAGTGAAACAAATAAAGCACTGAATAAATTAAAGATTTTGTTCCACTCTATCCATGACCGAAATCTTTCCATTAGTCTATTTGTACATACATACATACGAAATAAATGTTAAATGTTTTCCTTTTTCCTGGAATGCAGCTTAATCAAGATGCACGGACAACCGAAGGGCAACCGCAATCACTTAACGATAACACCATTCGTGATGCAGCAGACCTATATACTATCTAAAGTAACCCTTGCAATAGAAGAGGAGCCCCAAACGTCAAAACAACAAGAATTACATAAATAACAGTAGATTGCAATCCCCGTGCTGCACACTGATAGTATATAGATCTGAGAAACATTATAATAATATCTAGTCGATACGAGGCTTGTTAAGCAATGTATTACGCTACTTAAGGTTCTCCTCATGCAAATTGGTTCGACCTTGACGGAATAATGCCATTACACTTGGATAGAATTAGACGAAGCGCACATGCATCCTATCGTATACTGTCACAATCGTTTAACAATAGAATTACATTAAATTATATGATAAAGTAAAATCTTAGGTGATTTATATTTTGCCTTGGTCGTCTTATGATATGTAACGTTCACGGTATTTCCCAGACGTGTCTTCGAGGGTTTTATAACTGTGTTAAACTTGTTTAGTTATTTGGATGGCGTCGTATTGTTTAGGTATGTGTTGTGGCATTATTGTGTCGAGTAAAATCACTGTTATCCTTTCACACAACTCTTATATTATTTGAGCGTTAATGCGTATATAAAATTTATCGCTGTTTGCTACTTTTATTTTAAACTTAAAAGTTTATATATAATCTATATCACTATGATGTCATATCTTCATCCTTGTTGTTATCTCGTGTGTCGTATATAAATAATGAATGTTATGACAATATAGCTTCTTTATCCCTGAATCTGTGGATATAATATGAATTGTATATATTACAGTGTCCTTATTTAACCTGTTGTCTATCAATTAAAGTAATTGGTCTGTATTTCAATAGCTGATTTCGTTTGAGTCAAACATGAGACATGTGGTTCGGACACAATTAAAAATATCTGGACGTAAGAGCTATTGAAGAATAGTCCACGTAATATTACTGTATACTTGTCTCAAATATATACATTTTCTCAATGGGAAATATTTTAATGTCTACTGAATGTTATATATGTCTAAGTATTGGTTAAGGTTATATAGCAGTAACGTCACACAGTTCATTACGATTCGGCTCAGTAGTGTTAACTATAAGTATCTATTGTTCAGGTTTTGACATTGCTACTTCTTCGGTTGGTTTACCTATGTCTACGCTTTGAGACTTGGTATGGCTTGAAGTGTATGTTTCTCTATCCTTTACTTTTCTATCTTCACGCTTGTGTATTTCTCAAAGTTGGTCCTACTGCTATGTTTGTTTGAACTGTCGACTCTCTTGTTATTATTTGCGCAACGTAGCAATGTTGAAACTTCCCTTTGTACATATACTGTGTTGTCAGATTTTTTCCGTAGGAGGTTTTCGCGGAGTTTGGGGCGTACTTGACAAACTTGTGACTTATCCGGTTCGATCCGTAACGAGCAAAGCCGCGACATATCACCATATCACTTATGGGTGACAGTCAATTAACTATAACCACACCGTAAACTGCCGTCTTTTGGTCTCAGGGGAAATTTGGAATCTTTACGCTGGCAACACTTTACTTACTTCACACCTTTCTTTTGTAATTATTTACAATTAGATTATAGAGTCAATATTGTAATCTGAGGAAAATAATCCAGTGTTATAAAGTTGTGTAGAATTATAGTTGGTATTGAAGTAAAACACATTTATATTGATTAGGTGTTTGAGGAGTAATGAGAAGTGATAATATTCAGGCCTAGTACGATGTCGTTTTAGTTTTGTTTATCGGATCATTTGAACTTTGCTTGGACGTGAACGCAGCAATAATTGGTGTAGTGGTCTCCGGTGGCCGATCGTCACTAAGATCGCAGTTCCGTGATTCACCCTCACTTACGTCTCCTAAATAATCTGGCTATAGTGTGTTACATATTTATCAATGTTTTTAAAGTTGAATTGAAACGAGATGGAATTCCTTCGATTAGTGCCCACAGTGGTGTAATATTAGTATCTTATAGACTTTCAAGTTGACTTATCTCTTCCGTACACGTTTCAGATACAAATGAATTAATAAATATTACGAATATGTATGTATGTAGAGTTCCTCGTTATTTAGTTTCTAAATAAAAATTCAAATTGTACCCTAGCAACAGTTTTAATAGATATAATAACACTTTTTATTGTCAATACTTGAAACATTGTTTAGTGAATTACAACGTATAGTTATAAATGAATTGGCATTTATAGTTAGTTATTATGAATTGAAATAATTATATTATTCTAAAATAATATTGGACTTGTTATTTAAATGACCTAGCTTTCCTTAGATTTCTGTAGGCCACTTGATTTTATAAGATTCACAATATTTTTGTTCTAGAATGAGATAATTTCGGGGTCTAGTTTCAATATGATGTATATTATTTTCAAGTAACATTGACATTGATTGATGAAAACTTAATAAAAAATAAATAAACGAAATATATAGAACGTAACATACCTTAAAATATTTTATATACGAGTTCCATAGTAGAGTAACGGTAACTATTACGTTATTGTTTTAAATACCAACAAAAGTTAATTGACACAATATACCATCCTTATACCGCTATAAGAGACTAACACTTCTGTTTTAACACTAACAATTCCAGAGCAATGGGAGAAAGAGCTTGAAGCGGAGCTGAACGAGTACGAAGTGGTGGCTGAGAAGGCGGACGACAAGCATTGGGAGAAGGAGTGCGACGACTTGCTGGGGGAGGATGTGGACCTCAAGTAATATAGCACTTGTAGGAAGTGGGTCAGGGCTGAGTTTCACCTATAGAGGCCTTGGTGGGCTAGCCAAGATGCTATTTTGACGATTATTCGCTACCGCTAACGTTGAATGTTATGGCTCCATCCCGCTTACACAGATAGTTCGTATGCGGGGTGGCAATATAAGTCGCGATGAAAGCGTAGCGAATAATCGCCAAAGTGGCATCTTGGCCAACAGTGGGCAAGCCAAGATGCCGCTTTCACAAGCGCGAGCTATGCTTTCGTCGCGACTAATATCTCCATCCCGCTCTTACAAATACTTCGTGTGCGGGATGGAGATATGATTCGCGACGATAGCGATATTTCGCTCTCCCGAAATGGCATCTTGGCTATCTATCTATCCTTATTGGACTAAACGCATTCGCATTTTTAATTGATTGGGTATTCAATTGATGAGAAAAGAGATATTAATTTGTAACGGGAAATTATTATTATTTGTGTATTTTTTATAGAATCCGAATAGTATTGTACTTTATGAATATTGTCTGATTTATTTAGTATATTGACTTAATGCCTATTTTATAAATATTGTATCGGATTGAGAAAATACGCCATAACCAAATTAAAGACGTTTAAAATGCGTAGTATTTATTATAAATTTGTTGAAATATGTAATATAATTTATAACATATTATTTGATTCTTTAAATAAAAGTAACATACTTATGATAATAAATAAATAAAGTATAACATTTTGAGAAATCATTAGCTTAAAAAATACTAGTATATCTCTGAGGCATGACGTTGTTTGCTATAGTTGATTTTTTATTAATAAACCGAAGCACCTGCACAACACATACAAAAAGAAATGTGTTTTCAGCCTAATATCACAATCTTTTGTATTATTCATCACAATCGCTTTAGTACAATCCCGAGTTTCATTAAAGTCAAAGTCAAAGTGGTTTATTTTGCAATTTGATTTACATAGAAATTCTTTTGCACGTCATATCTTTTTTTACCTACCAGCCAGTTCGACGTGATTTAATTATTTGGATCATTTAACTTCAATAACAAAGATTAATATCCCGTCGAGTTTACCTACGGTCACTATCCGTAGATATATTGCCCTGTCTTGTTTTTGCCTAATAAAAAATCAACTATAGAAATTAATTTGCGAATGTTCGGAAGCTCAATTATTGATGTTGGTTCTTAAAAATTAAAGAAATGCATTTAAGAGAAGAGAGCGCCGCTTCGGGCCTACGTTTTAATGTCTTCTCTATCGTGTTTGTGGTTTTGTGTGGTTTAAGAACATTACTATTGGGTATTTGACTGGTAGTTGGTACCATAATATGTACAATTATTGCTATAAAGATCATTCTAAGAAGCATTTATGAAACGGAATATTTTCCAAAAGCATTTTCGAAACGGAAACGGAAATTATCTACCTAAACAGATATTTTTGGCATGATGATAAAAATGTCTGATTCTAATGTCTGAAAGGGCTTTTAATCAACATAGTAGGGATCTTTGTGTAAGATATTTATGATGGTGTTTGCAATGGCAATGATATGAGTAAATGACTAGCTTGCCTACCCCTCAACCTTTGATGGCCAGTCAAATATCCAATGGGACTTGGCAATTACAACCAAGTCTTAGTCTAAATAATAATTCAATTATCGAAAAGTGTAAATTAAGAAGACAATATCATTATATTATTGTAGTTGTCATTGGAAAGTGAATGTTTAATAAAGCGAAGCTTAGATATTGTAATTTAATTCGTCAAAATTTTAATATATTTTTCTGTAAATACGGTATATAGTCCGTCGAGATCTAATACGCCAGATAGCCACTAACGATTCGCAGTTTTAAGATAATTTTATGATATTACAAGAAAATTAAAATGTTTTACCAGGCTTATTTCATTGGTGGTTGAAGTGTCATTTTTAATGACACTGAAAGTTATCAAAATCGATTAAATTAGTTCCCGGCAAGCCTAGTTCAATATTCAAGCGAAATTCTTTAGTAACCAGATTATCTTAGTGTGCAATGTAAATATTTATAAAATACTTGTAAATTATTATTTGTTTCTTTTTTCAATAATTTATGTTTTTTAATTTAAGGCATTTATAATTTGTTACTTAAAACACAAAATGAATACTGGGTGCGAGGGTTCATAATTCTCCTGCCTTAACAAATTCATACTTTCATTCATACCATAACATATATTATTTTATGTATGTTGTATTCAATATTCAGGCAGTAAAATTTATACAAAAGGGAATTAACGGCGACACAATTTTTTAATTTGAATTAAAGATCAACCCCCGTTGGATGTATAATTTCAGTTACTCACCAATCTAGGTATAGGTGTGTTCATACATGTTACATTCCTAAGACGAAATTAATAAAAATGTTCACCTTAAATAGTATTTTATTTAAAAGAAAATCCATACACAGTGTAGTCAACGGTAAATTGACCTGACCATTTCTATCCAACCATATCCATTTCCAAGCATAACATATATCCAATTTTCAGAATTATCCTGCCAGAGATTTGAAGATGTGAAAACGCATTCTGAAAAAATTATAATTAGTTAGAAAAAATACAGAAACAAACAAGAAGTAAAAACAAAAATTTACAAAGGTACGTATTTTGTTTAACATATGTCGGCTTAATAAGAAATGGCGAGAGAGAATTTGATGTTGGCTTTCGAAGATAACGGTTGTCAGTGGTAAGTAGGCTACTTTTTCTGTTAGAGCGTTCTTGGACCTTAGTTGACCAATAAAATGATTAAGCACAAATAAAGTTGAATTAGTTAAGACTCGCGGCATTGTTCGCGTTATCTAGATCCTATGGGAGCATTCAATCGTGATAAAAAGTATCCTTACATCTAAGTCAGCCCATACCATGCCTGTATACCAACTTCACGCTTGTCACAGCATACAGAAAATATCTTCTTCAATCGGTAAGAAGCTCACTGGCGGATTTAAAATCATATTCATACAAATTACGCCAAAACTAACTAACTCCTGCTAGTCTTTCTTACCCATGGAAACAGCTATCCGTTCTTCTTCTTCTGTAGAAATGTGATGAAGACTTCTATTACTCCGGCAATTTCTTTTCCCTCCGTCGTAGCCAGTTCCACCATCACCTTGGCTTTGCGGAACGGCCACACGTTGGGGAACTCGGCGGCTTCCACTGTCATGTTCATAACCCTGTGAGTGGCCTGAGGAAACACGAGAAATTGTTATGAGATTAAGTATCGTTCTAGCGATTCCCTATGTTGCCCCCCTCCTTCCATCATCGGTCTTTCAAATCAATATCTTTATTCAAATAGGCCTCAGGAAAGCACTTATGACTCTACCACCGACTTCGGAATGCAGTCATCTACCGAGAAGAAGCGGCAAGAAACTCGATAGTTGCTCTTTTCAATCGCCAATTTTTTACATTAATTGTTTGTACAGTAAGTCTATTTACTTGTACTAGGTCATACAGTTACCTCTTTCAAATATAAAATTAAGAAAATACATATTACATATTACATTTATGAACAGATTGAGTCCCAGTCGACCAGTTCCCAAGGGCGGACGACTATGATCCTGCAATAGACCGGCTTGGCTTTATAGACAATAAAGCCCGTGTCGTCTTAAGAAAAGAGTGAACAGGCATTGTCTATCTGGGTAAGCTCGCTCCGTCTTAGGCCTCCTCTATACCCTTGGGCTAGTCTGGGACCAATAGCATGCCTTTAGCGGATACAAGTGAGGTAGACCTTAGTGGAACTACCACACGATTGAGCCGCTCGTCTGGGGGAGTTATAGAAGACCACAGTGTTGTAGGACTTCGTAACTGTTGTGCTATGGTCGTGGTTCGATATAGGTGGTGTTTTCACAGGAGTAATTTAATAAGTATGGGCAGCGGTGATCACTTAATATCAGGCGACCCTCTAGTTCGATTGCCTCCCTTTAACATAAAAACATTTCAGGTCCACAGTCACTGGATATGGAATGATGGTATTACCGCTGGCAAAGGGCAGACCACCCCGCTCCGTGCGAGCATCCTGCCGACGTAGGGCTCCGAGTTGAGGGCGTCGCACAACTTGAGGTGCATCTCGACGAACGTGCGCCGGTACTCGTTGTGAAGAAACTCGTAGAATAGAAGGTGTAGCTGCAACACAAGATACGGAGTTAAGGTAAGGGCCCTTTATATTAAAGTAGTAGATAACTAACGACAAATGATTTGGTCTAACGGTGTTACCACATCAATCGATCGATCGTCGATCGACGCTGTGCGACCCCGAATTTAACGCGGGCGAAGCCGCGGGCGGCCGCTAGTACACCAATAAAGGATTAAAATGTTGAGAACAATATTGAAACTTTGTTTGTACCGATATTATTAACTATTTGGTTGCATCTATTTATTTGAGTACCCTGAGTGTCAGTATCTATCTGACGTTAACTGTACGAACGAAGTTGATTTGCATGATACGCAACAACTTAGTTCGCACGTTTGTACCATTAACGAACATCAAACACTGTGTCAAAAATGTCTGTACATAAAAACCGGCGATTATGGGTACACCCATCTGGGGAAGGCTCGTTCAGGACTGGATTGCAACAAACTGAGGCCTTACCATCAAGTCTTAGAGCAATCTAAAAACCAGTGAGTAAGAGAGATGCCACTTTACATGGTGTAAGGCGGCATCTCCCTTACTCACTGGTTTTTAGATCGCTTTAAGACTTGATGGTAAGGCCCCTGAGGTGCGATTCACTAAGCGCCAATGTCATAATGTCACGGCTGTGTAATCGGTGACACTAGTAATTTAGTACTAATTTTGTACTGGCTCCGATGACACAGCCGTGAGATTATCACATTTGCGCTTAGTGAATTGGACCTCTGATTATGATGCTCGATGTAACTACATACCGTGATGTTATTGGTCCATTCGTGTTTGGTTTTGCCTTCTACATTTAAGTAGTAAGGGCTTTTTCTTCCAAATCTGTTGACGTAAGCTTTTGCCCACTCGAGGTACTTTTCGTTCAAGTTTGTGACGGATGCTCTCTCCATGATAACTTGAAGTGGCTGGCAAAAAGGAAATGATGTTTAGGATTTTTTATATAATACCCTTCCGTCCGTTTTCGGCCATGGCGGCCGATCTCACGCTCAGCTAGGTACGCAGGAAGTGAGTACGTAAGTCCAGGTGCACTCCCTATTCCTTCTCTATCATAGTTCGGTGGGACAGCAATCTGACCTTCAGAATCAAGGAGGAGCCACCCATCCGATGACCGGCCTCTGCAAAGTTGCTTAACTTAGCAATCGCAATTCGACCGCGCTAACCACTACGCCATCGACCTCCTCAATTTTTATTACAGAGATCCAAACAGCTTTCTTAGGTTTGCGCGACTACTACTTGCTGATAAGTATCGGCTACTTTTTAGCAGTCGTGATTTTATTCTAAAACTAGCGGCAGCCCGAGACTTCTTGCGCGTGGATTTAAAATTTCCCAATATTATTGTGAAATACAACAGCTTGAAGCATTCCTCAACAAATGGACTATCCAACATACATATGTATATTTTTTTACAATTCGAATCAGTAGTTCCAAGATTAGCGCTTTCGAGCAAATAAACAAACTCTTCTGAAAGTAGGCGTGCGGTCCAAATATGAGCCTAGTAAGTGCAAGCTCACACTAGTGCGAAAGTTAAGTTGGTTGCCAGAGCTCTGTTGGGGAGGGTATGGGGTTAAGGCCGGCAACACATCAACGATACCTCTGGTTTCGCGGATGTCCATGTTCGGCGGTGATTGCTTACCACCGCCTCTGACATAAAAAAAAAGTTAACTCAGTACATACTTACATAGACAAATCCAAACACGATTATGTGTAAACTGAAAACTATCAGTTTCATCTTGGTAACAGCAACGTATTGCCAGCAAACTGGTGGCTCCAAGGTGCCAATTGTCTCTGGTAAATGTTCACCAGAGACAATTGGCTGATTTTGTTGAAACTCCGATCTCTAATCGATAAAATTGAAGCTGATCCCATTAACTCATGCTTTATATACGAAATTAAAGATGTCTATCTGTGTGCTGGAGCGATGCATGGGTGACACTAGTTCGTGTTAGTGAATTTGCTTCCTTTTGTTTATTCATTTTTATTTATTTCATTCGGTATACCATCAACATGTCACACAAAAACTTTTAAAACTACTTTGACAAATCTTTGTAAGGTTTACACAGCTTTAGCCACATATACATATATGTATATGTACGTACATAAACACATACACATCAATAACTGCTATGCCTTTGATGTGAAATGAAAGCGTCATATAAAATGGAGCTATACCTATTCGGGCCTGGTCTTAGATGAATGTAAATATCCTGAGGAAACGTGAATTGCTAAGTAGTGGAAAGGGGAGCAATGGCAAAGCGTTTATTATGATTAGCAGTGAAGTTATTTGGGTTTTATGTCTTTAGGTCTTTGCGGGTCGTGCAGCTGCAGGCCTTTAATATTACTGCCCTATTTATAAATCATAGCGGCCCGTCACGCGGTTTCACCCGCGTCCCGGGGGAACTACTTCCCGTACCGGGATAAAATATAGCCTATGTTACTCTGGGTGAATGTAGCTTTCCAACAGTGAAAGAATTTTTCAAATCTGCCAAGTAGTTTCGGAGCCTATTCAATTCATACAAACAAACAAAAAATCAAACCTTTCCTCTTTATTATATTAGTATAGATAAACCATAAATCATTTATTTTATTCACTTTAATCTAGGGTTAAAAAAAACATTCGAATCGAGAACCTCCTCCTTTTTTTTGAAGTCGGTTGAAAAGGTGGTACAATGTTTATGTTGTTTGAAATCACTTACTCTGTCGATTGACATGAGTTTTATGACTGGTCTCCGAAACCAGATTTTTTCAAAATGGCGGACTGTGTATGTAGGTAATGCCAGCTTTCATACAAAAATATTCAAAGCTCTTTCAATAATAATTCGTCTTACGCGGAACGGACAGACAGATTTCATCCAAAAAAATATTGTTATAATCGTATCCAAATGTAATTTCCGTCGTATTCAAAGTGTAAAATCAATCTGCTAAACTTTACAAAATTGTAATTATGAGAACCAATTTCCGCTGTGTCTAGTGGTGGCGGAATTCTAATCGGTTAAATTATTATATTTGTACTAGCGGCCGCCCGCGACTCCGTCCGCGTGGTTTCCGGGTTTCGCACACAGGTATAGCCTAAAGCCTTCCTCGTCGAATGGACTATCCAACACAAAAATATTTTTCAAATCGGACCAGTAGTTCCCGAGATTAGCGCGATCAAACAAAAAACAAACAAACGCTTCAGCTTGGCTACAAAACCAAAGGTCACGGGTTCAAATCCCGCTAGAGGCAAATGTTTGTATGATTCGAGCTTCGAGCTTAGTTTGGAGCTAGGCAATTAGGGTGTTAGTGCAATGAATTTATTTATTTAATAGTGCGATCAATTTTTACGCGTTTGATAGGTTAGTTCTAAATTTAAGTGCGCACTTCCTATGATGTAGGCTGTATAATGAAATCAGTTTTACTTTATACACATTTTATGTAATCGGTTAGGTACATACACCACATTATGAATTTAACATTAGAAAACGAATTATTTTCTTATATCCTAGGAAAACATATATAGTTTTATCAAAAAAAACATTGGTGTGTAATGGAAATAACTAAGTATTTAATGTTTTTGTTTCTGCACAAATGAAACAAAGACGTCGATTATTCCTATCATTTCCTTGGTTTCGGTGGTGCGCAGTCCCACCTGAACCTTGCACTTTGAGATAGGCCAAACTTGGGGGAACTCCTTTGCCTCTATTGTCATGTTCATCAAGTGATGGGATCCCTGAGAAAGGAAAAAATATCTATTTTAGTCGATCTGTTCTCTTATCTGAGACATGTTTTTTTTTTGTTTATTTATAACTAGGTTTTTCCCGCAGCATTGCCCGCATGGGAGTATTTAATCGGAATAAAAAGTCCTATCACCTAAGTCAGCCCATACCCTGCCTGTATACCAAATTTCATCAAACTCCGTTGAGAACTTTCTCCGTGATTCACTGACAAAAATCCAAACAAACAAACTTTCTCATTTATAATATTAACTAATATGTATATTATTATAGGAGCTTCGATTCGATATTTCTTTTTGGGTTGTTAGTATCGGCGAAATTGACTGTTGTTATTTTCTTCTCGACAAAGGATTCTATGCATTTGGTCCTATTTACTTGAGACTTCCCGCGAGAACCTAATGAGACATCTTTATAATATGTTTATGTAAAAGTATTGTTTAAAAGCACCTTGTTTGTGATTCTCTGTGATTGTGATGTGAGATTTTTGATGTATGAATATTTTGTGGGCATGGATAAGCGTCCAAAGAGCGATTGTGGCCTAGTGGGACGGAGGAAACCTGCACATTCAGATTATTTCTGACTTTAGCTCAGTTAGATCTGAATGTGTATCCATGATCCAATCCGTCTGGTCCCCCTCTATGGGTTACGAAGGTCTGTAAGCAGTCGCTTCAATGTAATAACCAGACTCACCAAATCCTGGATCATGGACAAAGCGGACCTCGCATAGAAACGGGATAAACACTAGGAAGAAGAATGGATATAAGCGTCCTTCTGACTTTTATGGGCCAACATAATATAGCAGTCGCCAAACTGCCTACCCAACGCGGTGACAATGGTCAGGCAGAGGTCTATATCCTACTAAAGACTTATGATGATGACGAAGAAGCTTACCGGGGCCAAGGGGCAGGTGATTCCACTCCTGGCGAGCATCTTGCCGACATAGGGTTCGCCGTTGAGAGCGTCGCACAGCTTGAAGTGCATCTCCACGAATGAGCGCCGGTACTCGTTGTGAAGGTACTCGAAGAACAGCAGATGAATCTGATACACATACCCATGATTATTATCAAGTACCTACACCTTACAGAAAACCACAGCACTTCTGACTTAAAATTAAAAATGTTATATTTTTATTAAAGTTTACCGAAACGTTGTTGGTCCACTGATGTTTGATACCACCCTCGAGGTTGAAGTAGTACGGGCTCTTCCTCCCGTACCTCTTGACGTAGGAGTTCGCCCACACCACGTACTTCTTGTTGAAGTCGACCATTGCCGCCCGCTCCATCGTCACCTGGAGCGGCTGGAAGCATCATCATAACCCATGCACCATGCAGGCAAATTCTGGACTTATAACAGGGTTATGCCAAAAATGGTGGTGACCACAGTCGGTAGATCAAATGAAAATTCTGTTTCTCATGCCTTTAAGACTGGAGGAATGATGCCTTTTTATAGCTGCCACCAAACACTTTAAGGAACAACTAAAGCCCTCAGAGTTTTAAACAATTGTGGCTCTCAGCCACTTGACTGTTCGTTTAAGTAGATCCCGCCCCTTTGTCCTAAATCATAAATCCAGAACAGAGCAATAGATATTTTATATTATAATATAAAATTGATTTCAATACTTACATACACGAGTTTGAGAGCGATTATAAGTACAATTATGTATAAAAATTTCATTATGAAAACAGCACTAACGAATAGCGGAATAATAGTAGAACATCAAGTTTTATAGCCAGCGCTGATCCTTATCTGCTCTATCGCTTCATCATGAAATGTTTCAAATTAAATGCCGGAAGACTAACTATAAAATAATTAGTAAATTGATGAACAAAACGACATTAATATTCTTAATGTAGTCGAAAGGCAAACGATCGAGGGTCACCTTGTGAAGGGGTGCGATCTCAGGGGTTCCTATAGCACTCCGTAGCCGTATAGGTAGTTAGTCTCGGATGATAGGCACATGTAAAAGTACATATTACACTGATTAACTTTACATCGATTGATATTAATATTTAATAAATTTTATAATTAATGTTTAATACTTGGAATAAGTTTAAGAGCTGTGTCTAGCTCCGCGGTAGCTCTAGCGTATGGCAAATTCGTCAAAGTGGCATCTTGGCTACGTCTAATGTAAGATCAGTCCGTTGAAGTGTATTTATATGTAGAATGTCAAAAGTTTTATATATAATTAAAAATTTGTTTATCATTTTTAATTATATAAAAAACTGAAAAACTGATTGAAAGACAAATTTTTAATTTTGAAAAGTAGTTCATTAGCGACCAGTGGGCGCGCTGGTTAGATATTTTCAGCCATCATGGAGGCCTGAAAATTTATGAAGGCTTGAAGGAAACGGCACCGTTACAACTAGCAGAAACATAACGAAACAGGTTCGAAGTGCTGCTTCATTGTGGTCTTTTTTAAGGTGGAGGTACATCCCCAGACGAGCTGCTCATTCGAGTGGAATTTCCCCTAACTCTGCCGTTCTTAACTTCTCATGTTGGCTTGTTGTTATACTTATAATTTTTAGTCGTACCTAAGTTTAAGAATTGAGGTGTTTGTTTTAAATTGGGCATCTATCCTACTGGGGCATTAATTCTTCCTTTACCCTAATGTAAGATCAGTCCGTTTTGAACGGAATTTATAGAATTTCAAAAGTTCTAGCCTGATTCATTCAGTTCGGACTGAGTTCACAGCTATACTGCCTTAACAAATATTAAATAATATCGATTATAATGACCTCAAAAATATGTTTTATCTTGTAAAGTAAAAGGACGCGTGGAAATAAAAGTCGCAACTTGCCGTAGAAAAATGTATGAAGCGAAAGCCCACTCAGTTCGTACTGAGTTTACAGCAATACTGCTTTAGTAAAAATGTTTCGTAATGCCCTCCAGAATGTTATACATATCACTACATAGTATAAATAAAACAAAGTCGCTGTTTCTGTCCCTATGTCCCTTTGTATGCATAAATCTTCGAAACTACGCAACGGTTTTTGATGCGGTTTTTTTAATACATAGAGTGATTCAAGAGGAAGGTTTATATGTATAATACATGCGTAATATAGTAAAAAAAACACTGATAAATTTAGATGCACCCGTGCGAAGCGTGAGCGGGTTGCTAGAAATACATATAATATGTACAACCATGTTTGTTTGATGGACCCGAGAAAAAAATATCGCCTCCCTTACAATAATATACCGTACCGTACCGTAAATTTTTAACATTAGGAAAACGAAATATCTTCCTATATGCTAGGATTTATTTTTACAAAATAATCACTGTGTGTATTGAAATAAATTATATTTTAATGTATTTTCTTCTGCACGAATGAGACGAAGACGTCGATTATTCCTATCATTTCCTTGGTGTCAGTGATGCGCAGTTCCGCCTGAACCTTGGACTTCGGGAAAGGCCAAACTTGGGGGAACTCTTGTGCCTCTACCGTCATGTTCATCAGGCGATGAACTCCCTGGGAAAGAAAGAAAAAAATTAAGCCGATCCGTCCTTATAGCTGATGACAGATGTGTTTTCTTAATTTATACTTTTACTAGCGGCCGCCCGCGACTCCGTCCGCGTGGATTTCGTTTTCCAATATCCTATGTGTTATTCTGATGTATAAGCTATATTGTGGTAAAGTTTCATTCAAATCCATTCAGTAGTTTTTACGTGAAAGAGTAACAAACACCCATACATCCATACATACAAACTTTCGCCTTTATAATAGTAGTAGGACTAGCGGCCGCCCGCCGTCCGCGTGGTTTTCGGTTTTTACACATATTGGTACTTACTACAGCCTAAAACCTCCCTCGTCAAATGGACTATCCAACACAAAAATATTTTTTCAAATCGTACCAGTAGTTCCTGAGATTAGCGCGTTTAAACAAACAAACAAACACACAAACCCTTCAGCTTTATTTTATTAGTGACGATGAAGTAAAGATCCGTTTTGGGTTGTTAGTATCGGCAATTAGACTGATGTTGACTATTTTCTTCTATCCATTTGTTCCATTGTAAACTTAAGAATTCTCGCGAAAACTTTTTGATTCATCTGTAAGTGATTTTGATATCTCATTTGTGATCAAACAATTTTTGGTGGTCATGGATAGCAGCGTTCTTTTGACTTTTATTGGCCAACATACTGCGGTCGCCAAACTGCCTACTCGACGCGGTGACAAAGGTTTTAATAATAAAATAAATAAATTCATTGGGCTAACACAATTGCCTAGCCCCAAACTAAGCTCGAAGCTTGTACTATGGAAGCTAGGGTACGGATACACATACTTAAATACGTTTATAAACATCTATGACGCGAGTACAAATTCCGATGTTCATCACACAAACATTTGCCCCTAGCGGGATTTGAACCCGCGACTCTCGGTTTTGTAGCCAGGGTCTCTGACCACTAGACCATCGGGCCCGTCAAGTCGTTTGGCAGAAGTCTTAATAAAGAAGAAGCTTACCGGAGCCAAGGGGCAGGTGATTCCGGTCTTGGCGAGCATCTTGCCAATGTAGAGGTCGCCGTTGAGAGCGTCGCACAGCTTGAGGTGCATCTCCACGAATGAGCGCCGGTACTCGTTGTGAAGGTACTCGAAGAACAGCAGATGAATCTGACACACATACCCATGATTAATATCAAAACAGTGCTATGATGTCGAATGAGCAACTCGTCTGGGGAAGTACCTCCACCTTACAGAAGACAGGGAAGTCGCACTTCGTAGATGTTTTGCAATGTTCCTTCCGGTGTAGACTCGCGACTAATTTGTAATAAAAAAAAAACAAAAAGAACCCATAACACTTTGAATTTATTAAGTTTTGTTTCGCTTCAGACGCAATTGAAAGAGTCTTAAATCTTTTTTTTTATAGACGTATTTTTTACTAACTTAGGTATTATTAAAATTTGTACGAGATGCACAAAATTACATACATAACTTAATCTCCATATTTATCTCAATAATTGACAAAGTAGGAAATCTAGAAAAAAATAAACAGCCTCAATCTTTCTCTCTCCCTACTTTCGGCGAATTTTTTTTTTTTTTTTTTTTTTTTATTTATTAGGAAAACAAACAGCAGTTTACAACACATTTAAACAACCCAAATTAATAACACATTAGCCAAATAAGTTTCCACAAGTAGGTTATACATTAATTGTATCGTTTGGGCCACTATCTCATCCAGGGAGCGATCCAGAGGACAGCACATTAGAGAATTGTTCAATAGTCTTTACAATAGAGCAGTACCCCAAATGTGAAAGTGACCCATTATAATGTTAATAAAAACACAGGCTAGAACACAAATCTACCAGCGAAGAAACACGGTTCAAACATCAGAACAAATGTTGTAGGTCTTTAACAAACACTTAAATTTCTTAGGTTTATGGCTGAAAATGTCGATGTGACAGTACTTGGAATTATATAGATTCATAGCTCGAAGAACAAAACGGTTGCAAGCATAGTTAGTACGGCAACTTGAAATAGAAAATGTCTTACTAGATCTCATGTTATTTCTCGGACATCGTAACATAATAAATTATGTTATTATATTATGTTGTTATAATTTAATACGTCACAATTAATTATGTTGTTATAATTTAATACGTCACAATGAGGCTGTTGCCTCAGGAGTTCATCTAACTTAAAATTATACGTATATTTGTATGGAAGTTTACCGAAACATTATTGGTCCACTGGTGTCTGATATCAGCCTCGAAGTTAAAGTAGTACGGGCTCTTCCTCCCGTACCTCTTGACGAAGGAGTTCGCCCACACCAAGTACTTCTTGTTAAACTCGACCATTGTCGCCCGCTCCATCGTCACCTGGAGCGGCTGGAAGCATCATCATCATCATCAACATATTTTTGGAAAATTCTGGACTTAGGGCTCATACAAATAAGAGAGTTATTGCCGGCTGGTGACTACACACATTCGGTGGATCAAAGGAAAACTCTGTTGCACATGTGCGCTAGCTTTTGGGACTGGTTGAGGGATATTTTGCGCAAGATGCCTGATGGTATCTACCACCAAAGATTTTTTACGATCCCAAAGCTCCCCGAGTTCTAAACACTTGTGGCCCAGCCATCGATTCTTTAAGTAGATTCCACCCATTAGTCTTTAACCATAAATCCAAAACAATGTAATAGACATTTTATTTATTAAAAATGTGTTTACTTACATACACGAGTTTTATAGCAACTAGAAGTACATTTATGTATAAAATTTTCATTTTGGAAACTACCAAAATAAATACTGGACTAATGGTAGAACATCAAGTTTTATAGACAGCATCGATCCTTATCTGCTCTATTGCTTTATTATGAATTGTGTAAAATTAAATGCCGGAAGACTAACTATAAAATAATGAAGTTAATTGATCAACATAAAAACAGTTTATTTAATGTCAGCGGGAGGCTAACGATTAAGAGAGTCACCTAATGGAAAGTGATCACTGTTGCACATAATTTTTTTTTTACCGTTTTAATTCTTCTTCCTAACGAATATCCCGTTTTTATGCAATGTCCGCTTTGACCATGATCCACGATTTGGCAAGTCTGGTTATTACAGTGAAGCGAATGCCATCAGACCTTCGTAACCCATAGAGGGACCAGACAGATTGGATCATGATTACACATTCGGATACAACTGAATTAAAGTCAGAAATCACTGAGTGTGCAGGTTTCCTCACGGTGTTTTCCCTCACCGCCGAGCTAATGGCACAAAACCACACATAGATTTCGAAAAATCCAGAGGTGTGAGCCTGGATTCGAACCGCGGACCACACGTATATGAGGCGCGCTCTGTACCACTAGGCCACCATCGCTCTCTATTTACCGTTTTAATTAAAGTTAATAAATACATAAATAAATCAACAACATCACAAGGCTTTTGGATGCGTTGCCTGCTCCTAAGCCCCATACTCTCTCCAACTGAGCACTGGAAACCTTACTCTCCAGCAGAAACATAACAAAACAGTAAAGAAGTGCTATGTCTTGAGCTGCTCAATCCATTGGAATTTCCACTAAGCTCTACCCTTCTTTACGCCTCATGTTTTGAAAACAATATGGGACATGTACCGACAACACCCTTTGCAGTTTTCTGGAAATATCGATGTTTATTCTATTGACGCTACCGCGAGCGCGCCACATAAGCAATGTTGCAGAAATCCATCCACAACGTCACTATCACACTAAAGTAAAGGAATTTTCAATCATCGAGAAGTGATGGTTGTTATATTAAAAGAGAGGTAGAGCTTTGTGGAAATTCCACTCGAATGAGCCGCTCGTCTGGGGAAGTACCTCCACCTTACAAAAGACCGCAGTGAAGTAGCACTTCGTAACTGTTGTGCTATGTTTCTGCTGGTGAGTAAGGTTGCCAGAGCTCAGTTGGGGAGGGTATGGGGTTAAGGCCGGCAACACATCAACGATACCCCTGGTGTCGCGGATGTCCATGGGCGGCGGTAATTGCTTACCATCAGGCGACCCGCTAGCTCGTTTGCCGCCTCTGACATAAAAAAAAAAACCAAGAGGTCGCGGGCTCGATCCCCGCACAGGACAAGCATTTAACTTCATGAAAATGTCTATTCTTCCTGGTCTGGGTGTTATGTTTAACAATACCTGTTAAGAATGCTTGCGGATAGGACTTTGGCTTCACCAATTGGCTGTCTGCAGGTAATTTCAGACTCCGATTCTAGGATCTGTGAGGAGTGAGGACTTCTGTATCAAATATCTATAGAAAAAAATATATATTAGAAACCTCAATATCATTTTTAAACCTATCCATAGATATCCCTCACGTATATGTTCAATGAAAAAAATATATTTCTAATTTCTGTTTTGACTGTGGGGACTGGGAACCCCCATTTCTTTTTTTTTCTATTTCGTATGAAAACCTTGTTGCGGTTCACAGAATACATCCACTCACCAAGTTTCAACAGTATAGTACTTATAGTTTCGGAAAAAGGTGGCTGTGACAAACTGGCGGACAGACTGACAGACACACATGACGAATCTATAAGGGTTCCGTTTTTTGCCATTTGGCTTAAAAACCCTAAAAACGACGTCATCCCCAGACATGGCATGGCCACTACCAGGCACTTATGATATACTATAATAAAATGAAACAGTTTTACGTTATATCAATTAATGATGAAATCTGTTAGGTAGGTACATTACAATAATAAATTTAACACTAGGAAACGAGACAAATTTTGGTACATCCTACGAAAATTTATATTTTTGTAAAAGAACACTAGTTTAAAATGGAAATGAACAAGTATTAATGTTTTTTCTTCTGCACGAATGTGACGAAGACGTCGATTGTTCCTATCGTTTCTTTGGTGTCGGTGGTGCGCAGTCCCGCCTGAACCTTGCACTTCGAGAAAGGCCAAACATGAGGAAACTCGTGCGCCTCCACCGTCATGTTCATCAAGTGATATTCTCCCTGGGAAAGAAAGAAAACAAATTGAGCCGATCCTTCCTCATCGGTGAAATAGACCGATGTCGACAGTTTTCTCCTCGATAAAGGATACTATTCATTTGGTCCTTTTTAAACTTACGACTTCTCGCGAGAACTTTTTGAGTCATCTTTTCATCGTTTGCGATTCTCTGTGAATTTGGCGTCCCATTTGTAATTAAAGAGTATATTGTAGGCATGCATAGCAGCGTTCTTCAGAGTTTCATTGGCCAATATACTGCAGTCGCCAAATTGCCTGCTCGATGCCGTGACAATTGTCTCTCAGAGAGCTACGTGCAGAGGACTGGTACAGGCTTATGATGATAAACGCTTTCTTCGACACTTGGGGTATTCTGTGGGCTTGCAGAGTAGATTTGTCAGCTATGAGACTCGTCTTGAGCGATGCAATATGACAAAATTATCCAAGCGACGAGACATTCTCGACCTGACATTCCTATTCAAATTACTTAGGAATAATATAGACTGCTCCGAGTTGTTGAGCATGTTTAACTTTAGGGTTCCTGTAAGGCCTCCACGGAGGCCAATCACGCCACTCTACCTCCCACTTCGTCGCACTGTCTTGGGATCACACTCGCCGATTTGTCGTCTGTCTAAACTTTATAACGAAATAAGTGATAAGGTCGATATCAGTCATGTCTCATTGCAAATGTTCAAAAAGATAATTTTTGAAATATTAAATTAAATATTATACATTTAAGTCTTAATTTGTAATTCCTGTTGTCTTTGTCTTGTGTTTAGTAAAGCATGCTGTGTTTACCTGTAATTGGCAGTGTACTTATGTATGTATATATATTAATGTTCCTTGCTGTAATGTCCTAGTACATATGTTGTTGGTGAACCAATAAAATAAAATAAAATAAAAATGAAGAAGAAGCTTACCGGAGCCAAGGGGCATGTGATTCCGGTCTTGGCAATCATCTTCCCGATGTAGGGTTCGCCGTTGAGAGCGTCGCACAGCTTGAAGTGCATCTCCACGAATGAGCGCCGGTACTCGTTGTGAAGGTACTCGAAGAACAGCAAATGTATCTGACAGTCATAACCATGATTAATATCAAAACAGACTACGATAGGCTGATGATGATGATCATGATGATGATGTCGAATGAGCAGCTTGTCTAGGGAAGTACCTCCACCTTACAGAAGACCACAATGAAATAGCAACTCGAAACGGTTTCGCTATGCTACAAGGTTTCCAGTGCTCAGTTGGGGAAAGCATGAGGTTTTAAAGGCAGACAATCCAGCAGCAACCCTTGTGGGGGTGTTTTAACGACCCCACAAGGGTCGTTGCTGCATCACTTACCTTCTGATGAATCTCGTGCTTGTTTGCCTCCCATTGACATAAAAAAATTATAAAGATTTGGAAAATCCTTATGGGACTACAGGTAAATTATAATTTATTTGAAGTACCGATTACATAAAGGTAGGTGTAGAACTCAGCAGTCAATGGCTTCACCGAGCGAATCCGGGCCCATTGCAAGAAAGGTAGAGGGATTAATTTACATATTAATATGTATTCGCAAACTTAACAAACTTAGAGATGTAGAAAAAAAACAACAGCCCGAAAAGCTCCCCAAGTTTTGGCGATTACGCCACAATCTCTGACTAGTTTATAGTAAATCTGTGGTCACAATCACGGTGCTGACTCAGGAGGGCATTGAGACCCACCTGCATCTGACTTCAAATTAAACATACCTAAATACAATGAAGTTTACCGAAACGTTGTTGGCCCACTGGTGTCTGATTTCACCCTCGATGTTGAAGTAGTACGGGCTCTTCCTCCCGTACCTCTTGACGTAGGAGTTCGCCCACACAAAGTACTTCTTGTTGACCTCGACTACTGCCACCCGCTCCATCGTCACCTGGAGCGGCTGGAAGCATCATCATCATCAACCTGTTGCAGGCCACTACTGGATGCCAATTGGTGACCACAGTCGGTGGATCAAAGGACAACGCTATGGCTCATGTGCGCTAGCCTAAAGATCTGGTGGAGTGATATTTTGCGCAAGATACCATTGAGTCATTGAGCTATTACCACTACGTATAGAGTGGTCATCTAGATACCATTGAGTCATTGAGCTATTACCACTACGTATAGAGTGGTCATCTAGAACAAAACCTGTTCGTCAGGATGGCAGTGCGAGGCGGGGGGGGGGGGGGGGCGGGGGGGGCGGTAGAATAATGAGTCACAGATTAGATGACAAATGCGGCACTTCTGTTCATTCTATTGTTTTTCGCCTTTTGGGTTTTGTCTCAAATGGTGGAACAAATTATTATTATTTTTTGGTATTAGTGAATTATTTGTCTCCTTATGATACGATCTTTATTTTTCGTCTTGGAATGCTTTGTACATGTTTTTAATACACAAGACGGCATTTTATTGGTTGTCAAAATAGTATAAATCCCAGCCTCGTCGTACACAGCGACGGCAGACTAAGGCAATTAAGGCCCATGGACCCAAATTCGTTGACAAAACTGTTTCTTCGTGGTGTCTACTCTATACGCAGTATCGTAGATCGTAGTACTATAGTAATAGCTCAATGAAAATAGCTGATGGCATTTGCCACCAAATACCTACTTATAGGAATCGTACAAATGCTCTCCCAAATTTTCAACACTTGTGGCCCAGCCGCTGTTCCTTCTAGGATATCTCACCACTTAGTCTTAAATCACACATCCAGAACAAATCAATAGATTATTTTCATTTCATAAAAATTTGTTTCAATACTTACAGTCACAAATTCGATAGCGATTATAAGTATATTTATGTATACAAATTTCATTATGGAAACTACACAAATATAAACTAGACTAATGGTAGAACATCAAGCTTTATAGCTAACATTCATCCTTATCTACTCTATCGCTTCATCATGAATTGCGTAAAATTAAATGCCAGAAGACCAAATACATATCAAATAATGAATGAATTACTTATTTCGTGGAAAATTTTGTATGGTAAATATTCAATTATAAGTTCTATTTTTGAATACATATTAAAAAGTTATTACACTGCTTACCGTACCAAACAAACAACATAATTAATATCGATAATAACACTTGATCGTTACTACATTACGTTTTTATTAAAATGATATCAAACACAATTTCTGAATTCAACTGTATGGGTAATCTCTTTGTGTCCCTGCAAAGAATTATACTTACTGAGTAATTAGGATCGATCGATTGACAGCGCACAAAACAAAATTCCAGAATGTTTACTACAATATAATAAAGCTGAAAAGTTTGTTTGTTTGAACGCGCAAACCTCAAGAACTAACTAATTAACATTCATTTTTTGGATATTTTTTACTCTGTGGTGAGGCCGAAGGTACCGCGAGGCATTTGTTGGTGGGATGCAGAGTACTCCTAGACAGAGGTCACTACTCTCGCCGCCATGACAGAGTGTTGCAGATCATACGTGAAGCGGTGAGTCTTTCAATAGCAAGAGCAGCAAAAGGTTTGACAACGAATACAAAGAACATCAACTTCGTCAAGGAAGGATCTAACAAGAAGTCCAAAGTCAAACATTACTCCATCGTTAGTGTAGCTCCGGATTGGACGATCATGATGGACACGTATGAGAAGCACTACGCTATTCCAGAAGACATTGCGTTATCGTATTCTAGACCAGACCTTTTCGTTTATTCCAGGAAACTTAAGTGCGTACTGTTGGTAGAACTTACTGTTCCATGGGAGACAAACATTCCCAAAGATCACGCGTTTAAAACAAATAAGTATTATGACCTAACCAACGAAATGACTAAAAATGGTTATACAGCACGGTTGTATGCTGTGGAAGAGGGTGCGAGAGGTATACCATATATAGGTCTCTACAACCTACTGAGGGACTTAGGATTACCAAGATCTAATATTAGCTCCTTACTGGAAAGAGTAACTAAAGCCGCTTTACTTGGCTCGTACCAAATATGGTTGGGAAGGGAGAGGAACGTCATCGGTGAAGGTGATCGTTAGTATACTATAAAGGGGCCCCTTAAACCTACACGCTGGGTCGAAAGTTCCAAGGGCCGACTGACGTTCCTCTCTGTTCCACGCGATGGATCCGGCACCCGCTCGGAGAATCCATGGATAGCTAAGAAGTTCGTCTCTCTTTGACGAGGATTATTTTAAGCTAGATTAGGTATGATACTATGTGTGCGGAAACTGAAATCCCGCCTGGATTTCTGTTTTAAATAAAAAAAGCTGAATAGTTTCATTTAACGCGCTTATCTAAGGAACTAATGGTCGAATTGAAAAACAAAACAAAATAATGTTGTAAAGTCCACTTTGTCCAGGAAGGGTTTTAAGCTATAAAAACACTTCATACACGAAATCGAAATACACAGGGACGAAGTCACGGGCGGCCGCTAGTACAAGTACAAATAACCTAATTAAATTAAATTAATAAATAAATAAATTATTTGGAGACAAACACACCAATTGTCTAGCCCCAAACTAAGCTCGAAGCTTGTACTATGGAAGCGAGGGAACGAATAGACATACTCAAATCCTGCTACTATTATAAAGGCGAAAGTTTGTGTATGCATGGATGTATGGATGTTTGTTACTCTTTCACGTAAAAACTACTGAATGGATTTGAACGAAACTTTACCACAATGTACGAGTAGCTTATACATCAGAATAACACGTAGGATATTGGAAATCGAAATCCACGCGGACGGAGTCGCGGGCGGCCGCTAGTACTTTCATAAACATACATGACTCGAGTACAAATACCGTTGTTTATCACACAAACATTTTCCCCTAGAGGGATTCGAACCCTTGGCTTTGTGGCCAGAGACCCTGGCGATTTGAAAGAATATTTTTGTATTGGATAGGCCATTTGACGAGGGAGGCTTTAGGCAATAGTACGAGTACATACCAATGTGTGACGAAACCGAAATCAACGCTTCTTTCTCTCGAATAGTTTCATGAGGTGACCATCTTGTTTGTTCGACTCCCTATAGTATCAGCCCATTAATGTCCCTCCATCATTTGAAATCATGTTTATGTTACAAAGAGGGTTTTGCCTTAATCACCACGCTTACCAAATGCGGGTTGGCGATCACAAACCCGGGCTGTGTTCAAAAAAAATCATCACGAATTTTGCCTCCCTATAACACAATAAAAACCAATCTGGTCAAATCAGGATCATGGTCGCGGCGAACCCTGCTCCTCACGGATGTAACCAGGATAAACGCAAGCAAGGAATAATAAACTTAACTTTGGGAAAGGAAAATTAATAGCTCTAGTAAATTAATAAGCATTTAATTTCTCTTCTTCTGCACGAATTTGACTAAAACTTCAATGATTCCTATGGATTCCTTGTTGTTGGCGGCGCGAAGTTCCACAGTAACTTTGCACTTCGGGAAAGGCCACACTTGGGGGAACTCTGCCGCCTCTATTGTCATGTTCATCAAGTGGTAAGTTCCCTGGGAATAGAAATAAACAATTTGAGTTGACTAAAGATGGAGATGCTTCTAAAAATGAGGAATCTTTTAGATCTTAAAGCAGGGAAATGAAGAAATGTAGAAGGAGAAAATGACGATTTTAACCAACTGTCGTGTTTTTTGCCATTTTCTTCTTCTTAATGTAATCCGAAAGAAGCGATAGAATCAAGATAATTTAATTATCAAGGTAAAAGAAAGGTGATGCATAAGTGCATCTCTAAGACCTACAAGAATAAAGAATATTTCATTGATTGCTTTAGGGATCAACCTTTGCCTTCAGATGAAGTTGCTTTGAAAATAATCCTCTGATCATTAGACTTTATCGATCCACTTGTATTGAACATTATGCCGAAGTTCACTCTGATCCATCCATTGTCTCGGTGGATCAAACGGCTTGCTTTGCATCTTTGTTCCACCAGAGAATCGAACATACTGTGGTAAAGTCCAGTACTGATGTCAGTGGAACCTGGACAAGAACCTTACCGGATTCAAGGGGCAGGTGATTCCGCTGTTGGCGAGCATCTTGCCCACATAGGGGTCGCCGTTGAGAGCGTCGCACAGCTTGAGATGAATCTCCACGAATGAGCGCCGGTACTCGTTGTGAAGGTACTCGTAAAACAGCAGATGTATCTGACACACACACCCATGATTATTACAAAAACATACTTTATAATAAAGATTTCGTCTATTAATATTTATACATTTAGGTGCGTCTGGCTCTAATCGGTTTTCGTCCGCTCTTGGGCATCGACCTCTGGTATGTTAGGGCTTCGGCCCTGCAAAGCTTACATGGCTGGCTTAAAACTAACAAGTCTGTTTTAGTTTTTTAGAAACACCTCGGATACCATTAACTGAGTCGCTTATTTATAACATCGATTGTCTGAAGAAAAAAATTACCGTTATGTTGTTGGCCCACTGGTGTTTTATCTGTCCCTCGAGATTAAAATAGTACGGGCTATTTCTCCCGTACCGCTTGACGTAGGACTTGCCCCACACCACGTACTTGTCGTTGTACTCGAGTACCTTCGCATGCTCCAATATGACCTGGAGCGGCTGGAAGCATCATCATCATCAGCCTGCTGGAGTCCACTGCATTATTAACATTACAGAAGACCGTAGTGAAATAGCATTTCGTAACTGTTGTGCTATGTTTCTGCTGGTGAGTAAGGTTGCCAGAGCTCAGTTGGGGAGGGTATGGGGTTAAGGCCGGCAACACATCAACGATACCTCTGGTGTCGCGGATGTCCATGGGCGGCGGTGGTTGCTTACCATCAGGCGACCCGCTAGCTCGTTTGCCGCCTCTGACATAAAAAAAAAATATATGTCCACAGTAGTCACGCTAGACAAGAGGGTTGTTGACAGCAGTCCAGTGATATCACCCGGAATGTCCTTTAGGCGCATCTTAAGACACCCACAGGAATCGTTTAAATGTGAAAGTTTGTTTGCTTGGATGTGTGTATGTCAATCACGCTGAAACTACTGATCGGATTTTGATGAAATTTGATATACAGGCTGACTTAGGTGATAGGATACTTTTTTTCTCTTTTATGCTCCCATGGGATACAACAGGAACTAGTATAATAAATACAAGTGCTATATTTAACAGCAAAACATAAACGGTACTGTGCTGCAGATTTTTCCACGGCCGAAGGATCAATAAATCCAGAATCTTAGATGAATTGGAGCAAAAACATAAACTTTCTAAAATTTCCTATGGAACTTGCTATATTTTTAGTTAAATTAATATGTATTTAAATACGTACATAAACAACTTTGATAGCGATTACGAGCACAATTATACATGAAATTTTCATTATGGTAACTACACTAACAAATAGTGGACTAATGGTAAAACATGAAGCTTTATAGCCTTTGCTGCATTGATCCTTATCTTCTCCATCGCTTCATCATCATTTGTGCTAAATTAAATGCCGGAAGACTAAATATACCTAAATGCAGGGACATAAGTTGATAAACAAGGTCAAACTTGCTTCTGGCACCAATGGTAACCCGAAAATGTCCTCCTGGTGGGTAGAACATTTTCACACAGTTTCGATAAACATTTTCGAAAAATGCCATTTTTGACTTGCTGAATTTCACACCGTGCATGTCACATCTCTTTTGGTGGCCTTTTGCGGGTCCAGCGAATGAAAGGAGATGGCTAAAAAAAAGCCAGCGTCAACGGAATCTTCTTATGTCCGTGTTATTAGGGGTTTCATGTTGATTAAATATATTTTGTGTACAAAGATTATTCCTAACTAATCGATACCTGCTAACTGCCAAAAAGCCTAAGGTAGGTTAATGAAAATCGCAAAAAATATATGGCTTACGATTCTTTTTCTTGTATGGATCAACATACTCTATGGGACCATTTAAGGTTTAAGAAACAGCATCATAGGATTTTTAGTAGAAAATGTATGAGAAAAGTTTATTTGACAGTCACCCGTTTTAAAGATTCCCCCAGTCACTATCCTCCATCTTTATAAAACACTAGCGGCCCGTCACGCGGTTTCACCCGCGTCCCGTGGGAACTACTTCCCGTACCGGGATAAAATATAGCCTATGTTACTCTGGGTGAATGTAGCTTTCCAACAGTGAAAGAATTTTTCAAATCTGCCTAGTAGTTTCGGAGCCTATTCAATTCATACAAACAAACAAAAAATCAAACCTTTCCTCTTTATAATATTAGTATAGATAAACTTAATGTAGGTATATTCAACCCTATTAACATGGACATAAGAAGATTCAGCCGACTGGGTTTTTCTGTATGGATGTTGAGCCATCTCTTTTGACATGATTTTACTTTGGGATGAATGGATGGTTGTACAGACAACCATCCATGCTTACAGACTTCACATATGGATATAGGGCCTCCTAATCACAGTCAGATTTCTCTCCAATTGAACTATATATAGAGGCTTGTGTTATGTGTTGTGTACTATAGACAATTGGAGGTTGAAGCAATAGATTTTTTTGAACTCGCCTAATTCGACATTAGTACTAAAATAAAAACTCTTCAGCTTTATTATATTAGTATAGATTACATTACCTATTATCAAGTATAGATAGAGATGTATATTTTAATATTACTATCAGTATTTTAATTCACAAACCATACCTACGTACTATAAATAAACAAAATTTGAAGTTATTATGAAATTTGTCTGTTCATTGTACCATGCAAATAACATAATTTAGATTGATAACATCATTTGGTCGTTAATTATATGAAGTATTAAAATTATATCAATCACAGTTTTTCATTTGATGTGACCTTTCCATGCATTGACCCATTCTGAAATTAACATTAACATTGAAGCGACTGTCGCTTCTAATCGCAGTGACAGCATGTTGTAACGTACGGCACTTTAAAGCAAAATATAACCAAATTTTCTGTTATCGGGGCGTATCAAACAATATGAATTAATGCTTCAATCATGATTTCTTTAAAATTAAAATCATATTAAGAAATAAAACAAAATATGCTATAGTATATTTTAGATTTATTTACTTAAATTCTATTATTATGGTAATGCTTACTTATAAGTTATTCACAGTCCCCATCCAATCCAAATCTAAACTGACTTCAACACTCGTACTCATTCTCACATAGCATTATTTTTTATACCTCTTAGTGTAGGAACACACTGGAGGAAAAAACTGCGACTGAAGTTTTTATACAAAATTACGCGATCTAATTTCGGCATGAAAAGTAACATATATTTTGCTTGAAAAGTAAAATGCAGGCATCATACAACATCATTATTTTGAAAAACTTTATGGCAAAAACGAAAATATATATTTTTTCCATTTGAAACATATTGCAGGCGTAGGCACGCCGAATATCCATCGCGTTTTTTCCGCCTAGTGTGTTTCTATACTTTCGCTTACTTAATTTTTTACTTATCAGTAATATCACCAATACTGTCCGGCAACACCTTGCCTTTAGTCTCCGGTAAGAACAAGCAAATGAAACCGGCGCAAATCGGCGCTGCTCCGAAGATAATCGTCGGCAACCACGAGTACGTTCCCGCCAAGTTGGATACGAAGGGAGCTATCATAGACCCCAATCTCATGGCCGTGGATGATGCCCCCATCCCCATGTTCCTCACCACGGTGGGGTATAACTCCGAAGTGTATATGTATATGGTGGTAGCGACGATGGAGGCACAGCTGACTCCTAGAGTCCCGAGGGAGAGTCTGATGACGAAGGTGCTGGGGAGACAGCCCAGGGTGATGATGCAGAGGCCTCCGATGCAGGAGAAGGCGACGGTGGTCGCTTTGCGGCCGAAGGTCCGGATCAGCCAGATGGAGAGGAAGATTGAGGGTATCTGAAATACATAAGAGATTTTTATTAAAAATATATTGCAGTAAGTCTGGAAAGTCTGGAACTAGTTTGGAAAATATATACAATTTCTATTTAAATTCCTGATTGCTTTATGTTTGACTTAATAAAAGTCCAAATCCAGCAGCAGATAAATACAGCAGCGGTCTGCACAAGACTCATGATGATGATGATCTTATAAATTTAGGAAGATTCTACATGGAAATCATGCAATTTTACCTGAATAGCACCAGCCGCTGCAACACTAATAAAAGGATCAGGGCTGGTCTGACTGATGTACTGGTTCAGGCCGAAGAATGTCAAGCCAGTGATGAGCCAGATTCCGCAGCAGCACAGCGTCTTGAACCGGAGTTGATGTCGGAACAACTCCAAGTAGTTCGGCTTCGGGTCTTCTGAACGAGACTGGATCTCCTCCGCCATTTCTGTTAAGGTCTCCTTGATCTTTCCAGTTGGTAAGTTGTTCCTGTGAAAAGTATTCAATATTCATTCCAAATTCAGGTGGACATATTTGGAGAGGGCTTTGTCCAACATTGGTGGTGATGATAATGATGAAGAAGGTATAAAAAGGTTTCTGATAAGTTTGACGAACAGCTTCTTATTACTAGTTTTTTTCAGAAGTGGCTTGGTGGTGGTGGAGTGTTGCAGATCATACGTGAAGCGGTGAGCCTTTCAATAGCAAGAGCAGCAAAAGGTTTGACGACGAATACAAAGAACATCAACTTCGTCAAGGAAAGTTCTATCAAGAAGTCCCAAGTCAAACCTTACTCCATCGTCAGTGTATCTCCAGATTGGAAGATCATGATGGACACGTATGAAAAGCACTACACTATTCCAGAAGACATTGCGTTATCGTCGTCTAGACCAGACCTTTTAGTTTATTCTAGAAAACTTAAGCGCGTACTGTTGGTAGAACTTACTGTTCCATGGGAGACGAACATTCCCAAAGATCACGCATTTAAAACAAATAAGTATTATGACCTAACCAACGAAATGACTAAAAATGGTTATACAGCACGGTTGTATGCTGTGGAAGTGGGTGCGAGAGGTATACCAGCGAAATCTCTTTACAACATACTGAAGGACTTAGGATTACCAAGATCTAATATTAGCTCCTTACTGGAAAGAGCAACTAAAGCCGCTTTACTCGGCTCGTACCAAATATGATTTGGAAGGGAGAGGAATGTCATCGGTGAAGGTGATCGTTAGTATAAAGGGGCCCCTTAAACCTACACGCTGGGTCGCAAGTCCCAGCCGCCGACTGACATTCCTCTCTGTTCCACGCGATGGACCCGGCACCCGCACGGAGAATCCATGGATAGCTAAGAAGTTCGTCTCGTCTCGGTCCCAATACTTTTGTGAAATTTCGAATTTCAAATTCGAGTTTCGAATTCGACTCTATATTTTTGTGGAAGTCTCAGCACGATGAACCCACACATTAATAATCATGGTAGATAAGAAAATAGGGATAAAGGGGATAAAAGATGGGATGTCGAATGGCACCACAGAAACGAAAATGATTTTTACACACAAGAACACTGTTGCTCCAAGAATTAAATTTCTTTTGAGCAAGTTTGCTTTAAGGTTCATCCCAACAACATCAAAATGATACTCACAATTGTGCAGCTCTGGTCAGAATGCTAGTCGCCTCTTCCACCCGTCCAACGCTGACGAGCCATCGTGGTGACTCATTCAGCAAGATGAAGTAGGCAAGGTAGATCACAGGTGGAACTGCCAGGGCGAGGCTGTAGGTGTCCCAGCTTCGGAAGTAGTATGCGAAGAGAGGGACGGTCATGTGTCCGATGATGAAGGGGATCTGGAAGAGGCAGCCGAGGAGTTCTCTGTACCTGTGGATTGATATTATGAATTTAATTAGACATAGGTACTTAGGATTCTCATAGTTTGAAATTGTTGGAAAGTTTCGTTAGAGTGCAACCATTGACGGTGTTCAAAATAATTATTCTTCATCTTGGCGTTTACTTCTTGTGAACACCAGGGTACGCTGTGACTATGATTTGATTAACCAGCCTGTTCATTTACATAAAAGGGAATCTTACTTTGGACCCAAGGGACACCAGAACATTTTTGGATCACAAATCGCGATTCAATCTAAAAACATAGCTGTAATGCGACGGATGAAAAAATGTAATACATGTGTTAATTGACAACATTAAATTTTTTTCATGTACTGTTTTTATTTACTAATACGAAAGATTTTTAAAAACTAAAACATACGTATTTTTTCTTTTTTGCTAATTTTCTTTCCTTTTTGTAAAATAAATGAATTAAAAACTACTTATTCTAAAAGGGTGTAAGTCAATGTCGTGGGATGAACGAACATTTTATCTTTGCTAGTTTAAAAAATAAACTTGAACGACGGAAGTTCAAATCAATGTTGCCTGGGGACTCTAGGGAAAATTCATGAAAAAAAGTTGTCCAAGTAGCTTTAGTGCAACTTAGGTACCCTTTTTGTGCTTTAAATTAACGTAAAAAATGTGTTAGTAATGCTTCATGAAGCTATAAAAAAACAGTTTGGTACATTAAGTTATTTTTAATTTTTTCGCAATATTCAAAAACATGAGTTTTTCCCCGGTAGGCCAGGAGTTTTGCGAATCCGACAACATTGTACACACACATGGACAGTTTTCTGTCAGTTTGACAAGAAACAGTGACAAACTTACGTTTCTTTTTTTTAATTCACGATGGCTAAAGCGAGACCAAGATTGACTGTGTGTGGATCCGACGAGCATTGAATTTGGGAACTTTTCAAAATATCCTTTTAGTTACTGAATGAAAAAAAAAAAACATTTTTTCTGTGTCAATTTAGCGAAAATCTTGAAATGGTTTTTGAATTATAGTCCCTTATAAAAAATTAAATGTGGTCAATTATCTTACTTGGAAGAATGAATTTTTAAACAATAAACTGAAGAACATTATTCACATCAATTAACGATAATTAATATTGATTTATTAAATAAATGCGAGCTTATTACCTGGGTCCTACAGTCTCCATGACGATGACAAACGATATAACCATAGTTCCAGCTGTGGCGACGCCCAGGAAGAACCTTGCTATGGTGAAGACCACATAGTTTGGAGAAAACGGAACGACGAACCCAAATGCTATGAGAGTCGTGATAGACAGAAGGAAAGTGTGTTTGCGCCCGAACCTGTAAAGATAGAAAGGACCGAATATTAATTTAAATGTCTTGGACTAACATACGAATTACGTAGTCCCACACTAAGCTCGAAGCTTGTACTATGGATGATAGGAAACTGATAGACGTAATAAATACTTTTATAAACGTACATGACTTGAGTATAAATGCCGATGCTCATCACACAAACATTTGGTCCTAGCGGGAATTGAACCCGCGTCCCACAGTTTGTAGCCAGGGTCTCAACCCACTAGGCGAACGGGTCCGTCATCCTTCATAGATAAATGCCTATTGTTACCAAGCTGAGCTGAGATGTTTTTTTAATGAACAATGAAGACAAAAGTCACCTACTTCTTAGTGTAAACAATATAAAGTAAACAACTAAAATAATATAAATATTAGTATTGACAATGCGAGATTATGAAAAGCCTATCTAAAATTGTCATTATTTGATATGAATAATGTCTTTGCCCTGTGGTATGATAATAGGCTGATATTTTTATTGCAGACTAAGTATTCTCGAGAGATAAATAAAGTGGTTTGTGATAAAGTGATAAGACAATCGTCGAAGGAAGATAAATCTTATTTTTATTCCAGAGGCTAGCGATTGCCCGCGACTTCGTCCGCGTGGTTTTCAGTTTTCGCACACATGGTTTTATTATATAGACTAAAGAGCCTTCCTTGTTAAATGGACTATACAAAACAATCTTTTTTTTTTCAATTTGGTCCAGTAGTTCCAAAGATTCGCGCGTTCAAGACAAACTCTTCAGCTTTATTATTTAAAGTATAGATTACACCGTGGGTTTAACATCTGAAGTGCTAAGGTTTGATTCTTGTTCATAGAAGGGTGAAAACTACTTATAATCTAATTGGATATTTTTTTAACCCAGACAATATTTGAGGAATAATTAAAAAAAACCTTAGTGACAGGACTTATAGTTGAGCATAATAAGGATAGTTGGTTCGCTTCATGCCTAGATAAATTAGTATCAAAATAATATCGCACTTTTTACGTTTGTTTTAGAAAAAGATCAAATAAAAATATTATGAACATGACACAACACATTTTTATCTGCCATAATAATTTACCAGTCCCTGACATAGTTCTTTTATCTCCGCAATATCACAAAGTATCGCGAGGAAAAGACTTTTCATTAGATAAACTGTTTCCGTGTTTCAGTAAATAGTTTTTTTTTCTGACAGTTTCGGAGTGTTGGGATAAGGGCTACTTTACGAGTAAAATATACATACATACATATACCAATAGAATAAAGGTGAAGAGTTTGTTTGCTTGTTTGCTTGAACGCGCTAATCTCAAGAATTACTGAATTGAAAAAATCTTTTTGTTTTTACGGGTAGTCCATTCGTCGAGGAAGTCTCAAAGATTTAATGTAACACAATGTGTGCTAGATTTTTTCTATCCCAAATGTAAAATAATAATACTTATCTACGAGTAAAGTATCTAAGTAAGTAGCTAAGGCTGTGCAAGATTTTTGTTAGCAAATAAAATTGCGTTGAGTCCCGTGTAATCATTGTATATGTTACGGGCAACGTGATTAATCGAGAATTATGAATAAGGGCCGGCCTTTATTAATAATTCCCAAGAGCGTCGGGCAAAGTGATTAATTTATCACTTTGACCGGCCCTTATTAATAATTCCCGACGCCTCGTGGTCCATGTAATAAATCAGTGTTTGAGATGGCTTGTATTTATCACTTGGACCGGGCATTATGATAAGAAATGTTTAAGGGTCACAAAAAAATAACCCTAACCTATTTTAGACCACCTAAGAAGCAGAAGACTAATTTGATGGATATAGTTTAGGGTAATTTTTTTTTATGACCTTTTAAAATTCCCCTAGTCACGAACATAACACACGTTAACGACTTTTCATCTTAAGTAATATTTTTATCAAAATAAAAGTAGGACGTGATTTATATCAATAATTGCTTTTTTAAGTGTTTATTTTTAAATTGCTATGTTCAATTGATGTTTCTTTTAACTTTTCATGAAAATATGGTAAGTTTAATTAGATTTAGTTAGAAAAAACACTTCAAATAACCTTTTTTATCACTTTGCCCAATATGGGTTGGGAATTTATCATAATGGCCGGGAAAAGTGATTAATTACGCTATTTTTATCACATTGCCCAATTGAGTAGGGAATTATTAATACGGCCCGGAATTATTAATACGGCCCTGGTTTATCACATGGCCCGTAACATATATAGTGTTAAGAAGAAACCACTGGTTAAGAGTATGTTCAAAATACAGGAGTCCCTAACAGTCAAGGCTTAAGCCAATTATCAGGTGTAATAGTTGACGCTCGCCCGCTCCCGCCCTTCGCATAAACTCCTCTCACCTGTCAGATAAGAAGCCGAAGAGTATGCTTCCAATGAGTATGCCAAGTTGCAGCACCATCTGGGTGAAACTGGCCAGCCAGCGACGGTCGCAGACCAGGTCCCACTCAGATATGATGGTGTTCTCGAATATACCTGGAAATATTAATATCGTTTTGCAGGTACGTTGCTACGTCTAGGTATAAGGTTGATTCGTAGAGATGCCATGAAGTAGTAATAAGTCCGCGTAATTTTGTCATGCAATGTATATAAATAAATACGTCAAATTAAGTCGTGTGCCTACTAGGACATACATACACATATATTATATATAGCGGCCCGTCACGCGGTTTCACCCGCGTCCCGGGGGAACTACTTCCCGTACCGGGATAAAATATAGCCTATGTTACTCTGGGTGAATGTAGCTTTCCAACAGTGAAAGAATTTTTCAAATCTGCCTAGTAGTTTCGGAGCCTATTCAATTCATACAAACAAACAAACAAACAAAAAATCAAACCTTTCCTCTTTATAATATTTGTATAGAAAAAACGGCATTGTTGGGATTCGAACCCAAATAATTTTATCTTTATATGCCGGCTATCCAGTCAAATATTTAGGGATTCAATATATTTTTGGTTGCTTTAAGAGGTATTCCATTCAGCAGTAAAATAATTTATTTATAATACAAACAAATAATTGTAACGTTTTACCAAACTAATTAATTTTACATTATAGAAAACAACAAATATAGCAGCCCATTCTTTTTCAATGAAACTTATCCTTCGGTAATCACGTACTTAAATCGTAGAATTTAGTACAAACTCGTTCGGAAACCGACATTATGAGAAATAATGAGCATTAAGCATACCAACCCGTATCATATTCGTATTTTAAACAGCCCTTGTAACACGTTGCATTTTCTCCTACACTATTATTGTTTACCACTACAGAGTCTAATACTGAAGAACTGTCCACAGTTGAGTTTTTAAATTCAGAACACCAAAAGTTTGTGTTTGGTGTGAGAAAGAGTATTGCCATCTGCACCCATCCGGACGATAGTTTGACAAGGAACACTGCGGAGAATATTAGGAACTGCCATTTTCCAAAATGGCCGACCAGCCGTGCAATGGTGTCCTCCTTTTTCGCACTCTGTGGAGCCGTTTGACTCAAAATCTGTTGTATTGTTTGAACCATTTTGTAGTGTTGAGGTTTTATTGTTTTTGTTTATTCAGGCTTCCATTTTGATGATTCTTGAATGTGAGTTTTTATATTCCTTTAAATAGTTAGGAAGTGGCTTTGTGATGTGTTGTGCATTTTTCGCTGGATTTTCTCTTCAGTTGCGGGTATCTGGAAATAAAGGCAAGTAATAGTGATAAGTTAATGTTTTATCATAAATATTTTTGAGAAGTGAATTTTTGAACATGGAAAAATACAAATTGTTTAGTTTTTAGATTAAGATACTTTGAATAATAATTTGTTGAGGGCAAAAAACTGCACACTCAATAACAAATTTCGGCTACTTAACATGAATGAGCAATGATCCATTTATCAGTTGTAAATAGAATTTAGTAACAAATAGCTTAATTTACATATTTTTTTCAAGTTCCTAAATGGTAGTCTTAATGTGCAGAAAAAACTCTGTACCTAACTACCTACGCAGAACAAATGTGCCTCCAAACTACAAAGAAAAAAATACTACGACCTCGTAATAAGTATCTTTTATTGAATTAGTGTAACAGAAATGTACCGTGTATAGTTTATATTTTTATATGTATCCGGGAAACATTATGTTCGTCGGAGTATCAATTAATTAGTCTAGCTAGTTTACCTTATTGTCACATTTGCCAAAATAAAATTCAAACCAGTTTACCAATAGGTTACCTTGACTTTTATGTTTATGTAGGTAATAAATTGGTAGCAAGGATTTCTGTTATGCGTAGCAGATTATACACATTACATCTATGTCATACCTTATCAGGATGTTTACAAGCAATTTTTACCAAAATTGATCGATATTCATAAATATGTTCAAACAATTTAAAAAACAGCGCGATATATTTACTTCGATTTGTATGATTTAACCTAATTCGGCATGTGTTCTGTGTCTTGGGTAGGTAAGTATTTTAAAACGTATGGAGATCAGAATGAATAAAAAAATAATAATATTAAAATTATTATTAAGTATTTGAATAATTTATAATCATTAGGACTATAAACGCTCCCCGCTATCTGCCCCTATGTATGAATGTTAGCTTAGACTTCATAATTACGAATTTGATTTTGATTCGGTTTTTAATGTTCCGAGAGTAAGGTTTTCATATTGTATCACTTTGTAGTGTACCTATCGTATCATATTTTGTGTAATTACTAGCGAACGCCCGCGACTCCGTCCACGTGGATTTCGATTTCCAATATCCTATGTGTTATTCTGATATATAAGACATATTGTGGTAAAGTTTCATTCAAATCCATTCAGTAGTTTTTACGTGAAAGAGTAACAAACATCCATACATCCATACATACAAACTTTCGCCTTTATAATAGAAGTAGGATTAGTTATCGGTAGTCCGGGATTGCTATTAATGCAAAACATAGTTGCAAAGTAGAAAATAACTCATAGGTCAACACGGATAGATTGTTTAAAAGGAAAATAAAATAGTCAAGAGATATATTTTATATGCCTTAAACAGACTTCACTTGACACAAATCAGCAAACATGTATTTACGCGTAAAATAAGCATAAGCATTACCTATTTTCCTTATCTTTATGAATTCATAACTTTACAACACTTATCTCTGATTTTAAACCATTAATGAATAAAACAAAACAAGAGCCTTTTGCGTTTATTATCCTTTTATTTTTATTTCGTTATATTATTCTGCGTACCTGGCTTATCACAAAAAATTGACTGCATCAGGCCCGAAAAGGTTTGGGGTTTTTTTATGGCAGAGTCGGTAAACGAGCTAGCTGATCGCCTGATGGTAAGCAAACACCGCCGCCCATGGACATCCGCGACACCAGAGGTATCGCCGATGCGTTGTCGGCTTTTAAGACCCCATACCCTCCCCAACTGAGCTCTGGCGACCTTACTCACCAGCATAAACATAGCACAACAGTTACGAAGTGCTACTTCACTGTGGTCTTCTGCAAGGTGAAGTACCGAGCGGCACATTCGAATGGAAGTTCTACTAAGCTTTAAACCTCTCTCGCTAACTCGTTATATTTTGATGATCAGTATAACTCTCGACCACATAAATTATCGTTCAAGGTCACTCTTAACATCGGTTTCCCAAAGATTTAAAGCCTGGTAACTTTTAAGCCCACTTACTTCCATAAATGCATCACAAACCAAAGAAAGACTTTCAATGTCGACCACCTGCACAATTAGCCATTCTGGGGCAAAAATTATAAAGTGCAATAACTTTTCAAATGGTATTATAGCTCTATCAATCAAAGTTACGTAAGGATGACATTGAAAAACTGAGTAATTTTTATTTACACTTAAAATGTATATAAAACTAGCGACCGCCCGCGACTCTGTCTTCGTGGAGTTCGGTTTCCACACACATAGTGTTATAATACATAATTTTAGCTTAAACCCATGGACTACCGAAAAAATAAATTCAAGAATAGATTTGTATATATCAGTATACTCTTAGACTTGGAATTTTTTAGAGTAGTTTTTAATAGGAATGAAAATTAACATTACCAGCGTAATCGGACTTAAATTACAACAATAATTATTGGTCAACAAAATTTCAACTTTGTCGTGCCACATGGACTTTTTTGATATTTTTTACTTAAATTGGTGATTGTAAGAAAAAATAAACAGTTAAAAAAAATTTACTACACACGGATTTTATTCTATTGAGTTATTTAAAATATTAAGAAAGAACACAGATCTCGTAAATCAGAAGCATTTTTTTTTATAAATGACTTAATAATCTTGGATTTTCTTGAATATTCAGCTTCTAGTTGGTCCCTTTTAATTGTCCAGCAGTAATCGGCTAACATATTTGGGCTCCATTTGCCCTGGTACCGCTTTTCCATATTAGAAATGTCCTGATGAAACCTCTTACCGTGCTCGTCGCTGACAACCCCTTAGTTCTGGCAATTTTTACAATGAGAGACTGATCTTATGGCCGAAGATAAGTTAGGGTAAATATCTGTGGTTTTTTTCTTGTAATTTATACCCTTTATGTCTGTGAGACAAAAATAGCAATCTGAAACGAGATCTCGCTGTTCAGTCCATATCATGGGTACAGCCCACGGCATAGGTTGTGCGCCTTTCTTCCAGTCAGTTAAATTTTTTCACACACATTATGCAACAGACATGTGTGGGGCCCAGGATTTGTCTTGATGGACCAGAAAAACCAAAATATCTAAATCTATACTTACTAATATATAAAGCTGAAGTGTTTGTTTCTTTGAACGATCTAATCTCAGGAACTACTGGACCAGTTTGAAAAAAAACTCTTTTTGTGTTGGATAGTCCATTTAACGAGGAAGGCTATTGGAAATCGAAATCCACGAGGATGGAGTCGCGGGCGGCCGCTAGTTGGTGATAACACTCCAACACAGGATTCGTAATATTTCGCCGTTGTTTTTTGAATGTTAGTTCATGGCAAACATAACAAAAAGAGTTAGGATTATTATTACACTTCCTCGACATATTCACAGGGACATATAAATCACAAAAAAGTGTTCAAATTCAACAACAAATATTTTTAAAAGGATTTACTTGTAAGCGTTTCTGTTATTTACTGCCGTAGTACTAGTTATGAGTATTACCGTATCACAAGAAATGTGAGGCTAATAGACTTATGACAGCTATGGTTTAATAATAAGGGTAGACTGATAAATCAAAATTAGCTATCAAAGTTCGTGTGGCAAAATCAGTGTTGACCATATTTTAATTATCACAGTATAGTACGTACAAGGAGTGCATTGCTCTTTTGATTTTGACGTCATTGACAACTTTCCGCTTATTTCATTACCTTTCCCCAGTTCAATAACATTGAAGCACTTCCTTGCAAATTTCTGCGATTGTACGTGATTATAATATGTAATATGTATAGCAATACGCTGGGTCGAAAGTCTCAGGTGCCGACTGACATTCCTCTCAGTTCCACGCGATGGACCCGGCACCCGCACGGTGAATCCATGGATAGCTAAGAAGTTCGTCTCTCTCATCTATATTACTTTTTATATAATAAAGCTGAAGAGTTTGTTTGTTTGATCAAACAATCAATCAAAATATACTTTATTTACGTAGGCCACAGTAAGGCACATATAAATCGTCAATAATATCACACATAACGCACTAATCCATCGAGAAGAAGCGTCAGGAAACTCGACAGTTGCTCTTTTTAATCGCTTACAATTACAATATCTTTCAATACATTTATTTAAGTCGTTACTATTTGACGTCAATACAAATTGATGCAACAAATTCAGACCATTTTTTTTTTTTTTTTTTGCGATGGGGAATGCATTGACGCACCATGACACCGCAGGCCAGCGTAGCCTGCGGCCGTGTGTGGGACTCGGGCGCATGAGAAAAACTGCGCCCACTACCCACTAAACCCCATCGGTTTCCCCTTTCGCTCGCATAAGGACGGATCGCTGCCAGCCGCCAATGGGCGGCTTATGTTCGACCCGTCCTTCGAGCGCCCCGACCTGATGCGGTAGGCCGGGGCTGGCGCCTAGGGAGGACCACCCGAGAAACTAGATGGTCCCCAGACATGGCTCAGGTGACCTTGTGCAGTGCGCGGGTTGGGGAGCTACCCCCCCGCGCAGGTCACCCTATACAGGCCTAGAGGGGACGCACGTGAGCGCGCCTCCTCCGGCCCGGCCGTCTACGCCGGAGCGGAGCGGAAGAAGGATCCTCCTCCCGCTCGCGCTCCTTTGCCTCCTTCTGCGAGATGACTTGTTCGCAGAAGGAGGCGGCCGCCTCCCACGCTCTTCGACTGGCGACCATGGCTTGCACCAAGGTCGACAGCGAGAGGTGCCCACCGCCTAGCGCCGCGATTAGTTCGCGGCGCTCGTGTCGCCAGGCCGGGCACTCCTCGAGGGTGTGCTCAGCCGTGTCGTCGGGAGCGCCGCAGTGATGGCACAGCGGCAACTCCTCCCGACGGGCGACCCGGTACAGGTAGTGACCGAAGCACCCATGTCCGGTCAGTACCTGCACCAGGCGGTAAACAAATTCAGACCATGCGTAAGAAAATAGGTACCGGTTTTATAATAGGTTTTGCGATCTGACTACATTATGACGAGGGGCATTTAGATAAATATCTACATGTAATACTCAAATAATACTCAAATGACACGTCTTGAAGTGACACGTGTGGCAAACCTATGGTTAATAAACACATATTTTATACTAGTTTATTAAATAATATAGTCACGGCTGGATTACTTTAAATTGGTTTTGCCTATTTCATTTTGGGAATTCATCAATTTTGCCAGTACCAATTTGGGTTTTGTTTAAGATAAAGAAACCATGAGTACCTACAACCAGCTTTATTCAATTAAATATTATATTTAACTCTTCTTATGAAAAATATTAATTAAAACAAAGAATATTTTGAAAGAACTCGTGAAAGTCAGGTTTTGTAAAATAACATTAAACCTTTAAAGATTTAATTTTACAAACCGCAACTATTACTATGTTGTTTGACATTCTTAATTTAAATTCGCAATGTGTTGCGGTTACAAATAAATTAATAATTAAGTTTTCCGCCTCTTTTACATTCGTGGCATAAAATACATTTCTGAATAATTTAGAACAATTACAATTCCAAATAATCTTAGGTTTAATTGCATACCTATCCGTATATTGTACAGAATGACAAAATGTTTGAATATTTAATTATATTGCCTGCTTTCTTCTACATGGTATGCAAATTCAATATCACACAACATAACAAACATTCATTGATCTGACTCCGTGTTAAGTAGCTTAGATAGTAGTGTATGTATTAGTAGCCGTTGACTTTTATCTGAAACAGATATCAGGTATAACAAATATACCGACTTACATACATCTATAAAAACAGCTTGGTTGCCTAGTGGCTAATAGAGCTGCTTTACATGCGAGAGGTTGGCGGTTCTTATCCGGCCAGGCACGCACCTCTGGATTATCAAAAAACTATGTGTAATTTCATACCAGCTGTACGGTAAAGAAAAACCTCTTGAAGAAAACTACATACACACTACTAGTAAGTATGTGAAATGGAGGAAGACAATGGCAAACCACTCCATATTAAAATTGCCAAGAGAGTTGTGTGTTTAATTTCATACAATGATCAAGACCCTAAATTATGAGGAATACGACTTTTAAGGACGACGATTAATATAACACCCAGACCAGGACAGACATGTTTATGCACACTTATGTTTGTTCTGAACAAATAAACTAGTGCCCTTTTGACCATTACACGCGGGTCGTCATGATTATCATCAAAAATATATAAGCAAGAATCTAACTCACGACCTTCAGTTTTTTAGACACGAACGGCCTAACCACCGTTCCATGGAGACGATTTCTTTTTTATATGTATGTCTATGGAGACGATCATGGTTGTTAATTATTCTCCTTGCGTTTTTTTTAAAGCTACAGTATAGTATAGCATAAGCATTTAAGTTAATGATCTGTAAAAAAGACAACAGAAAAAAAGTCTGACATGACAAATGTTTGTGTATGTAGCCGCCCGCGACTTCTTTTTTTATGTCAGAGGCGGCAAACGAGCTAGCGGTTCCCCTGATGGTAAGCAATCACCGCCGCCCATGGACATCCGCGACACCAGAGGTATCGTTGATGTGTTGCCGGCCTTAACCCCATAGGGGCGGGTATGAGCTCTGGCAACCGCGTTGATTTTGGGTTTTCGCTCACACAATGTTATAGGCTATAGCTTAATGCCTGCCTCACCAAATGAACTATCAAATACAAAAAAATCGAACCAGTAGTTCCTGAGACAAGCGGGTTCAAACAAACAAACAAACTTCAACTTTATTCCAAAATTATCTTGTTTACCTGGACTTATTTCAGGTTGCTGTATATTTAATTTCTACCGAATACATATTAATGTAATTTTAGCATGTAGGTAATGACTAGTGGGTATTCGTTAACCTATCTATCACTAGGTAGGTAGTATTTTAAACGGAGTCAACTCCGACTGTCTTCCAATTAATTCCTTTTGAGTATTTATTAACTTTATTCTGACAACTAACAAGAGCAATACTGGTACTTTGTATTCACTAATATCCTCTCTAAAAAATACGATAGAGTCATCATCATCATCTTAGCGCCTCTCCCGGTTGCATTCTCGGCCGTTGCTTCGGAGCCCAGGGTACGCTGTGACTATGATCCTAGATTGATCAGTCTGGTTGCTGTGCAATGGTGCTTCTCGTCTGACGTCCGCAACCATTAACAAGGAAAATTAGGCCAAAAGATACGATGTAGATTGAAAACATTAATTTTTTGTACTTTGGGTGTATGTGCAAATGAAACCCAGAGCCTGCGAGGTGTTGAACCAACGACCTCACGCATTTGAAGCTGCAATCTTACCATATCACCAAAAGTATACTACCGGCCGCGACGTCGTCCGCGTGCTTTCAGTTTCCCGTTTTTTACAATAAAAGTTTTTCTTTCTCAGAATCGGGCATAAAAGCGTAACAGAAAGAGTTACTTTCACGATTGTAATATTATTAGTATATTTTTAATAGGTACATAAATGGCTGCATAAAATTCGTATTTAAAAGCATATAATTTAAAGACACTATGTAATTCAAACCGATAAGGAAACAGTAAAGACTTAAATGAACAGGACAATAGTTGACAATTTGTGCATGAAGCGACCTCGGTGGCGTAATGGTTGACAGTACATAGGAAGAGCAAAGGTACTGGAGTTCCTGCTCTCTTTTTCCTCTTAAATGATTGTGTCTTTTGAACAAAATCGCATCAAATAAAAGTCAGAAAACCTTCTTTTACAGATGCTTGCATACTCGAGCCCTGTTTAAAAAAAATATATACAGCAATGAGCGATACTAACACTAACACTTCCATTATCATTGTTAATTTAAATCAACTTATGAATGCATTTAGGAATAGACGAATTGCTTATGCTTTTTCTTCTGACTAACTTTGTACGTGTTTGAATTAAGTAAAATGGTATTCATGTCGGAAATCGACTATCGCGATAAGTATAAATTAGTGTGTATTTTACATTTGTACAAAATACATAGCAATAACAAAAAGATTAATATTTTTAAAAAGCTGGGCTCACTAATGATATGACATGGAAAATAATTAATAAATGAATGCAATTTTATTTAGAGGATCTTTATTAATTGCCGCCGAGGATCGGGCTAAATGGAGAGCCCTCGGAGAGGCCTTTGTCCAGCACTGGACTGCGATAGGCTGATGATGAATAAAGATCAGTATGATGATTTGTTTATTTACTAAAAGGCCTATAAATAAATATCTATATAAATTATAACATGAAAATACGAAGTGTGCTTGAAAATGTACAAATAATATTGACATACGAGTTCTTAATGTTTTCATATTTTCTTAATATTATATAATATATATAATTACACTAAGAAGCTCTACTTGAAATGTTGAGTAAGTTAATATAAAATATAATAAGTAGCAGTCATCTAAAAAAAAATTATTAAAGTGTTTATTATTAAAAAGGAGAGCTACATACCTAATACATTGACGTTATGACTACAAAAAATACATAATATGTATGTAATTATTTAAATTAATTACCCCATTTCCATATAATATTTCATTATTTACTTACCAAATAATAAACAAATCTGTTACAGCAAGTAATCAAATAAATAAATAAATCACATTGAACAAACTTTAATATTCACTTCCTTCAACTAATATTTATTTTATTCCACCTGTATATTATACACTTGTATTTTACACACCTGTATATCAAGACATGCGCGTGTTAAGAGACAGCTAAGCAAATACTGCCAGTAAGAGGCAGATAACATGCGTCAGCGCAAGTAAGTAATCAGATAAAGATGAAAATGTCCGACAGACGTAGAGATAAGTTAGCCTTCATTTGCGTAGGAGATGAACTGAAAAGGTTAAGTGAATGGTGTTGACGTTTGACGTCCTGGTTTTATGTTATAAAATAAAAATAATGAGTGGAGCTGGATGCGAGTTGCCGACAAATGGTTGAATAAATAAATTAGAGAGACATTTGCCAAGAAGCCCAAGAAGTGCTGGCTTGACGTCGTGAATTATAACATGCGTGCCAACGGTGGGCCTACTCTAAATGCCCATGACTTGAAAGCGGCCACGGACTCCGAGCAAATGACCGAGGAAGCAACCGGTACGACCGTTTGGATGATGATGATGATCTTTGATTAGAGTAGACTATGATAGGACTATTGCAGTGTGGTAGAATGATGAAGAATCATCATCATTCCACCACCACACTCCACTGCTAGACATAGGCCTCTCATTCTAATGAAGAATAATTTAATAAAATTATATGTATAGAATGTATTAAACACACGTTGTAAGTGCTTTTTCCTAGAATACCTATACCTAGGTATTACTTGCGTTGAACGGACTGATTACGAATCGAAATGGCGACATCTTTTACTGGCACAGCGACACTGATATTGAAGTCTAAAATCTTATCTTTTACTGACCTCAATGATTATACTCAAGTAGTTTCAATGGCCATTTAATTGAAGTTTTAGGGCAAGAATAAAAAAATTTGAAAAAGGCGTTGGAAACAAACATAAGCAATAAAATTCTTAATCATTCTAATATTGGTATTTTTATAAAGTTTGAGATTATTAATTGTCCATATAGGCAGTAGAATGGTTTTTATAAATAAACTAACAACCAGAAACTTCAGTAACGTCTTATTTCTGAGTCTATCCGCAACAAAACATTGGATGCTCGTCCTTATAACGTAAGGTCGTTCACAGACGCGACTCGTGCGCACCTAATGCGGCCGACATACGAATCCGCACCGGAAAAATATATGCAAATAAACATGTCAGATTTAAGTTTATTGGCAATGACAGTGCATATGATTGTAAGCAAACATAATTATTTACCCTGCACCCAGTGCCCAGTAACCACCAACATACTGGCCAAAATTGGGCCATTGGGTTGGAAATTTGGAATTGAAAAATTCATTCAGTAATTCTTGAGATAAACGTGTTCAAACAAACAAACAACCTTAACACACAAACTGATTTATTAGTCTATACTTATAATAAATCTGTAGAGAGGTCAATTCTGTACATTAAATATTTTTCCAAAATAACTATCAGGGGGTGTTTAGTGATCGATACTGATACCAAAAATGCAATCAGTAAAATTTTTGTCTGTCTGTCTGTCTGTCTGTCTGTCTGTATGTTCCTTATAGAAACAAAAACTACTGGACGGATTTTGACGAAACTTGGTACCATTATTCTTCATACTCCTGGGCATATTATAGGATACTTTTCATCACGCTTCAATCAACAGGAGTAACGTAGTGAAGGGAAATGTGGGGAAAACGGGAGAATTTACTCCATTTCTTAAGCTTCAGTCGCGTGTGCAGCCTTAATGGTTAAAGTCACATAGAAATCATGTATGATGGAAATATTTTACATGAAATTGTCTAAAAAATATCCCCTAACAGCATTTGTCTATCTTTTATGGTTGACTCACAATAACACGTGTAACTCATGATCCAAATTGGTTTGAAAGCGCTAAGCTCAGGAACTACTGGTTCGAATTGACAAAATATTTTATGTTGGATACTATCCACTTACAATTTGTCGAGGTAGGGTTTAAGCTATCTATAGTAACACTGTGTGCGGAAACCGTAACACACGCGAACGGAGTCGCTGGCGGCCGCTAGTAGGTAATATAAATGATTTTGTTACTAAACAGGATTAAAAGTCAAAACAGTAACACATTTTTTATGCTTTTGTTTTGTTTTTGTTACAGTCCTACTGACTGGTCTTCGGTCAAAAATTGCTCAGGTACTATCAGTAGGAGCACGGGTATTGAAGGCACACCGTTGAAATGAAATGAAATAATTTATTCAGCAATGTGATTGAGTTTAATATGTATATGTGAGTTAATATATTTTTTTGTTGTTTCAGAATGCTAGTTATTAGCCACTACGCCAGTCAAAAATATCTTTCATGACGTATGTATATTTCATTTGAATGTAATACACCAGCACACGTATTGGGCCGACCCCAGATAGACTGGGAACAGGGCAGGCAAATGATGATGATAACACACCTACATTTAGACGGTTTGATTAAGATTCCTATAAAGATAGTGATTTGTGGGGTTCCGTAGTCAATTCGCAAAAAACGGAGCCCTTGTAGATTCCTCATGTCTGTCTGTTCGTCTTTATGTCACATATACTTTTCAACAAAACTATGCTGTAGAAACTTGGTAGGTAGATTTTTTTAATTAAACCTATTACCTATCTAGTACTAGTATTAAGTAGTACCTATCTATGGATAGGTCTTCAAAATATATTGAGGTATCCAATATCATATTTTTTTAAGTAATTCACTTTTTTGCGCGAGATATATCTATTTGGTATAATGTGTCCCCCGACCCCCAAGAATTTCTAAAATAAGAGAATGATAACTAAAAAAATATAATATTATGTGCTAACTTCCACCGGAAATTGGTATGAACGAAATCTAAGTACTTAAGTATTTTTTTAATACGCCATAAATCGTTATCCTAAATTTACTAGGAGTTGTACTGAACCCTCGGTTCGCAAGTCCAACTCGCACTTGGCCGGTTTTATTGAATTTTTATAATTATTATTATGTCTATCATCGGGACTTTCCCATTGTTTTTGCGTCTGTACGTCGTCCTTGATTTTTTCCTCATTGCCTACACAGCAGAACATGTAGGTAATTTATTTAACAACACGAGATAGTATCAAACCTTTTTTGTCAATGATCAAGATCCTCCTATGGTTTTAATTGTAGTCTTGCATTATTATGAATCTGTACTGGCTAATCTATATCTAAACTGTAATTTAGTGAAGCTGAAGAGTTTGTTTGTTTATTTGTTTGATCCTCAAGAACTGCTGGTTGGAATTGAAACATGTTTTTGGGTTGGATTGTCCCTTAGTCGGGGAAGATTATAAGCTATAGTATGTATAAGACTATTTGTGTGGAAACCGAAATCCGCACGGACGAAGTCGCAGGCGGCTGCTTCTTACCACCTGTAAAAGCCGCATTTAGATGATAATTGCAATGTAAATTCATTTCCTATAGCAGTTTACTGAAGCTAGGAAACTGTAGGTACGCCAATAAAAAAGCAATTTTAAAGTCCTTTTCGAAATTTTAACGGTTTAAATACCTGGGCCCGTAGCCAAGATGCCACTTTGACGAATTCGCCATACGCTTTCGTCGCGACTTATATTGCCATCCTTCACACGAACTATTTATGTGAGCGGGATGGAGGTATAAGTCGCTACGAAATACGCGTATGGCGAATTCGTCAAAGTGGCATCTTGGCTAGCCTACCTGGCCGTTTTCTCGAGATCGTGAGTTCGATTCCCGGGTCAGGCAAATTTGTGTCGGTTTTTACTGGACACCTGCTGGGGTTTGTGATCACCAATACACATTTGGCAAGCGTGATGATGAATTGGATTGCTATGATATGTATTTTATTTACATATGTAGAGAAGGTCAGTTACCTGTTTACATCCAAAGAAACTTAAATCGTCTAACCACATAACATCCAATATCGATCTTGATAACTTCAAGTTTCTATCCAACTAACCTGCCAATAGTGCCAATCCATTAAGGTCATAATGATAGTTAATAAAGCCAATTTGGACGTAGGCGTGACTATATATTGCGACATCACGAAAAGGCATGATGTTTGGATTTTAATAAAGGTTCTGGGTCAAGGTTACGAATAATAGATAAAGCTTTTATTTAATTGTCGTATAAACTCTATAGTGCATATAAAGAGTGAATTTGGTGACTTTACCAGAGGGAAAAGAGGGTAAGAATTATGTGTTATTTAAACTCGAATAAGCCGATCGCAAAAACCTCTGCCTTAGACCTTTGTGAAGTAGCACCAAGGCCTTTTTTCACCTATCAGGGGCCCTGGGCACATGGTCCTTTAAAATATGGTTCTGCTACATTTACCGTTAATTTTTTATATCGGTATAATATCAGACGAAGTAACGTTATTTAACCCTTTCCCTGCGGGCTCATCGTTCACAAAACCTTCACCGTATACTGAAGACGATATAACTCGTTTTCCGAAAGTCGCGTTGGTATACGGAAGACGAGATATGCCGTCTGACAAAAGCGTTCCCGCACGGCGGTAGGCGAGTTTACTCGTCTCAGGAATGTATAGTCAATTGAGGAAAATAAGGGTAAATGTTGCTAGATGTAAATCAGCCAAGAGTCACTAAGTTTTTAAAATGCGGTTCCGTAGTAAATAGCATGTCTTTAAAACATTATGATTATAGCTATAAAAACAGTTGTGTTTATTTGATTATACCTACATACATAAATGTTTTGCTGAAAAAAAAAGAAACGTTTATCAGATAATTAAAACCAAGCAGAACTAGAATTATTTTAACAGAAACTACCTGACTAAAGAAGTTTAAACATTTACAAATTTACAAATAACTTAATTTTTGTTTAGATCATAATTAAACGTTAAAACAAGGGACTCCTCACCTTTGTCATCAAAGCTCTCATTGACGAATGTTGTGTTACAAATATTTACACGTATTCAACTCTAGCCATTTTACCCCTAATTAGGACGTATTAACTCGCCTACCGTATATAATCATCTCCAATCAAGACGAGATTACTCGCCTTCCGCAGCGAACGCAAGCGTCCATTTTTTTATTTTTACTTGGCAACACTAATCATGTATATAACTATAACTTCTGTCGTGGAAGGACAGAGAAAATTGGGCCCGTCTGTGGGAGCAGTTTTCGATTTCAGTGCTCCGTATGTAGAGGCAGATAAATGAAAACGAGTTATCTCGCCATCCGCAGCGAAAGGGTTAACGTTATCTATCTATACTAATACATAAAGCTGAAGAGTTTGTTTGTATGTTTGTTTGTTTGTTTGAACGCGCTTATCTCAGGAACTACTGGACCGATTTGAAAAAATATTTTTGAGTTGGATAGTCCATTTGTCAAGGAAGGCTTTAGGCTATTGGTAATCAAAATTCACGCGGACAGAGTCGCGGGCGGCTGCTAGTAATATATACTTAAACGAAAATGGAAACTTTACCAAGACCTGCTTTAAACCTCTTGTTTGGTAAACGTGGGGCCCCCAGATCCTGGTCGTGGGACCCCAATCGATCGCGGGGCCCTGGCCACGTGCCCCATTGTGCCCAGTGGGCAATACGGGTCTGAGTGGGACCTCATATACCTTATTTTTGTGTTGTTTCTGTCGGTAAATCGTCATGTTTCCAATTTCCACTTCTTCATTTTATTAAAATGCATTGCGTTCGTGAGTGTGGGTCAGCGACGCGAAAATGATACCTCTTGTGTGACAAGCATCAATAGGTGAAGTGTGATTCCGACCTACGACCTACGACGCTATCTCGTATTCAGATGGATGAGTATAATAATATGATGTTGTCATAATATTATTATGCAAGATTATATTTATGACAACTGTGTATCAGATGTAACCAGGATGCGCCATAATAAGGCAAATCCTTATTCGCTAGACTAGTGATGTCAGGCGACTTTCTTCCGCCAACGCGGTCCTCGGAATGAGCCACTGCTTTCATTAGAGAGGAAGAGTTTTGTGAGTGAGCACTGGTTTTGTGTTTGTTTTATAATAGGTGAGTGTTTTTCAATTTATTTTATTTAATCAATTTGTTATAATTTCTTATGTTATACGAGTAAGAAGCGACTAAGAGAGTCTGGGAGGTCGGCAGCAGCGGTCCTCTTATTTTATCGTTCAGAATACTGTGTTCAGTAATAAAAAACCTCAAGTAGGAGCACATTCTACTCCACATTATATTCTAGGAATAGTCTTGGGATTAAATTAAAACGCCTAATTTTAAACCATAGCAATGTCACAAAAGAGAGTTTCTTCTCAGAACATCTTGTAGTTTTGTATTTAACTTTACTTACTAAATTTAAATGAGCTGTTTTTTGTAAATACACACTTTACTAATTTGTTTAATAAAATTTATTTTGTTTTTTCATAACCATCATAATATTAACATCAAAAAAATACTGAGACAAATAAAGAGAAATGTTTTTCCTGTGCGGGATTCAAACCCGTGACCTCTTAGTGTAACATATAACTTTTTAAACACTACACCAAAGCAGTCGTCAAATATAATGGTCACACTTAACACTCATCAACAGTTGATTGTCCCCGGTCACTTTGTCTCTGATGAGCAGTCCGTGTGAACTTATTAGACCAATTTATGGGTTCGATTCCCGGGAACTAGGGCGACTGATCATTATCATGTTAAAAGCGTTTGTTTGACAAGTTAGGGCAATTTACTACGCTCTCTGTTTTGGTAGGGGAGACGTGTGACGTAGAGACCTATTTTTTTTTTAAATTGGTATTTTCTATGCTTGACACAAAAATTACGCAATATCATTAGACTAGTTTCATAAGGAAGACGTTATTATGTTATAATAAAATATGAGGCCATTCTATTATAATGATTTATTTTTATCACTCATAGAATGGTAGGTAATTATCTTTGATTAAAATTAACTTTATGATTTTTCAGAGACTGTGAAAAATGAGAATTCACATATTTTTTTGTACATTGCTCCTGTGCCATCTGATTTCTGGAAAAGATGTTAACCATAAGATTCTCAACAGAGAAGACTTGGAACGGTAATTGGATCTTTTCATATCGAAAGTGTTAATAACAGCTGCTTTCTAACTCGATCTTTATAATGTTAGTTCCAAAGCTATAATGGTCTTTTTACCTGGCTTTTTCAATCCAGTCTTAAGATTTTTGCACATTTTAATTTACAAATTCCAATTTACCAATAATTAGTTAGAGTATTAAATCCCAACTAATATTATAAATGCGAAAGTAACTCTGTCTGTCTGTCTGTCTGTTACGCTTTCCCGCTTAAACCTCGCAACCGATTTTGATGAAATTTGGTACAGACAATCTTTAGACCCTGAGACAGAACATAGGCTACTTTTTATTTCGAAAAAAGAAATCCACGCGGACGGAGTCGCGGGCGGCCGCTAGTGGTACATAAGACTTTACGGGTCAATAATCGCGTTTAACTTTTCCAGTACTTCAAGACCCCAAGGCTCTTCCATCACCCCCCGAAGGGTTGGAGGTCAGATAAGGTTCGAAGATGATCCTCAATACCCTGACGTCGATGACTTAAGCAATGTCAGTCTGGATGAACAGCCTTCACAGCCTTTTAGGTTTCAAGAAAGCCCTGATGATGGAAGAGTGACATTTCAGGACGATAATAGGATAGAAGATCTGGACAATTATGGTTTGGAACAAGGTTAGTGTTTTTATTCATTCTGTTTTATTTGGTTCACAAATTAAAAGTTACGTTTTATGAAAGGTTTTTAAACTTAAAATTGAGCTAACGTACTGTCTACATATACTTATAAAAATTAATAGTTGAATTCTATAAATTCAATAAGCAAATCATTTTCTACTACTGCACATTTTGATAGTGTTTTTTTTTTGTTTTGTTTATTTATAAAACATTGTTGGGTTCTTTATTTTTATAAAATTATATAATAATATTCTTTCTATGTTTTCCAGCCGATCTGCCTTTGCCTTAAAGCATTTAATCTTGTTCTATCTTCAGAATTATCGAAAGAATAAAAACATTAAACCTATAATTTTATATTTTCACAGGAAACAGGGAACCCATCCCAGTGACTTTCAAAGATGACAACAGAACACCAGATCCTAACATCAAGAACAGAAGAAGAAGGAGACGCAGGAAGCCCAGATACCAGCACCCTGGCCAGTACCCTGGTGGGGTACCTCCTGGTCAATACCCTGGTGCTCAGGATCCTTACCCTGGCCCTAATGTTCCCTTAGGCCAAGGTAGCCCTGGGTATCCTGTTCAACTTTATCCTGGACAAAGCCAAGTGTTTGGACCTGATGGTGGTCAATATCCGGGAGCTCCAAGACCTATACAAGGGCAATACCCTGGGCCTAATGTTCCTCCGGGCCAGGGTGGCTACCCGCACCCGTATACTGGATCTGGTCAGGCGTTCGGGCCTGATGGTCGACCAATCGCTCCATATTATAGTAAGTTTGTTTTACTATTTCTGTACTTTTAAACATAGTACCAACGTTTAGTGTAGGGATATTTTTTGGCATACATTATGTTCATGATTTCATGAAACTTAAAATGAAATAAATACACAACGTAGCGAAATCTGTAAACAATTGTAATTTTAAGGACTATTCTAGAGTTAAACGAGGTTAAGTCACATTGCTAATTGAATTATCATAGGCGTTACATACCAACCAACTTGAGTCCTAGTCTGCATTTAGTTAGCACAAATATGTATACCTATTCAAAGAGTGCTTGCCCGGATTGCAAGAGGTGCTGGGTTTCATCCTCCGCCTGAACCAGAAGTATTTTCTTTGTTAATAATTGAAAAATTCAATAAATTATTTACTAATGAAATAAAATCGGTACTAAACGTTTCGGCAGCATCGCAGGCGAAACGTCAAGCAGTAAGTGCGAGAGTACCTAACTATTATAACAATATAGCGTTGAGTCCCGATTAAATTGTAAAATTTTCTTTTAGGGCCACCCCGTCGTCGTAAACAGTCCTTCGCCTCCGAAGCCCTATCGAAGGTGGTCGGAGCCCTATCCTCGATAGCCCTATACGACGACTACCAGTGTGTCCCCCGGCTCCTGTGTGAAGCTGCAGGGGGCGGTGCCCTGGGGACTTCGTCGGTGTTGGACTCTATTGCCGGATTGCAGCCTTTGCTCACGTAAGTCTACAATACAATAACAGTCTTTCCTTATGTTCTTCATTTCTTTTTCTTGCCCTTCCCCCAGAGTACCTACATTCAATCAATCAATCAATTATAAGCGTCACTGAAAAATTTTAGACTGAGGCTAAGTGCTATTTTATTTATAGGTGGCCGTAGCATGCAATGTGGACTGTCATAAACACATTTAAATAGATTGAAATTACATATTTGTAAGAGCTACAAAAGCCGGTAATTTTGAAGAATGTGAAATAGGTTCTCAAGTTTTAAAAATAATGATAACCTGCTCCATTCCAGACTCTTAGCTGCATACAACGGGATCAGCTCATCCCCACTCTTCTTGTTCGGCCGCGCCGTCTTCCTGGGCATGACGGCTAAGGGCAACACCGCTTCCTGCCGCTACGCCTACCCTCAGTGCCCCACTGACCCTGAACAGCTGGTCCACTACCTCAACAACCACAACGGAGGCTTTTTCAGATTCTTCAACTCCCCTCAGCCTCAAATACCACAGAATGTTGAACAGTTCTACAATCAGCTCTCTGGGCAGTATGGTCTTCAAAACCTTCAAAATCCTGGGCCTCAGCAGTATGGACTCTATGATCCACAGAACCCACATCAGCAAGGTCCACAACAAAATTACGGTCTCTACAATCCTTCTCTCGGCCCAAATCCTCAAAACCAAAATCAGCAGTATGGTATCTACCAACCAAACCCACAAAACTTAAACAAACCTGGACCCAATTATGGAATTTATCAGCCCAATCCCAATCCTTATCAAGGGAACTATCAAAATCCTCAAGAAAATCAGTATGGACTTTACAACCAATATCATAAAAACCCCAATTTCTACGCCAATCAATATAATTACGAAAGTCCTCAGAGGCCTGGGTCGACATATCCTAATGTGGGAAAATACGGATTTAACAATGTTCAGTATAAAGACAAAGCTGGTAAATCTGTAAAGATAGAGAAACGCATACAGAATAGGGTGGAGTGAAAAAATTTTTTTTTGAATTTCGTTACTCCTGTATCACCAATGATTGATCGACCTTCTAAAGGGTTTATAAATAAAATTTCAAGTGTCTAGCTTTGCATCTTAAGGTGGCGCATCGTACTTGAAATTTAAAGAAAAACAACAAAATTTGTTTTTTGTAAAGTTTTTATTTGAGACAAACTATTCATCAAAATGAACATATTGTGACTTGAAATTAATTATTATACTTAGAAATAGACACAGAACATTAAATAAGAGTATTGTAACATTCGGAAGATGAACCAACAAACTCTTCTTTTTGCTTGAAAAAATGAGATTTTGTATCAAATATTGGTATATCTTGCCTTGCGAATGAATTCATCACTGGCCTACAAAAAGATGAAGAAGCCTCAGTTACGAGCTTGAACCTACGTTTTACTGTCTACTTGTGGCATGGATACTTTACGATTTCAAATAATTTGCTACCTGAGGAAACCACTCTTGAAATTCTGCGTCACAATTTTTCATTGTCTTCGGCGGTTCTGTTATTTTTTCATCTGACCATTCAATCAAATCATAATAATTCAACGCATTGTTTTGGTCATCCGGTAGATACAAACATCTTTGAATCATGTTAAATTTGTATATGAATTGGACCATATTTGCAAGAAGGTTTGTTTTAATTTCAAACCAATGCTATTAGCGCAAGTCAACCACCGTTAATGTGAAAGTTTATCATGAACACCTGTACTCGACAATCTTGGCATTTCTCTAGCATTTTCTCTATCGTCCTATAAAAACTGTTTTGTCCTGTAGTTGTACCATCAAGCTTGGTAAATAAATGACGAAATGGAAGTTCATTTGCAAGTAACAACTACACTAACCATTGAAACTGTCTATGAAGATGTTTTTGTAATAAAGATATCACTCCCTTTTTATGTTCTATATTTGCAGCAGCACTGTCACATCCAATAGCTACCAAATGTGGCCGATACTCAAACATTGGCTCAAGAAACTCAATCATATCCCATATCTTGTATTTATTAGAGCGCTCATTGCGCTCATTTTACACGCTGATCCTTCAAAGTCTAATCTCCGACGATTTGTGACCAAAGTTGAGTCAATCAATCTCTTTGCCAATGCAACAATCGACTGTTGCCCTGAAAGCCAACATAACGCAGGCCATTGCTTTGATTCAGTCGGATCTATGCAGCAGAGTTATTAAAAGTTAGACCTCTCCGATTCGCGCCACCATACGAAGCCGCTGCGAATATTTGAACGATGTAATATGCCATCCATCCATAAAGGCATAAATGGGTCTTTCAAATGAAATATATATATATTATATCATTAATATCTCACATACATCGTGTTTTATTCACTTTTAACCCGTCCTTGTTGAAAGACCCATTAGGAATTGAAGCCTTGTTCCAAATTTCAACATCAGTTCAACATCAGCTGCTATCAAATCACACAAATGTTTCCCTCTTATCTCTTATCTCTATTTTTAGCATTTTTCAGTTCCAGTAAGTCATTTTTAACCACAAGTAATAATATTTTATAATATCTTAATACGTTGGTAACACAAAATCACTTAGTTTTATTGAATCACCAAACAAGGGGCATCGCAAATCTTTTCGAGATTTTGGCATTTTATTGACGAATTATCAGACTTATTTACACTTGTCGTTACGACTTTAATTAGAAAGTTTAATGAAATTATGCAAAGATGAATAAGTTAACTCATTTAAGTAACGTAAAATATAAGTTTTGTTACACATAGATACACAATAACATTTTGGTTCAGATACGCGATAGACATAAAAAAAATATTTTTTTCAAGTTACACTCTTAGCGCGCCACCTCAAGATGAAGTCGTACGATTTTGATTTTTTGCATGAATAAAGCTATTATGTAAGGTCATCCATTAATGACACAGGAAAAATGAAATTCCAAAAAAAAATTTTTTTTGCCTGTTTCACTCCACCCTAATACAGAACAAACCTGGCTATTTGTATATTGATAGCAATGTTGGTGATGTTGACATTAATTCTAAATGGATTTTTCCAGAAACTGATGTGAATATTGGTAATACGCCTAGTACAAGTAACAATATTAGAGGTGGCAAGAACTTAATATTTCCAGAAGATGATTACAAAACAATTCATTATAACGATGACGATAAAAGAAAAGGAAAGTCTATACTTTTCCCTGAAACTCAGACTACAAGATATGTTAATTATTATCAATACCCACCAGTGCACAACAATGATTACAATAACGTTGGTTACCTTAATAATAATGGTGCAAGTGCAGTTAATAATTATTATGAATACAACAACAATAATAATTATGATGTTAACAATGGTCTTAATAATAACAAATATAAGCTCAACAATGCATACAGTAATAGTTATAGTAAATACATGTACAGTGCTGAAGATGATGAAGGAGTACAAACAGTATACATTGTTAGAGGGAATGGAGATCCCAATCATCCAGAAATTGTTAAAATTCGACCTGGAGAAAAGGTAATGCTTTGATTTAATCTTTCGTGAACTCTTTGTTATTTTTTGTTTTTAATTTATTTCTTAAAAGTATATCTAGTTAAGCCGCAATGAGTGTTGTTAAAGGAATAAAAAAATTAGGATTAAATCGAAACTGTTCTGAAGTAATAAGACCGCATGAATCTTAAAAACACCTCGTGTCAGTTATTGCCTTGAAATAAAGTTTAGTAAATTTCGAATAAGAAGTACCTGTCACAAGGATCATATTAGCTGCAATAAGCTATCAACTACATATTAGCACTACAAGAAAAATCAGTAATGTTACAATATGTCAATCGACATTGATTTATCGTCCACGCAGCAGGTTATATGAAGGAAAGTAGTATTTTCTTGAATATGGTATTGAATTATGAAAACAATATTTTGCCAATTAAATCTTGTTAATGACATTTAGATGTGTTAAAGGTAACAATTACTAGTATCATTGAAATAATAAATGATAATAAATGTCAAATTGGTGTGCAATTAATAACAGGCGACCTTAACTTTACTTTTAAACCTTAAGGACGTTCACCCCTTGAAGTGGTTTTTGAGATTTACACTTAACGATACGACTTGCTTTTTGAGGAATAAGGATAGTTTTTAAAGTGTCAGTTTAAGTTTGTGCTGCCGACGATGATTCGAATATCGATGCCCATTGCACAATTTTTCAGTTTCTTTAGTAAATACCTTAGTAGGAAGTCTTAAAGACTCGTTCGGTTGGTCTCAATTAAGGCCCATCATTTTAAGAAATTCAAGCATTCAAGATCTGTATTCAAGCATTCTTAACTCGTCGTTAAAGTCTTGTGAAATATTAAGAACTGTTCAATGCTTTCTTTGAAATTTTAAGAACTTGAAACGTTTAAGCGCCCACCTCTGAAGAAACCAGGTTGCCCATAGATGGGCGGTGATGATTCCTTACCATCCGGTGACGACCGTTGTGTGGAACAATCTCACTGCTGCAGTATTTCCTTACGGTTACGACATGAATTCCTTCAAGAAACAAGCGTAACCTCTTTTGCAAGGCCAGCAACGCATCGGCAATACCTACCTCTAGTGTCGCTGATGTCCATGGGCGGCGGCGATTGATTAAAATCGGGCGACAAAAGAGCTCGTTTGCCACAACTGCTATAAAAAAATGAAACGCATGGTCTTTGCCATCCCTCTCATTAAAATAATATATTTTATACTAAGAAACCATCTAATAAGTTATATTCAAGCACAATTCAGTAACTGGATTGGATTATGTTTCTTACTGGATTGTTAAATCTTTTCTACTAAGAAACCATCTAATAAGTTATTTTAAGCACAAGCCAGTAAGTTAGTAAGCACAATGGAGCAAAGGTAACGGCAGTGTAAAGGCCGCGCGGCGTTCGTTCGTGACATTATGCCGTTTTTGGGAAAAGCAAGAGTTTTCTTGGTGCGCGGGCGCAGCCGCGCCTTCGACTAAGACCCGTCGCACACGGTACCACGACAATAAACTTCATGTTAGTTGTTTCCAGAATTAAATTTATTTTCTTTTGATAGCATTAAGTAGAATGCGTTGTTAAGTTTGCACCTTCTATTGAAAAATAACGCTATTATACTTTTGCTTTGTACATAGTAGTGTCAACCTGATAAAAGCCTCCATCATTTGAAATCATGTTTTCATTACGAAGATGGGTTTTGGCTTATCGATTACGTTTAAAAATGCAGGTTGGCGATCACAGATCCGGACTGTGTTCAGAAAAATCGACACGATTTTGTACATAAACAACTACAAATTCTGTTTTGTAATTTATTTTTGACGTGACGCATGTGTTATGGGTTGACTGATTTCAGTTGTCATTTATGGAAGCCTTCCTTTCGGAGAGTATAAGAGTGAAGTATATGATTTTGTAAATTTCCAATTGTTTTGCCAGGCGTATCAAGTTTTGGTAAATAAATTGAAGAAGCATTCTCTGTGCTCCATCATGCAAGCGTACAGAAATATTAATAAGTAGTTTTTATTCGCGTCTTTGCCAGCGTTATCAAGTTTTCTGTTGTTGTATGAGAGCATTTAATCGGCATAAATCCTTTTATTTAAGTCAGCCAATACCCTGCCTATATACCAATCCGTTCAGTAGTTTCAGCGTGATTGCAGGACAAAATTCCAAACACACAAACTTTCACATTTATAATATTGGGATGATTCAATCAAAACCAAATTTAATGTTTTTCTTCTTTATTTACCCACGCATTGCTGGCACCAAAAAGTTAAACGATAAGTTCAGTGAGCGCTTGTCTTTATATTATTTTTTGCCGGCATTTTGTTGTGTTCCGCATCTGGAAATAACCCGTGGTCCAGTAAGGTTACCTAGCCTCTGTGTCATAACACTCAGGAGAAACTACTGGAAACAATATGAAATTGTCCACAAATTCCACAATCATACCAATATTATAAATGTGAAAGTTTGTTTGTTTGGATTTTTGTCCGTCAATCGCGCTGAAACTACTGAACGGACTTTGATGATATTTGGATTTGGTATACAGGCAGGGTATGAGCTGATTTGGAGATGTATACTTTCTATCCCGATTATATGTTCCCACAGGAATCGACAGGCAAAGACACGGGTAAAAACAAGTATCTATTGCCTAACCTCAAAAACTAAGCTCGAAGCTTGTACTATGGAAGCTAAAGAACGGATAGACATATTTACCTAAATGCTATTATAAACTTCCATGACTTGAATACAAATAAATACCGATGTTCATCACGCAAGCATTTTCTCCTAGGTGGATTTGAAACCGCGACCCTTGGTACCTTAAATTGCGTATTTTTGTGATTATTTTAATTAAATTTATTATTTTATAATACAAAACAATCAATAAGGAAAAATAAAATTCAATCTGCCACTTCACATGAATCTAGATCGCTCAGAAGATTCCTAACAATGTCATCTTGCATACCTAATCCCATTATCACATCGAACATTTCCAAGTAAACACATCTCAGGAATACTAAAACGCTCATCAGTTGGCATAAAACAAACGCCGACGGTCGTGATGGAAATGCCAACGAAGAAAATGCTCACAACAACGTCAACAAAAGATTATGTAAAATGAGAAGCTAAATGGCGTGGTTAGCGCTTGGTCTGCGACTGCTAAAGTTAAAAAAACTCAAAAAAACTCAAAACTCAAAAAAAAACTCAAAAAAAAACTCAAAAAAAACTCAAATATACTTTATTCAAATAGGCCTCATAAAAGCACTTATGAATCGTCAATAATAATAAAAAACAACACATTGAATCTACCACCGACTTCGGAATGCAGTCATCTACCGAGAAGAAGCGGCAAGAAACTCGATAGTTGCTCTTTTCAATCGCCAAGTTTTGTTACAATATTTGTCCAATAAGATTATATAATTGTACTTGTTCTAGTACTAGGCCATACAGTTACCTCTTTCAGGTATAGAACAAAAATTATTAAATACATAAGAACAGATTGAGTCCCAGTCGACCAGTCCCCAAAGGTGGCACCTGTTCACAAGTATGACGTATGTGTCAGCCATCATCTCACTCAACCATTTTAGAGGGAATGAAATGACCCGCCACATAGCGCCACCACCCCAGAGACATTATAGTGAGCATGACTACTGAGACCCAGGCCATCCAACCAAACTGGAAAAACAAAATTTAAAGTACATACAACTACATTGTAGGACCCAGTGTACATATTCCATTTTCAAAGTATTTTACAATGCTAATGTTTCTTACATAATTTATATTATAAACTGACAAGATACATTTTTGTTTTTACTTCCACACACATTTATCATTCAAATAATCATTTGTACAATAGTAGCCTTTTTCCATTAACACCTTTTTTATATGATTTTTAAACTTTGCATAAGGTAAATTAACAATTTCATTTGGAATCTTATTATAATAGTGAATACTTTGCCCCACAAACGAACGCGACACTTTCTGCAGCCTAAAACGAGGTAATGCAATTTTGTGTTTATTTCTAGTGTTTCTGTCGTGCATATCTGATTTTTTCGCAAATATATGTATGTTTTGATGTACGTACAGGATACAGTTATAAACATATTGGCTAGCCACAGTGAGAATATTTACTTCTTTAAATATTTCCCTTAATGATGTCCTAGCACTAAGCTTGTGGATGCATCTAATGGCTCTCTTCTGTAAAACGAATATCGTTTGGATATCCGCTGCCTTTCCCCAAAGTAAGATGCCATAGGACATAATACTGTGAAAATAGCTGAAATATACCAAACGAGCCGTTTCAACATCAGTGAGCTGTCTAACCCTTTTAACAGCAAAAACCGCTGAACTAAGCCTACCTGACAAATTACTTATGTGTGGATTCCATTGCAATTTTGAATCCAAAGTTACACCGAGAAAAACTGTCGAGTCTGCTACTTCTAAATTATTATCGTTTAACTTAAGCGATGATAACACTAGTAACATTAGGTAAAAAGAAACTTACGCATTTCGTTTTTTTGGCGTTAAGTTGTAAATTATTTATACTAAACCAGTTGGAAACTTTCGCGAGTGAATCATTTACTTCGTCAACACAGTTTTTAGACCTGTCCATGTTAAATATCAAGGACGTGTCATCTGCAAACAATACAATCTTGCATAAGTTATCCACAAAAAAAGGTAAATCATTGATGTAAATAAGAAACAAGAATGGTCCTAGGATCGATCCTTGAGGTACTCCTATCTTCACAGGGGACCCCGATGATAAGATACCATTGACATCAACCGTTTGTAACCTAGAGTCAAGATATGACTGAATTAGTTCTAGTGACGCTCCTTTAATTCCATAGTGTTGGAGCTTGAGAATGAGTGTTCGATGATCAACACAGTCAAAAGCTTTAGATAAGTCACAAAACACACCAAGAGCATTCTGTGACTTCTCCCATGCCCCATAGATGTGCTTTAGAAGAGCGACACCTGCATCAGTTGTAGACCGGCCCTTAATAAATCCATACTGCTCTGAATGAAAAAGCTTATTAGATGTAAAATGTGCCAATAACTGCTCATTTATTACTTTCTCAAAGATCTTGCTAAGAGCAGGCAGAATTGAAATTGGACGAAAATTTCCAGGGTCTTGACAATTCCCGGATTTGTATAAAGGGATGACTTTACTGTATTTCATCATATCAGGAAAAACACCTCTATCGATACAATTATTAAAAATATCTGCTAGAAAAGGAGCTATGTCGGCTATAATGTTACTTATAAACTTTACTGACATACCAAATAGGTCGTTTGTATTTTTTATATTCAGTGACTTAAAGTTTTTCAAAATGCTAGCTGAATTCGTATGTTCAAAACTAAACGTAGTACTACATGAAGAAACACTAGTTTCCAACAATATGCAAGCTTCAGAAGCGGAAGAGTTTAATTTTGCCGTAGTAGCTATAGGGATGTTTGTAAAAAACTTCTCAAAAGCCTGAGCGACATGTTTATCACCTTTGATAACTTCATCATTAATTTTTAATACATGCGACGAAGTTTTTTGTTTCAACTTACCACTTGCTCGGTTAATAACTTCCCAAGTTGTTTTAATTTTATTCTTCGAGTTTACTATTTTATCACGAATAAAGTACGATTTTGCTAAAGTACAAACTTTCTTAAACAATTTTGAATAGTTCCTAACGTAGCCCACAAATTCAGGACTATTATTGTATGTTTTCATATCGTACAGTTCGTACAGACGGAGTCTACTTTTGAAAATCCCTTTAGTAGCCCAATCACTAAATTTATTTCGACTTCCAAGCGTAATTTCCTTTTCGGGGAAGGTTAATAAGATGGGTGACCGAAAATGTTCATCCCGAACTCTTCCGTGCTTCGGAAGGCATGTTAAGCCGTTGGTCCTGCGCCTGATCTCTCGACGGACGTGTCAGATTGCTGTCCCACCGAAATATGAGAGTAAGGGAATAGGGAGTGCACTCATTTGTGCACTACCTATAATATATCCTGCGTACCTGGCTGATTGTTAGTCCGGCCGGTTATGGTCCAAAACAGCGAGAAGGGTATTGTTATTATTATGTAAGTATCCAGCGTGTTCTAGCCCTACACAAAGGACTAGGTCTAACGCGGTCTTAAGCGGTCTAACGCCGGTTCAACCGGTTAAAAACAATATCGATACGCCCAGGACGGATTCCAAAGATGCTGTGTCCTTTCCGAATAGGCAGCTTTGTAGTATTATCATACAGTGAAAGTCAAACGTTGGAAGGACGCGCGCTCGTCAGTATGACGACCGTGCTCGGAGCGACCGCACGCCCAAACTCGCGCCAACTCGCGTCATGTGAATCGAAATACGAATGAGACACCTCGAAATACAACTGATTTAAGTATGTCAGTTTTTAAAGCCTTAAATATTACGTAAACGTGGAAAATTGACGTAATTGTTCGTATTGTGTGTGATGTTTTCAAAATAACGGTTGCCCGTAGCAAATCTGCTAACGTTGTTTCGACTAACGTAATTTTGCGTGCATATATTAGCTTTTGTTAAGTTGCAGCTCGGTTGCTGTGACTGCAGTGGACGTTGGTTTGTGTGGTGGTTTTATGGTTATTAATTATCATAATCAAGTCATCTTTTTAGATGATAATTAAGGAGGTGTAAGTTACGACCTTCGTGGTGATTCTGATAAGAACGAGATTGTTTTACAAACAATTGAGGTTGCTCCGAAATCATAAGTGCTTAGATGGGATCATATGTATTTTGGTAAAAGAGCTAAGATACGAAGATATGATGTTTTGGAACAAGAACTAAATTATAGGAATAAAATATTGCATTGTGTTTAACACACCGAAATATTGCATCAAACTGGCAACCTCCTGTCTGTTTTTAAACTTTTATCATAATTTTGGAAGGACAATATAATTTCCTAATGATATATTCAACATTTTTATCTTTTTACCTGGTCTACAAATATTGTGTTATTGCCCTTTAATAAGCTAGTTATTTACGAGTTTATCTATTTACTAGTAGGGGGCACTCATAATTTTGATAAACCGTTAGATAGAGCCACAATGGAAATATTTTAATTTCATGTATTTGTTTACTAATTGATAGCATAGCCATTTGATAGGATTTTTATCTTTTCTATCTTATGTTATTGTGATTAGGTAGGTATTTGTAGAAAAATTGGCGGCTTACTAAATATTAGTCCTATATTTTTTCATGATAAGTAATCAATGAGTGTTTATAGTGGAGTCAATGAAGCATTTGACTCGAAAGTCCTCAAGAACAGCTCCGATTTCGATGATTTTTTTTTTGTTTATTTTGTTTTTTTATATTATTTAAAATCAGAAACCTCTTAGAGCGGGGACGGAACTATTTATATTGTTTAAACAATATCAACGATATGGATATAAAAAATCAAGTTTGGTCTCTATTTTTTTGTAGAAAAATCTCTATTATAATCTTATTGTAACAAGCTGTTACAAAAAGGTTTTTAACAATAATTTAATATTATATTCGTCCGCGTTTATTTGGGTTTCATACAAACTTTCATCCCCCGTTTAATCCCTCTATGAGTGGAATTTACCAAAATCGTTCATGGGGAATACCTACGTCATAATAACTTGATGCATACAAAGTTTCAGCCCGATCGGCTCAAAATTTACAAAGTTTCATACAAACTTTCATCCCCTATTTTATCCCCTTAGGGGTGGAATTTATCAAAATAATTTCTCAGGCGATGCTCACATCACAATAGCTTTATGTATGCAAAGTTTCAGCTCGATTGGTTTAAAATTGACAAAGTTTCATACAAACGTTCATCCCCTATTTCACCCCCTTGGGGGTTGAATTGCTCACAATCCTTTCTTAGCGGATGCCTACGTCATAATACCTACTTGCATCCCAAATTTCAGCCCGATCCGTCCTGTGGTTTGGGCTGTGCGTTGATAGATCACTATGTCAGTCAGTCACCTTTGAGTTTTGTATATAGAAGATCGAGCTTTATTTTATATATATATATAGATTTGAGTTTTATATATATAGATTGTTTATAACATTAATTAATATATTTACAAGTTTTTAATGGATATTGTATAGGAGATTTTTTTTTTGTGCGTAAACTATTTCGTAGATATTGTTTAAACAATATAAATATGTAGTTCCGTCCCCGCTCTAAGAGGTTTCTGATTTTAAATAGTATAAAAAAACCAATTTAACAAAAAAAAATCATCGAAATCGGAGCTGTTCTTGAGGACTTTCGAATATTGCCTGTTTTATGTATTCATTGACTCCACTATTAATGGACCAAAGCTGACATAGGTAATACAGTTGAGCAAGTAGCGAAAAATTCCATCCAGAAATGCAATCAAAATTCGTGGTTACTGAATTTGCAAAAATTAATGAATTTGAATTTTCCGTTTAAAGGGAGAAATATATTATTGAAAAATTCCATTAGGTACCTATATAATGTCAAAATCACCTGCACTCGATAATAGTAATAAAGATCAACGAAGACATCAACAATTTATTTAGGAACACAGCTTCAATGAATAGCCCAGATGTAATAATATACCTAGTTTACAATAAGATGGCTGTTTGTAACGGGTGAGATTCAAACCCACAACATCTGCGTCAAATGCAGGGTCACTACCGAGCACTATCGGAACAGCTTAAGGTTTCTCAATGCCACCACCATTTGATCCATCTGTACTAATAAAAAAAAGGTCACTTAGCTTGTTCACATGTATTTACACAAACTACTACTCTGACTCTTAAAATACTTCCGTTTTACAATAAAATCCTGTTTTTCGTATATTTTTTGCTATTAATTGAGCGGTAGCTCATTAATTTTGTGCACACTTTGAAACTTCGGTTTTCCATTATACAAACCCTTACCATTCAATCACTTCAATTGTTCATGGAATTATAATGAAACATTATTTTAAATTATTCTCAGTAGAAAATTGTATTTTAAACTAAAATATTTTATAAACTTGCATTTTTCTGATGATTCAAAATTTAGTAGGCAACGTAGGTAGTAAGGCATAAAAATCTTTATACGTACCAAAATATAAATTGCGCAGCGCTCATTTCCAAATGCAAATAAATAACCATGAATAATTTTAGAATATTAGCAATGACAAAGTCGTTTGACCTAAAACCAACAAGCTGAAGTTTTATGACTAAGTGGGGAGTAGTATGTCTTGCTTCGATTTGCATTTAAACTTAGTAGGTAGTATAAATATATGTAAATACAAATGATCATAGTAATTACAGTCTACGGCATTTTTGTCACGTTTTGTAAAGGACTAGCCTTCCACCTTTCCTTCCGCTTGTATTAGAAGAAATTAAACATTTATTTCGGATCAAAGAGTAACCGAATGTCTTTTTCTAAAGCTGTCTCTATATATTTTTCGGGGTTTGGACGTCAGCGTTTAGATCCTGCAGGATCTACGGCCACAATCTCCTAAAATAATCAATAATTATAAAATGTACGGAAAGACAATGCCTGGCAGTTGCGTGGAATGCAAGCTTATGATGTTAAAGATGATGAAAACTTTTGGTTCAACAGATTTTCGGAGCTCAGTAGATTTTGGGGGAAGAAACAATTGAATAAATAAATATCTTTCCACTTTATTTTTTGACTTTACTTTTAGCTTTAACTTTTAACCTTATTAAGTTCTTTACTTTTCACTTTATTTTTAAAACTGTTTCCATGCAGGATTTTGGTTTACGCACACATATTGTTACACTTTAGCTTGAAGACTTCTTCGACAAATGAAGTATCCAACACAAAATATTTTTTCAATTCGACCCAGCAGTTTCTTAGTTTAGCGCTTTCAAACAAACCAACAAACTCTTCAGTTTTATCATATTAGTAAAGATATAAGAGTTTTAATGGCATAAATATTGTAGTCAGTTCATCGTTTACGATAATTAATACTTAATTGTTGAGTATTGCGTAAAGTATTTAATGGATGCGTTATAATTGCTTTGATTATCAAGATAATGTAGATATCAATGTTATGGGTGTTTTATCAGTCAATTGACATTAATATTATTTTAAGCTTCAATATAATAATTATTTATACGATCCTGAATTTAGTAGTTAAGTACCTGAGTTACGCCACTCTAGATTAGAAGACAGTAAAACAAATAGATTTATTTACGATCAACCTTTTAATTTTACTGATCATTGTTTCTATTAGAACTTCAGCTCACAACTACTACTGAACATTTTCTCTAAAATACTTATTACAAAGTCAATCTTAGTTTAAACAGTTACACATTATTAGAGGTTTCTGGAAATTCTATATTTTTACAATATATTTATTCGGTAAATTACGACAAACTCTGATTTCACTTTATGGTTCTTAATGCAGTTATTGAGATTAATTACGCGCAAATAAATTCACCGTAAATTTATACATGTATGTAGGTACATATTCCTCAGTTGATATGGTATTAAATTATGAACAGTCCACATTTCGTCGAAGTTATTACTATTCAAAAGGTCAAACTGACACTTGCTGCCTTTTTGATAGTTGATATCCGTGAAGTAGGTGTTTGGTGACAAGTGGCAAAACTGGGTGAAATACCTCAACAAGAAATGTAGCAAAATTATTTTACAAATTTACGTGCTATCGTTAAGCTTGGAGTGAAATTCAATTAACATTCTTCGGTGTTTAAACTAAGTAATCTAGGGTTTGTATTAGGAATGTTAAGAATTTGTCTATTGTGCAAAATTCATTAGTACCAGGAGGCTTAGATCAAACTGCACAAAGACCTTTCCTACACACAAAGCAGAATTAATTCCTAATTCTTCTTATTTTAACGTCGAACGATTGTTTCGATCGCGTCAGATTGCTTTTCTGTAAAACTAACTGTCAAAATTTTAGTACGGGAATTGCACCTGTGCTTGCAAGCTCACGTAAACCAAACAAAGGCACACAGGTTTATGCTCACCCAAATGTTTGTAATGTGGGAATCCAACTGAGCATATTCCAAACCGTAGTATTTCATTTATGTAAGAAAGAGGCAAACATGGACATCAGCAACCCTGCAAAGGTCGCAAATGCGTTGCCCGTTTTTAAAACCACATACCATATGCAATTGAGCTCTGGGGTACGTAATAACCACAAGATACATAACACAACAGTTACGAAGTGCTATTTCCCTGCGATCATCTGTAAGGTGAAGGTACTTTCCCAGATGAGCAGGTCATTTAAGAACAAATACAATTAAGCTCTACCTCCTTAATATAATAGTGCACGGTACTATGGTTGACTTCTAACAATGACACCAAATAAGTCGTCGAAATATACAATCTTGTTGATGGTTATCGAATTTAAATGCCAAGGATAAAGATTGGGCTTATAGGTGTGGATTGTAAGGAGGTAATAAGAATGGAGTTGTAGTTACGCCTTTTATTGCATTGAATTCTTCGAAGACCATAATTGAGACAATAACAACAATGAAATTTATCAAAGCCTATGGGAGATAAAGTATTAGTAAATAATTGTGTAGGTAGCCATATTCACCTTACATATAGGGTTGTGGAAGTACCTACAATTATACTCATAATTTTAACCCTTAATATTTTACTAGGGGCACACATGCTTGTAGTGTTATCCTATATCTTTAAGCCTTAACCATCAAATGGACTATACAATACAAAACACATGGTTATAGTGAACAGAACTTGTAACCCTTACATATCAAAAGTAATGTCTAAGCCCTGACGTTTTCAATCATACTTTATTTACACATCAAATGAAAGGGAAGTGATGATATACCTACCATTTGTCGAGGAAGGTTTTAGGCCATAATATAACACTATGTGCGGAAACTCAAATCCACAGGGACGAAGTCGAAGGCGTTCGCTAGTTAAAAAATATCTAACAACATCGCATGATCCGATTCAACATCTGCTCTGAATCCGTGGTTAAGTAGCTTAATCACTATGTTACGGAGGACTGAGGAAGTAGAAGTCCGTGGTCAAATGACCATTCCGACCCAGGTCATTCCTAAAGCAGTGACAGTCCACAACCCGGTCACGGAACCTGTATCTAAGCCGACCATGTTGGATGTCCACTGCGCGTACGCACGCATGCCCCGATACCAGAAAATAGTAGTAGTATTTTGAGTGACGTGACGTACTTTGATTACTAAAGTTTCATGAGATGAGAAGCGACCGTTGCTTCACAATACAGAGAAAGTATCAGAGTGTTTCGAAGTATGGTGAAGGCAAATCTCACGATTTAAATCAATGCTGTACTGACCAACAGATCTCTTAAAACCGGTCGGATTACCAACGGACTCGATCGAAGGGCCATGTAAAAACCATGAATTATTCATGACATTTCGTTTTTAGAATCGGACATAGTTTTAGGGTTATCGGGTCTTTGTGAATTTATTGCTGATGCTGTGCCCCTCTTTAGCTAATGATTTACAATACTACAATGTTATTATGATCTGGGAGGCGTTTTTATGTGGTTTTAACGCCCCCCACAGCTTTACATGCGTTTAGTTTGGGAACCACGAAAATTAGAAGCAGAGATAGGAACATTTATTCAAATGCCTTCTTTTGAGGTGATTAGAAAAGAGACCCAACAAGTGACTTTAATGCCCCCTACGGCTTTGCAAGCGGTTAATTCGGGGTCATGAAAATTAAAGAGAGACGCTTTTTATTCAAATGTCTTTATTTGAGGAGAGATACTATAAGTTATCTAAATGCCTTTGTTTGGGTACTTATTTACCTAAATGGTTAAAAGGTCAGCTGATTCATCGAGTGTTTACCCGTGGTCCCGTTGGGTCGACCCATTACCGGGACCACGGGTAATTTTGATTCCCCGTGGTCCCGTTGCATTAGGGATTGTTTCCTGGTCTTACGATTTTATCGAAAGTAAATGAAACTCATTAGTAGTTACTACAAAGTTTACTCGTTTAAAAAAAATGAAATAATTTCATCTTGAGGAACAAAAACATATTCAAACGATAAAAACAATGCAGAAAATAAATGATGAATTCATAACCGATAAAATAAATTGTATTTGATGATTATTTTAACATTTCTAATGAGTATCCAACTGATATTTCACCATTAATTAATTCCATCAGTTTGTCGGTTATGAATTCATCATTTTCGAGATCTATTTTCGACTTAGCTTGGCTTATATTTTTACAACAACAACAAACAAACAAACAAACTCTTACTACTATCCATTACAAAAGTTTTTTAATCGAACCCTTAGTTCCAGAGATGAGCACGTTTAAACAAACAAACAAACTAACTCTTCAGCTGTTATTAGTTAGTCAGCTAATATTATATTATAACGGGAACCGTTAACGGGGATTTTCAGCGGAAAAATTGGTATAAGCCGAAAATAGCTCTCTAAAATGATGAATTCATAACCGACAAACTGATGGAATTAATTAATGGTGAACTATCAGTTGGATACTCATTAGAAATGTCAAAATAATCATCAAATACAATTTATTTTATCGGTTATGAATTCATCATTTATTTTCTGCATTGTTTTTATCGTTTGAATATGTTTTTGTTCCTAAAGATGAAATTATTTCATTTTATTTAAACGAGTAAACTTTGTAGTAACTACTAATGAGTTTCATTTACTATCGATAAAATCGTAAGACTAGGAAACAATCCCTAATGCAACGGGACCACGGGGAATCAAAATTACCCGTGGTCCCGGTAATGGGTCGACCCAACGGGACCACGGGTAAACACTCGATTCATCAGAGGTTCTTTTTGTGTTTGTTCTTGTCCGTTTTTGTGAAAGGAAAAGTTATTATGTGGTAGTAATTGCGCATTAAATAAAAATCATTCAAGTTAAAAAATGTATTGCAAGCAACGTATGCGTTTCTTAGTAAACATAGTTTCCATAGGTACCTAACATTTTTTAGTATTGCTTTAATATCACCACTGGCCATGAACAACGTAGGTATCCTCGTCAACTGAGCTCTGGCAACTTTACTCACCAGCGGAAATATTCTCAACAGTTACGAAGTGCTACTTCATTGTAGTCTTCTGTAAGGTACTTTCCCTGATGTGCAGCTCATTCGAGTGGAAGTTCCACAAAACTCTGCCTCTCTTAAAACAAAAACAATATCAAAGAAATTACTTATTTCATACAAAACGTTAACCATCGAGATAGGCTTATAAAAGCACAGACCTAAGTCCAAAGGATTTTAGCTAAGACAATTATTATAGCTTTGAGATTAAAATAAACGTGAATAATTATGATTGATCCCCATGCTACCCAAAAAAGTTCGAATTTAAATAACTTGCTTGTTGATTTTATTCACGCCAGTATTCAAATCAGGCTACTTTTTGGTCCGTGTCATAATCGTAAAAAGCTCAATAATATGTTTTTTAGTTTTATTTTAAAATGTAGTAGGTAGACCATGTTATCAATTCTACGTTTCAATTTGATTTATTTATTCATTATGATACATTTTCTACTTCAAAAAGATATTTTCGGTAATTGAACTTATTTATTTTATTGGTTTTCGAATCGTACGCATTTGTAATGGGTAATGTATTGAAATTATGGACTCATTTTAATGGTCCGTGTTGTAATATTAGGCGTAACGTTTCGTTAGTTGGTATCTTATAATGGTTTAAATAGCTTTGGTTTTAATGGAATTCGTGCATTGCTTATCAAAAGTAAATCCTTGTAGATTTTAATTTAACTTTTTTTCAGAAAGTGATTTTATTCAAAGCATCCTCAGAGTAGTATAAAGACATTTGAGACAAACTTTGAGAGTGCTAAAATATGGTTTATGTGTACGTAGGCCGAATACTTTTATTTTGAATTGTATTCAACATCATTTTCGTCTGACCGAAAACTTAAACCCCAAAAGCCAGATCCCCAAAAACCATGGCATGAAAAAATGTATATCCCCAAAATAAATAAAGAATTTCATTCATATCTATATCTTTTTAATGAATCCTGGGCTACGAGTCGCCAGTGTTTCGTAATCAGGAAACTTTGAAATCATCACTTGTCTTAGTTAAAATGCCGGCGAAAAATAGAAAGATGCACCGAATAGCGGAAGCGATACTCAACGGGAAGGTGTCTCGTCGCTAGTGATGTGACATGTGATGATAAAAAACTATCGATATTTTTTCCGGAGAAAAGAGTGAAAATGTTATTTCAATTGAAGTTATATGGGGTAAGAAAGAATTGTAGAGCTTACTTTACGGAAATGCAGTGAAGACTTTTATCTAAATCTGTATGTAATGTACACTAATTGTGACTGTTTTCAAAGGTGAACAAACAAAGTTGCTTGAAATATTTTTTGCTACTACCGATTTAAATACAAAGCTGCAATGTAATTGACCAATTCATGATTGAAGCAAAAACTAAATCATTTAAAAATAACGTTTTCCAATTATTATTTTTTTCATTCGTTCCTAATTATTAGGAACACATTTTTTTAAACATTCAATCGATATCGATTAAAATTAAAAATTCCCTTACCCCAATCCTAAAGCGTTTCGCGACGGTAAATAAAAATAGTCGGGTCACCTAACTAAGGGCCATCGCTTCCTCGTAGGAAATAGATCAAAAGCTGCGCACGCGCCGAAAGAGATTAATTTTCACCATAATTATGCTTAATAACTCTGTAATAACTCGCGTCTATTTATGTTTGTGTGTTACGTTTTGGCGCCATCGACTAGTAAACGTTTGATGTGTTTTCCTATTTTCCTTCATGTATCTCGTGTTTGGTAAAGATGGTACATTGTAGTTACATGCATTTTTTGTTCTGCCTAACTAGACTGCCTAGTTCTGTTTAACGCTACTAGCTACTCCTACTTTTTATAGTCTGTTTAAAACCACTGACATAAAAAAATACTATTTTTCTTGGGACCTAACTAAATTATTTTAAGTGGCTATATTTAGCACCAAAAATATTTAAAATAGGTACCTATCATGATGTTTTCACGTGTTTGTGTATATTTTCGCTCTTTTTATTAACAAAAACCAATACTTATTGAAGTTGTTGGTCCCATTTAGTTTGAGAAGTTAAAGTTATAATTACAAAGTAACAACGTAACCTAAATAAATGAATTTAATCCACCGCTATTTTAACATGGCGTCACCCAATTTCGCGGCAATTCTATTTTCAAATTCTGGAACTGTCGCGCGCTTCCTGATCCAATATGGACGGACGCGGTTACTGTCACGAATCAACATACCATTTTGGACTGTAATCCGTTACCAATATAATCCAATTTTGAATGTCGGATGTCGGTCAATGGAATGTTTTTATTTTTAATCGCTTTTTTAAATTCTTTTTTTCTTCATCCACGTCGAAGGTTGAAATATCTTTTCTTATGGAATGACAAGTGGCCAGGTCTGAACGTGATTTGACTTTTAAGTTAGTTTTTATTTGTAGTTTGGTTGACTGTTTTTTCGATCGATGTATTTTTAATACAAAAGTGTTGGGACATGTTTCAATGCTACCTGTTGGATCATGCATAATACAATCTGACAAGCGTGTGATGGATTGACGAATTGTGGGTTATTCCGGAACAAAAATAGGCACCGACATTGATGTTGTAAATGAAAGAGGTACTTTATAACATGACTGTTATTTTTGTTTAATTTTATCATAAACTAGGAATAGAAATTTTAAGTGAATCCAAGATGGATAGATCACTCAAGAATAATGTTGAGATTGTTGATAAAATACAAAAATTAAATCAAACCAAATTAAATATTTATGATTTACATGATCAATGCAATATTTTTGGGAAGCTATTTCTGCGTCTGAGAAAACTTCATAGGGATAAACTTGCAAGATGTCAAAGAGGTATGGAGAGAAGCATGCTAGGAATAAAACTTAAAGATAAAGTCAGAGGTACAGATATCAGACACAAAACGAAATAAACAGATATCCTGGTCCGTATCGATCAACTTAAATGGAGGTGGACTGGACACATGCTCAGGTGTAAAAAGGAGAAATGGAGCAAACAGGTGACACTCTGGTACCCGAGAGATGGCATTAGGGGTCGAGGTCGTAAAAAGAGAAGATGGGAGGATGACCTGAAAATGACTCTAGGTCCCCTCTGGACAAGAGTGGCGGCAGAAAGAAAGCAGTGGAAATATTATTATTATTTCTGCATTTGACAAAGGTATTTTGAGTAAAGAGAGATATTTCACAAAATAGGCTAGTTGCCACTATTTTTATTATTTGATAGAACGGTTCATTACGATTATATTACAACATAAAAAAAATATGAAATTTTTTTGAAGCACCTTTCCAACTGTATTTTGAATTTTAAATTATTAATTTCACTACACTACCGTAAACGCCGTCCGCCATGATGGTCTGTGCCGTGGCGTCACTGTTCTTGTCAACATTACGCGTGACATAACCAAAAAGTGTTTATCGGAATTAAAATCATGTCTTCGTAGAGATTACATGATACATTTATGAATTACCACTATTGTATCGTGCGTGAATGTAAGAATACATCAATAAGAAGTTGTGGATTAAAGTACCCAGTGATGAGAATTTGCGAATCAGAATTTGAAGCAAAACATTTTGCAACCATCAAAGTATCTATTTTGGGCAGGTTTGTTTTCAATAAATGTGAAGTGTATAATATTTTAATAGTGAAATAAACAACAATCAACGCCTTTAAATAAAAGACCACGAATAACCTGTCGAAACTGTCGTTTGAATTTGTGTTGTTTACAATATTGGTGACGTAGAATCATGGCGGACGGCGTTTTCAATCAAGAGAACAAAAAGTCAAAATGTATCGGGTTTAAGTTGATTTTTTGCAGCAATCCCATATTTATATTTAATGAAGTTTACATATTTTAGACCCTTGTACGGAATTATATTCGAATTAAAAGTGATTTTATAAATGGTGATATGAGGCAACTAGCCTATTCAATTCATCAATTTCAAAATTGTTTTACCCGCTCCAGCTGCAATATAATTTTTATGTATTATTTGTACAACATCACCACAAACAACGAACTAATGAATTAAATAACAAGTCATACTCATTTGCGTGGAAAACTTCGAGCTGATCTTCGGTTATCGGGCGAAAGTGAATCTTAAGCCATTGCAATAAGAGTGTCAATAAGGTCCGCCTGTGTGTGCAATTGTATACCTATAAGGCGGCTGGCCGTGAAGCAAAATGGCTGCTGTGACTAATCTAGAGATCTTGAGATCAGGGCTGGTGATGGCTGACAGCCCATGACATTTAATGATATTCCGTTTTATTTAAAAAAAAGTGTATAGATGATATAAGGACGACTAACCTGTTTTTTACCATCTCTGTGCTTTAGGCATTGGTATTTTTTCCAGTAGTCCAATCTTGTAAGTTTTTTGTTACGTAAAAATGTAGGGGATCTCGTGAACCGTTTTCAGAACTAAAGATTTGTACTACTAAACTTGTGACGAATTTACAACACCCCTTACCTACTTTAGGCAAATTTTTAATGCATGTGACGAATTAACTTTGAATGTATGGAGTTTTCAAAAACGGGACGAATTTACTTTGTGACGAATGAACAACAACCCCATTAAATTACTTGTTTGGTTCCTAAAGTACTGCTATGCTTGGTTTATGTAAAATGTCTGTATACTACTGGAAGAATACCCAGCACTAGGACCATCTTTCCAAAAAACTTAATTATATTTAACTTTCTTTTCCCTTGGGCTGCTCACCAACCAATTGCCTAGCCCCAAACTCAGCTCGATACAAGATTCGAGCTACAGATGCTGGAAAACGGATAGACATACTGAAATATTTTTATAAACATCCATAACTCGAGAACAAATGCCGAATTTCATCACACAAACATTTGCCCCTAGCGGGATTCGAACCCGCGACTAAACCACGGGCCCGTCAACTCATGTCAAATTAACAAATGTCACCTGCCACTTGGACCCTGGGAAAATGCAACGCATTTGTGCCAGCCCTAATCTTGACGACCTCAGCTCAGCTGTTCGCAACCAAATTTCGCCTACATTGGTCCCATTAGTACGAGAAACTGTGTTTGTTTTTACAACTACCATGATGTTATGGACAAATGGTTTATTTTAACTGCAGTTATTGCATATTTGTTGCGATAAGTGGAATTAAGATCAAAATTAAAAGTTACTTTGTCACTTAGTTTACTCATTTAACCTTCTTAAATGCCTATAAACAATTTGAAAATTTCATTTAATATTATTGTCCTTCAATCGTCATGGTTAAAAAAATGCTCAGACAATTTTACATAATGTAGATTAAGGACTACGAAAGCCAGACAACTGACATAATGTGCTTTTAAATATCTTGATATTTTCCGCTCCTTTTTATACTCATACGTAGATAATAATATTTTATTTAAAAAAAAATGACACGGCCAGATTTCTTTCTAAATATATAAAAATACCTTTTTAAATCAAAAATGAACCTTTACAGCAGTAAAAATCAGAAATATATTGATAGATTTACATGTAAAACATGATACGAATAGATATGGTCGGATACATCAAAGCTTGGACTTCAAAGAGTGTAAAAAAGGCGGTAAAAAATGACGTTTAATATATCAGTTTCGTCCAACATTTAAATATGTCAATGAAGTGATGATTTTTATAATGACAGCCATAGATTTGTTATCAACGGAAAGTGAAACCTGATTTCGTGTCAATTTATATGTTAATTTTTAAATCTCTCGGAACAAGCGTAATTTATGACAGTAATAATTACATTAAATGTGTTTGACTTAAATCAGTAGTAAAACTGTTGACGGTTTGACAGGTGACCTACAATAACTTGACCCTTTTGGTGGGTAAGTTTCTGTTTACACAGCCCAGGTCTTCATGACATATTGGTAGAATCATGGCGTTCTTAATTTATATTTGTATTTTGTTCGCATACCCCGGGACACGGGAACGGGAACAGCCTAGGTATAAAATGAACTAAGCTACAATAGAGGTCAAAGTGGTACTTTCCCTCCACAGAGCTACTAAGAAATTCCTTCATTTTTAAAGAAGACTACTTAAGAGCACTTCGGAAATGTTTCTTTCCTATGTCTCCACAGCCCAATTTGGTAGAAGGCATGTTAGTAACGCACGTATTATACTTCTGGTGTTACAAGAGTCCACAGGCAAGGGGTCTTAAAGCCGGCAACTCTTCGGCGATATTTCTGGTGTCTCGGATGTTCATGGACGGCGGTGATTGCTTTCCATCAGGCGACCCGCCCGTTCTTTTGTCGTATCTACATTTAAATTAAATGACAGTATCTGTTTACCATCAGATAGGCCGTAAGGTTGATCAGCAGTTTTGCCATGTAAAAAGCCTTAAAACAAATATAACAACCGTGACAAATACCTTCAACACTTTCGCTAGTCTTAATTTAACACAGAAGTGTTCATTTCCGGAATTCCGATAATTAACACGTTATTTGTGTGATGTTTATGTAGTGAACTAGCCAGTGCCGGTTAGGGCAGTAGGCCTAGTGGCCTCATTTAGGGCCTGTTTGATCCCAAGTGTGAATTTCTGAAAGTGAACTTGACTCGCTAGGTCGTTTATGAGAAACACTTTCTCTTGTTTGAGGATGTATAGCATCTGGGATAGTGTCACTTAGTTTGTTTGAAAACAATTCCGAAAAATCTAGGATGAATACAATCCACATTCAGAGAGAGGTAGAGCTTTGTGGAACTTCCACTCGAATGAGCCGAGCCGCTCGTCTGGGGAAGTATCTCCACCTTACAGACAATGAAGTAGCACCTCGTAATTGTTGTGCTATGTTTCTGATGGTGACTAAGGTCGCCAGAGCTCAGTTGGAGAGGGTATGGGGTTTTTGGAGGCAGACAACGCATCTGCGATTCTGGAATGGTTTTTAATGTCTATGGGCAGCGGTGATCACTTACCATCTGGTGACACACGTGTTCGTTTGTCTCCCTATCACATAAAAATCTCCAAAGGCGATGTTCATCACACAGACATTTGCCCTTAGCGGGATTCGAACACGCGTCTCTTGGTTTTGCAGCCAGGGTCTCTGACCGTTACACCAACAGCCCCGTTAAAAACACAGCTCAGCAGGAAGAATTTTGGGGCATTATTAGGCTGATACTTTACTTTAGTATTTTAAGCCAAAAAAAGACAAAGGCAGCTCGTTTCCCCGTTTGAAATAATAAATACGTTTCCTTAGCTGTTTACTTTGCTGCGTTAAACATTAGTGATCGTCGACTCGCGTGACTTGAATTAATGTTTCCTCGTAACCTACGTACCTCAGGGAGGTTTGCGAGTACCTTAGAAAACAACCAGTGGCGTAAATGTGCCTGTGAGAATTCACAATTTGAATAAAACAACTGTGCGTGCAAGGTCACGCATTGTTTTGTATACTAATTCTGCGTTGAGGTAATTAGTTGATCGTGAGTCACTTGGGCTTGAAGTCTCGAGTTTGAGTTAAGGAGGACCAAAGATTAAAATAGAGTTTATTAAAAGTAAACTTACATAAAACTTATCTGATATCGCTTTTAAAATCTTAGTAGAACATCCACTAGAATTTACCATTGGGGTAGCGCCATCATCCATACTAATTTAATAAAGCTAAGTTTGTGTGTTTGAAAGCGCTCATTACTAGTTCGAATTTAAAAATTATATTCGTGGTGGATAGTCGATTTGTCGATTTGTTAAGCTACACTATGCGTGCGGAAACTGTTATCCACACAGACAGAGTCACGGACGGCCGCTAGTCTTATACATATAAAATAATGTTGAAGTAGCACTTTGTGCTTTGTTCTTGTCGGTGGGCAACAAGCGGTGAGAAGTATGCAAATAAAGGGATGTTCGTAGCTCCAGAGGTATCACTCTCGTCGCCAACTCTAACACCATGCCTTCCCTTTGGGATCTGGAAACCATACAATCGTGTTTTCGTCAACAGAATCGTAGTAAAGCTCTGTCTAGTAAATGTACTAGACAGAGCTAATATCTAATGAGATATAAGCTTCTCTTGCTCTGTGATCTTTTGCAAGGTTTAGTGGAAGGTCCAATTCGAACCCGCGAACTCTTGGTCTAATACTTAACTCCTTGACCTCTACACCAAACGAGTCGATAGTATTCTTCCTCTTGAGTAAACTACAGTTTATTTAACATTTCTCTTCATCTTCTTACACACCTCCTCCTCCTGACGCCTCGCTGGTCTGGTGGTTTAAGTACCAGGCCTTGGTCTCGAGGTCCTGGGTTCGATTCCCAGGCCGGGCAAACTTTGTATTGATCTTTCTGACCACAGCCCGGGTTTATGATCACCAACCCGCATTTGGCCAGCGTAGTGATTAAGCCAAAACCCATCTTTGCATCGAAACATGATTTCAAATGATGGATGTGTGCCCTGCAGTGGGATATTAATAGGCTGATACTCACTTACTTACTTCTTACACACCAATAGTTCAAAAAGCCTCTTTATTTAAATAGTTCAGTGTGTTTCTGTGAGTCGTGCAGTAGTTAGACAGGCGCCTGCGCAGCAAGGTTGTGCGTGGGAGCCGCCGCACCTTGCCTACGCTGGTGAATTTGTTACTAGCAGGTTTATTAGGCTTTGGCGCCCCTCTGGCATTTGATTAACTGTTTAAAAAGGTTTAAAAAAATGCTTTTGCCGCTCTTTTGAGGAGCCCCATTTGATTCACTGTTTTGGAAGAGGTGGTTTCAAGAAGAGCATGGTGGTATTTACACAAGAATGAGTCGCTTGTCGGGGTTATCAAATAAATAAATTCCTTGGACTAACAAACCAATTGCCTAGTCCAAAAAAAACATGTGTTTTCAAAGTCATGCGTCGCATCTGAAAACTGCGACTCCAACCGCGTGGATTTTGGTTTCCGCACACGTAGTAAATAAATACTAATTATAATTAATAATAAAAACTTTGAACTTATACACCAATTGCCTAGCCCCAAACTAAGCTCGAAACTTGCACAATGGAAGCTGCGGAACTGATAGACATTGGCTTTGTAGCAAACGTCTTTGATTACTAGACCAACATTTTTTCAATTTGAACCAGCAATGCCTGAGATTAGCGCGTTCAAACGAACTAATAAACTCTTTAACTTTTTAATATTGAAATAAAAGAAATATAACATGAAGATGACTTGTTAAAAATGTAACAACAAACTAATTCAACTTCTATCAATGACATAAAGCAGCTGCAAGAATAAACTATGTTTTCTAACTTATACCATTATGGAAGATTATCCAAATACATTAACTGAATTTGGAACATCCCAAGAAGTGTAGTTGAAAGGCATTATCGAATCTTAATGAATAAATATCTTCAAAGCTTTTAGTCGGCCGCTTGCATCCAGATAATTTACTAGAAAATAATTTTAACGAAACGATCCTTTATCTTGTTCGGTTGGTGAGATAGAAGGTGGTTCTCATACTAGTGTACCATGTAAATTATTTTGTAGTTGTGAGTGACCTTATAATACATGCATATGTGGAGGATAGATTTATTTTAAAGAAATAAATAAATATTTCACAACATCACATACATTGATCTGACCCCGTGGTAAGTAGCTTAAGCACTTGTGTTACAGACATCAGAATCAACAGTGGTATTACAAATATATGTATGTACTTAAATAGATACATATAACACCCAGATCAGGACAAACAGACATGTTCATGCACACAAATGTTTGTCCTGTGCGGGGATCGAACCCGCGAGATCTTGCGTAATAGGCAACTTCTTGACCATTACACCAAGCGGGTCGTCAAACCCGCTTTAATGCCTCATGGAATTCTCTACCAGTCAACCATGTGGAGGATAGATTTACCTATCTGTTTTGTAAGATAATAATACATAGTTGCTACGTGTTATTTTTTTAGAATGTAAATAGTTTATAATTTTAAAAACCTCTTTAAAAGCTTCGGACTCTAAGTGTTATTAAATTATGTTTTTAAATCATATTTTTTGTGAAAATCACTAAAAGTCACTGGCATAGAATTAAATCTATGGTCTTTGGTATTGTTTTGTTGGCAGCACCTACCTCACTTCATTCGCATACACATTATACCATCCTTCTTAGTTGGCAGAAACTTGTCAGTTACAGACTTAACTCTGTTAAGAAAAATAAAAACTATAAATCTAACGGATAGATATCCAAGTGAAACAGAACCACAGTGTTCCTTTGTGGTGACCGCTTGCGCTCTATAAATATCCACCGATAAAGAGGTTTTACTTGATACAATATTTGAGTCCTTATTCAGAGCGCCCTCCTTAGATATGGCTTGGACCTAGATAATGTTTGCTATGAAATCAGCAAAAACACTGGCTATGTGTATTAGAATGAAATATTTTAATGGGTTCATAATATAGTGCATAAAAATATATGAGTTGAAATAAAACGAAATTTAATGGAATGAAATTAGATAATTTATTAAGCAATTTCATTCACTAAAATGAAAAGCATTAGGTACTTTTAATGTTATGTAATCAAATATTAATATTATACTTAATATTTTGCAAACAACGTAAAGAATTTAACGTAATTATTTTTAAAATATCCATTAAACTACCAAGTGTTTCAATATTATTTTTTTATTTTATATAGAACGTTTGTTTCTGTAATACGTAAAAAGGAACGCATCTGAAGGAACGGCTACTGTCAAATCAAAATATGAAGTTGAGGGTAGAACTGTGATATTCCTGCACATCACAGTTGGTGCGCGATCACTTTTACAATACTGATTGAAAAATTTGGATATTTGGCTTAGTTTCAAATCAAAAAGGGTTTTGATTCCCATTTAATGAAAAAGGTTTTTGTTTATAATCATTTTAATAATTATTCACAGAACTCATAGGTTTAAATGTTGAACTAAGTGTTTGTTTTTATTGTAAAAGTGTATTTTAAAATCAAGGACGTGCCGTTTTGAAAACATCACACAGGATTTTTGAAATCTAGATTCTACATCAAAGTTTTATTATATTTATACATTGAAAACGTGTAACTATCGTGGTTAAATAAATTAAAATTTATGCTACATAAACCCTTTATTTTGACTTGATCATTATAACCACATTTTTTACCCTTTTCAAGCTTTTTTCAGTACTTTTCAATTAAAAAAATGATTTTACAACATGTCATCTTGTTCCAGGTTCGAAGGCAACTTAAAGGCAGTGTTACCAGAGTAAAGTGATGAACGAACTACTAACAAAACTGTGCGTCCGTCTGTGTGGGTCAGTGATGGTGACAGTGTGGTGATAGTGCGATTAGCAGAGGCGGTTGATTGGTAAGTTAATTTGAATTTTACTGTTATTAATTAATAAGCACGAGTACCTAAATTATTTCGATTAGATACCAATTGCATTTTTTTGTGTACTAAGCTTTTATCACCATACAGTGTGCTAGAAAATGCAAATAATTTTTTATATCTATATTGCGGCCGCCCGCGACTTCGTTGGCGTGGATTGGGTATTTGACTGCATACGAAATAAATTGTGATATTCTAACTGAAGTGATGAAATTAAAAATGAAGCACAAACTTCTATCCACAGTTACTATTGAGCTTTATACAAATTATTATAGCCAATTGAAATTAAAAGAGAATTGATTTTTGATTTAGCATAAATGTGACTTCACAATTCTGTATTTCATTCAGTTTTTCCTACAAGGTTACGTTTTTGACAGTTAATACGAGTAAAAGTTGGTGATTTAACCTGTTACTCAAATACCGAATTAAATGTTTTGTGTACTAAACTCTCATTGAACATACATTTTGTATGCTAGGAAATTAATATTAATTCTTACATCTATACTAATATAAAAAAGTTGAAGAGTTTGTTTGTTTGTTTGTTTTTGCGCGCGCCACCATTGTTTTACAATAAACAATATGCGAGTACAATTGACTTTGACTTTGACATAGACACGCTTGATGGTCGATTGACCCTGACCGCAAAGGGTCACGGGTTCGAGTAGGGAACATTTTGTCCCGGCGACTGGTATGCTTCAAGACGTCTATCCAAAACATGGATAGGCAGCATTTCCTCTGCGTAAAAAAAAAAAAAAAAAAAAGGGAACATTTTGTCCCTAGTGTTATGATGAACATCGCCACCCATGAATTGAACCCATTCATAGGTGTTTATAAAAGCACTAGCGGCCGCCTGCGACTTCGTCCTCTTGGATGTCGGTTTATAAACATATAATATAATTTTATACTACATATAACTTAAAACCTTCCTCGTCAAATGATTGATGACTATCCAACTCAAACATATTTTTCTATTAGAACTAGTACCTAGTTCTTGAAATAAGCACGCATAAACAAACAAACCCTTCAGCTTAATGATATTAGTATAGATGAGTGAGGTAGTAAGGATTACAGCTATGCTTGCACACAAGAATATCGTTCTGAGTATTGTTATAAAGGTTTGAAGCCGTACAATACTCTGCAAGGAAGGGTTTACCTACATGTTACGACTTAGAGCCACATCGAATACATTTACGTTAATGTAATATTCTTTTGCGAGTCGTCAGAATCGTAATACGTTATGCGATAAATTAACTTTGTGGCAAATATACCTACTTAAACCCATGACATATTCTACTCTTTAATATATATAGTGTATGAGTCAAAACAAATAAATTCTTTGGACTAACACACCAATTGCCTAGCCCCAAACTTAAAACCATAAACTTAAACTTAGCTCGAAGCTTGTAATCAAGGGAACGGATAGACATACTATAATACTTTTATATAAATGTTCATCACATAAACATTTCCCCCAGCGGGATACGAACCCGCGACCCTTGGGTTTGTTGCCATGGTCTCTAACCACTAGACCAACGGGTCCGTCAATATTCATTTACGTTCTTCAACATAATATTATATCTATTGACGGCGCAAAAGACCAATAATCTCTCGGATTAACAAACAAACTCTTCTCAGCCTACTAATAAACATGTTACATAAATCTTTAACATAATTTCTTGACAATAAAACGATATTGGATGCGAGTTGGTGGGCGAAAGATAGATTTTCCAACATTTGACTATATTATTAGTGTGTAACGGTTATGTGTCAAAATGTATATTTATTGACCATACGGCACGTTACGGAATGGTCGCCAGATTTGTAAGGCTTAGAAAACCCAAATCAAACAATCACTCTAGAAGTAGTGTTTTGTATTCGTTTATAAAATTAAAAAACTTTGAGTTCTTTAGTTTTCGATTCTTTAGTTTACACTGGTCACTAGACTACTGGTGTAAGTAGGAACTGGGCTGTGGGCTTGAGGACTTGGGTTTGATTCCCGCGTTGGGAACCGTCGGTTTTACCGAACACAACCCTTGTTTGCCCATTAATTTGCATTTGGCAAGCGTGGTGATTAAACTAAACCCCACTTTTGTAACTAAAACTTGATTTCAAACGATGAAGGTCTTACAGTTACAGTGGGACAAATTGGCTGACACTACGCTCAAGAATCGAACACAACACCATAAACACTAAAACTTTAACAAACAAGCCACTGCGTCTCAAAGTAACTTCGCAGTTCACATAATAGCAATCTATTTATGTACGTGTAAACAACGTTTAATTTTAATAAGTTAACCGATTTGGTCAATTAATGACTTGTTAATCATCGGTTAACAAGATGGAGTGATAACGTGTGATCATTATCTACAAGGCTGGTACTTATAATGTCCTGTTATGGTCATTGGACAAACGTACAAACGACGTAATATCTTGAGTGTCACATAGATATGTCTGATGAGTAATTCTGACTTCCTAATTTGATAGAGGGAATCGTTTTAAATTCCAAGATTCTTAATCTTTCATTAATTATAAGGATATGATATGATTCTTATTGCTAAACGTTTTTTATATTTTTTTGGGCCACTGCTCAGCTAGCGCCTTTTTACTCAATCTTATAAGGGGCTACAATGCTACATACCTCTACCAAAATAAACGATATAAAATATACTAATATAATAAAGTTGAAGTGAAGAGTTTTTTTTTGTACTGCATAGTCTATTTATCGAGGAAAGCTTTAGGCTATAGTATGTGCGCGGAAACCGAAATCCACGCGAACGGAGTCGCGGGCGGCCGATAGTAAATTATATACATAGAAAATGCTGGTAAATACTAGAATACGCTTGAAATTCAAACAGATAATAAGTTCATGCCACAAATGTTTTCAATGTGTGGAGATCGTATTCGCGACCTTAGGTGAAATAATTATGTTAGCAAACTTCCCATCCATTACAAATATTCTGAGCATGAAATATTACGTCCTTTTAAACTGACGAACCGCGCGAACACAAATCTTATTAAAATTTAAATTTTTTTTTTTTTTTTTTTTTTTTTTTTATTACAATAACAATACAAATGAATATATTCTAAAAAAAAATTATAACTAAAATAACCCACTCCTTAACGATCCCCGAGCAAAGGTCCCCATTACACTCGCTGCGTTTCCACGCTGGATTGCAATGGCCAACCTCTGCACCAGGAACGATCCGGAGCGGGAGTCACCGGTCACCTCATTGAGTCTTTGTCCTATCGCCTTAATAAGGACCTTGGCCTCACTGCTCCAACTGCCCAAAGTCTCCACAGCAACTGGCACAAAATGGTATAACGACTCCAACTCTGCATACTTAATTCTTTTCCCCAGTGCTGCATCCTCCGCAGCGGCAGACGGCGAGGCGACGGTGCGACGAAGGTGGCTGGCAGCCACCGTACTAACGCAAGTTGCGTCCCAAATTAGGCACTTGCCGTTTTTCCATGGCACCAAAGTCAATCCGTCAGGTCTCTTTCCATCTGATCTGCTCAGGCCCGGGGGTTCAAGCACGCAGGGGACGTTCGCCGATACAAGAGCCCTCCGTATTATATCATTTAGAGCGTGGTGGCGAGGAAACCGACCAGTGCATCGACGACAACACAACGCATGATGGCCATTGGCCTCCACCATAGAACCGCAGGTGCATATGTGGGGTTCACACACCTTACAGCCCAAGCGGAAAGCCACTGCCACCCGCAGAGAATCGTCGTCGATTAGGGTACCTAAATGAGGCGACGGCAAGGCCTGTAACCATGCTCCAGATTCAGGTTGGGACACTGCTAACAACCTAGCCTTATCAACTCCCGTCGCGATATCTAACAAATGACTTTGGAGCAGCTTCACCCCCACCTCGTCCCACGCTCGCTGGAGATGCTTCTCTTCCGGAAACGACGCTCCCATGCTACGAGCCGACCAAGCAGAACCAGCCTCACACACAAAGGGTATGCTATCCGGGCCGCCATCCGATCTAAGGATAATAGCGACGAGGCTCGCAACCCCATGCGCAGATGCCAGAAATGCTGGAAGGCCCACATCGCGTGCGCACCGCAAACCGATTCCACCACAACGTATTGGCAGGGCCGCCTGACTCCACTGGATCTCATCCAGAGATACATTGAGGACCGACTCAACTACTGACTTCAACGCATCGTCAAATGAGGAAACTTCCTCTGGGTAAAGCCAAGTAGGAGTAGTTCGCAATAAATATATGACCTTTGGAAGAGCCAAGCACATACGCAACAAAGTAATCGCCACGTGCGCAGAAATACCATTCAAGCGAACGTGAGCAGTCTGGAGAAGCCGCCTCTGAGCATTGATGGCCCCAGGGACCGCCGAAGGAAATATTGGGGAACCTAAAAGGCTAAACTCCGTTGACGAAATTTCCTTGAGGCCGGGGAGCAGAGATGCAAAACGAGAAAAGTGCCTGCGCGACACCAAACTGCACGGAAAGAACTCGCACTTTGAACAATTCACCTCCAGACCCAATTCTCTAAGGCGGGGAATTAGGGCCTCCAGATCTTGAAGCACAACTTCCGGATCGCCCCCTATGGTGCCATCGTCCAAGTACCATATGTTAAGAGTGGATTTGATATCACGTATTGCCCTGTGAATAGCCAAACTAAAAACAAGTGGACCAAGAGGATCTCCCTGCTGAGCTCCCACCTTTGAGTGAATAATTTTGTCGTCAAAGAAAAGGTTGGAAGGAAGTCTATAAAGTTGGTGAAGAAAAGGGTAAAGTGAGGGAATTTTGTTCATAACCTCGTCCAAATTTAAATTAAATGAAATGAAATAAAACATCCTGTTCAAATAAATCAAGTAATCAATCAGATCTTCTAGAAAGCTGACACTTTTTTGCTTCTGAAACCCAGTTTCTCGCTATACACTACACTATAGTAGTGTGGTTTTTGCATGAGTCGAGTCGTAGTTGAAATGTGCAAATAGTTTTTTTCACAATAAGATGCGTCAAACTGACATTAACTACAAATTAACCGTAAAATGAAACGGTCGGTACTGTTTTGCTCAGGATTGGCATATTGCAACATTAATTTTATGAGAAAATACAACCGAAGATGCATAATATTTTTTTGTCACTTAGAGGTCATTTTATCACTATGTTACATTTTAATGAGTTAACGAAAAATTCGTCCTTCATAGCATACTGAAATCTAAGCCCACACATAGGAAAATTCATCCAGATTGCCAAAATGTGAGTCCAGTAATTTATCTTGTGAAACTAGTCACGAAGCTTTATACTGAGTTCAAAGTCTGATTTGATTGTCTAACCGCAACACGTATGCAAACATTGTAACAAAGTAGCTGTCAGTCACCGGCGATCGATTGAAATTGCACAATTACAGCCACTTAGCAAGTGATGAGAGTTGACCAATTTCTAGCGCGTGGCTCAAGTTATGATCTTTACACTAGTATATATATTTATAATATTATCTATGCATCAAGCAAGAAATTTACTGGATACGGATAGAGAAACGATACTATTTATCGCTATTTTCCTACATAGCATGTCTTTCGTTCGTTTTAATAATTTCTCCATCATTATTATTTCCGTGCTCAGTTTTTCCTTACGCTCACTAGCCAAGATGGCTCTTCAAAGGCGGGTGAAGTTGTCTATACTATATTAGCTAAAAACCGGAAAACAGTGTTTTAAATGTCAAAGTTTGTGAGTTCGGATGTTTGTTACTCTGTCACGCAAAAACTACTGAATGGATTTTAGTGAAACTTTACAATAATGTAGCTGTGTTGTAGGTACCTAATATACATCAGTATTCACGCGGATATCAATAAACAAACCAACTAAAATCAGATGAAAATCTTAGAAGCAGTAGTAGTAGTCCTCTAATAAGATATTTAGTGGTTGATATGATTAAGCCATATCTTCAGAAACGGGATAAACGCTAGGAAGAAGATGACTATGCCGTACCATATCAACCATACTACTACTAGTATAAAGCCGAAAGTTTGTATGTATGGATGTATGGATGTTTGTTAGTCTTTCACGTAAAACTACTGAATGGATTTGAATGAAACTTAACCACAATATAGCTTATACATCAGAATAACACATAGGATATTGGAAATCGAAATCCACGCGGACGGAGTCGCTGGCGCCCGCTAGTATAAACATACCACAAAAGAATTTTCGTGAATTTTTCATCACTTGCACCACAACCAACATAATATTGAATAGACAGACAATTCGCTTCACTTGTTCAGTCGCCAACACTCTAATTGAATTATTTGCTTCGTCTAAGCGGCATTGGATTCATTGGGAGATAGTTGAAAGTCAGACTCGACTGATTTGTTTCTAATCCAAAGATATTGTGAAATGTATTTTGTAAAATACAAAAAAGTATTACCCCATCTCAAATCAATAAGTAATCTGTACTCAAATTTACATTAAAGAGACAATTTCTGTTTCTATTGAAGATAAAGCTATTCTTGTTGGTGTTCTTTAATACCTTTTTAGATATTAATATTATTTATTATTTTTAATGCTTATTGAGGGTAACTCTTATCGTTTTTGTAGATTTAATTAATTTATTTATAAATATAATACAAAAACGTCGATTATGGTCATTGTGGCCTATTCTCTAGATACTGATTGTATTTTACCTTCAGCGAACAAAAAGCTTGATGCGAAGTTCAAAATTACATAATTTATGTGAATTTGTTGCCATTCACAAAATTGTAATAATTTAACCACTTACTACTCTAAAATTATTATTAACGTTCAAAACAACTTATGACGTGACGATCAAAGAACGTGTGAAAGAGACAACAACATCATCCGATGCATTCACGCATTCTTCCTACACGAATATTTTGGTAATGCGCGTACACCGACAGTGACATTGGCTTACATGTTCAGTTCAATATCTGGTTTGGGCAATGTCATGCCAGTGAAATTTATAAGGCGACCTTGGATGACATTTTTGTCTTTTTCATTCAAGCAGTGATGGATAAGGATAGAATTTTCCTAGTGTGTACTAAGAACAGGTGTTTTTAATCTGTTATTTTGTTTCCTGTATCAATCCTGGTATATCAAGTAAATGTAATTTCTTCTCTTTGTCTGCAGAAATGAAATTCCATGTTAAGTTTTTTCGGATTATTTAACTGAGTGAAAATATTAAAACAATATTTTTACCGAAAGGGCACTCCTTTGTCTTAAAATGTTATGTGGAAAAAAAATGCTACAGTTCGGTCTAGGTGTCAATTATTTTTTTGCATGTGGCCTTTCCAAATCTTTTTTGTATATAAAATATTTTAGTGGCCACTTTGTTAACCACACTTTTTACAAATTTCTTTTTAACTTTTAATTTTTCCTTATTTATTTCAAAACTAATTGAAACAAACTTCAATTTAAAAAGAAATTTGAAAAAAACCCGGTTGTCTTTCAAAACTGACCTTCTTGAATGAATACCTGATTTTTTTTTCTTCTACCGACATTTCCACAACTTTTTTTTTCCTAATTTTATCTTTTTAAATTCGATCTTTTCCCAAACTCGCGCATCCCGTGAAGTAAGTAGGCAGCAACCTCGCGCCCATCTGTTGGGAATGCGTTGCGAAACGACGCTGTATATGGCGAAATGGGTCAATGCTAGCCAGCTCGACCTTACCAGCTTACGAACAACGCGTGTTTACTTCGGAAAAGACATTTATTAAGGCGAGTGTGCTGTTTGATGGTGTGTGACAGACGCGTTTTATTAATAACAAGCAATAAGTCCCAGATTCGCACAGATATGATTGGCGTTCCTCTTGTATGTTTATTGTGCATGTAGATTCTTTTTATTTTTTTTCTTTTTCTTCATTAAATAGAATATCAAAATACTGTACTTTAGATTCCTTTTTTTTCATTAAAAGGAATGTCGAAAAACTGTACTTTTCTTTTCAAAAGTTACGGTTTTTCGACGTAATCCATTTTGTAGTTTTAAGGACCAAACATACGTAGCTACTTACCTAGGTATATTTTAAAAAGGGACACAAGAGCTGATATTTTTATTTTAATTTGTAAAACTGTGGATCCACTTTTTAGGGGTCGAAAAGAATCAATTGTAAAGAAAATAGCACGATCATAGGTATTATGAATTGCAGGTTGGAAAGAAAGATTTTCCATTGTTACCAATATTTAGGTGATAGTAATTTCATAATTTAAATTTTACTGTACGGAAATTTCGGAAAACTAAGTTAAAATCCGCAGCGTCCATTAAATAGCAGAAACTCGACAACGACATTATCATCATTATCGTAAACCATTGCATATTGTAGAAACACAGCTGTTTCCAATCATGTAGGTTTACGCCCGCATATATGTTGTACCTACATATACACAAATACATAATAATTGTCAGGGGTCGAGGTCGCATAATTACAATACTGACAATGCAGCCTGCTTGTGTTATTCAAGATTTTGCAACTGTTTGCTACTTGTCATTGAACTCGGGTGAAACAAAATATTTACACTGATGTTTTGTGAAATTTTCGCACTTATTTTAAATACATTGAAAAAGTTACATTGAATAAGAACAAGAATTTCATAGGCCTCAGTCGCTTGAGATTACTTATGTTATTGTTATATAGATGGATTTTGGCGTTTGGCTTTACAGAATCACCACGCTTGCCAAAAACGGGTTGGTGATCACAAAACCAATTTGTGTTCCGAAAAACCGACATTTAGCCCGACCTTTGGAATTGAACCTAGGACCTCGAAATCAAGGACCGGTACTTAATCCACAACTCCAACAATTATCACGAAGTGGCCAGTAAATCCTATTAATTAATCCGAATGCCATGTTATCAGGAAGCATCGCTTAGTTTATTAATATACTCGTAGTTTAAGCTTCTCTAATGCAATTGAGCGTTTATAATTCTAAATTGTTTTTTCATGAGATAAGTATAGTATAATTAGATTTGATGATAAATGCCTCTTGATGTTTATCTGGGGTGGTTACGAGTGGATTAATATAAGAACTCTAATGTTTTTGGGTATTCGTTGATACTAATCGATTAATGAATGCGTAAGAAGTTGTTAATACTTTGTATTAAATAAATCTTGTCCCACAAGAAGGCCGCGATCTTGGCTCTACAAGTTATATTTTCATTACATTTTTTTTATCAAATTAAGTCTTATTCTTTTTTTTATTTGCTGACAAGTTTTCGATAAAATTTTATATACATGACCTCACTCTCTATTTCAACACGTATTTTGACTTACTGATTCACCAGTTGCATAACGGGATGCAAATACTTACAATTGTCAAAATTTTTGTAAGGAAGGTTAACAGATCTAATTTAGAGGTAGGTTATAGATATTTTTGTGAAGTTTTCAAGGTTTTCTTTTCTTCGCACCGTCAATCTTTGACGCTAGGGCCTCTAATTGCCTAGTTAAGTTTTTAAAGACTTAATGTCCTCCTAGCCATTTCAGCCACGTCGGCCAATACATTTGATTGAAAGACTTATGAAGGCATTAAATTAATACCAATGGAATGGCGCTAGCACCTCCAAGACATACGTCATGGTGCACACGGACCCTTGATTCCGAGAAACGTCAATTATTTTTAGTCACGACGTAGTGTGGGCGCCACTGACTCAGGGTATCCTTGTACGGTAGGTACAGTGAGTGTCACGTAGAGAACACGTGGTCGTTATGACATTTGTAGTCATATTGGTGGAGGAAAGAGGTTTATGTCAGTTTTTTTAAGCTAGAAACGTGTTATCGCTCCGTAGCTGCATGTGTTATTGCTAGACCTGCAACCCAATATGAGACGAGAGACAGCGTCGCACTAACTTATCTCTGTACCTGCATCTTCACACTCACGTAGAGGGTGAAAAATTACTGTCAGGAACTGCATAGAATAAAAAAGAGCGAAGAAGATGATCCTGAGACACTTCTACGCACCTTAAAGAAAAAACACCAAACCTTTCCGAGAAACGTGCACGGGTTCTGTATTTAATTACTAGCCGGTCAATTCAGGATCATAGTCGTAGCGTCCCCTGGGCTCCGAGGCAATGGCTGAGGAGGTAACCGGAAGAGGCGCTAGGATGATGAAACGGGTGCAAAAGGCGGTTTTTTTCGGCTACTGATGGATTGTCGATAGGGGTGAGGGAAACCGCAGGGGGGGAAGTAGAACAATATATCGAGCCCCACACACGTCTGCAGGTTTAGGTACGTATAGCCTTGCAGCTTTGGCGCTTTAATGTAATCTCATGGGATAAAAAGAGCCAGAACTAATGAATTCAAGATACTTAACTTCTTGGCAAAATTAGCTTAGTGACTAAAAAGGACCTCCAACGCATAACCAGATGTTTATCATACCTGCGTAATGATCAGGAAAAGTAATAAGTTTCTCCGGTGCGGACAAAAACTGGAGGTTCACTCGATGAGTGACAGACGCTCGGCGCGGCGACGTCAGTGGGACCCGTCTGACTCCGACGTTGGTCCGTGAACGGTGGGTAGTATAGAGCGGAAGAGGTAGCGATTTTTCAAAGTGCCGACACCTATCTACATCGCCACAAAGGAGTTCCGATACAACTTAACAGAGGGCGCTGAAACGCACTCGCATACTAAGTGCGACATTTCCATACAAACCTACATCGCGCAAGCAGAGTTTCCGCGAATTAGCATATACACGACTACACCAACACAGTAAAGTAAAGACCTCGGTCCCCGAGCTAGATCACTCGCTCTGCAGAAGTACTTTTATCTTTAAGGGAGTGGGTGATTTCCCTTTATTCAAATATCATCATCGCAATGAATCTTGACCTCCCCCAAGCGAGTGTTATGACCATAGTCAACCACGTAAGCGGGCAGGCAGGTTGGTAACCTCAGTTTGTATGGTGAACGAGCTTAGTGGGATTTTCACTCAAATGACCTGCTTGTTGGAACTTCCACTATACAAAATACAGTGAAGGTCTACACAGTTCAGATGCTTGAGTTGCTTCAGCTCACGTGAATAATTTAATTATAGGTTTACCAAAATTATGGACACACTTTTATACAATAAAAAACATAATTGTACAAAATATAAAAATAGAATCGAGTGTGCACAACAGTTTAAGGCACACACCATTTGTGTTATATTTTGAACTAGCTGCCCGCCCCGGCTTCGCCCGTGGTACTTACTTACATGTATTATACATACAAACCTTCCTTAAGAATCACTCTATCTATTAAAAAAACCGCGTCAAAATCCGTTGCGTAGTTTTAAAGATCTAAGCATACATACGGACATACAGCGAAAGCGACTTTGTTTTATACTATGTATTGATTGTATTTGTTTGACGTGTGATGAGGTATTTTCTTATGCCATGCGCTTCTTTATAGTCACTTCTGTATTAATTATACATATAAATAAAGTATCCTCCCCGCTATCAGTCTAGTCGCAGCTTTATCAGTTTCTACTTAATGAAAACTGGATATTCCTTAAGATACCTGAGAAAATATGTTTTACCTTAACCAGCCCCATTAGTCCATAATAAGTTTTTTTATTAAGTCAAGTTATTTAATCATATCGCCTCATTAATTCTCGCTTGAGTAGTTAGACGCCTTACGGTAAGTTTCAATGAGAGTTAAGGTCGTTTTTGTACACATTTGTTTAGTATGTACTTAATTTATAACGCATCGATGATCTCGTAGTTTATGTACCGGGTTGAGGTTCGAATCCCGGGTCGGGAATTTTTTTTGTTGATTTTTCTGATCACAGTCCGGGTTTAATCACCTATAAAACATGTTTTCTAATTATGGAGGCCTTTGCCCAGCATACAATTTACTCCACGGTTTAAACCCATCATGTTAGCAAATAGCACTATGAGAATGGTAGCAAGGGGCTATACTATACTATACTTATAAAGAAATATAGGGGGCAGGGCTTTCAATGTGATATATCTCACATATCTATTTGTACTAAAACTTTACAATCCTGACCTGCCCTAAGCTACTGATGTTCCCTATAAAAGGGATTAACTGAAATACTCCGATATTTTTAACGGTTGTTTCCGATGCATTAGAGGGAGACAGCATACCTTTTAACATGCGAAAGAGTGAGACAGAAACATCTGGTTTTGAATGTAAGTTAATTCTGATTTATTCTACATTTAGTATTATTTTTATCGGCGATATTTTAAAAGTGGCGTTGAACTTAACGCTATGTGTGACATTTGTTCGAGTTTGTATGACTGACATTGTAGTTAAATCGTTCGCTGTTTAGTTTTTCGAATGCCGAAGGTACTATGTATATACCTACTGACCTAGAACAGCACTAATCGAATATTACTGTCCTGGAACAGTCGAATCAAATCAAAAGACTTTATTAATATAGGCTTCAATAATAATTGTATTATATAATCGTATCATATAATAATAATGGCCGTCCAGAGTGGAGCGCAAGAGCTATATGCTTGATGGGTGGAAGTGCTCAATCTGCATAATAGCGGGGAACGGCTGACCGACATATCGCGATCCAGAAACCGGTGCACACCTCTCGGCACCCTTAGCCAACCACGCCGGTGTTGCTCCCTTGCTGCCCGCGACCCTAGTGGCCGCTTAGAGTGGTAGCTGTTTTGGGGGGCCCATCTAGTGGGAGGCGAGTCACCGTCTGCCAGGAGTAAAATATTGAGACATTTTGCATGGCAGACGTCCGTTGTCTCAACCCATAGCCCAGATAATCAAACCATCAAACCACACTCAATAGACCTGGATTTTGTTTTCTTTTTAATTCTGCAATAGTTCTTACATTTGCCAGGTGCTGTCTTTGACTAGATCTGTATTTAGTCAGAGATAGAACCTGGCAGATGTACACATTTCATTTAGATCAAATGGTACAAAAAAGCCTCTGCGCTGTTGGCTTTGGCCCCACGCATGCTTCAAAGGACCGGGTCCCTTTGGACCCGTGATCTCGAAAGAGTACCTACAAATAATAAATAATAAATCATTTATTTGCTTAAAAACACGGTATTAAAGTTGTTACAATCACAGAGTGCACATGTTTTGCCATAAATACATAGCATGCAAATATTAAAAGAGAAAAACTTATGTCAGTCAATGTCTAGTTGAAATATCAGTATAACTAACAGAAATATTTATAATGATCATTGATAGCTTTTGCACATACAAATCTGATTATAAAATAGTAATAATACATGTCATTGATCATTATACGATGTCGTCAAGGTTCTCTAATACATATGATTGGTCCAGGAATTTTAGATTTTATCTGCGGAATAATTCCTAGTGAGCTGAATTTTTGTATACACCTTTATTATGATGTTGTAATGATGATGTGAAAAATCGACATTGATATCGTGCCGGCTAAAAAAGTTATAGGGGTACAAACGTCACGAAAATCAGTTTTTCGCAAATATCTCGCGATCTATTGCTCAGAGGTCAATAATGGTTTCACAAAAGTTGTTCGTCGTAAAATTGTCTACAAAAAAGGTCTTGTGCATTTTTCTGTAGAATTAACCGTTTTTGAAATAGGGACTAGAACGCACTCACATATGGTATTGTATACCGTACGGCGCATACCCAGGCATATTGATTACGCTGATGTGTGTACCTCTGATTTAAATTCTGACCTTCTTAGCAAATTGGATCGGCTGGTTAACTCTGGCATACGTTTCATTTTCAATCTTCGAAAATACGATCACGTCTCCTCCTTTCGTACTCAACTTAAATGGTTGCCTGTTCCACTTCGCCGCAATGCCAGAATCCTTTCCACGCTTTATTCTCTTCTCAATGACCCAAACGCCCCTCTTTATCTTAAATCCAACTTCCAACTCCTAAGTTCGACACATAACCGGCAGTTGCGATCTGCCAACAGGTTAACGCTTGCCACTCCCTCTCACCGCTCCGGTTTTGTAGCGAACTCTTTCACACTTAAAGCTATCAGACTATGGAACGCTCTCCCTGAAAGTATTAGACAGGCCCCGAGTAGACGAGCATTTAAGTTTCTGGTGCATAGGCACTTCCTTGCGCATCCTTTTGAATCGTCGTCTAACTATCCCAATAATTAACATGCATCATCTATTATTTATTAATAATGTATTTATTTAGGTTATTATTAGGTAGTTATTTTGTATATGTATAGTAATATATGTATGTATATATGTATATGTACCTATAGTTTTTTTTTTATTATTTTTTTTTTATTAGCACTACCTACTTCACTTTCTGATTTGCCCTAAGGTTGACTGGTAGAGAATGCCATGAGGCATTAAGTCCGCCTTTTGTACAATATTTTGTGTAGTACAATAAAGATTAAATAAATAAATAAATAAATAAATAAACCCTATTGTTTGTTTTTTTTTCCTTTTTACAACCAATGCTCAACATAATACAATGTCGTTCAATAATTTCTTGAATTCCTCATTCATTCATAACATCCAATAATTCTTTGAACGCATGATTAAATGCGACGCTGCGAATTCTCGTTAACACAGCTGCAATCGATGCTATTGTTTCAGGAATATTAATATAAATGCTAAGGGATTTGAATGCGCTGTGCGTATCGAGTGTCCATTTTTAGGGTTCCGTAGTTAGACATGCATGTGTTTGATAATCAGGTGAAAGATTGTTGCGCAATGTTATGTATAACTAGCGGCCGCCCGCGACTCCGTCCGCGTGGATTTCGATTTCAAATAGCCTAAAGCTTTCCTCGTCAAATGGACTATCCAAAAATATTTTTTCAAATCGGTCCAGTAATTCCTGAGATTAGCGCGTTCAAACAAACAAACATACAAACAAACTCTTCAGCTTGATTAGTATAGATATTGTCGGCGGGACACACCGGACAGGAAATTATCGTGTTTTGGATGGTGTTTCAGTATTAACAACGTCAGTGTTCTCTGATATTACTAATCTATAAGGCTGTAATCAGATAGCTTAATCACAATCATTTTCTTAAAGACTTAAACAAAAATATTACATACATTAAAGATGAAAGTATCAGCCTATCAATGTCCCACTGCAAGGCAAAGGCCTCCATCATTTGAAATCATGTTTTCGTTACAAATATGGGGTTCGACTTAATCACCACACTTGCCAAATGCGGGTTGGCGATCACAAACCCGGGCTGAGCTCAGAAAAATCAACACAATTATTCTAGTATATTTTACTATACTTAGGTAGTATATATTCTTATTATTTATTTATAGTATAACTTACGTAATAAAGATATACTCGTATAATTGTGTTGTTATTAAATTTTAATGTTCATTAAAATTATAAATAAACATGTAAACATTTATTTATATTTTAATTATGAGCATGAAAAAAATATACTTTTAAGAGCAAGTACAAACGCTCGGTCATTAACTGGAGCTGAGAGGAAGGCAAAAAGAATGCGCGTGCGCATCGTTCTCGGAACGCGGTGTCAACGCGGTCAATCATAGCGCCATTGCATTACTGGGAGCATTCGCGGAATGCACTAGATGCAATCATTGAAATTATGATGTTGCTATTAATTTCTTAATTTAACTACACCTAGAGCGCCATTGCTTTACTTGATGACCCGCTTGGTGTAATAGTCAAGATGTTGCCTATTACGCAAAAGGTCGCGGGTTCGATCCCCGCACAGGACAAACATTTTGTGTGCATGAACATGTCTGTTTGTCCTGGTCTGGGTGTTGTATGTATCTTTTTAAGTATATTTGTAATACCACTGTTGATTCTGATGTCTGTAACACAAGTGCTTAAGCTACTTAACACTAGGTCAGATCAATTTATGTGATGATGTAAAATATTTATTATTTATTATTACTGCAACCATTCGCGGAATGCACAAGATGCAATCATTGAAATTATGATGTTGTTATTAATTTCTTAATTAAACAATGCCTAGATTTAAACATGCCAAGCGTGGTGATTAAGCCAAAACCCATCTTTGTAACGAAAACATGATTCCGAATGATGCAGTGGTACATTAATAGGCTCATACTTTTAGATGTTTTGACGACCCGCTTGGTGTAAGTTCGATCCCCGCACAGGACAAACATTTTGAGAGCATGAACATGTCTGTTTGTCCTGGTCTGGGTGTCGTATGTATCTATTTAAGTATATCTGTAACACAAGTGCTTAAGCGACTTAACACGGGGTCAGATCAATGTATATTACCGCCATATTCATAGCATTCTGATAACGCATTCCATCGCTTAATAGTTCAACATATAAATGAATTGCCAAACTTCTGGGTAACTATACAAAAATATTATTTCATAGTGTAATTTATAGTGCCAATAACTATAGTTTTTTATGCACTGCGCGGCAAGGAAAATGCGAAACATTGGTTATTGAAATAGTTGAGTTACATAACAATAATACAAGTATCGTTTAAATATGCCGATCAATAGTCAGCTCAGGAATGCGTAGGTACAATAGCGCAGTGCCGGCATGTCGACCAGACGTCCTTGGTTCGATTCCTGGTACGGGCAGATTAATGACGTTGACGCGACATCAGCTATGTCGACAGTCGCCAGTTCGATTTCCGACGGTATTGCGGGCATTTATCCTTATTACTTTGAATGTGTCACGACTCTGGATAATAATAGTTTTTGACGCTACACTAGAGGTACATAATGTACATAGTATACAGGGTGGAATTTTGTAATGCCACCTGAAGGCTTCAGTATTAAGTACCCTTAATACTGAAGATAGAAAATTTCACTCGAATGAAACATTTCTTTATTTTTAACAACAAAGGAAACTGCATTCAAAGATTTTTGAAAATTCACCTGCCGCACCCGGTAATCCAACCGACCAAAATCCGTAAAAGTTGCACCCTGTACTTTTATTGCATCGATCGTGAAAGTCAATTATAATTTTCGACCATGATCCCGGTGAAGGTTGTGTGCTGAAAAGAAAATCGACACTACTTAATAGCTTTAAGAACCCTACGTAAAGTCATATAAACAGCTTGTGGAGCTTATCGCCTTGAAATAAAGTTTAATTTCGTATAAGAAGTACTTGTATACCTGTCACAGAGATCATTTATTTATTTATTTAAGCTTTATTGCAAGAAATAAAATTGTACAAAAGGCGGACTAAATGCCCCATGGCATTCTCTACCAGTCAACCTTAGGGCAAAACAGAAAGTGTAGGTAGGTAGTGCTATGAAAATATGATCATCTTAGCTAAAATGGACTATAGTACATACTTTGGTCGCTATTTCTTATGTGCACTGCAAATGTTCTTGATATCAGCCCGCCTATACTGAGTCATATAAAACCATCATGCTAGGTGAAGGCAAACCGGTCAGTGCATCTGTGTAATAATACTAATAATAGTTTTTACACTATTCATTATTTTTTTATTCACCGTCGACAGTTGTGGGCGTTATTAATGAAGCCAATATGTGATAATAAATCTTAAGACGTGTGTTTTAATAATGTTATTAAGAATTTGAATATGGGTTTAAAACAACCTTGTTCTGTTTGCATAGGTTATTTGATTTTTGATAGTGATGTTTTTGATTCCAAAATAAGACATATTGTCTGCGAAATTGAAAGTCTCCCCTTTTTTAAATCGGCTAAAAGAAATATATGACACACTTTTAATTGGGAGATGATAAATTAAGCCGAAATTGCGTCGTGTAATTTTGTATAGAAAATGAATTGCCGCCGTACCTAGTTCGGTCGTGTTATTCCGGCATAATGTATTCCTTCACAAAAAATAACTTATCTAAAGGGACAACTTTTTGGCTCCGGCTCATAATAGCAATGATGCTGAAATAATAAGTTACATGGTTATATAGATATACTCGTTTATCTTGCTCTTCCCACAAAGTGAAAATTGTAGAGTTAGTGTAATGTTAGGTTTAGAGAGGTAGAGCTTTGTGGAACTTCTACTCAAATGAGCCGCTTGTCTGGCGAAGTAACTCCACCTTACAGAATACCACACTGAAGTAGCACTTCGTTACTATTGTGCTGTTTCTGCTTGCGAGTAAGGTCAGTTGCGGAGGGCATGGGGTTTTTATAGGTAGACAACGCATCTGAGACCCTGTTACGGTTGTTGATCACATTAAAAAAAAATATTTTGTCAGGGACCGCTAAAAAAATATAACTGCATGATATGGGTAGGTACTCTATCAAGTAGGTATTCAATGTCAAGTACGCACAATAAATAACGTCGACTTATTAAAAAAAAACGAGCAACTGTCAAAATGACAGCAGATGACGTTGACAAATGAAGTTCGCGACATAAAATAAAAAGGTCATGTCCCTATTTACGCACAAAGGGCAGTGTTATTAAATGAAGTACTCTCATCAAAATTATTAAGTGATATCCGAGAGATTTTATACAACTCGGTTTAAAAACATGACTTCTACCTTTGGACACCTACAACCCCACAATGGTCTTATATGAATCAATTTGTTTTTACTACCTCTTGCCCTAGTGAATACTGGTTTTCGCACCAATTGCAGCATATTATGCACTAGCGGCCGCCAGCGACTCCGTCCGCGTGGGTTACGACGATTTCCGCACACAGTAGGGGTGAAACGTATTTACTCGACCAGGTTTTGAGCCCTGGTTTTTCCTTGCAAGTACGTAAACCAGGTATGCGCCCGAAAAACTTGCAAGACCTTTAAAGTATTTTACTATAACGCACCCAAGCGTCTGTAAGACTCAGACCGCGCCGAGTCTTTCAAGTATTTAGAGCCCTTTAACAAAGTAGAAGAAAATTAAAACTTAACTCTATTAGAATAAGGAACATAATCGTATAAGCTAAATCAAAAACTTTAAAACCATCAAGTTTTTTTTTTTGCCAATGCCATTATAACTTTTATGTGTATGTACATAAGGTTTAATTTCAAATAAAATACCTTGAAAGTATTTTCCTGACCTTGGCTTGGACTGGATACTTTCGTCTTTTGGCTCGCTCTAAATCAAGCAGAGTGAGTGAGATAGATAGCCCACTGTCGTGCGTGGGTTGAATTGCTTGAGGTTGGCATTTAGTTGCACTTCTTGCTAACAGATGTCGTTGCTTTTTATAGTAAGTTTTAAATGTGTAACTCGCGGTGACGAGATTTTTTTCTGTTTATAGACCTTCCGCCGAGACACATTGCCAAAATTTTAAATCAAAATAAAACATATTAATAAAAAAATGTAGTGTATGTATGGATAGTGAAAAACAACAAAAAAGTTAAGGTTTCTTATTGATTAAATCGGTTCGCGGGCGTACATAGATTCAAAACTTTAAAGGAATTTTTACTTGCGTACTTTGTTGAAAGTATTTTACTTTTAAAGGTCTGCATGCGATTACGGGCGTTATGGTAACGTCATAAAGTCAATTTTCCTATGCACTTAGAAAAACCTTGGAAGTATTTCAAAACCTGGTTTTCGTACTTGGTATTTGTTGGCTGGCGTACCAGGGCGCCCTGGTACGGGATTTTACAAGTACGACTCATGCCTAGCACACAGTCTTACTAAAAAAAAGCTGAATAAAACAACGGTCTTTATATGCATGCAGTCAACTTGCACACTTTTAGGGACTAATTTAATTACTCAGGAGAGAAATATTAGTCAAATTAAAAAAAACATTGTTAAAAATAATCTGGAGACCTTATAGATTTGAGAAATCATCTGTTCACCGCGATTCAGATCCGCGGCCGCGCCTCTAGCGAGGTGCGCCATCTATCGGCACATTTTAGAACTAAATAGTTCGCTAGCACAATTTACAATGATAAAATAAAGGAATATACAATAGCTTATAGCCTACCTCGACAAATGGTAAGTGGTAAGTGGACTATCCAACACAAAATGTTTTGTCAATTCGAACCAGTAGTTCCTGAGCTTAGCGCGTTCAAACCAATTTAGATTTTGAGTTGCACGTGTTATTGTGAGTCAACCATAAAAGATAGACAAATGCTGTTGGGGGATACTTTTTAGGCAATTTTATGTAGAATATTTCCGTCATACATGATTTCTATGTGACTTTAACCATTAAGGCTGCACACGCGACTGAAGCTTAAGAAATGGAGTAACTTCTCCCGTTTTCCCCACATTTCCCTTCACTACGCTACTCCTGTTGATTGTAGCGTGATGAAAAGTATCCTATAATATGCCCAGGAGTATGAAGAATAATGGTACCAAGTTTCGTCAAAATCCGTCCAGTAGTTTTTGTTTCTATAAGGAACATACAGACAGACAGACAGACAGACAGACAGACAGACAGACAGACAGACAGACAGACAGACAAAAATTTTACTGATTGCATTTTTGGTATCAGTATCGATCACTAAACACCCCCTGATAGTTATTTTGAAAAAATGTTTAATGTACAGAATTGACCTCTCTACAGATTTATTATAAGTATAGATAAAGCCTGCCCCGACAAATGCACTATTCAAAACAATCATATTTTCCACCTCTAACCAATAGTTTATGTGATAAGAGCGTTCAAACAAGCAAACTAACAAATTCATCTTCAGCCTTTTTATATTAGAATATAGTTTAATACATTTTCATGAGAGGCAAACGAGCACGAGAAATATGTACCTAATTGGTAAGTGACCACCACTGCCCAAAGACATCAACAACCCCACAAAGGTCAGAGATGCGTTTGCTGCCTTTTAATCCCCATACCCTTCCCAACTGAGTTCTGTTGCGTGTAATGTTAAGGCTGACTCCTCCGCAGTGATGGATTAACCCTAATCAAATTAAGCCATTGCCTAGGGCCTAGGGCATCACGTCTGGGGGGGGGGTACCAGAAGAGGCACAAAATTCCAGATGACATACGGATTGGGGGGCCCACAGTGGATTGCTTAGGGCATCAAGTAGTCTTAATCCGTCACTGCTCCTCCGTGATTTCAGCAGTGAGCGCATCGAACAAGTGTCGCTTAGTGAATTGCATAGTTGAGCTCTGGTGACTTTACGCACCAGCAGAAGCATAGCACAACAGTTGAAAGAGGGCAGGAATTAATCGCAATTAACCTAAAATACGTGCGCGTAAAAAAACCAATGCGTGTGCGCCGGTCATGACAGGTGCGCAGGAGTCGCGGCATGCGGCGCCTCGTACAATGCACGGCAGATACACAGTGAGGCAACAAGGCACTTATAGCTGTTAGTCTTCCGAATAAATATAAATAAATAAATTATATTGTAAAATAGCGGTCCGCCCCAGCTATGCACGGGTGCACACGGTTTCAGCCGCGTCCCGAGGGAACTACTTCCTGTACCGGGATAAAGTATAGCCTGTGTTACTCAGGGTGAATGTAGCTTTTCCTTAGGGGGAAGGAGGGGATATTTGAAAAAAGAAAAAAAGGGCGGGTGTAACCGTGACGGAAGGCTAGTACGTAATAATGTGAATTATGACATAAAATATGAAAATATGTAACTTTCTACAACCTTTAAGTTTAGATAACCTGTGTAATTAATTAAATAAAAAAAGCCGGCTTCGAAGCAGAGACAAATAAGAAACCGTCAGTCAATATTTTTTTGAAGTGACTGCATTTGCATTCGACGCACCCTCAGATTACCAATAACAAATTATAACTACGCATAGCTTGTACTTAACAAGCCAATGAAGAAAAACAGTAACAATTGATTTGATGTAGACGTGTCAATTTTGTCATAAGGAAATGGTTCGAAAGTTACTTGTCCAATCGCAAAAATTGTGTCAAAATTAATGAATGCTTAAGTGAACCAGTTGATGCAACGGTTGGCACGGCTCAAGGCTCAGTGTTAGGCCCACTCCACTTTTTGACGTATGTCAATGATATGAGTAAATGCCTAAGTAATAGCTCCTGCTATCAATTTGCAGATGATACATGCTTGCTAATAGCAGAAAAGGACCCACATAAAGCGTGTGATTTGATGCAGGATGACTTGAACTCAATGCTTCGGTGGTGTCATGATGCTGGCCTGGTACTTAACTGTGATAAAACTAAACTTATGCTTATAAAATCTCCCTACATGAATCATCAACCCATAAAGAACATAGTAGCTCACGACCATACGTGTTTGCACACCAAAAATTATAGTGGTTACTGCGGCTGTCCTCCAATAGAAGCGGTCAGTACTATAAGGTACCTAGGGTTGATAATCGACGATAAGTTTAATTGGAGCAACCACATTGAACACGTTTGCACAAAACTTAGACAATTTTTGGCAAATATTGTAATCCTTAAAAAACGAATACATTCCAAGTTAAATTAATGCTGTACAACGCACTAGCGGAATCCTACATTCAATATGGACTTAGTAGCTATGGTCGCACATTTAAATCTTACCTGTCACAAATATACATGTTACAACTTAGAATAATTAAAAACATAGTTTCTGTTAACGTTAAAAATAAATTTACAAATGACAATCTAAATCTATTCAAACACTGCAAGGTTTTACCAGTTCAGTTACAATTTAAAAATATTTTTCTTAAAAAGTATTTCTTTGACAGTACGTTAAAGAAGAAGCGTAACCCTGTATACACTCGCGCGGCCGCGCAGGACCGGTTTGCTACGACCCGTGCGAACAATACCTATGGCAAGCGCGCGGCGTGCTATCTCGCTCCACGACTCATAAATGAGTTACCACGTGAATTGCGCGACAGTATTACGCCAATCAACATTAAAATGAAACTAAAGGCTCACTTCTTGCAGTTGCTGGATGGAGATGTAATTGCTGACAGGAATAATATGTGATAGTTTGCCTAATGTGTTAGTAACCTATTGTATCGTTGCGACGGCAGCATGAGCACAAACCTTAGTGGTTTACTAAATGCTGCACCACCTGTAATTTTTATATATATTGTTTTTGTGTTGATAAATAAATTAAAAAAAAAAAAAAAAAAAATTACATTATTTCGAAAGTATTAAAAAGCTTCACTATGTTCCAATGACTGTGGCCCGTCCGTTTTTTTTCTCGCATCCTCGGCCCGATATAACCGCGCCCATTCATGTCATTTGCGGCCGAGCTTTTTGTCATTCCGATGTTTGGAAACTGGTCGACGTTATCCCACAGGAAATACCTCGGGAGCTGTCGAAATTCGACTCAAGTGGCTATTTTTAGTTGAGGACTTGGTAAGTTTGTTACTTTTTATGATTTTTAGGGTTCCGTAGCCAAAATGGCAAAAAAACGGAACCCTTATAGATTCGTCATGTCTGTCTGTCTGTCTGTCTGTCTGTCCGCCAGTCTGTCACAGCCACTTTTTTCCGAAACTATAAGTACTATACTATTGAAAGTTGGTGAGTAGATGTATTCTGTGAACCGCAACAAGGTTTTTACACGAAAATAGAAAAAAAAATAAAAAAATGGGGGGTCCCCATAGTTAGAACTGAAACTGAAAATATTTTTTTTCATTGAACATATACGTGTGGGGTATCTATAGATAGGTCTTTAAAAAATATATTGAGGTTTCTAAGCTCATTTTTTTCTTAAGTGAATACTTTGCGTGACAGACTCTTCCAAAGTGGAAAAAAGTGTGTACCCCCCCTCTAACTTCTAAAGTAAGAGGATGATAAATCTGAAATAAATATATAATGTACATTACCATAAAAACTACCAACGAAAATTGGTTCGAACGAAATCTATTCAGTAGTTTTTTTAATACGTCAAAAATAGAATTTGTACGGAACCCTCAGTGCGGGAGTCCGACTCGCACTTGGCCAATTTTTAAACCATTTATGAAGGTTTAATTTAGATTTCCACGTGTCGTTTTCTTTGTTTTTAAAATATAAAAGTAGTAGGACTTTGCGACAGAATGCAAAGCAACAAAGCATTTATACACATATTTAAGTCTACATCTTTAGTTTCAAATATTGATCTGACTCCGGTTCAGCAGATAAAAAAATATAAGTTTCAACAGACACTTCATTAGACGCATTACACAATTTTAAACACATTGTTTATACATAATTTGTCTTATTTATAGTGCATTAGCAAATTCTAGAGAACTATAAACAAGAATTGGTCAAACATTTACACTATACTCGTAGAAAGTCAGTGGTCAACACAGTAACGTTTGGACTTTGGGGTCAGCATTGTTTGGGGTCACGGCAGGACAACGCAGGGCTAGGGCCGCGCCGTAATGGCCGCTCATTGAGATTTATGTGGGCATCCCGCGACCAATGCGTTCCCACCAATCGGTAACAACACTAGTTGATTAGTTATTTTGCAATCTGCGTTAGATATTCGCTTTGTAACTTTGTTACGGGTCATTTCAGTCACTTCAAGATGGTTGACTGAGATGATGGCTGCTGCATACGTCATACTTGAGAACAGGTGCCACCTTTGGGGAATGGTCGCCTGAAAACTATGTGTGCGGAAACCAAAATACACGCGGACAGAGTCGCAGGCGGCCGCTAGTTAATTGATAAATATCTTAAATGAGACAAGATAGATCATCTTGTTTTTTTCATATAAGAGATTATGATAGCATTCCGGAAATGACGATCAGTGACCACATTGACGTAAGACAATAATCTGGTATCGCATATCTAGTACATACGTAATTAGTATGAAAAAATGATCTACTAGCCTACTACTGTCAAAGGTCAATGTACCGGCCAAGTGCTCTCATCCTGCGAGATTAAAGTATTTGAGAGGTATTTGGTTCGCGTCCCTGTTTGGACAATCTAGCCGTTGTTGTATTGAACTAAATCTGACTGGGTTGGAAGAGATTTAATTTCTTTTATATGACGCAGGACTTTCTCTCTGCATTGCCATGCTGGTCAGAAATAGGCCCAGTACTAATCGTTATTTTTATTACATATTATATCTAGCGGCTGCCCGCGACTTCGTCCCCGTGGATTTCGGTGCCCGACACATAGGGTTATAGCTTGTAGGGGCTATCTATAGCTTAAAACTTTCCTCGACAAATAGACTAAACCAACACAAAAATATTTTTCAATTCGAACCAGTATTTCCTGAGATCAGCGTGTTCAAACAAACAAACTATTCAGCTTTATTATTTATTATATTATTATATTGGTACAGAATTATAATAACAATAGTGTTTTGATCATCATTTCTGTAATGCGTTTGGGATTAAAAAAGTATAATAATATCGCGTTTAGTCCCGTTTTAATATTATTTGTGATTAAAAAAGTACTTTAAGTTTTTCTAACGAAATGGAATCCTTTGTCTTGTAGCCTATCTTCAGTATGGGCAGTCCTTGTACTCGGTGAAAGACCCCATAATAATGACCATAAATCGCCATTAAAACTAAATCAATGGGCGGCGCCTGCGTCGATTTTGCGACCATCTCAGTTATAGCATCGTATTGATCTCAATCACAGTAATTATATTGATCAATATCTACTGTCCACACTTAAGTGTCAGCCATTTTATCAATATCAAGTCATCTTTGATAAGTGGCAGTGGTCATTCGAGTTCGTTAATTGAAGTAATTAAGATATCCGTTTTCAAGGTGTGTGAAATGCAGTGTTTAGTAATTTAGCGTTAGATAATAAAATACATTTTAATCATTTATAACTTGGCTCCTCAGAATACCTTGGATCAAAGGTTGCCTGATAGATAATGCCATGACACATTAGCTCTGCCTTAGTTAAGTATGTGTAATTTTTACATTTACCTAAATATACTCTAAATGTCAGATTTTTCAAAAATAAGTTAACCCTTTCAAGGAATGCACTCTTCTGTCCTTATATATATATATATATCTTCTGTCCTTATAGCCTTTTGTTAAGAATAATTTCGAAGCATTCAAGCACTTATGATTTAACGAGCAAGAACTCTTACGATAAATTACTTTAGCACTAAATTGAGTACGTGCAGAATAATAAAAACAATGGTTATTTCGCTCGCGTCTCGGTTATTGCCAAATTACTTGTAAAATTAAGGCCAATTTGCGCCGTCAATCGACCAGTATTGCCAGCAGTAAATGCACTTAACTTGTTTAACATCCATCACATGCCATAGAGCAGGGATGCCAGATGGGAGAGACGGTTGAAACTGCATAAGATGGACTAGCTGGCAATCTGTCAAATGAATTAAGAATTAAGATAAAGCTGATTTCTGCTAACTAAATTTTAATCATGTTTTTTATTATTTTGTAATTAATCCATCACTGACATCATCATAACGCCTCTCTTGTTTTACCGAGGTAAGGCCACGACCAGAGTTCCAACAATGACTAATTAAAATCCGTGATAATATTCAAAACAATAAGCCTAACACTAACTGTTTTGTTGGTCCTGCGCCTGATCTCTCTACCGTCGTATCAGATTGCTGTCCCACCGTAGTGCCTAAGAGAGGGAGGGAATAGAGAGTGCACCTGTGTAGGCGCACTCACTTGTGTACTATTATATATCCTGCGTACCTAGCTGATCGTAAGATCGGACGCCATGGTCGAAAGTGGCCGGAAGATTATTTATTAATTATTCTAGTTGGCTGATTTTGGAAACCGCTGTAACCGTAACCTGACTAAATCATACACAATGGATTTGATTTTACTCAACTTTGACTAGAACTAGTCCATTCTGAACATACTTACTCTTCATCTAATTTTAGTGCAGTTCTCCTCGCACTGTATGAGTAATACGGATCGCGGTATGACGAATTGTATCGGGACTCCTAATCCAATCGTTTTAAGTGGACGTTCAGCTATGAAACATTTGGACATGTCATTTAACAACATGAGAGTGGATAAAGAGGCATTTTTTTAGTCCCTAACTAAGCTCGAAGCTCGTACTGAGGATCCTAGGAAAGGGATAGACACACTTCAATACTTTTACAATCATTCATTAATTGAGTAAAAATGACGATGTTCGTCACACAAATATTTAATCCCTGCAAAATACGAGTAGGTACTATAGTCAGAATTTGCAAAAAAGGAAAGCGTTTGTTATTCATATACCTATGTACATGATTATGTTTGGTGAGCGTGGCCCTTTAGCTAGACGTTCATATCATTTTGTACTTTAGGCGTTTTTAGGGTTCCGTAACCAAATGGTACAAAAACGGAACCCTTATAGATTCGTCATGTCTGTCTGTCTGTCTGTCTGTCTGTCCGCCAGTCTGTCACAGCCACTTTTTTCCGAAACTATAAGTACTATACTGTTGAAACTTGGTGATTAGATGTATTCTGTGAACCGCAACAAGGTTTTTACACGAAAATAGAAAAAAATATTAAAAAAATGGCGGTCCCCATAGTTACAACTGAAACTGGAAATATTTTTTTTCATTGAACATTCAACACACAAATTCATATTGAGGTTTCAAATATCATTTTATTCTAAAGTCAATACTTTGCGTGAGAGACCCTTCCAAAGCGGAATTATGTGTGTCCCCCCCCTCTAATTTCTAAAATAAGTAGACGATAAAACTAAAAAAAAAATTATTATGTACATTACCATAAAAACTACCAACGAAAATTGGTTTGAACAAAATCTGATGAGCACTTTTTTTAATACGTCAAAAATAGAATTTGTATGGAACCCTCAGTGCGGGAGTTCGACAGCTCGCACTTGGCCAATTTTTTTGGTACGTATATTAGAAACCAATTGAAGTTTGCCATTGACATTCTGATTTAGTAGTATATACCTAAAGCTATTTATAAAATACAAAATAATATATTCGCACGCCTTGTGTACGCCCATGATGTAATATTTATGTATAAACGTAAACATAAATAAAATTATAAATTACATGTTTTATTCAAAATACTTCACGGTCATAATTAACTGATGTTGTTAATTAAAACAGCGCTTGTCGTAAAGCCGCTTCGCTTACAGTAATTACACAACTGCAATGGTTGTTTTTACATGTTAATCATGCATTAAAAGCCTTGTCAATGCTGTAGTACTCGTTTATGTCTGGTTAATTGTCGATTTATGAGAAAACAAGTGGCGCCGCGATATATTTTTTTATTATGTTTCCGGACTCATTTGGTGTTTTTACTAAGTTGAGAATATGTAAACAGATGGTCTTTCGTCTGATTTCTTGCCAATGTCAGATGCTGTCCCCAAATAAATGCCAGAAATGTGAAGTGTATTTTTTAATTTACATCGGGAAAATGCCTTTAATGCCTTTGTCCTATCTGCCGACCAAAGCCTAAAGACATTCAAAGGGAACGTTGAATTCTGTTTCTGATAAACTCAAAACCTAGGTACTGAACTTAAAATGCTTCATTATTTCTAAGTAAGTGACTACATTTGATAACCCAGAAAAAAAAACCATAAGGGTTCCTACTACGGAACCCTAAAAAGGAATAAAGTAAAGTTTCAACCTAAAGTCCCACAACAAGGCAAAAGGCCTCCATAATTTGAAATGTTTTCGTTTCAAAGATGCGTTTTGACTTAATCCCACGGTTGCCAAATGAGCAATGCAAAAAAAAATAAAAAATTAAAAGAAATGCCGCATCCACGGTAGTAATATCCCCGCTCATAGATCATTGACCCCTGGATGCGCAGGAGTCGGCCGCGTATTTATAAGCATTTGGGTCACCAGCTCAGAAATGAGCTGTCTCAAGTGCCCCCTATTGACTGCTAAGGTGCACTAATTTATTGCTCATCAAAGATATTACTTGCGTAAATATGTAGTTGCACTTTGATTTATTGGTCGCCGATCGATTTGAGTGTTGGGTCTGGTTGTTAGTTCGATTTTTCAAGTCAGATTGGTGACCTAATATCGCTAATTAACATGAAACATATTTAATAAAGTACCACAAACTCTTGTTGAATTACCTTTCCATAAGTTTAAGACTCAGATCAAATCGCACTTAATGAGAAAAGCTTATTATTAAAATAGAAGATTTTATAAAGGACAAGAATTTGTGGGTGTGACTTTTGACCATCTCTGCACATCTACTAATTGACATTTTATATAATTCAATGACATTTATGTAATATCAAAGATATTTAAAAATAAGGCTCATTGTTGAGTTTCTTCCGGCACTTCTTCTCAGCAGGCCATTCACGTCGAATTGCTAGTAGGGGTAAAAAAATATTGACGTGCAAAAGAATTTCCTTGTAAATCTAATTGCTGAATAAATATATTTATCTTTATATTGGTCTTGGGTTCAAATCCCGCGTCTGACAGAATATTTTGTCTCAGTTTTCCTATTCCAATGATTCAATTGCCGACTAGCGTTTGGTAGTATGCAGTATAATAATACACCCGGGCCTTTTAAATCATGTTTAACAGTTGGTCCTGCGCCTGATCTCTCTACGGTCGTATCTGATAGCTGTCCCACTGAACTATGAGAGTGAGGGAATAGGGAGTTCACCAGTGCTTACGCACGCACTTATGCACTATCATATTATAGGTATTAGCCTAAGGAGATGCCTTTAACCAGCTGTGGACTGCGATAAGATTGTAAAAGACCGTGGCTATTGAAGCTGATAATTTATTACCTGTACTTCAATGGAAATTATCCCAATGTCCACCATTGGGATAATATCCAATATACACCAAAATATTTTGTTGTTTATGCATAGGTCCATACTTATCACTCCTCATGTGAACACTGGCGTTTTCCGCATCAATATCTCACCTTAAATACATTATGAACGATTATAGTAAGATAAGATTATCCAGTGAAAATAGTCTAAAAATACCCAAAGTACTACGTGCCTTGAACAATGTACGCATCTAAATTATTTGCCTGATAACAAACGACCTTCGATAATTATTCATATCAGCTTGTCTGTGATTTTGAATGACGTTCTTTGATAATAATTATTGTAGCCTGAATAACATGATCACTCGTAATTTTAATACCTCTATCCAACACCACGCGTTAAATAGAATGATTTACTTATGTATATTTAATAATTTAAAATAAAATAATTTTATTCAACTAAATGATTTACATAGTGCAGTTTGTTTGTTATTGTTAGGTTTTTTTTTAATTCATAAGAAGGTTGATACGAGTAAAGGAAGAAAAATAAAGATTGCTTCGAGAATAAATTGTTAATGGTTTAAATTTTTAAAATAACAAGATAACACAGGCCTAAAAATCTATTTTGAGTTATAGTTTTATGTATTTTCGAAAAAAAAACGATATTGATTCGAAAGTAAATTGATCCACCCAAGAATGTTAATTTTAAAGCATTTTTGCATGCTAATTATTATTTAACTATAAATTTAACTTTTCTTTAAATCCAGGCAAGAGGTGCTGACTTTAATTCCCCGCCAGAGATGAGATGAATTTTACTTTGCAAATATTTTTTAAAATAAACTTTTCTATTCTTTCTTTATGTCATTCATAACAGTATTATTGCAGTACAAAAATAACAATTGCTAACATTAGTCACTGAAGTTCTATAAATAACCGCCGATAGAGTTCCGATAACCGTTGAATCACTCATTCAAAACATTATTAGTCAGGTTGTTTTGACCTGGGCGACATTATTTTTGTTGTTGGTTAAGTCAGAATACAGCTTAGTAATATATTGAGTATTTTTTTTATCGGGGGAGATCCACATTGTAGGTGAAACATGAATGAGCCGGCGGTATGATCAAAGGGTTGATATTACGAGTATAATTTGTCGGTTTCCTGCATTGAGGTGTTACCACTACGTATAGAGTGGACATCGAGAAAAAAACTATGCGTCAACTTGGAGGGAAGGAAATGACACGCCACTACATTTTATTTTTCGTCTTATAATGATTTGTACATGAGTTTAAAACGCAAGACAGCATTTACCTTTTATAAAAACTGACTTTTTAAAAAAAATTAAACCGACTTCAAAAAAATCGTGAACACAAAAATAAACTAAAAATTAAAAAATAATTCCTAATATCTATTACCTAATACTATAATTTTCCTAAACTATGTCAAAGTAATCTTAAACAAACTAACTGAAGTCGGTGCTTTTTCTCTTCTGCTTTTTTGGGCAGGCACCGACTTCAGATAGTTTGTTTAAGATTACTTTGACATAGTTTAGGAAAATTATAGTATTGGGTAATAGATATTAGGAATTATTTTTTAATTTTTAGTTTATTTTTGTGTTCACGATTTTTTTGAAGTCGGTTTAATTTTTTTTAATAAGTCAGTTTATTTCATGATTTTTAGTTGTGTTAAAGCGTTGTGAACTTAATTATTAATACGAACTTAGTTGTTGTTAAAAGTAAATGAGAGTGTGGATAAATTACTTGTTCTCGCGAGAAGGCCCAGCGAGACTTCTCGGCGAGATTTCTCGCCGCGTGGGTCTGGATGTAATATACACAAGTATCACGTTAGCCCTACATACATTCGATCGAGCAATTGCAGTTCTGCCTTCCAACTCCTAACCGTTAATAATCCGGTCAAATTAGACCAAAAAATAAGAGTAAAGTTACATAAATTCCCACCTAGCTGAAAATCGGTAAGATTGTTTAAAATATCATTAAAAACAAAATTTGAAAGTTCCCCATCTTTCCCCTGTAAGGAAAAAAAAATATTCAAGGTCAAAGGTCCAAAAAAAGAGTTTTTCGCGATTTTCAGCAAAACGGTAAGTTTTATCATAAAAATACCTCAGACAAAATTGTAGATCATAAAATTATCTACAAAAAATGTATTAATACTTTTTTTTCTACGAGCCACCGTTTTTGAGATATAACGATTCTAAAAGTTGCAAAAGTTGTAATCGTCTTAATATGCACACGTTTCCTCGCCACCTATGAGGGAGTGTACTCAGCGCGTTTTTTTTAACGTGGTTTCCCCAGTAGGCCTATTCCACCGGTTAGTTTTGATCCTGTTTAATTTGAAACTATTGAAAAATAATGGATATGCGCAGAGATTGAAAAGATAAAAGCAATTTAAGTTAAAAAAGAAAGTAGAGAAATTTAATCGTCCGAGTCGTAACTTTCAAATTCTTCTTCTTGATCTTCTTGTTCTTGTTCGTCTTGAGCTTGTTCTTCTCGTTCTTGTTCTTCTTGTTCTTGTTCTTTTTCTTCATCTTCATCCTGAGTGCATGAAAACTGCGTTAATAGCGATGTATCGCATGTTGCCTCGTTGGAATCAAACGGATCCTCTACTGTTGGTGATTCAATATTAGAGCACAACTGGCCTTGACAATGTGTGCATGCCGGAGAACAGAACAGTCCGACTTTTTTGCAACCACATTTAGTACTGCATCCCTTTTTGCATTTGCAAAAAATCGAGTTCAGCAGTTTTTCCGGCGCAGGTGGAAGTAAAGTGTGCACTGGTTCTAATAAATTGTTGACCAACTTCCAACCCCACTCTGTAGGGTCTGGCTGATAACCAAGCCACACTTGAACTTGGTAATATACCCTAAAAAGATGTTGATGAGCAGCAACTGAGGTTGGAGGAAGACAAGCTAATTGTACTTGTTTTTTACTTTTGGTGTTTTTAACGAAACATGCATATCTATATTTATCTAAGCAGGTAGTTTTTTTAGGAGCTCCGTACATAGAAAGAAGAAAGCGAATGCCGTTAGTAATAATTTCTTGTCGAGTAGATTTACTATTTTTAAAAACTTCAGCACATTCAACTAAATTTTGTTTTTGTTTGCGCTGAGTACACTACCTCATAGGTGGCGAGGAAACGTGTGCATATTAAGACGATTACAACTTTTGCGACTTTTAGAATCGTTATATCTCAAAAACGGTGGCTCGTAGAAAAAAAAGTATTAATACATTTTTTGTAGATAATTTTATGATCTACAATTTTGTCTGAGGTATTTTTATGATAAAACTTACCGTTTTGCTGAAAATCGCGAAAAACTCTTTTTTTGGACCTTTGACCTTGAATATTTTTTTTTCCTTACAGGGGAAAGATGGGGAACTTTCAAATTTTGTTTTTAATGATATTTTAAACAATCTTACCGATTTTCAGCTAGGTGGGAATTTTTGTAACTTCGAATGTCTAAATTGACCGGACTATAAGGAGTACTGTAGCTTCATCATCAGCACAGTAGCATCAGATGTTGATTCAAGCATACCTCACAAGCAAAATTTAAGCCCTACATACGACTAAATAGTTTCCATCGACCAATTGCAGTTCTGCGTTCCAACTCCTAACCGCTAAGGAGTACTGTAGCATCATCATCAGGACAGCAGCATCAAATGTTGACACCCTGAAGCATATACCTGAGTAAGACATGATTACGTAACAAAAACACCATACGAGCATACAATTTTCGGTGGTTGCCCTCGATTTTTCCTGGATTCCATCATCAGATCCTGGACTGGTGAAAATAGGACCACCTCAGAACTGAACCCTATATAACAAAAAAAATTTTTTTGGAATCCGTCCATAATTGACGAAATTATCGGTGAACATACATAAAAAAAAAAAATATACATACAGACGAATTGAGAACCTCCTCCTTTTTTGAAGTCGGTTAAAAATAGTACAATATAAAGCAACTGTTGTCCATTGGCAACAGTGCGTATTAGAAATTATTTCTTCGAGTTGTCTACTCTTTACGTACCTAGGCTTCCTGTAAGGTAATACACGTACGACTCACAGGATAATTATAGTGGGATGTAGTAACTAGTAACTACTAGGACGACCGGTTTGGATTAATAGTGAAATGTTGACAGTCACACCAAAATATATCACAACATCGTGTTAAGTTTTAAATTTTAAATATATGCCAAAAATTACCACCAAATGAGACCAGTACTAAAAGTCATGTCCATGCACACAAATGTTTGTCCTGTGCGGGGATCGAACCCGCGACCTCTTGGTCTAATAATCAACTTCTAGACTCCTACATTTCATTTCATTTCATTTCTACACCAAGCGGTTGAGGGTCCGATCCCCGAAAGGGAAAAACATGTGTCTGGGTTACTAAAAAATATCAGTGGGTCAGATTGCATGTTTATTATTATTAAGTACAAGCGGCCGCCCGCGACTCCGTCCGCGTGGATTTCGATTTCCAATATCCTATATGTTATTCTGATGTATAAGCTGTAGTGTGGTAAAGTTTCATTCAAATCCATTCAGTAGTTTTTACGTGAAAGAGTAACATCCATACATCCATACATGCATACTTACAAACTTTCGCCTTTATACATAATAGTAGTAGGATGTACTAAACCTATGCAGGGCTAGTCATGCCATACTTCTATTAACGTCAAACAAAAATGGGAGTGCTAATGTAAAATGCACAATGGTTGCGTATTGCGTAAAATTCGTAAAAGTGTCCCAGTCATATTATGATATTATCTTCGAAATTATATATTGTTTATAAGTAAAGATAATCATATTTCTACTCCGTCATTTATCAGCGTTCAGATATCAAAAGCTTACACCAAGGATAACACGCCCGATTAGTTATTGACCAAAAAGAGATATTAAACACATGTTGTGGAATATTGTGTAATTAAGTTATATTAAAATAGCAGTGGTTTAAGTGATATTTTTAACCTTTAATTATTTTTAATTAGTTGTAACTTTATTAAGTGATAGTGACAAATACGAAATGTGATGTGATAAAAAACAATTAGGATGGTTATTGAGGGATATAAAAGTTATAATAATAGTGTAAAGTTATGGATACATATTCAGTGCTTTAAGTGAAAGGACATTGCTTCTTCAGCCATTATGGCGATGGGCTGGGAACTATTGGTACACCCAGACCAGAGCCAAATACCAAAGATACTAGAAATTATAGGAGAGTTTTTGAAAGAAGAAGGACAAAGTAGGTAATATTTTATTTTACGATGTAATAATTTTTTCATTATTTTATAATGTGGTTTATAAAAACAGGAATACCTACCTATACCCACTTCATTTCTGAATTTAAAAAAATAAACCAATGTATTTGAAGCATTCTTACATGCTAAGTAGGTACTAATATACATTTTTAACTATTTAAAAAATAAAAAATAAAAAAATATTCATCTGAGCTTAGGTGGCTCAGGCGGGATTGAAATAACAACGAGAAATTCGTCAGGTCCACTACGTTCTCGGTAGGTTTCCCAGAATGCAAGAGGCGCTGGGTTTGATTCCTGCCTGAGCCACCGAAGATCACATACATTTTTCTTTATAATTTTAAAAACTACAAAAAATACGCTTTTATTGTTACGCTACAAATTGATTTCCTTTCGGAGACCAGTTAAGAATCACGTGTTTAGCTCTCCAGTCTTAGTCGTAAACATACTAATGTTATGCTCAAACAATATGTTTCCAGTGTTTATTAATAAACACATTGAAACTGCGTGCATTGTTGATTGTTTTGTTGACAATGTTCTACTCACTTTTCAATAAATTGCACTAAAATAGATCGTCCATACATCCTTTATTTCCATAGCCTTGAAAATAAGAGCATCCTAGAAGCGGAACATACTTGAAGTATGGACAATTGAGTACAAAGGCTTAGAAACAGTATTCTTACCGACAACCCATCTTTAGAAGTGGAACATAATACTAGAAGTTGTAACAATAATGTACAAAAACCCTACAAATAGCATTCTTAGCTGCTTCAAAACAACTACGTCTTCCTGCACTGTGTTTATTGAACGGTTTAAAAACAACTAGAGGCGGCCCGCGTCTCCGTCCAAGTAAATTTCGGTTTCCCACACAGTGTTATACTATAAGTCCAAAGCATTTCTCGACAAATGGACTATCAAAAACAAACAGATTTTTTGCCAATTTGAACCTTTAGTTCGTGAGATTAGCGCGTTGAAACAAATAAACAAACTCTTCAGCTTTATTATATTAGTATTGATGTAAAAATTTGTTTGCTTGGATTTTAGTCAGCCAATTGTTACTTTTTTGATGAAATTTGGTGTACACGCAGGGTATGCCGTATGGGTATGCAGGGGCTGACTTAGGTTATAGGACACTTTTAATCCCGATAAACACTCCCATGGGATAAAACAGGATCCTAACAATCGCAATCACGCCGAAAGTACCTACCGATCGTATTTTGTCCTAATTCCACGCGGGCAAAGCCGCGTGTAAAAGCTAGTTAGCTATAAATGAAGGCACACATACCCCATGTGCCGGTTGCCACAATGTGCCGGCATTCATCCACAATAAGCCAGGAAGCGGTGTGTCGTGACGTCCGTGACTGGTGTACAGAATACCCTTGCGTAACCGACCAGTGGTACTTGGCCCTGCTTAGGGTTGAGGATCTTTAATAATAAATAAATGCCTTGGACAGACACACCAATTGCCTAGCCCCAAACTAAGCTCGAAGCTTGTACTATGGATGCTAGGGAACGGATAGACATACTTAAATACATTTATAAACATCCATGACTCGAGTACAAATGCCGATGTTCGTCACACAAACATTTGCCCCTAGCGGGATTCGAACCCGCGACCCTTGGTTTTGTAGCCAGGGTCTCTGACCACTCGACCAACGGGCCCGTCTTTACTACGAATCACTACACAGTATAAAACAAAATCGCTTTCTCTGTCCCTATGTCCCTTTGTATGCTTAAATCTTTGAAACTACGCATCGGTTTTTGATGCAGTTTTTTTTAATAGATAGAGTGATTCAAGAGGGAGGTTTTTATGTATAATACTTGCATAATATTATATGTAGTAGAGAAACACTAACCAACTAAGTTGCACCCGTGCGAAGTCGGGGCGGGTCGCTAGTATACTATTTATGGCACTTGCCCACAAGGATCGAAGGGATAACCTTAAAATCTTGTCTGCTATTTGTAGGAAGATATAGAGATTTGTGGAGAACGATCACTATACATACTCGTACCTACGGCATTTGATCGAAATTTCAAGTATGACTATGGAGATCAAAAAAATCTCTGCTGCTTTTAGAAGGTAAAGAGACATATGTAGATCTTTGTGGAGCCGCTCGTCTGAGGAAGTACGTCCGCCTTGCAGAATACCACAGTGAAGTAGCACTTCGTAACTGTTGTGCTATGTTTCTGCTGGTGAGTAAGGTTGCCAGAGCTCAGATGGGGAGGGTTTACCGGGGAGTTTTCTGCACTTAGCCTCCAAGGTGGGCCATTGTGCGTGATAATTTAGACAAAGTAAATATGTTACCTTGTCTGTTACCTTATACCCTTATTCAAACCATTTGAGCTCCAGCCAGAAGTCCAGAACTCTGGCGGCGTCGATGAAAGCTGCTCGTAGAGTCTCGGGTCTATGGGGAGGCTATGGGGTTTTTAAATGCAGGCAACGCGTATGCGACCCTTGTACGGTTGTTAATGTCCATGGGTTGCGGTGAGCACTTACCATCAGATGGAACATTCTTGAAAAATACTGATAAATCATTTTTTTATATACTAGCGGCCGCCAGCGACTCCGTCCGCGTGGGTTTCGGTTTCCGCACACAGTGTTACTATAGATAGCTTAAAGCCTTCCTTGACAAACGGTAAGTGGACTATCCAACTCAAAAGATTTTGTCAATTCGAACCTGATAGGCTAGCCACTTTGACGAATTCGCCATCCGCTTTCGTAGCGACTTATATCACCAATCCGCTCACATAAATATGCAGTTCGTGTACGGGGTGGCAATACATATTATAAGTCGCGACGAAAGCGTATGGCGAATTCGTCAAAGTGGCATCTTGGCTAGCCTACCAGTAGTCCCTGAGATTAGCGCGTTCAAACCTATCTGGATCAGTTACACGGGTTATTGTGAGTTAACCGTAAAAGATATATATGTATATGCTGTCAAGCGATATTTTTTAGGCAATTTTATTTGGAATATAACCGTCTTACATGATTTTTATGTAACTTTAACCATTAAGCCTGCACACGCGACAGAAGCTTTAAAAATGGAGGAATTTCTCCCGTTTTCCCAACATTTTCCTTCACTACTCTGCTCCTATTGATTATAGCGTGATGAAAAGTATCCTATAATATGCCCAGGAGTATAAAGAATAATTACACCAAGTTTCGTCAAAATCCGTCGAGTAGTTTTTGTTTCTATAAGGAACATACAGACAGACAGACAGACAGACAGACAAAAATTTTACTGATTGCATTTTTGGCATCAGTATCGATCACTAATCACCCCCTGATAGTTATTTTGAAAATATATTTCATGTACAGAATTGACCTCTCTACAGATTTATTATAAGTATAGATGACAACCCTAATCTTACCCCTTCTTAGTACAACACAGAGCTATAATACTAAAGACATGCCTTCTTACACTGGTTGTTACATACCATAGTAAATTGAACTCGAGACTTGAAGAAGCTTGTTTCAAACCCATATTGTAAAACAGGTCAAGATAGATTGGAAATGGAACAGTATAATGTCTTTAAATTATGGGCATAAAGTAATTAATAATAATGAGAAAACGCGACAATTGATGAAATGTATCGCTTTATGCATGTCGTGTTTACTATGTCCACGTGACTTTTATATCTATACTAATACAATAAAGTTGAAGAGTTTGTATGTTTGTTTGAACGCGCTAATCTCAGGAAGTACTAGTTCGAATAAAAAAAATGTTTTGATGTTAAATGGTCCATTCTCGAGGAAGGCTTTAAGCTTTATTATAATAATAATAAAATAATAATAACAAGCAGCCGCCCGCGACTCCGTCCTCGTGGATTTCGGATTCCGCCTTCCTCATCAAATGGCCTCTCCTCAACAAACACAATTATTTTTACAAATCCAACCAGAAGTTCCTTAGTCTAACGCGTTCAAACAAACAAACAAACTCTTCAGCTTTATATATAAGTAATAAGTATATAAGTATAGATGTGTTAGGAAATTGAAAGTCACCGGACTGTTATATGGCGTACTAGCGGCCGCCAGCGACTCCGTCCGCGTGGGTTACGATTTCCGCACACAGTCGTAATAAAAATAGCTGAATAAAATAACGGTGATCAACGGTCTATATGCATGCAGTCAATTGCACTCTTTTAACCAGTATTTTCATTTAAAATGTCAAATTAAGTGACGGATAACGCTTATCATTATTAAAAATAATCTGGAGACCTTATACATTTGAGAAATCATCTGTTCACCGCGATTCAGATCCGCGGCCGCGCCTCTAGCGAGGTGCGCCATCTATCGGCACATTATAGAACTAAATAGTTCGCTAGCACAATTTACAATGAAAAATTAAAAGAATATACAATAGCTTAAAGCCTACCTCGACAAAAGGTAAGTGGTAAGTGGACTATCCAACACAAAATGTTCTGTCAATTCGAACCAGTAGTTCCTGCTGAGCTTAGCGCGTTCAAACCAATTTGGATCTTGAGTTGCACGTGTTATTGTGAGTCAACCATAAAAGATAGACATATATATGCTGTTGGGGATATTTTTTAGGCAATTTTATGTAGAATATTTCCGTCATACATGATTTCTATGTGACTTTAACCATTCAGGCTGCACACGCGACTGAAGCTTAAGAAATGGAGTAAATTCTCCCGTTTTCCCCACATTTCCCTTCACTACGCTACTCCTGTTGATTGTAGCGTGATGAAAAGTATCCTATAATATGCCCAGGAGTATGAAGAGTAATGGTACCAAGTTTCGTCAAAATCCGATCAGTAGTTTTTGTTTCTATAAGGAACATACAGACAGACAGACAGACAGACAGACAGACAGACAGACAGACAGACAAAAATTTTACTGATTGCATTTTTGGTATCAGTATCGATCACTAAACACCCCCTGATAGTTATTTTGGAAAAATATTTAATGTACAGAATTGACCTCTCTACAGATTTATTATAAGTATAGATATAGTTGGTTCATCTTGAAGATTGGACACCAGAAGTCTCCTTAAGACGACCATACAAAAAATTTTGTTTGTTTCTTTAAGAATAATATTTAGCTTTACGAATACATACTTCGAGACAATTTATCGTCATTTTATGACTAAATAACATTTATTGCTTGTTACAGATGCTCTCCACACGCAGATTGGGTATGTTAATCCTACTACTTACTATTATAAAGGCGAAAGTTTGTATGTGTGGATGTATAGATGAATGGATGTATGGATGTTTGTTACTCTTTCACGTAAAAACTACTGAATGGATTTGAATGAAACTTATTTATTTATTTAAACTTTATTGCACGATATAAAAATTGTACAAAAGGCGGACTTAATGCCTCATGGCATTCTCTACCAGTCAACCACAATATAGCTTATACATCAGAATAACACATAGGATATTGAAAATCGAAATCCATGCGGACGGAGTCGCGGGCGGCCGCTAGTTCTACAATATATTTTACTGCCAAGTTTATAACCGTTAAGATAACATGGCTCCGAAGCTTTTAATAACAAAAAACTTGTCTTGTTTCTTTGTTTTTGTATTAGAAACATGGCTCGTATTAATAAATCGCTCTCAACTCCTACATCGATCTTAAGATCGAACTTGAGATGTTATTATCATATAAAACAGCATCTCAAGAACTCTCTCAATATCGATGTCAGAGTTGAGATTGATTTATTAATACGAGGCTTACTTGAGCTAAAACTACCATTATTATAAGTGGAACATTTCTTTTATTTTGCGCAAACTAAGACTTTTTCATAACATGCATGTAAAAACGGTTGTTTTATCATTGTATTCTATGTTGCGATAGTTTCAGTAGCTTGCATTACTACTCTTTCCTTTGCCTAAATCTTTTGTACAAAATACATGCTTGTAGAGAAATGTTTTTTTTTCTCTATCCCTATCGAAAATCGACAGTTATACGTATATTTCGATTACTCAATCCACATCTAAGTAAACTTACTTTAAGCAATATGTAACATACGAAATGTTTTCTCTTCAAACCATTGAATATTGCTTTATTCGGTAAGCAAGAATACGCTTCAAGCATCGTTGAGATTTGAGTGTTTGTTCAGTAAAAACGCTATGTGATACGCCCACATAGAAACGTGTGTGAATGTCCACTTGATTCTATCGGTAAATACGATCGTGAAAAAAGCAATTTTATATTACCTTGGTTCTTAAAATTAATTAAGTTATTTAGTGCGGGAAAATTAGGTATATTTGAGACGGAAAGTTGGATGATAATCACCGCCACCAAAGAAAATTAACAATAGGAATATAAGAGAGATTGCAATTACTGTACATACGGGTATTACTTTAAAATGATAAGTGATAAAACATTTGCAATATGGCTTTAAATCCTAGTTGAGTTTTAAAAGAAAATAGAAAATATACTACGAGTATATTCATGCAGGCTTCAGTGATGCACTTACGAATCGTCAAATTATAATAATATAGTTTGATTCTACCACCGTCTTGGTATACAGACACTTATCCTAGACACCGATTTGAATTATAAAACTCTTTGTTCCAAATATCCACACCTTCCCCCCACATTTCCGAGATCAAAAGTACCCTATGTTCACCGGGGATAGTGTAGCTAACCAACAGTGAAATAATTATTTAAATCGGTCCAGTAGTTTTTGAGTTTATTCGTTACATACACCAATACAATTAATATTTCCTTTTTATAATATTAGTGTAGATAGCATTTTCAACGAGCAGGCAAAACTGCGTAATTACTACATAACAAATACCACTTCAGTTGTCAATGTAAGTCCCATAAGTTATATACATAGTACCTATATCTTTGGTAACATGTATGTAAATGTTGATTCGCTCTCCTGAACATGGTCATTTAAAACTAATCCAATATACCCTAGTGTTTTGTAACTGACGCATACTTGCATAGAAATAAGGCAGGGTTGCTAACTATTAAACTAATATTTAACTCAAAGAACAACCATGCACGAAGAAGCTATTATTTTTTCGCAAACCTACTTTTAAATCGTTTGATTGACATTATGAATGGAAAATGCATGAAGACCGGCAATAAAGTCGCGCATTTACTATAAAATAAACAAAACTCCTTCCAAGGAATACAAAAATTGTTTTTTGGGATTGGTCAACTTAAATGTTTTTTAAGTATGCTTTTAAACAACCAATGAGAGTTAGAAATGATCATCGCATTTACAAATATCTTAAATACAAGCACATTATTGATATCGGTAACAACAACTTCCCTCGGATGAAGATCAAGCAGATAATTATCATTATTTATTTTACTTATCATGCAAACCTACACACATGGCAACCCTAATCTTAGAGTAAATATTGCAACTTAGGCCCACACCGAAACGCACATTTTACACAATAACCGACTCTTGCGAAGCCGTTTGACCGTAACTTGTTAACTTAACAGCTTCTGTCATTGAATTTGTAATGTGGCAAAAATACTCGTCGCATCGAGAGGTTAAGTTATTTACTTATGCTTCTCTATTCGGGTGTTAAGTTTGGCATCTGTTTATTTATTGGTATCTTCTTGTGTTGTTTCATTTGTCATTTTTAAGATCATGTAATACAATAAGAGTGCAATGAACATATTATGAATATAGTATCATGCAACTTGATTTGTATTGTTGCAAAAAAAAAATACTAATGCATTAGTTTTATAAAGTTACTTTAGACTTTTAATTACAAAAATATGTGCTCTATCTATACTAATATATAAAGCTGAAGAGTTTGTTTGTATGTTTGTTTGTTTGTTTGTATGTTTGTTTGTTTGAACGCGCTAATCTCAGGAACTTCTGGTCCGATTTGAAATTTTTTTTTGTGTTGGATAGTCCATTTGACGAGGAAGGCTTTAGGCTATTGGAAATCGAAATCCACGCGGACGGAGTCGCGGGCGGCCGCTAGTCAATAATATAAGCTGGATCGAAAGTCCCAAGGCACATAGGCATTTTTGCGGGAATCGTAATGACAAATTTGGACGATTGTGATAGTATTTGATGATGAAAAATAGTAGCGTTTGAACTACTGACATCGATCAAACCGAGGTCTTTATACGTTTTTCCAATAGTCATACAAATAAGTATATTGTAACAAATACGGAATGCCATGTTCAATTCGAAGATAAACAGTGAAAGTATTCCTAAGTGTCATTGAAGATGCGTTTTCACTGAAACCACGTGTTTTACAAACGCGAGGTCACGCGGGGTCACGGGGCCAACGGCCGTGTGTCAACATTGAGACTTTGAGACAATCTGCTTTCTATGTCTTGGGATGTTCCTTTACTTCTAGGCATCTTGGGTTGTATGATTTGACAGTTGTCTTGATAGCCTGTGGCTATTTGTAAACACTAGATGCAACGCACTTGTGAATCCTCTGATGTTGCGAGTGTCCATGGGCGGCGTTGATTGCTTACCATAAAGCATCAAGCAATACGTCTGCTCGTTTGCTTCCCAATAGTATAAAAAAAAATGCAATACTAGCCTAACTTGAAAAAAAAATCTATAAAGAAACACTGATATTAGTTACAGTATAACCGAAATCCACGCGGACGGAGTCGCGGGCAGTTGCTCGTAGGGTATAATTTTGTTAACAAATAAGTTAGCTAAAGGTTACTCCTACATGTTTTTAAACAAGAAAATTGTTTTAATCATTCACTCGCCTCACTCACCTCTTTCCAGGATGGAATTAATCCCAACCGACATAAGGAATTAGTAACAAGAAAAAAACGAGTATTAGTGATCAATTTACAAAGCAATTATAGTTAGTTTTTCAATTGAATGATACATGGCTTTAATTTGGTATCGTAGACCGACTAACGACGGCAATATACGTTCTCATTGGTGATCAAATAGCACCCTGTTGATAGAATTAGTGTGTTGACTAATTTAGAACAGCCTGTAGATCAATGACGACTTTAATTTTGCGCTCTTTATATATTATTGCTACTATTTATTTGAGATTGCAAATAATTTTATAGTTCTGTTATTATTAGGTACTCTATACGATAAATGGATTTTATTTTACTGAAAAGTCGCAACAATAACTTAAGTTCTGTGATTAGTAGATACGATTAACGGATTTTCGTTAGATTGAAAAGTCGCAAAAATAACTTGAATGTATATGTGTTTGAAAGATTTTTCATTTAATGTTTTAAAAGTATAAAGAAATGCCAATGCGTTGTGTACATTGAGGTAACAGTAATTTAATGAATATTTTTGAATTTCATTAATATTTCAAAATTCAATATTGGATCGGACACAATATATTTTATTTGTTACAAGAATATTCTTATTCGTTGCATTCCTGTAGTCGAATTTAGGTACATTACACATTACTTTCGTGTCTTCCCGAGGATCGAGGTTCTAAGTCTGAGATTATCTAAATTAACGACCTCAGCTCTTACAAATTAACATTCAAATTACTCCATTTTACTCATTTACCACAAATAGCTCACATTATAATTGTTTTACCAAGATAAACACTGAAATAGAAAGAATTTAACGGCAAAACAACAATGTCGTGGCCTTGACATACATAGGGACACCTAATGTTTGTACCATTATAATATAATGTGTGTTTTCCTTCATTTTGAATATTTAAGTGCAGTAATGTGAAGTGGGTCAGTGGTTTTGGTTTAATAAGTTTGGGTAAGTCTATTTCATCATCTAGACACAAATAAGTAATTATTGCCTCTAAACCTTAGATTGAAATCGTTAGATTTACTTCAAAATTGGTACTAAAATAAGAGCGACAGTCGCTTCTTAGAGCGAGATAGCACGTTGACAGTCACCCATTTAAATCTATGGTCAAACGAGCTGTCTCGTTCTTATTTTAGTGCCAATTTCGAAGTAAGCAAGGGCAAATCAAACGATTTAAATCTTAACTCTGACCATATAACGGGATCAATGCTCCGATAGGTGTCCAAAATTGATATCGGTTTGTTAGGCAGCTAAGACCAGTTCAATTTTAATATTGTTTTATTAGATTTGTGTTAAATATACCAAGCAACATTTTAATCGTATTTGTCGTTTCATCATCATCAGCCTATCGCAGTCTACTGCTGGATATAGGCCTCTCCTAGGGCTCTACATTCAAATTGTTGGTTATTTCTGTAATTATAAATTGGATTGTAGAAACATAGTTGTGCAAGCATTTTTTTTAAATGGCAGTTAATATTCCGACCAATCAGAAGTGCCGTCAATGTCGTCAAAGTACAAACAAACGAATCAAATCCTCAATCACGCATCAACAGTGTTTAAATAAAAGATTATTGTAATTTAACTTGACTGGTGGAATGTCAAATACGAGTAAGGGATTAACATTCTCGTGGCACGTGTCACCTGGCTTTCCCTGTCGCCCCGCGTCCAGAGACAATGGTGGGTGCGCTGCCACTAGCCGTGACACTGGGTAACTGATAGTGGATAGGTTGGAGAATACCAGTGAGGAAACCTTCAAGATTCCCAAGATGAAATATTATAAAAGTCATATTCAAATGCCATGAATGTTGTTAGTTTAAAAGGTAGTCGGAGGAACATTTTCGTGGCACGTGTCGCCTGGCTTTCCCTGTCGCCCCGTGTCCGGAGACAATGGTGGGTGCAGCGGCGCTAGCCGTGACACTGGTAGTAACTGATAGTGGAAAGGTTGGAGAATACCAGTGAGGAAACCTTGAAGGTTCTTAGGATGAATTATTATTAAAGTCTTATTCAAATGCCAAGAATGTTGTTAGTTTAAAAAGTTTTCAGAGGAACATTCTCGTGGCACGTGTCGCCTGGCTTTCCCTGTCGCCCCGCGTTCATAGACAATGGTGGGTGCAGCGGCACTAGCCGTGACACTGGTAGTAACTGATAGTGGATAGGTTGGAGAATATCAGTGAAGAAGTCTTGATAATCTCACTGAGATACAATGATAGGAACATTCTCGTGGTACGTGTCGCCTGGCTTTCCCTGTCGCCCCGCGTCCAGAGACAATGGTGGGTGCAGCGGCACTAGCCGTGACACTGGGTAACTGATAGTGGATAGGTTGGAGAATACCAGTGAGGAGACCTTAAATATTTCCAATATAAAATATGAATAAACCCTTGAAGGTCCCAAGATGAAACATTATTAAAGTCTTAAACAAATCCCAAAGAATGTTGTTAGTTCTTTCCCTGTCGCCCCGCGTTTTGAGACAATGGTGGGTGCAGCGGCACTAGCCGTGACACTGGTAGTAACTGTTAGTGGATAGGTTGGAGAATACAGTGAGGAAACCTTGAAGGTTCTCAAGATGAAATAAAGTCTTATTCACATGCCAAGAATGTTGTTAGTTTAAAAGGTAGTCGGAGGAACATTCTCGTGGCACGTGTCGCCTGGCTTTCCCTGTCGCTCCGTGTCCAGAGACAATAGTGGTGCAGTGGCACTAGCCGTGACACTGGGTAACTGATAGTGGATAGGTTGGAGAATACCAGTGAGGAAATTTTGTTCGTACAAAATGCTACATAATAACTTCCCCAAGAGAAAATGTGTAGGTACAATTCTTCGTAAGAATCCATATAATTATGAGATTGTAAAAAGAAGCAGGATGGATATTCTCATGGCACGTGTCGCCTTGCTTTCCCTGGTCGGCCCGCGTTCAGAGATAATGGTGGGTGCAGTACCTACCACAAGCCGTGACACTGGGCAAATAATAGTGGACAGCTCGAAGCAAAGAAAAGTACCACTTTGAGTATTTTCAAAAGCTTGTATCGAGACAATTAATATTACAATTTCCGTCGCACAGACTTTATTTTTCCCTATGTTTTATCATTCGACTCACTGCAGACACATGGCAAAAAATGTTTATGGTAGTAGACTGACTGACTGAGGTGGCTTTTCATCAAATGGACTATCCCTCCTTATCATAACTACATCAAATCGGGCTACGTCCACCAGTGGACAGTAACAGGCTGATGATTATGCATCAGTACCCTCACTGTCCTTAACCAGACTGTGTGGTAATCCATGACAGCGGTGTCTAGCAAGCGCGCGCGCGTCATCGGCTAATGCGCTCTGCAGTTACGTGTGAGCGAGCCCTTATGCAACGCAGGGCTGTGTAGTGAATGCATTTTTATGACAAACAAAGGAATTTATTTTATTAAATTAATCATACTTATAAAAGAAATGTGAAAGTTTGTTTGTTTGGGTGATTATCCGATAATCACGCTGAAACTACTGAACGGATTTTGATGAACTTTGATATACAGGAAGGTTATGGGCTGACTTAGGTGATAGGATACTTTGAATCCCAATTAAGTGATCCTATGAGCTGAATACTGGATTCTTGATAACGCGGGCAAAGCCCAAGAAAGTAATTGAAAATAATAATACATCGCAAACGTTGCAAATGTGACTGTTTTGTTTCTTGTAACCTTATATACCTACCTACCTCCATCTATCTTCATCCAATATAATATTATTTGTGGTGCTGCGCACTTTTACGACCAATCGGATAAAATGTTAATATACCTACTCGACCTGTGTCATTAACCTCACTCAAGTCAAAAGGATTTTATTATTCACACGAAAACAATAGTATTGATTGAAATAAGACACCCCAATTGTTTTTTTTTATTAACTACTACATATAAGAAGTGACAGCCCTACTCTTCGTAACGCGTGATGGTCAAGTGACAGCCTGCTTCCTGTACTTTCCACGGTACAGCCTTCACCCCAAAACCAACCTTATCACTCCCACACATGACTCAAAATCCAAACTCAAAAAACTGGGTGCTCTAACACCATGGCTCTAGTTTACTTTTCAAAAATGAACTTTAATACTTAGAAAATAAGGCAGTTGCAGGTTTAAATATAGTTTATGGCTTGGTAAGCCATTGTTACTGTAATGAGGTAATGGTAATCCAATATCCATAATAGTGAGTTTTGTTTCAACTCCATTGAACCGGATGACATGTCCGTTTGTTTGTACAAAAAATGTATTGATGTGTAATAAAGCATTTCTACGAATGTAATTGATACTATAGTCATGAATCCGAAGAGGGGAATTAAATTATAGCAAGTTTTTGATACATATAACTAACAAATTGTTCAGCCGCACTTAATTGTAGTTAGATTTGACATTTATTGAATACTAGCGGCCGCCCGCGACTCCGTCCGCGTGGATTTCTTTTTTTTCGAAATAAAAAGTAGCCTATGTTCTGTCTCAGGGTCTAAAGATTGTCTGTACCAAAATTTCATCAAAATCAATTGCGAGGTTTAAGCGGGAAAGCGTAACAGACAGACAGAGTTACTTTCGCATTTATAATATTAGTTGGGATTATTAAGGGCTTTAATTAAGTCGCTTAGGCTGACATGATTTTTTTTTTTGGTAAATGCAGACACGACATTTTTGCTTTAAAAAAATAAATCCATTTGAGCATAAGCGACTAAAAACACCCTTAGATGAATGATTTGTAATACTTTAATAAATACATTTTGAAGAGAAGTATCTTTTATATTTACACCTAAAATTTGGAATCTTAGGAAGCAAAACCCAACGACTTATGATTTTTTTTCGTAATTCTTCGTCTTTAATCCTCTCTCCTGTAAAGTTTGTGAAGTGGCGGTTAGGCCTTTTTGGCCGTTAGGCATCGATGTACCGTAAAAGTAAAACGACATAATGCGGTATCGAATTCATCTTTAAAAAAACCGAATCCATATGAATCAATCCTTATTTATATATACTGCAGCGTCTCGACGTGAATAGTCTGCTGAGAAGAGATACCGGGAGAAACTCAGCGCAACAGTTACGAAGTGCTCTTCTGTAAGGTGGAGGTACTTCCCCAGACGAGCGGCTCATTCGAGTGGAAGTTCCGCTAAGTCGCCTAAATCGCACTAGCCAAAAAACAACCCTTTTCAGTTTATTCAGAATGAACTAGCGTTTGTGTCATATAGACATAAAGCCAAATCTAAAAAAACTATCTACGGAATAGAACCGGCTCACTCCTTCGATTCAGGCAGCACTCACATCGAACCTTCTCTATGATGCATCACCACCGTTCAAAGACAATGCCCCAATTCATTGCCAAATGTGATCTCCTTAAGGCGCGTGCGCAATCGAAAATATTTGTATGCAAAACAAATAATTGTGTTCCTTGCATTGATTTAAAATTTTAAACAAGCCCTGACACCAGAAGTCTGTGGTATTATTTCGCTCGATATGAAGTTCTTTTTCTGATATCTTTACTGCGAAAAGAAGCGACCGTCTCTTCAAGTTTTAGTGCCAATTTTATAGCGAGACATAGTATGGCGAAGGCATAACAAACGATTTAAATATATGGTGACTTGTACATTTGTCGGCATTGTGTGTAAATGTGATTGTTCTGTGCGACGTAGGAAGCTAGGTTGCGAATTGTAAATTTTATTAATTAACATCCAAAGTGTTGTGTTGTGTGATTATAAAAGCGCAAGTGTGAACAAGCTGGTTTTGCATATGGTGGTACATATTTCGAAACCATTTGGTGACTGCTTCCGTAGTGAGTTAACTAGTGATCCATACATTAAAGTTTGCACTTCTGGTTAACTAGTCGGAGTTCACATCCCGAAGCGACCATATTTTTTTGTCAGTAAAGCAATTAAAAATCAATAAAAATCTATAGTATTGTAGTTAACGATATAACTTGTAGTTTTACAAATAATTTACAAATCTAAGGAAACTCAGCAATTTTAAAATTTTCCATTGAATCTAAAGCAGAGGCTTTTGGCTAAATCTGTACACTAGCCAAAAAAGGGTCTTGGTACGAATAAATACACTCTTGAAACAAACATCTCAAAGTTAGTAATGTATTTTTTTACTTCAAACGGGTCCTGACCTCACTTACCAGACAATATTCTCGCCACTACGCCACAGCCTTTACTGTACATACATGTATGTACGTATTCAAGAAGAACCTATTAAAAATAATACCCCTCCAGCCGTTTTCGACCATAGCGACCGATCTTACGATCAGCGCAAGCATAGATGCACTCCCTATTCTCTCACGTTCATTCTTCGGTGGGACAGCAATCTGAAACGACCGGAGAGAAATCAGGCGCCGGACCAACGGCTTAACGTGCCTTCCAAATCACGGAGGAGCTCGGGATTAAATTTTTCGGTCACCCATCCAATGACTGGCCTCTGCGAACGTTGCTTAACTTTAGCAACCGCTGGCCGAGCGCGCTAACCTCTGCGCTATCGAGCTCCTCAAAAGAAGTACATAAGCTAATAATCATTATTGTACATGTGTTCATCAAAATGCAAACTCATTCATACTTGCTAAGTGCAGTTTACTCAAGCGAGACAAAGATCTCTGTGTCGTTCGCTTCCTGTTGTCTCAAGTTAAACAAATGCACTTAATGTTAACTTAGCGTAACGATGTTTGACTTTGAAAAATGTGGGCTTGATAGTGACCCTGTATGCTATAAGGTTCTTCGGTATAAATCACTGGTATAATCTTAAATAAATCATCACATACATTGAACTGACTCCGTGTTAAGTAGCTTAAGCACTCATGTTACATATATCAGGACCAACAGTATATATTTAAACTAGCGGTCACCCGCGACTCCGCCCGCGGGGATTTCGGTTTCCAATATCCAATACAAAAATATTTTTTCAAATCAAACCGGTAGTTCTTGACATTAGCGCGTTCAAAGTAGTTCAAACAAACACACAAACAAAATCTTCAGCTTTTTTATAAAATACTAGAAAGATACAAGTAACACCTAGACCGGGACAAACAGAGTTGTCCATGCACACAAATGTTTGTCCTGTGCGGGGATCGAACCCCGACCTTGGTCTAATAGGCAATTTCATGACTATTTCGACAAGCGGTTCGTCATATTATATGGGATAGATATTTGCTTCTTTTGCGTTATTTTTATGTTATTACAATATAAATACCACATAATATGTGTTAACTATATTATAGTTATATATGTAGAACACTGTTTAATGCTAGGTACTATTTAATTCTAATTTGAACATTTTATTGCTGAACATGTGATGAAAATACAATCCCTTTGTTTTTTTTCTAAATTAAAACAAACTATGCAAAGCTTTTTTTTCAGTGTAATTAAACTTAACAAAATCTTTGAAACAGGATTTTTCCTCAGATTCCATTTTTGTAACATCGCAGGATCATAGGTTGTCGACCCCGCTTATCTTCACCTAATTACAGTGATATCAGATAAGAGCAACAAAAAACATACAAGGGGAAAGTAATCTTAAGCTACTGGGTCCTAAAGAATGGTTCCTTCTCGTTTATATTTCCTTAAACACTACTCTCCCTTTTTTATCTGACTGTACAAAAGCAGTTGTTCAATGTTTTGTAAAATATTAAATTGGGTGTTTGACCCCATTCAAAATAAATTATGAATTCCTTTACGTTCAAGAATAAATTTTGAAATAAGCGCAAATCATTATGCTCGCACTTTTAACAAATAATTTCAGATAATCAAAACTTAAAAATTATTGTTTTGCCAGTACCTACTTACTTGTGGCGACATACGAGTAGCTTAGTGTTTCATACATTTCTATAAAAGCTTTCGTTTGTGTCATTTAATAAAAGTGTCTGATTTGACCTGTCTGTCAAATGCCAGATTGTAAACATTCAAGCGCGGATATCAAAGTCATAACAAACAATTTGGTATCCAGAAAAATTTGTTACAATCAACATGGTCGATTTTTTCATAAAAAATATTGTTTACATAACTTTTGTAGCGAACTTTAACTTTCACATAAATACCTAGTAGCATTAGGTATTTCCCCTGTATGCATAATTATGCTTACGCTCGCGCTTAGCATGGTAACAATTAGTCGGTATTTGGGCTCCCGCCTACAAGGTGAAATCTCCTTGCCTGGGCCACCCACTAGACTACAATGGCCCACTAGAAAACGAGGCTTTTGCAGTAAAAAAGGAGTGAAAGTAATGCAGGTATGTTTTCGTAGTTCATTTTTTTTAAGTCAATCAGCAAGCTGCTCCAGGGCAAGAGAATTACTATTAAATTGAGCATGTGTTATACTCGCATGTGTAAACCTAAACCTCTTTAATTATGTCATCCTCCTCCTTGTGTCATATTCCTTAGGAATGAGGATCATGACTACCCTTCAGCATCACTCGGTCTCGGACGATCTTCCTCTATCTACTTCTGAATGAATCATTTCATAAATAAATAAAAACCAAGGTAAAATTCGTCGCCTAGTTTTTTAAGATGTAAGCAATATTCACGCATATGCATATGATAAATCTAGACTGTATTAATTGTCTATGTATCACTACATAGTATAAAACAAAGTCGCTTTTTCTGTCCCTATGTGTGTTGTATGTCCCTATGAACGCTTAAATCTTTAAAACTACGCAACGGATTTTGATGCGGTTTTTTTAAATAGATAGAGTAACTCATGAGGAAGGTTTTTATGTATAATATCATCCATTAAATAGTGGACAAGTACCACGGGCGAAGCCGGGGCGGGCCGCTAGTTATGTGATATCTTATTATTTATTACCTTTATAATAATATGATGTTTCTCATCATATTATTATGTTAATAATTTCGAGGGCAAGGTCTCCAAAGTACAATCGGAGATGGCATGAAGTTTTAAAGTTTTCACCTAGAATCCAACGTGCAAAGATATTGACATCCATGAAACTTGCCATCAAGCTCTTGCTCCTCCCTAAAACAAAAGATGACGTACTCAAAAACAAAGTCTTGGTGATCCAAAGAGCTACATAAGAGCATATTGTGCAATACGTCCTGGTGAAAATATGGTCATTTACCATAAGGTGGCCCATAAGTCTGTTTTGCTAGACAATAGATGCGTTACGCCCATGGAAATTTGTGGCGAAATCAGTTACGAGGCTTAAACTTTTCACTCATGCGAGTAGAGTAAAATTTGCGAAACATTGTGTAGGACCAACAAGGTAGCAAAAATATTTCAAACTAGCGGTCGCCCGCGACTCCGTCCGCGTGGATTTCGATATCCAATAACCTAAAGCCTTCCTCGTCAAATGGACTATCCAACACAAAAATCAAATCGGTCCAGTAGTTCCTGAGATTAGCGCGTTCAAACAAACAAACTCTTCAACTTTTTAAATTAGTATAGATTAAGGTATCAATGTTTGTCTTAAAATATACCGTAACATAGTTTTTCTCATCAGGAGCTAAAGCACTTGTGTTACGTATAACAGTGCCAAGAGTGGTACTAAACATACTTAAATAGATGAAGTACATTGTTGACTTCCAGATTCATTAAACAAATATGTTCTTGCACCCAAAATTTAACCCATCGAGGTGGTCAACTTCTTTAAGATAACGTTACAGTCAATTAAATACGCCTCGATGGCCTAGTAGTTTTAGTACCGGGCTGTGGTCTCGAAGTCCTGGGTTCGATTCCCGGATCGAGCAAACTTTGTGTTGATTTTTCTGAACACAGCCCGGTTTTGTGATCACCAATCCGCATTTGGCAAGCGTGGTGATTAAGCCATAACCCATCTTTATAACGAAAACATGATTTCAAATGATGGAGGCCTTTGCTCTGAGGGAAATTAATTGGCTGATACTTTACTTTACTTCAATTAAATACCTATAAATGTTTCACACCTCTAACTGACATGCCTGACAAGTAATAACAAACATGTACATATTTGTAACAAATACTTGTCCATCCAGTTATTACCATGCGTTGCGCGCCTCAGAATGCTAATAAACTTACATAATAGGTGAAACGATAAATCAGTATGGCCGTGAAACTCGCGGTTTTGACCCACTTGCTGTCAGCTGACCCGCTCTTGCATTGTACTAGTGTGACAAAAGATTAAGATGAAGAATGCATAGGCTTCTTTTCTCATCATCATCACACTAGCACCTCTCCCGGTTGCATGGCCGAGGCATTGCCTCGGAGCCCAAGGTACGCTTCGACTATGATCCTGGTATTGATCAGCCTGGTGATTACAATGGAGAGTCTGTCGTCTGACCTCCATAACCCTTACAAGGGAAACTAGACCATTTGGATCATGTTGCCGAAGCACGGAATCATCATTTTTATCGGACAATCAAACATACTGGGAATACCAACTTAATCTGAAAGTGTTCGATTCGGACCCACGACTTCCGAGGTTTTGAGCACAGCGCTCTACCCCACTACACCACGGAAACAATTTTACGTTATTAAAATCTGCATATAAACTTTGTATGCATGGTTTTTGGTGCATGGGAACTTGTTATTGTCATGGGAATCTGACACAAACTCTGACTAACACCAAGGTGTGGGCAGACCCCATATTTAAGGACACTGATTCACATTGTCAGTCACTTTCGACCATTTAGCGTTATCTCATGGTCGGATAAGCGATACCTTGCCTAATGTATGACCCAATTTTACTATGGAATGTCGGTTACTGTCGAACCATCCATTTGGGTCTTAAGATGTAATTGTGTTGATCGATAAGTATGCATCATTGTTGTTATGATGGTTTGGTCTAAAATTTTTAAGGACATTTACATGCTTATTCTGATATATAAATGATTATACAATACGTATTGTCTTCGGAACCAACCTAAACTTGTATATAATATAAAATGAAGCTGAGATATTTTATAGCAACTGCAATCTTTTTTATTTCCATTGAAAAACAAAGTTTTATTTTTGACTTTTCATTATTTTTGTGGTTCCTTGGCTAAATCATAATTGGCATACGCGCACATTATATGTAGTAACTAAGAATTAATTTAAATATCTAATGTGAATATCTTTCTGTAAGGGTCTACCTCAACCATTCAATATTTGAAATGTGTGTTTGACTCTCTATCTGGTTTCCCCTCAGATTAACGTTTACCGTTTACCTATTTTTTTATATTAAAAAAATCACTTTTTTCGCTCTGAATCATATGCAACCGACTATGTAGTATGTAGTATGCATGTCAGATGCCGCTCCCATCCGTCTGCTATAAATACCTATGCAATTAGTATCTTCGACGGGTTTTCAAAGGAAAATGTCGATCATTTATTTTTATAGTGCTTTCCAACTGTCAGCGAATTGCCTGTAATTATGTAAAGGTTTGCGTCCACTGAAGGCGTTTCATGTAGCAATATCAGACCATGTTGTAAAAATCCGACGGCGTAGAAATAAATATTTAAATTCGAAAGGGTATTTTGGGACCGCGGTCCCGGTCCCAAAAGCCTCACAACTCATAATGTATGACTTAGTACTAAAATGACTTCATAAATATTGTGAAAAATTATCTTACAAAGGCACATCTCTCCAGTTTCTAACCGATTCTCTTAGGAAGGTTTCTGTTTTCTGAAGCTGGCGGTGATTATGTCTATATCATTGATATTTTAATCTATGAGCTTTGATGAACAGAATATTTAGACTTTCATCGGCTCATTACATCGGAAGTTCATTTTGATTCTCAAAGTCTCAAACTATCAAACTTATAGCTACGATTATATTCGACTAATATTGCTTCACTAGCGACCGCCTGCGACTCCGTCCCCGTGGATTTCGGTTTCCGCACACATAGTGTCACATAACAGCTTAAAGCCTACGACAAATGAACTATCCAACACAAAAAGATTTTGTCGTTTGGAATCAGTAACAAACAAACGCTTCAGCTTTATTATTTATAGTATAGATGATTCATAGCTGGAAGTGTGCCACTATCTTTACTCGATAGGACATTCGCAACCACACCGGGCGTCTCGAGCCAAACACGGCACGCTTTGAACAAACCGCCGGTTATATCACATGGGTATTTTTACAGCTAGCAAATTTAGACGTTTAGTACGATTTACACTGGTAGAGAATACGAAATGTGTGATTAGAAGTGAAGAAAGTAAAATGAATGACCGTATGGGGATATTGTCAATGGAAGTTGTAGAATTACGTGTTACATCGACTACTAAATACATTTAAAATAAAGTGAGTTGTTATACGAATTCCTAGGTTTAACACATTAATTACCTAGCTCAAAGCTAAGCTTCAAGCTTATAATATGTATGCTAGGGAACAGATGTAGGTACATATTTAAAAAAATTAAAACCCACCTATCCAAGAACCAAGTACAAATCAAGCCATTCACATTATTTGTGTCGTGTGAAGGAAAAAAACTCAACCACTAACGATTTGTCTCGAATGGGAATCAAACCCAGACCACTTCGCTACCTCGCAGCTGAAGGCTTAAGGTGCCTCTGTTGTTTTGCCGTATCCATAAAACTTTTAATATAATTTACTCGTATTTCATTTCCTACTAGACTTGTCTTGCCCATTCATAAATACAATTATTTATTGCCGTAATATTTTATTTATATCAATGGAATTATTTAATGACATTGCTTGTCTATTTATCCAATTATCGCCAAGCTTGATTTTACTGTAGTGATGTAGAATTGTGACATTTATCGATATCGATAGTAGTTTAAGTCAGGTGACTGTTGTCACTGACAAGGTAAAGCGATCTTGTTTCCAATCCACAGGATTTTTGTGTGTTTGTTCGAACACAGATTGTTTTATTTATAATCGCCAATCAGTTGTTGTTTTTTTTTTCATTTTAACTATATGATTGAAACTGTTGCCTTGGGAGACTAATCGGCTAAGGTCTTAATTCTGTACTAACTTTTGCATAAAAAGAGCTTCTCAATCGGAGAGGTCAATATTATAATATCCAGAATAGAATCGAATAGAATAGTACCTATTCATGTCATAAAGCATGAGTATTTTACAATATGGATCTTTCAAAAAGGTGTTACAAAGAATCCTGTGTTGTCGTAACAGATTATCGATATTTTTACTCCATCGTAGTCTGATCAAACATCCCTAAGCCTTGTAATCTAAGTCTTCATATAAGGCGATGCGCATACAATCATCACAAGGTCCCACTTACGTGCCGTACAAGGCACTTACCCGCCTTATAAGGGCACCATATGCTTCCTACAAGATCTTGGATAACACAAAAGACCATTATGGTGGGGACTAATTACTCTGTGATAAAAGAACTGTGAATACAAGGGAGTATACGGATGCTCTTGAAGATAGTAACTTACTTTTTTTTAACCGCAGCTATAGAGATTCCGGCTTTATCCCAATCAAATTCCATCAAAATCCGTTCACTAGTTTCAGCGTGATTGACCGACTAACATCCAAACCAACATACTTCTAAATTTATTATTTCTTATACATTATATTTATGTAACTGCACTATAAACCTTACTCACCAGCAGAAACATAGCGGAACAGTTATGACGCGCTATTTACCTGTGGTCTTTTGTAAAGTGGAGGTCCTCCTCAAAATATTAAATTGGACCTTCTAACCAAATAAGCTCCTCATTTGGTTTGGAATGTCCAATTGAATTTACTTCCCTTGAATAATTTAGCTACACCTTTGAAAATCCAGAGCCAAGACACTCCAATAAGTATTGTTTCGACATAACATCATGCAGTAATAATTCTCGAAAGTTATGCCACCATTATGGAATGGATTCCTATCAAGTGTAAATGAATCAATAGCCCTGTCGAGAATGACGACTGGTGCGTGGGTCGCGTCCGGGAATCAAACCCGCACGCGTGCTTTGACGTCCCCAAGTAGGAGCTTCCTGCATCAGGGTTGCCGCTGGACATTATCGGGAGGCTAAACAATACTTGAATCTTATTGAGTTTCATCTATGACCAAAATGAGCTCTATTTGCAACTCAACGGCAAATTATTTTCACCATAACATCAAATCAAATCAAAAGAAATATTATTTCATTTATTGTTACAATTATTAAGCACCCTTTAGAACTTATTTTTTAAATATTTTTCTCGAAAGAATACCTAAATAAACTTTGGACTTCATTATACAATAAAAAGAATTTAAAAAATCTTTAACTCTGCTTTTTCAATTTCAATTACAATGATATTGATAATTGATAATTGAGATTGATTTTGATTGAGATATTCATTTTTGTAATTCTTTGGCGTAATAACATATCATTAAAATAAATTAAATAACCAAGTACAACAAATTGACATCTTAAACAACGATATTGTGTTTTGAAAGTTTAAAAAAATATTTTTAAACATCACATTAGAAGTGTTGTAGTAAAGATGCAGTATTATTGTTATGTTCACGTACCAACCCTGTGGTCAAGCAAACCCTACTGAACAATGGCTCGTTGTGACCATCTACGGGGTTTGTATACCATGGCTTCGACCATAACTCGAGGCACAACGTTCTTGCGTATGCGCAAGTATACGTCATTAGAGTTTACAAGAAAAAAAGTAAGTCAAAAAATATCAAAAACACAACTTGTCAGAAAGCTCATATCAATAATGTTGATACAATTTTATTTGGAGCCATGCACACGGGTGCAATGTTTCTAAAGTATTAGTTAACATTAAAAACATTTTTAGTAAAAAGTCGCATGTCTAATACACATTAAACCTTATTTTGAAATCACGCTACCTGAAGAATAAATTGTAATTTTAAAGGTTTAAAAGCATACATAGGGACACAAAGCAGCAAGCAAATTCCTTTGGTACTGTGTAGTTAAAATGGATTTCGGTTTCCGTACACAAAGTTTTATTTTTATAGCTTAAGGCCTTTATCGATAAATGGACTATCGAAAACATTTTTTTTAAATACTGTTTAGTTGTTTCTGAGATAAGAGAGTTGAAACAAACAAACAATCAAACAAACTCTGCAGCTTTATTATCTTAGTACAGAGGTACAAAGTTCGCAAAAACGGCCAGTATGAGACAAATAATACTTATCATAGAATCCATCCCATAGCTTGGTCATTAAAACTAGTTTTTAACCATCATTGTTTATCATCGGATTAACGGATCACGATCCGCTGACAATGAACTGGTCAGCTGACATCGACCTTGGTCAGATTATGCAATTTCACCAACTGACAGATCAGCCTACTTATCAGATTATACTCTACCCACCGCCCGTGACTTTACATGTCACGATTACGAGTATCGATTTGTAATCGATGACGATTTGACTTTTAATAATTGATTTATTGAAGTTTGTTGTTAGATTCAGGGCGTGAAAGCTTCTTCTGTAGCATACAAATAATTAAAAAAGAAGAATATTTAATTTATTATTTGGGACTTCAATGAAACTCATAATGTATGCGATGACTGCGCGGGAACTTTTCATTTGTACATTTGGGATCGGGTTACACACACACGAACCCATATTGGAGAAATTAATAACAATATTTATTTCTAATAAAAATAAATAGTTTACAAACGTCACAATTTTCAAAGATTACTGCACTAACCTCATGTATGATGCAAAAACGCTCATCAATCTTGTTATGATTAAAATTTAAAACTATTATCATAGTTATTGAAATCGCGAACTAAGCTTCAAAAAAGCTACTTCGGACTTTGCATCAACAATTCCTATCGCCAAAGCTGACAAATTCTAAATCCATACACAAACTGCATAAATCTTGTTATTGTTATTGAAACAAGTAATTCCGAGATCCGGAACAAGATCGCAAGCAGACCTTGGACGACCGGTTGGTTACACAACCCATTGACAGATTGATAGCCTACATACAGATGCTTGAAGTTCATCGTTAAACGCCGTATGTCATGATCTATCGTAAAACGACGTAAATAGGCTATGGCGGAAATGGACTTGAAAACTTTACGGTTGTCCAATTACATCTTATTTATCTATTATTATTTATATAAACTAGAAAAATCCAAGTTGTCTCAAGTACCGGGCGAAAAATAAACAATACTTACTAAGGAAGTTAACGCTTTTTTTATGGCATAAGGAGACAACCGCACAAGGGTCGCAGATGCGTTGCCTGCCTTTAAGACTCTGGCCAACCAACTGAGCTCTGGCGGCCTTACTCACCAGCGGAAACATAGCACTACAGTTACGAATTGCTACTTCACTGTGAACTTCTGTAAGGTGTAGTTCCTTCCCCGGACAAGCGGCTCATTTGAGTGGAAGTTCCAATAAGCACATTCAAGAGGTAGTTCTTCTAAGCTTAGCCTCTCTTAGAATGCTTTCTGTCTTCTTTGCTGCGATCATACAATACGCAGTAGTAAGTTGAAGCTTACATAAGCTTCAGCTTATGAGACGAGAAACATTTCTCGTATCCTAGGGCAGACAATGACAGTGCAAATATTAACAGCGAAGATATTACAACCCACATATATTCCACTTTACGAGACAGATCATGTGGCGTTTAATATATCGGTCAACGCACTTCGGAAGCCGCTCGTTTAGAAACACAGCTTTGGACATAAAGCAATTGGCCACAACTGCAAAGGGATGTGATTAAAAAGAAAACAATACGTGATTGTTCTTATCTTGTACGGTTTGAATGAGGAACAATATGATTATGTTGTTAGAATCTTTGTGTTGATCTATTCAGTGATTATCACGTTGTCGTTTTTCTTAAAATCTATGTAGTAAGTGTGCAACTTTATGTACTTTGACACAAGTTGCCTTTTGAGAAGTGCCACAATAACATTAAATGTATGTGTGCAGGCGTTTTTTTTATTTTTGTTACTCGATTTCAATGATCAGCATACCGTTTTTGTGCTGCATCCGTTGTCATGGTAACCTTGGCTCTTCTTTTGCTTACCATCAGGCAGAGCGGAGCCAATTTATCGAGACATAGACTATAAAACATCAAACATCGGAACTTCCTGTACATAAGTACCTCATTAAAATGTAGTTATTTATTTTCATATTTTATTTCAAGAATACAGCTCCGAGTCAGTGGCTGAGGATGGAACCGTAAAAGTCGCTAGGATGATGATGTAATTGCAAAAAAGAAACTGTCTTCAGGCATTTGAGGACAATCTTCACCCGACAACTCTTACTTTTCAGATTTATAATGTTGGTAGCCAAAAAGAAGCCTCATTAAAATTCTTCTAAGCTACCTGTCCTCTCCATCATCAGACGTCGGACAATCAAAATATTTTATTTCCTTTCTCCTGAACAATCGGTTGGTGAATTTCGCTCTAACACAAACACAGGACGTTAAGTTCAAGTGGCCATTAACATGTCGATGTTTAATAAACACTGTGATATGTTTGACACAGCGTTGTTAAGCACAGTAGAGCAGCTAAGAAACGTCGAGTCGCGAAGGATAGTCTTTCATTATTAATTAAATTTTCAAAGGAACATGTTGGATCTCTTTGAATACCTCCCATCTTACAGAAAACCACAGTAATGTAGCACTTCGTAACTGTTGTGCTATGTTTCTGCTGGTGAGTAAGGGTCTCCAGAGCTCAGTTGGGGAGGGAATGGGTTTTTAAAGGCAGGCAACGCATCTGCGAACCTTGCACTGTTGTTGATATCCATGGGCAGCGGTTATCACGTACCGTCAGGTGACCCTCTTGTTCGTTTGCCCCTATTTACACCTGTTTTATACAGTTCTAATAATTAACAGGAAATTTAATGGCCTCCAAAACATTGGAGGCCTTTAAATTTCCTGTAAATCCAACAGGAAATACTTTTTTTTGTGTTTCACTTCTTTTGCGATAACAGATCACCTACTCAAAAGCTTTGATTACTAAGACACTGTACGCTTTGCTAGGTATAATATGATTCGTTGGAATTGCTATGTAGTCAAAAGACAGTTCACTGACTTCATTTTATCTGTGGTTCTAGGAACGCAATCGCTTCGTGCCATCTTGTCAGCATTCCTTCCACTTCAATTGATACCTGGGGGCTTGTTATTTCGCTAATCCGCTTCTCAGTATTTTGCAAGATAGGTATATTTGCATCTGGACAGTTTTTCTGCGTAGGCGAGGTGGAGAAACACGCAAAGTACTAGCATATGCAGATTGGTCCTTTTCGATATTTGTACAATCACTTGTGAAGCATAAGTTTTGTATAGAATGAAGGGCAGATGACTTAATTTGACTTGTAGGAAATAATATTTACATAATGTTATAATCTGATTTCTTAGAACATGTCTTTCTCCTAAATATTTCAAGTACTAAAAGAAAAACAAAACAACAACTTTATTAACTAAAATAACCTTTTCTTTTCACCAAAAAAATCATCAAATATGAAATCATGAACATCAATCGATAAATCATAAAACAAAATTAAACTGCTGGCAATAAGTCCGCGCAATTTGTGTTGTGTCTCATTTTGAATACACCAAATTGCTTGTTTAAGTTTAAGGCAATGATTCATGACATCACAAATGAAGAACCTTGGTAAAGGGACATTATTCTTAATAAGAATACGTCTTGTGACTACTCTTGACAATGCCCTTGGCATTCAGCCCACGACATTGCGAAACTAATCAATGGGAGATTAATTAAACTTTTTGTTTGGGCGGCGGTAATTATTTTTTTACTACCAGTTACGAGTCGATTGAAGAAAACTGATTCTAATTGAGTTTTTTCGTTGCTCAATAGTTAATTGAATCGCTTCGTCATCATAGGACTGTTGCAGTCCACTTCTGGACGTAGGCCTTCCAGAGAAGAGGGATATGCCCGGTTGTCATGCCAAGCAGGCGATAGGTGCTTAGTGAATAGTGGAACATTAAGTTCTGAGCCCCAAATGGCTGTAAGCCTTGCTAGCATTCTTCAATCAATTTTCCTGCAATAAACAAAGACGGTTGGTAACCGCACTGTGATGAAAGTAAATTGCTAAAATAAATTCATTGGACTAGCACACTATAGTCCGGTCAATTTAGACATTCGAAGTTACATAAATTCCCACCTAGCTGAAAATCGGTAAGATTGTTTAAAATATCATTAAAAACAAAATTTGAAAGTTCCCCATCTTTCCCCTGTAAGGAAAAAAAAATATTCAAGGTCAAAGGTCCTAAAAAAGAGTTTTTCGCGATTTTCAGCAAAACGGTAAGTTTTATCATAAAAATACCTCAGACAAAATTGTAGATCATAAAATTATCTACAAAAAATGTATTAATACTTTTTTTCTACGAGCCACCGTTTTTGAGATATAACGATTCTAAAAGTTGCAAAAGTTGTAATCGTCTTAATATGCACACGTTTCCTCGCCACCTATGAGGTAGTGTACTCAGCGCAAACAAAAACAAAATTTAATTGAATGTGTTGAAGTTTTTAAAAATAGTAAATCTACTCGACAAGAAATTATTACTAACGGCATTCGCTTTCTTCTTTCTATGTACGGAGCTCCTAAAAAAACTACCTGCTTAGATAAATATAGATATGCATGTTTCGTTAAAAACACCAAAAGTAAAAAAACAAGTACAATTAGCTTGTCTTCCTCCAACCTCAGTTGCTGCTCATCAACATCTTTTTAGGGTATATTACCAAGTTCAAGTGTGGCTTGGTTATCAGCTAGACCCTACAGAGTGGGGTTGGAAGTTGGTCAACAATTTATTAGAACCAGTGCACACTTTACTTCCACCTGCGCCGGAAAAACTGCTGAACTCGATTTTTTGCAAATGCAAAAAGGGATGCAGTGCTAAATGTGGTTGCAAAAAAGTCGGACTGTTCTGTTCTCCGGCATGCACACATTGTCAAGGCCAGTTGTGCTCTAATATTGAATCACCAACAGTAGAGGATTCGTTTGATTCCAACGAGGCAACATGCGATACATCGCTATTAACGCAGTTTTCATGCACTCAGGATGAAGATGAAGAAGAAGAACAAGAACAAGAAGAACAAGAACGAGAAGAACAAGAACAAGACGAACAAGAACAAGAAGATCAAGAAGAAGAATTTGAAAGTTACGACTCGGACGATTAAATTTCTCTTCTTTATTTTTTAACTTAAATTGCTTTTATCTTTTCAATCTCTGCGAATATCCATTATTTTTCAATAGTTTCAAATTAAACAGGATCAAAACTAACCAGTGGAATAGGCCTACTGGGGAAACCACGTTAAACGCGCTGAGTACACTACCTCATAGGTGGCGAGGAAACGTGTGCATATTAAGACGATTACAACTTTTGCAACTTTTAGAATCGTTATATCTCAAAAACGGTGGCTCGTAGAAAAAAAAGTATTAATACATTTTTTGTAGATAATTTTATGATCTACAATTTTGTCTGAGGTATTTTTATGATAAAACTTACCGTTTTGCTGAAAATCGCGAAAAACTCTTTTTTAGGACCTTTGACCTTGAATATTTTTTTTTCCTTACAGGGGAAAGATGGGGAACTTTCAAATTTTGTTTTTAATGATATTTTAAACAATCTTACCGATTTTCAGCTAGGTGGGAATTTATGTAACTTTACTCTCATTTTTTGGTCTAATTTGACCGGATTAACTAATTCCCTAGCCCCAATGTTTATCACACAAGCAATTGGGTATTTGACTGCATACGAAATAAATTATGATATTCCAACATTAAAGATGAAATCAAAAATGAAGCACATTTTTTTATCCCACAGTTACTTTTGAGCTTTTAACAAATTATTACACCTAATTTAAATTATAAGAGTATTGATTTGACAATACACAAATGTGACGTCACAATTTTGTATTCCATACTGTTTTTCCTACAAGTTTACGTTTTTGACATTTAATAAAAGAAGGTGATTTGACCTGTCAGTCAAATACCGGATTGCCCCTAGCGGGATTCGTACCCACGACCTTTGGTTTTGTAGCCAGGATCTCTGACCACTCGACCAACAGACCTGTCATACAGATTAAACACAGAAAATGTCCGTAAGTCGCATCTTACGTCACCCGCGAAAAGAAATAGGGTAGTAACTACTTTTCAAGTCAAGCACATTAGCCCTCGTATGTATATCTGCATAGTTAATCATTGAATGCATGACTATGATGTCTAGCTTAACAAAATTGAAATTCGTCGGATCAAAAAGTCCGTGTTACATCTCGGCAGTTTATACGCGCCGGCACAACAAAAAATACAAGAAATTTAATGTAAATCCAATTGCATAATAAATCAGAAGGAATATTATAAAGCCAGACGTAACAATTGGTACTATTTTTGCCATGTTATTATAGGCTAGTTGCCTCATATCACCATTTATAAAATCACTTTTAATTCGAATATTATTCCGTACAAGGGTCCAAAATATGTAAACTTCATTAAATATAAATATGGGATTGCTGCAAAAATTCAACTTAAACCCGATACATTTTTACTTTTTTTTCTCCTGATTGAAAACACCGTCCGCCATGATTCTACGTCACCAATATTGTAAACAACACAAATTCAAACGACAGTTTCGACAGGTTATTCGTGGTCTTTTATTTAAACGCGTTGATTGTTGTTTATTTCACTACTAAAATATAATACACTTCACATTTATTGAAAACAAACCTGCCCAAAATAGATACTTTGATGGTTGCAAAATGTTTTGCTTCAAATTCTGATTCGCAAATTCTCATCACTTATACTTTAATACACAACTTCTTATTGATGTATTCTTACATTCACGCACGATACAATAGTGGTAATTCATAAATGTATCATGTAATCTCTACGAAGACATGGTTTTAATTCCGATAAACACTTTTTGGTTATGTCATGCGTATTGTTGACAAGAACAGTGACGCCACGGCACAGACAATCATGGCGGACGGCGTTTACGGTAGTATAGTGAAATTAATAATTTCAAATTGAAAATACAGTTGGATAGGTGCTTCAAAAAATTTTCATATTTTTTTTATGTTGTAATATAATCGTAATGAACCGTTCTATCAAATAATAAAAATAGTGGCAACTAGCCTATTATGATGTTTTTGCTTTGGATAACACGTGGATATCAAAACATAAAAATATGTACTATTCATCTAATAAATGTATGGTCTCTTTCGCCACAAAAGTATACTTTTTTTAAGGAATCTATATGACTTCCAATATTAAGACTTCCAAATTGTAATTGTAATTTTCCGGCATTGGAATTCAGCAAATCTTTAAGTTTTAAGTTATTTACAAAAATCAATTGTAAATATCGAGGACAAGGTGTAGCGGAATTTCTATACAAAATAAAACTTTACTTTAGTAATCGAACTTAAACAGAATATCACTTTAAAAATCTTTCGGTACTAAACTGTATATAAAATTTAGTGCGTCTTTGCAATAAAACCAAACTTTTGTTGACTGGCGGTGGTTGTACGCGAGTGCTTTTTAAGATACCAATGTTTTAAAAAAAATATATAATGATTTTTACCTAAGTACTCATGATATTTTGTTGAGATGGTCAGAATAACAGTTTTGTACACACAAGCAAGTACCTAACAATTTTAAATAAACTCGATAACGCGTTATGTATTGTTAAGAAAAGTTTTTAAGTTACCAAAAATCATCAAAACCACCACACCTCGTCATTTATAAAAATATCCGATGAACTTTAGTCTCGTCTCAAGGGGAATCCACTGGCACCGATAGTTTCCTTATGGGCGGTTCAATACCAGCCCTTCAGCCTATATGGTCGTAGGTCGCGTGTCTTCGATGACCTCGGCCGGGAATGGAACCGGCTGACCGCCGAGATAAAAATAAAACAGAATTTCACAGCTGTCATGAGTCAATATGACGAGTTATTTATGGAATAATACTAATCAGTATGTATTACGAAGTACATTCTCTGTAATGTATCGATGTAGTGTCATCCTAGATAGGACTTTTCCTTCTGTTAGTATTTCATGCCTTGTGTGTCTTAAGAACCAACTAGCATATCTACAAAATTCTACGATGTTCGAAAATTTTAGTATTTTTCTATTGGGAAAAATCCAATACAATCCGGAAAACGAAAGCATTTACACCTTGTTGCTCCGGATAGCACGTTAATCCGTTGATCCTGCACCTGATCTCGCTACGATCATGTCAGATTACTGTCCCGATGTATTATGAGAGTGAGGGAATAGGGTGTGCACCTGTGCTTGTTCACGCACTTGTGCTCCAAAATATAGCCTGCGAGCTCGGCTGGTTAGGATTGGGTATTTGACTGCATTTAAAATAATTTATGAAACTCATACATTAAAGAAGAAATTAAAAAAATATCACAAATCATTATGCCACGGTTACAGTTTCGCTTTTAACAAATTATCATAGTTAATCGAAACTTAATAAGTATTGATTTGACAATACTAACTTGTGCGTATTGTGGCGTCATATGCTTGTATTTCATACAGTTTTCCCTACAATGTTGCGTTTTTGACATTTAATAAAAGTCATGTCAGTCAAATACCGGATTGGAATAAAACAATGTTCCACATCTTTCAAATTCCTGTTCCCCCGCAACTGTTGGATTATCGATAGCGAGTTATCGAATTAGATCAATTACTAATTGAATTTCATCACCTGATAAGTTATTTCATCACAATCCTCACACTTGCTCACAGATGTTATCTCCAACCTGTCTTTACCACGATCATCAAAGCTGCGATCGATCAAATAAATGACAATTATTAAAGCTTCACGCCAAGGTTGGGTGTGGGTGGATTGAAGATAATGGTGATACAAATGAAGTATTATAAGCCTTGACGGCTGGTTATATGCAAATACTATGGGTTCTTTTGAATTACAATTTTACAATTTTTTTAATTTTAATTTATGGACACCGGCGATGGATTTGCACAACTCTGAAGATACGTGAAACTCTGAAGATGAATTGCCTTATTAAATGGCATTTTTCTCAATCGTGACACTCTTGACCATCCTAAATGGCATTACGCTGCCCCAATCAAACTATGGAGATGTTTTTCTTCGACAAAAATTTATTAAAATATTTTTCAGTAAAAATGCAATCTTAAACATTTCATTTCTCTTAATGTTTCACATTAGTATCTCATGTAAGAACATAATAAATGTACCTAATCTAAACTTCTCAAGACATTGTTGGAAACATAAAACCATATTAAGTACTACTTAATTCGAGTATTTCTTCGAATAATATACTATTACCACCAATTTCTATCAGGCCAAGGTTTGTAAAGCAATAGTTCGTTAAACTTTGGCGACCCAAATGTTACTCGTATTTCTCAATATTTCTGACTCTTCGAGTTCCCTTAAACGACTATTATTTTAGCTGTAAACAAATAAACTTGGCACAAAATTATCTGCGACACCAATGAAGTGAATATCTGATTGGATCGTGCCGACCTAGATGTTGGAAATTAAACCTTAATATAGTTGTAATAGCGTCATTAAAGAATCGCCATGGTAGTAATATTGTAACCACTGATACAGTTAGGAAAGTCGTGAGATTCCTAAATATTGAATGTTTAAGGTAATGTTCTACTAAGAGCGAATAATTATAGTCTTAATAATTGCCCCAAAGAACTAATAGGTCTTTAAAAATAGTATTCAATGGTCCTTTATTGCTATAGTGGATAAATTAATGTCACAGTAGCCCTTAACTAAGCTCGAAACTTGTACTAAATAATAAAGATCCTTAGCTCGAGCGGGTTTCTAACCCGCGACACTCGGCTGTGTAGCTAAGGTCTCTGACCACTTATGGGCCTGCCATGTCTGTTTAATATAATAACCTAATTCTAAACATCAGAAAAAACTTAAAACAACTACATACTAAAAATAATTCACAAAAACCCACGTGGCGCTTAGTGTGATGTGACGAAAAATATAATCAAACCAATAAATATTCACTGGACTTAATCATTTCAGCATAACTGATACCAACACGTTCAAGATTATACTAGTAATATTCGGTAATCCTCATTATCTATTAGATCCGTTCAGTATCAGTCAATAGCCAAGGATTAAAATACCAGAGGATTTGTAAGTAAGCAAATAAAGTAACACTCGTGTAAACAACGAATTGGTGCAAATTAATTTATAACTTTTATCAGTTGACGTAGAATGTAATCAATTTCTTGAAACTCGAGCAGAAAACAATCAAAATCTATTCAATCATCAAACTATGACATAGTAATCTATAATTTGATGTATCAATTGTTAGCTAAGTTTGGGTTGGTCACACAGATAATTCCGCAATGGTTGCTAAAGGAAAACAATATACCAAATAAAGTTTGAAACAAATAATGGCCTCAATAATGCTGGAACTACCGACACAACTTTTTATATTTTCGTATTATAAATTCACAAGTGCATGCACAAGCACGTGTGCACTACCTATTCCTTTACTCTCATAGCTCGGTGTGACAGCAATCTGACACAATGGTCCAATGTCTTTACATGCTTGCATGCTGCACCTCTGACTTCGAAAATTCTGGAGTTTATTAAAAACTAGCGGCCCGTCACGCGGTTTCACCCGCGTCCCGGGGGAACTACTTCCCGTACCGGGATAAAACATAGCCTATGTTACTCTGGGTGAATGTAGCTTTCCAACAGTGAAAGAATTTTTCAAATCTGCCAAGTAGTTTCGGAGCCTATTCAATTCATACAAACAAACAAACAAAAAATCAAACCTTTCCTCTTTATAATATTTGTATAGATAATGATAGACAACAGGAAAACTCGAAGACATTTCTTTTTAGGTACGAATCTAGAACACACCCTTGGCGCCACCGCCTTAAAGTACGACCAGCACATCCAAAATACTGTTCTGACTCCTACACCCTATCTAGCACAGTTATGGAAATATTACTAACCAAGTATTAGTAACGCATTTCCTCTCGGAAAAAAGGTGTATCACGTTTCCCAAAGCTGACGCAACGTCATTATCTGAAGGTACCTGTGCTTTGCCATCTCCCATATTTGGTCCGGTCAAGCCTAATCTCAAAGATCCGGTTCGCTATCAGTCGAGCGCTGGCCTTACACCGGGCGTCCTTACTCGGAGTTAGCCCGAGCAATGGATTGTGTAATAAGCTGTTAGCGATAAGGGATTGCTAAAGACGACCTTAAGAAGCAACGTGAGTCGAATAAAATAATTAGAATGTATCTAATTGAAGACATATAAACTATTCGGCATGTTGGTTTGTTAAGTGGAAATCGCAGTTAATGCTATAAAATAATTAAATGTTAAATCTTGCAACATTGGCTATGCAGTAAGTGCCATCGAACCCTATTCGAGGCGTTCTAAGCTAAAGTCCAACATCAAAGGACAAAGGAATCATAACTGTTTTGCATTTGGTTGTAAAGATGCCGCATTTTTCATCATAAACCAATTCAATTTCCTGTCGTGTCAACGATGTCGTAAAAAGCAACTAGTGAATTCATTTCAATTGCCAACCCGCCTGCCCAGTCTGGGGACTAGTAAATCTCCCCATTATATAGCTGCATAGCATAGCTTTGTTTCTGCTGGTGAGTAAGGTCATCCGAGCTTAGTTGGGGAGGGTGTGGGGTTTTAAAGGCAAGCACCGCATCTGCGACCTCTGGCAGATGTTGATGTCCATAGACAGTGATGATCACTTACCATCAGTTGACCTTCATGTTAATTTTTCTGCCTTAAACATTAAAAAAATTACATATAAGTCAAAAGCTTGTAACTTGCACCGTCGCCAGACAAGCGGCGCCCACGCAGCCTTCCGACTGAATGTGACAGCTTCTGAACGCTGTGAGCAACTTCCACGCCACAAAAGATTGCCATCTATCGCTCATTTTGTTTTGCACGGGAATTTACTTGTAAGAAAAGATGTCATGCTTTAAATGCGAAGAGGAAAGAAGTCTGCATTTAGTGGGGACCGTAAAGATATTAGAAAATATCTAAGAACATCGCATACTTTGATCTGGATCCGAGGTAAGTAGCTTAAGCTGTGTTTCAAATGGCAGTACTAGTGGTATTATAAACATCACCTCGGGAAAATGGGCACTTTATACTTAAACATGGATGTTAATATAAGTATTTAAGTATGTCTATCCGGTCCTGGCATCCATAGTACAAGCTTCGAGCTTAGTGCGACTCCATCCGCGTGGATTTCGGTTTTCGCACACATAGCTTAAAGCCGTCCTCGTCAACAAACGGACTATCCAATACAAAAATAATTTTTCAATACCAGTATTTCCAGACATTAACGCGTTCACATTTCTTCAGCTTAATAGGTTCAGTATACATAGATAGACTTATTTATTTACCTTTACCAGAACATTCTATCAACGTGTCAAATGCATTTTGCAGTTGATAAGCATCAGGCAGACATGGGAGGCGCCCTTTAGCGTGCGTGATCGAGCAATGAGCGGCCGGATCAACGAGCATTCTAGCTCGGCTCTATTGTGTACGGAACGGACGGGGTTTACTAGCTGTTCTCACTTTCGTAACGCTGGGAGAATTTGATTTCTGGGTAGATTCATTAGAGCTGAATCTCGAAGTCAAATTATTATTTATTCAATTAGGCTTCATAGAGAGGAGGATGAAGGAAAAGGAAAGCGGACCCTGGACTCCAAGGCAATGGCCGAGGATGCGACCGGGACAAGCGCTAGGATGATGATGAGGCTTCATAGAAGCACTTACGAATCGTCAATCGTCAATTACTGTCGAGGCGAATGAACGAGAAATTCGGCAGTTGCTCTTTTAATTTTCGTTCAATTACTGGGTCATGCAGTCTTTTGTTAGTATTAAATTAAAATCTTAATTTATTATGAACTGGTTGCGTCCTAGCCGACCAGTCCCCAAAGGTGGCAACTGATCACGAATATCAAAATATACTGAGCAAAATAAAAAATATTCGAATGTCAAACAACACAGGCAAACTCGAACTCATCTCACTCATACCTTTAATGACATATCGTTTGAAATACCTAGTAAGGGTCTGCTGGGTAAGACAGATCTGCATAGATAATCATGTCAAAAGCGGGGGAGAGCTCGCCTTGACTCGTCACAGTTGCCAATGCGACTGCCGATCTCACTGATGATAATTATGATACGGTTTTAATGGTGATGGATTGTATTGTACTTTGTATTTTTGGAAACATGAATACGATTGAGTTGGGAAGAGAGACTGAATGGAGAGTTAGAGAATGGTCAAAAAGAGATGGTCCTGGAGATGGTATCTATACTTATAATAAATCTGTAGGGAGGTCAATTCTGTACATTAAATATTTTTCCAAAATAACTATCAGGGGGTGTTTAGTGATCGATACTGATACCAAAAATGCAATCAGTAAAATTTTTGTCCTTATAGAAACAAAAACTACTTGACGGATTTTTACGAAACTTGGTACCATTATTCTTCATACTCCTGGGCATATTATAGGATACTTTTCATCACGCTACAATCAACAGGAGTAGCGTAGTGAAGGGAAATGTGGGGAAAACGGGAGAATTTACTCCATTTCTTAAGCTTCAGTCACGTGTGCAGCCTTAATGGTTAAAGTCACATAGAAATCATGTATGACGGAATTATACTACATAAAATTGCCTAAAAAATATCCCCCAACAGCATATGTCTATCTTTTATGGTTGATTCACAATAACACGTGCAACTCAAGATCCAAATTGGTTTGAACGCGCTAAGCTCAGGAACTACTGGTTCGAATTGACAAAACATTTTGTGTTGGATAGTTCACTTACCACTTACAATTTGTCGAGGTAGGCTTTAAGCTATTGTATATTCCTTTATTTTATCATTGTAAATTATTGTGCTAGCGAACTATTTAGTTTTAAAATGTGCCGATAGATGGCGCACCTCGCTAGAGGCGCGGCCGCGGATCTGAATCGCGGTGAACAGATGATTTCTCAAATGTATAATCTCTCCAGATTATTGTTAATAATGATAGGCGTTTCCGTCACTTAATTTGACTAATATTTCTATCCTGAGTAATTTGTCCCATAAAAGTGTACAAGTTGACTGCATGCATATAGACCGAGACCGTTGTTTTATTCAGCTTCAGCTATTATTAGTAAGACTGTGTGCGGAAATCGTAACCCACGCGGACGGAGTCGCTGGCGGCCGCTAGTCTACAATAAATAAATCTATGCTATTGCCTTATGCTTTTACTAGTTAAGTACGAGAGACTTCCAAATAAAAACAAGTACAAATCGGATATTCCCCTCTATGCTACTGTAAGTTGCCTTTTTGTACAGGTATGTGCTGATAACAGCATGATGTAGGCATTAGAACACAAACATTCTATTTTTTTTTTTTATGGCAGAGGCGGCAAACGAGCTAGCGGGTTGCCTGATAGTGAGCAATCACCGCCGCCCATAAACATCCGCGACACCAGAGGTATCGCTGATGTGTTGCCGGCCTTAACCCCATACCCTCCCCAACTAAGCTCTGGCAACCTTACTCACCAGCAGAAACATAGCACAACAGTTACGAAATGCTACTTCACTGCGGTCTTCTGTAAGGTGGAGGTACTTCCCCAGACGAGCGGCTCATTCGAGTGGAATTTCCACAAAGCTCTACCTCTCTTAAATTCTAGCAGCTAGCTGTCCAGAATATGAAGAAGATCATCTAACTTCATTCTGTCACGATGTTAATTCGGTATTTGATTATAAACGAACATACCGATCCGTCGCAAAATATCCAGTTCTCCATATTATATTTGCATATTATTAAAAAGGACGAAAAACTCATAAAAATCGCTTTAGGCGGACCAGATCTTAATTATTCTTATTAATCTTATAATTTACTAGCGGCCGCCCGCGACTCCGTCCGCGTGGTTTCCGGTTTCCGCAAACGTAGGTATATACTATACCTATAAAGTTCCATACAAACATTAATCCCCTTTTTTATCCCCTTGGGGTGGAACATATAAAAATCCTTTCTAAGGGGATCTTTATGTCATAGTTGCTTTATGCATGCCAAGTCCCAGCCCAATCGGTTTAAAATTGACAACGTTTCATACAAATATTAATCCCCTTTTTCATCCCCTTAGGGTGGAACATATAAAAATCCATTCTAAGGGGATATTTATGTCATAGCAGCTTCATGCATGCCAAGTCCCAGCCCTATCGGTTAAAAATTGACAAAGTTTCATACAAACATTAATCCCCTTTTTCATCCCCTTGGGGTGGAACATATAAAAATCCTTTCTAAAGGGATATTTATGTCATAGTAGCTTCATGCATGCCAAGTCCCAGCCCGATCGGTTTAAAATTGACAAAGTTTCATACAAACATTAATCCCCTTTTTCATCCCCTTGGGATAAAATAATAGATATAAACTATAGCCTATAACCTTGCTCGCCAAATACACTATCCAACACAAAAATAATTTTTCAAATCGGACCAGTAGTTCCTGAGATTAGCGCGTTCAAACAAACAAACAAACAAACAAACAAACAAACTCTTCAGCTTTATATATTAGTATAGATTGGTGACATATTTGGAGCCGTTAAAATGGGATATCATAACACTTAAACAAGATGTCAAGTTCATAATTATACCGTTAATTTATTATGTGAAAGAAGGCAGGTAAGAAATTAATTAGATTATCAAACAGAAATATGGTTAACAGAAAGTTTTGACAAAGAAATTAACTTGAAAAATGTTAAAACCAAGTCGTTATTGTTAAAGAAACAAAGCTTCACTAAAACAATACTTGGCCAGTGAAGGGTTTGTTAGTTTGTTTGTTAGAACGCGCTAAACTTAATTTTCAATTTGAACCAGTAGTTCGTGAGATAAGCGCGTTCAAACGTACAGACTCTACAGCTTTACTATATGATATCAATTCGATCCTTCACAAAATATACTTCATAAGTCATACCTTCAATTCCCAAACTTGTATCGATTCATCATTGGAAGATTGTATCATTTGCATCGTCAAATTGTTTAGGTTTGGCGAGACCCGATACCGCTCTATGAATAACAATATGACATTTCAATAAGGAATCTGACGCACACCCACGTATTTGTGGTATGCTTTATAATATTGCGGTTGCTTGTTCCTCTTTGTTAAGTTGGATGGCAGGTTGTATTATTATATTTTGTTTTTGCTCCTTGATAGAGGCTTGTAAGAAGAATTAATGGCAATTAAGTGTGTGACTTTTATTGTAAAAATGATTCAACATAACGTTTCTATTAAATCAATCGATGTAATAGAAACGTTATAAGTAAAGCGTATTAAAGTATTCCATCATTTGAAATCATGTTTCCCGGTTTGTGATCGACTAACCGACACAAATTAGCGTATCGATCGAATTTGATATTTATTTATTATCGAACCCAGGACCTCAACCACCGCCTGTTACTTAAACCACTAGACCGTTAATGTAATCATGATGACTTTAAGGGCTTATCATTAAACCTTCAGTGTCAGGATTGTCTCATGTCAGGATGAAGCATCAATTAGCTTGAGGTAAAACTGCTATACCTAAGTTACTCAAAAAGTAACTTTAAATTGACTTGCCAACTCAGGACAAACTATACATACTACAATCTTTGTTTTATATATTAATATATATCAGAGGTAGTATAAAACAAAGTGTAACTAAAATTGTTGTTAAATAAAACTTAAAAATGATCATAAGTTGAAATATGGCAATCTATGTTGGACCTCCACGTGTAAATCAGGTTTAATGCGAAATATCCTCAGGATAAATATTTACAATCCAATTATCGGTAGGTCATTAATAATGTTGACACTGGCGATTATTTAAGTATTCAAAACGACAGGTGCTATATGCAAATGACCTTTTTCATCGCCCATTTTAATATACTTTTCTTCGAACCAGACCAGATTAAAATTAAAACTAGATTTGAACTAAAACCTGATGTAAAAAGGACGGTTAGCTTAAAATAATCTAGTAAAAAACTCATGTTGTAAAAACCAAGATTAGCAAATGTGACTTGTTTGGAATTCGGTCATTACGTAATATTTATGTATGTTCGCGCTTTTGGGTAGAATTTCTCTCGAGTTATTTAAAATTAATGGGTATAATGCGGTAAATGAGCATGACGAAATATTATACGCACGCTATAGCAGTCATAAAATTGATTTGGTGGAGATAATACGACAAGAAACTTGCAAAGAAGATCCTAACAGTTTCATAGGGCCAATTGCAAAATGGTTGAGCGAAAAGTATTGGGAGAATACTTTAAAATAAAATAAATAATTGAGTGGGGTGCTTTAAGTACACCCAATAATTTAAGATATTACATATTTTTTACCATCGGCCGCTCGCGACTCCATCCGCGTGGATTTCGTTTTCCAATTAAAGCCTTCTTTGTCAAATGGACTATCCAATACAAAAATATATTTTTTCAAATCGAAACAGTAGTTCCTGAGATTAGCGCGTTCAAACAAACACTTCACCTTATTTATAAGGGTATAGATTTCCATAGTAATTTATGACATACCTACTACATAAATTGTGTTTCGATTAATAATGTACCAGGTGTTTACACAAGCCAACAAGACAAGTTTATTTTCATCTATTTTTAAATCTGTATAATCTGATTGAATATTCCTAAGTATTTATCGACATAGCTCACCGGCTAAGATGGCTTGCTGAGCTGGATCCAAATAGCTAAGGAACAGCCGAAGCAGTGAGCGAATAGTAGAGGCGTTTGACCAACAGTAGTCTGCTAGAGACTGATGATGATGATAGTGTTGATAAAAGAGTTGGTGTTGGTGGTGATAACGGTGGTGATAATAAAGATCACAATGAAGATGACAATGAAGTGCTAACCCCTCGTGTTGTCCACAGAGTCATGGAGAGCCGGGTGGGCCTGGACTACATAGTCGAGCACGCGGAGTATGCGGGCAAGCTCGCGGCCGCGCTCACCTCGCCAGCAGCACCGGTCAAGAAACAGGTTAGTATCGCTAAGTTTGTCAAATGAAACAAATATACCCTTAAAACCCTTTAATTCAATTAAACAGTTAATTACGAGCATACGGTCTTACAATCAGCCAGGTACGCAGAATATATTATAGTGCACAGAGTTAATAAAGGTAATTATAAAAATTTGATTATAACCCCCCATCCAAAGGGTAAGCCTTTTTACCTTTACTTCACTAGTGGATTTACAGGCTGATATTGATAGTGAGTCTCTCAAACACCACTTTATTTATTAACATTATGTTATAAATCTAGCGAAACATACGCATGGAATATCCCTACTTTAATTATAATATTCTTGGACGATCGCCCTAAGTTTATTTCTATTTTTTCCCCAAGTAAAGAAATGTCCCATAATATAACACGCGAGACGGATTTTTTTAAGGTAAAAATTTAAACTGTCAATATTTGCTAACTAAATTCCCAAATGCTAATTATTATAAGTTACACTACTTAATAGTTCTCATCTCAAAGCATTAGATTAAGCCATAGAAGAGGCAGAGCTACGTCATTCAGGTCGAAGTTATTTATGTCCTAAGCCTCTTTACACATTACTCATAATTTACGCAATCTCTTTATATATGTATTCATAACTTTAATTCTTCTCGTTACCACCATTTTAGCAATAATCATCAGCAGTAAATTTAGAACGCAATTATACTAATGAAGTGATTATAATTTATATTGAAGGGGTTTACTATCAACATCCTTTAGCATTGCTGAGCTCACAAAATCATCGAGGCTTCTTGAATTTTTTAAATAGGTTCATTAACTTTATTGAGGATTTAGGTGAAGTGTAATAAGTAAGTCTTTCGTCAAACGAGCTTCATGATAGCTATTAAAAGTTTAATGGGGTTTTTGATTTACAACTTTTATTAAAAATCATAAAATTAGAGACGTCACCTGTTAAAGAGCAACTGTCGAGTTTCTTGCCGATTCTTCTCAGCAGAAACTGCCTACCAAATCGGTGGTGGAGTCTTTATTTTTGTACATTTTGTTTTGACGATTCATAAGTCCTTAGATGAAGCACCACTGAATAAAGGATATTTTGAGTCCGAGTTTGACTATTGTTACAACAATTGTAATGAATAACTTCATAATCAGATTTTGTCATATCATTTGGTGTTCCCTAGGTAGATGTTTGATCTAGTTGTCAAGGTCTTCTATGATATATCCCGCACCGGACAAACATTTGTGTGCATGAATATGTATGTTTGTTCTGGTCTGGGTGTAATATTATTTATCTATTTAAGTATATTGTAATACCACTGTTGATTCTGATCTCATTAATATTTGACGGGCCCGTTGGTCTAGTGGTCAGGAATACTGGCTACAAATGCAAGGGTTCGAATCCCGCTAGGGGCAAATGTTTAAGTGATGAACACTGTCATTTGTACTCGAGTCATGGATGTTTACAAAATTATTTAAGTATATCTATCCGTTCCCTAGCTTCCATACTTAAAGCTTCGAGCTTAGTTTGAGGCTAGGGCAATTGGTGTGTTAGTCTAAGGAATGTATGTATGTATGTATCTAGGTACTCAATGTGTGTGATGTGTCTTTATTTATTGTATTTATATGTTTGCTGCAGGTTTTCGAGTTGCTGTCTGCGTTATGCGTCTACAACGCGGACGGCTACGCTCGAGCCGTCGACACTCTCGACCGGTACAAGGTATATAACATTATATTATTATGTAGGTACTAGTGACCGCCCGCGACTTCGTTCACATGGTATCTCGGTTTTCGCACATAAAGTGTTATATTTTCCAACACAAAAAGGCTTTTTCAATTCGCACCAGTAGGTCCCGAGATTAGCGCGTTCAAACAAACAAATAATCAAACAACAATCTCTTCAGCTTTATTATATCATAGCGGCCCGTCACGCGGTTTCACCCGCGTCCCGGGGGAACTACTTCCCGTACCAGGATAAAATATAGCCTATGTTACTCTGGGTGAATGTAGCTTTCCAACAGTGAAAGAATTTTTCAAATCTGCCAAGTAGTTTCGGAGCCTATTCAATTCATACAAACAAACAAAAAATCAAACCTTTCCTCTTTATAATATTAGTATAGATTAGATATTGATTGTTTAAACAAACATCTTGAAGTACTTGCCACTTAACTTACTTCTAACTTCTCTTAATTTAGGAAGGTGTAGGTGACAACGGCTTAAAGTTTGACATTTACAATACATTTTTAAGAGACATTTACTTTAAACGAGGATATATTTTTATCATCAGTACAGTCTCATGGATTTCGCTAATCTTAATCACAAATGATGATGATGCTTAAGATGAGACTTTTTTGGCAACTTCTTGGTGTTTTTTGCTTGTTGCTTGTACATCAACTTTGTACAAAGCTTTGTTTCGTCATGACCTGGCAGAAACTAAACCGATATTTCCCTTTTGTATTGCAAAGAACTGACAATCAATTTGGAGGCGTAAACGAATGTCAATGTTATGATGGTAATAAAGGTATTGTCAATCGATAGATTACAACATGGGGCCCATGTCAGAACTACCATGTCTCATAAGTATGTGGTGCTGTCAAACATTTTTTGACGAAGGAAGACATTTATATGTCATGTGTTATTGGACATATCGTGCAAGCACAAATTAGACTACTAATCGAAATTTTGTGACTCAATTTTTCCAATCGCGGTTTGGCATATCCTGAATCAGTGAATCCTGGGCCGAATGGCCCAGGATTCACTTATGCCAGGATTATGCCACTTATGTCAGGATGGAAGTTAGTGTTTTCTGCGCCACTATCAGACTTACACAAAAGTGTCGGAATTTGTTATTATTATTTGACTTTTTAGCCACTAAAAACGGTAGCTTAAAGAACATTCACATCTGCCAAAAACCAGATAGTCCGGTAATTATAGATTATACTAGCGGCCGCCCGCGACTTCGTCCGCGTGGATGTCGGTTTTCATTATACGAATGTTTTTTCCCGCTAACTCCCGTTCCCGTGGGAATTTTGCAATATCCTTTTGCAACTAAGCATCAAGTTTACTAAGGGACCTGCATGCCAAATTTCAAGCGTCTAACTCAAGTAGTTTAGATTTTCCATACAAACTTCCACCCCCTTATTTCGGGGAAGTGGGGGGTTGGAATGGGTCAAAAAGTAGCCTATGTTCTGTCTCAGGGTCTAAAGATTGTCTGTACCAAAGAACAACGCCCAAAATAGCTCTGGCGTGTATCGTGATGTGAACTATACCAAAAAAAAGTAGATTTTTTTCTTAGTTAATTATCATCAAAAATATTTTTTTATACAAGCTGGATAAAAAAACGCGATTTTATGTATTTTTGCCCAAAACGACGTTCCAATGCTAAAAAATATGACTCTGAAGTAAACACATAGACAAACTATGTCCCGTTTCACAGATTATGAATAACACGTTCGGTCTAAAGTCGTGAATAAAAGTTAAAAATAATTTTGAATTAGGTTTCTAGCTTTACATTATAAATTAATCTGCTATTTTATTTTAATTACAATCAACTATTGAGATAAAAATAAGTAAAGAGTTCAAATGCTACGTGAATAAGTACGTAGAAAGGAACTGTTTTAAAAAGACGAGACAAACTGTCATTGTCAATTTGTCATTTGTTTGTTTGACCTTGGCTTCTGTCGTAATGCCTACTATAATAGCTCGATTATTTTAAGATAATTTCATTTCGCACCTTCTTATACGGAAGTTATGATCATTTATTTTAATATAAATCATCATGTAATGTTCCATTAGAGTAATACTACAATTTATTGTTTGTGAAGTTTGAATAGATGGCCGGCTGACATAACCTCATCACTTATTTAAAATAATATGTTTTCCGGGACCCTTCTTGGGAATCTTCTTAATAGAAAGCTTTTTATTTTATTGATACCAACGATGATTGTTTACAACAATAATTAGATTAATACATGTGTTTCCGTTAAAAAGTTTTCTTGTATGGGGCTATGGACATTGTTCTTTCATCAAAATCGGTTGCGAGGTTTAAGCGGGAAAGCGTAACAGACAGACAGACAGACAGACAGACAGACAGACAGACAGAGTTACTTTCGCATTTATAATATTAGTTGGGATTAGTTGGGATGAAAAAATGAAAAACCTAAATTCTCTAAAATACATTTCCAACTACTTTTACCTTACTTAACATGTTAGGTGTTGTCTAAAATACCAAAGTGATGACTCAAATTGGAATGTCTTAAAAAAAATTTTTTTCCTTCATTCTTTCCTCAACATGTTCTTCCCCTTCCAGAGCATCAAAGGCGAGAGGTACCGCCTCAGCGTGGTGGTGGAGGAGCTGAAGTCAGCAGCCACGGTGGACTACAAGACCGCGTTGGTGGCCTTCATTAACTGCATCATCATCTCCGCACCGCGCCTGCCTGACAGGATCCGCGTGAGGAACGAGTTCATTGGTGAGGGAATCGCTGGAATTAACTAGACTGTGGTTTAATAAGAGAGGTAGATCCGCCCGGATTGCAAGAGGCGCTGGGTTCGAGTCACGCCTGAGTCAACTGAGATCGGACGATCGGATTTTTCTTTGTTTATAGTTTTTTAGTTTAATAAATAGGTATAAATAATACTAAGCATGAAAAAAATGCTTAAAATAAATATACAAAAGAGAGGTAGAGCTTTGTAAACACCCATTCGATTGAGACGCTCGTCTGGGAAAGTGCTCCACTTTACAGAAGATCACAGTGAAGTAGCACTTCGTAAATGTAGTGCTATGTTTTTGCTGGGAGTAAGTGCGCGAGAGCTCAGTTGGGGAGGGTATAGGGTTTTTAAAGCAGACAACGCATCTGCGACCCTTGTACGGTTGTTGAATCAGGTGACCTTCTCGTTTGTTTACCTTTTTTTTTTTTTTTTTTTTTTTTTTTTTTTTTTTTTTTTTTTTTTTTTTTTTTTTTTTTTTTTTTTGGAGGGGAATGCTTTGACGCACCATGTCGCCGCGGGCTAGCTAAGCCCGCGACCGTGTGTGGGGCTCGGGCGCACAAAATAAGCGCCCACTACCCACTAAACCCCTCCAGTTTCCCCTTTTGCTCGCATCAGGACGGGTCGCTGCCAGCCGCCAAGTGGGCGGCTTATGTTCGACCCGTCCTTCGAGCGCCCCGACCTGATGCGGTAGGCCGGGGCTGGCGCCTAGGGAGGACCACCCGGGAAACTAGGTGGTCCCCAGACATGGCTCGGGTGACCTAGTGCAATGCGCGGGTTAGGGAGCTACCCCCCCGCGCAGGTCACCCTACACAGGCCTAGAGGAGACGCAGGTGAGCGCGCCTCCTCCGGCCCGGCCGTCTACGCCGGAGCGGAGCGGAAGAAGGATCCTCCTCCCGCTCGCGCTCCTTTGCCTCCTTCTGCGAGATGACTTGTTCGCAGAAGGAGGCGGCCGCCTCCCACGCTCGTCGACTGGCGACCATGGCTTGCACCAAGGTCGGCAGCGAGAGGTGACCACCGCCTAGCGCCGCGATCAGTTCGCGGCGCTCGTGTCGCCAGGCCGGGCACTCCTCGAGGGTGTGCTCGGCCGTGTCGTCGGGAGCGCCGCAGTGATGACACAGCGGCAACTCCTCCCTACGGGCGACACGGTACAGGTAGTGACCGAAACACCCATGTCCGGTCAGTACCTGCACCAGGCGGTAGGTGAGGCAGCCGTGCCGGCGCTCCACCCACTCCCTCAACACCGGACGAATCGCGTCGATCGTCCGGTGGCCGGCACTCGGGGCTCGGAGAGCCTCCGCCCACGTGGCTAGGGCCTCCTCCCTAGCCTGGGCACGACCCAGCGCCACCTCCTCCAAGCTGGGCCGCTCCCCTCGAAGTCTCGCCGCGACCCGAACCCGATGCACGTGGGACAGAACCACGGCATCAAGTTCCCACGGGGTGGTGCCTGCCAGAACGCAGGCGGCCCCGTGGCTGACCGTGCGATAGGCTCGCACGGCCCGGGTCGCGATGACCCTCTGCGGTTGGCGCAAGAGGGCCTTGAGCGAGGGGGAGAGGCTCTCCGCCCACACAGGGGCTCCATAGAGTGCCATCGACCTGACCACCATATGGTACAGGCGACGGCACTTCCACCCTGGTCCCCCCGTATTCGGGAGGACCCGTCCGAGAGCTGCCGCGGCGGCGCACAGCCTTGGAGCGAGGAGCTTGAAATGCTCCTCGAAACTCCAGCGGGGGTCGAGTGTCAGGCCGAGGTATTTTAGATGCGCCTCGACCGGGACGTCGACCCCTTCTATTCGGACGTGGAGCCCCTGCGGGATCCTGCGTCTTGGGGCGCGGAAAGGCATGGCCTTGGTTTTTTCTAAGGCCACACGCAACCCCAACCTGCGGATACGCCGGACGACTGTTGTTGTGTCGTCCGACGCGAGTTGGACCGCATCGTCCCAACTCCTCGCTCTCGCCGCGACAAGGGTGTCGTCCGCAAAGCAGATGACATCCGTGCCAGGCGAGAGGGATCCGCGCAGGACCCAGTCGTACCCCAGGTTCCAAAGGAGGGGACCGAGTACGGAGCCCTGGGGTACGCCCGCCGCCATAGGCCACCGCTGGACGCGGCCCTCCGCATCCTCGTACAGGACCACCCGATTGCGCAGGTAGTCACTGACGATGGCGCGGAGGTAGAGGGGCACCCGGTGATAATCGAGCGCCGCCTCTATGCACTCGTAGGGGAGGCTGTTGAATGCGTTCGCGATGTCAAGAGACACCGCGACAACAACCTCCCGCCGTGCTGTGGCCGCCTCGGTCCATTCTTTCAGGCGGCCAACCGCGTCCATAGTGGACCTACCGGTCCGGAAGCCGTACTGGCACTCGGCCAGGTTTGGCCCCGGACCCCCCAGGTGCTCCTGGATCCGGGAGGCGAGGATCTTCTCGAAAAACTTCCCCGCCTCGTCCAGGAGCACGATCGGCCGATAGCCGGACGGGCTGTCGGCGGGGCGGTTGCTCTTACGTAGCAAGACGAGCCGCCCCGCCTTCCACCGGCTTGGGAAGCGGCACGCGGCGATGCTGGTATCCAGCACCGCGCGAAACCGCTCCTCCAGGGGCCCCATCGCAAGGGCCAGAACCTTCGACGGGACCCCGTCCGGCCCCGGCGCCTTCTTCTTCAACCGGAGCCGAAACTTCCCGGCCTCGAACTCTTCGTCCGAGACCGGGGGCCCGTCTGCCCACGACGCTGGACTATCCCCCCCAGCCGACATTTCTGGAGGGGTGAAGGGTCCCGGATTTGGAAATAGGGTTTCCATGACCCTTCCCAACAACGCGGGCTCCATAGCGGAGGTGGGGGGAGCCGCGTTGGCAAACTTCCCCCGCACGGCCCTATATGGCCGCCCCCAGGGGTCGCGCTCGAGGAGTGCTAGATACTCCTCCTCGGCGACCCCTTTGGCCCTGCTTATTTCCTTGCGCAGGGCCCTCTGTGCTTCTCTGTAGGCCCGGCGGAGCTGTTCTTCCTCGCCGGGCTCACGATGTCTACGCCTCCGACACCGCTGGAGGGCGGTGCGGGCGTCTAGGCTGGCGGCGCGCAGGTCCGACACCTCCTGCGTCCACCAATATAACGCCTTCCTACGGGGATGCGGCCTCGACTTTGGCATGGCGGCCTGGCAGACGACTTTCATGTCGTCCGCAAAGAGCTCCGCCATGCCATCCGCATCCCCCACCACGTCGGCGGGTGGCTCCGCCCAAGATCTGACGATGGCCGCCTCTTTGGCGACCTCAGGGCGGAGCTGCGGGAGCGACCACCTCACGAACGCCGAGGGAGCTCCCGCCTCGGGGCCCAGTCGGACAGGGGCTCCGGGACCACCCACGGAGACGCCGAACCGAATGTAGCGGTGGTCCGACAACGACTCCGCGTCGGTCACCACCCGCCAGCCGTCAACCCGCGCCGCCAGTTGTGAGGTGGCCAGGGTTACATCCACTATGGAGTCCCCATTCCACCTCACACACGTCGCGGTGTTCCCCCTATTAAGGACCTGCAGTCCCAGGCTTTCTGCCCAGGACAGCAGGTCCCTCCCAACTGGGGTGCTCGCCCGACACCCCCACGCCGTGTGTTTGGCGTTTAGGTCGCCCCCAAACAGAACCGGGTGGGGAGCCGCCCGCAGCACGACCCCTTCAACCGCACTCAAGAAGGACTGGAATTCCGCCCGAGTGCGGTTGGGAGAGAAGTAGTTGGCGACTACAACAACGCCGCCCCACCCGACCGCCACGTAGCCCTGGCCTCTTTCTCGTAAGACCAGGGGGGGTGCCGTATTAGAGGCCACCCCTACTACCGCCGCCGTCCCGTCAGCAGAGCCAAACCACCGGGGCGAAACCGGGATATGGTGAGGCTCTGCGACGAGGGCTAGGTCCGCCCCCCACTCCGCCATTGTCTGCAGCAAGAGATCCTGCGACGCGGCGGAGTGGTTGACGTTGCCCTGTAATATTTCCCCGATGGACCTTCTAAGCATTTGAGGTTTCCATCGGGGTGACTGCTTGCGTTGCGGCGGCGGCGACGGCGACGGTTGTCAGCGGCGACGACGGCGCGGGGCTCAAGGCGGGTGCGGCGCGGCCCTTCACGGGCGGCGAGGCACAGTTTGGGCCCGCCATTCTGTGGGCTGAGGAAAGGCCCCTGTCGGCGCACACGGCGCACTTGAACGGCGCCGTGCACGTCTTTCCTTGATGCCCCTCCTTGCCGCAGCGGTAACATAGGCCACTGCGGTCCTTTTTGGAGGGGCAGAGCGCCGCCGTGTGCCCCTTCTCCAGGCACCGGTGGCAGCGCATTGGCCGCTGCTCCAGTGCCCGCACTGACGCGGAGCACCACCCGACCGTGAGGCGACCCTCTGCGATTTTCGAGATCGCCTCCACCGGGCAAGAGACCACGACGGAGCCCATTCGCATGGACCCCGCCGCTATTGCTCCCACCCTAAAACAATCGGGGCTGCACCCGGCTTTAGTTGCCAGGGCCCCTTTCAATTCGTCCGCCGAGACCGAGTCGTCCAAGCCGGAGACCCTGACGTCTCCAGTCTTGGTCGGGCGGCGGACAATCGCCTCCTCGCCTAACACCTCGCCGATTTTTGCGGCGAGGAGGTCGGCCTGGGAGGCGGTGGCCTCCTTGGGAAGTTCCATTACGCAGGCCCCCGTCATGGACCTGCGGAACTTCCCGGGGCCGATGCCAATTTCAGTCAAACTGACACCGGCCTTTGCTTTAGAGAGGGCCTGTTGGTAGGTAGCCCCCTTCTCCACCGCCTCCGGCTTTAAAGTCAGCACCACCGCCAGTGTTTTTGGCGGCTTCGGCAACTTCGGACCCGCTTTCTTCTTGGGTTGAGGGGTAGGCTTCTTGGCTTTCTTCCCCTTCTTCTTCTTCGTGGCAACTACAGTCCAGCCCTCCTCGGACTGGGGCTGGATTGTTGCCGACGGTGCAGCTGTCCCGGTTTGGGGAGCCATCGACTTCTTCTTGGCCGCCTTTCTAGGCTGGGCTTGTTTCGGCATGTTGGCCGCCGGCGCCAACGTGGTGGGAGCGGTCGGTGCCGACGACTTGCTGCCGCCAGCTACCGAGGCCCAAGATGGACCGGCACTAGAGGGGCCGGCCTTAGAGGGGCCGGGTGCCGAGGGCTGCGGCTTGGCCTTGGGAGGGGCAGAACCCGCCTTTTTGGCCGTCGCCGCAAGGGGCGGACGCGCGCCGGCGCCAGGTGGCAGCGCCTGGCCCTCAATGCGGGCCGCGATCATATTGCCGCAGGTCTCCACCAAAGACCTGCGGAGCTCGTCCAGCATACTCCTTAGCGAGCTCGCCTCGGGGACCTCCTCTGTTTCCGCCTCAGGTTGAGGTGGAGGGGAGTTCCTCTGTGAGAACTCCCTGCTGTATGACCTAACCTCGGTCTTCAGCGCCTCCACCTCCTCACGCAATTGCTTGTTTGCGGCCTCGAGGCGCCGGATCTTTTCGTTCTCCTTTCCGGAGAACACAACGTCCAGCGCCTCTTTGAGCCAGGCCGCGCAATCATTGAGCTCCTTGACATATTCCCCTTTCAGATTGCCGGCCGTGGCGGCAAGGCGGAACACCCTTGCCACCCTCTGACCTGCTAAGGCCTTCATCTCGGCCGTCGTCACTTCGTCCGGCCTACGCGGGTCGAGCTCCAGTTCGACGTCGGCGGTTTTGGCCGCAGACCCTGCCTTCTTGGCCGCAGCCCCTACCTTCTTGGCCGCCTTTTTGGTGGCGGCTTTCTTGGACTGAGCCAATTCTTCAACCGCCTCCGTTTCACGCAGCATTGCCGCTGTGCGTGAAACTCCCGATGCGCGTGCCTTACCTCTACGAGCCGTCGACACTTTGGGGGTCAGCACCGTTACGTCGGTATCTGACTCCTCCACATCTTCCCAAAACTTTGAGGGGGGCCTCTTGCGAGAACCGCTCCTACGTGGGTATCGTCCATCCACGCCCATAACGGACGATGCAGGGGTGAGCATTGGAGTACCCACTTCCAGCGCATCTTGCTCCTCAGGCTGCGTCGACACTATCGACGCTACCGACGCGGGTTGGCACAACTGCGCCGCCTCAGAAGGCGACACAACTTCCAACTCCGACTCCGGCCCAACTCCGACCTTCCGTACAGTTCGTACGTCTATCTCGCATTGCTCCGCTTCAGAGCACTCCGCTTGATTATCTGCCGACATATCGTCAGTAAACAATCTCTGCTTTTCTTTCGCACCTGCCACCGCGGATCTCCCGCACTTCACGTCTTTTTGGTTTTTAATATTGATTGTACTCATATTGGTTCCCACGAGAATGGGGGAAAGGAAAGTCCACCCAGGCAGTGCCCCCTGTACCTGGGTAAGGCTATCTACTGTGTAGGTCGCCCGGTATACACAGGTTTTAACGACTTCGCTGTCGGGTTTTATTGGGTTTCCTTCCCTCGGGCCGGCCAATTAAGGCAAGCCCCCCGGTCAATACTGTCACGACGTACCCCGCTGGAGCCACCCAGTAAGGTCGCTGAGGCAACAGTATTGATAACGGTATACTCCGGGGAGAACGGCAATTCCCCCCCGCCTGACATTTCTGCCAAGGCACCACACTAAACGCCAAGAGGCGAGACCTCCCCGAGACACTGCCGCCCATCATCTATGTCCCCTCTGCTAGATCAGAGGGGTACCAGAGAAGGGCCAGCAGCTCTTCAACCACGCCCGGTGACCGTTACCGGAAAAGATCCGTTACGTCCACTGAGCCCGTGACAAAAAACGTCACACACTACGTGCCTCGTGTCAAAAACACGGGGCGCTTCATTCCCCCCCTATCACGCCCGTTGGCCGCTACCCAGAATAAGTCCGGGACGCCCACCGAGCCCACCCAACGAGGGTTTGGTTCGCGCCGGCAAGCCGGTAACCTTCAATATGAGGCCGTTCCCCTATCCACCACCCGGGGACGCGCCACGTCGGAGTACCCCTCTCCGCCCACTGAGACACCTCAGCAGGTCCGTGGCTCGTTTGTTTACCTGCCTACTACATAAAAAATGGATGCTGTTGGTTAATCTTTTAGTTATATCTAGAGCTCAGAAAAGAAAGGTCCGGGCAGAAACTTCAGTCGACGTATCTCAAAGTTTAAAAACTTGCTAAGTAAAGTGCTAATTGCTGAATATGAAAACGAGCTCGGATATTATGTATGTGAAGAAGAAATGGGGATCAAATATCATTACATTCAGATAAAAAAGTGAGAATGGTTAATTGAATTTCTTTTATTTATCTTTCAGGTCTCGGACTCCTGCCAACACTGAACGGTTTAAGGTATTTATCAATAACCATAAGTATTTCCTTTAAGTGTAGGAACACACTAGTAAATGTATTTTCTGTACAAAAAATTACGTGTCGCAATTTCAGCATAGTGTGTCATCTCCCATTTAAATGTGTGTCATATGATGAACACGACGGAACATATTTTCAGCCACGTAAATTCAGTCGCGTTATCGTCCACATAGTATGTAAAATGTTATTTAATGAATAAAATCTATTTGACTGACCATATATTTATATCGCCAATATAAAACTCATGTTAGCCAAGTCTTATGTTTTTGTACAAATTACGTTTTTTTACCCAAAACATGTTCCCAACATCGGAAACTTCACAAAGCAAAAACGATCGTTAAGATAACTGATTCTAACCACAATTGGAGTCCACCAAAAGTGTACATACAATACCATAACAAAACTTTGGTTTCTGTCACAGTCAAATTTCATTAAAGTTAGTTTATAAAACGCCTCGATACATAATTAAGTCTGCTTAATATGAGTAATTTATTGTGCTTTATAAGATAAGGGAAACTCTTAGTATTTAACCAAAGGAGAACATTTACGGAATTGTTAAATTAAGTCATGACAACAAAAGGATTGCTAAGCTTTTTGGCCATCATAATTAAGTGAAATGGATAAGAGACACGGAAAGACTATTTCTAGAATTTCAAGTAGGTATGTTCGCAAAAACATTCTATAAGCGGTCCACTCGGATTTATTTATGTATATCAATAAATTTATAAAATTAACATTCATAATTATTGTTGAAGTGCAATTTTGGATCACACTCCATAGACCTATAATATAAGGTATTATTTAGCCGAATCGTAAAAAGTACAATTCTTCAGCTAAACGCAACATGTCGATCGAATTAGACGAAGTTGTCGAACTATAAATTTTATAACGTTCGCGGCAAAAAACCGTTGAGTCGATTTTTATTGTCTTTTTTATCACCGTTTGGATGTTTTTGTACGAGTTTTTGTCACGATGGAGTCACGGTAATTCGATAACCAGACGATCTAAAAAACTGTAACGAGTCAACAGTCGGATGTTTAATAATAATTTTGTGATAGAACGAAAATGGCACTATTGGTATTTTGGCGCCTTGGTCATTACATAGAATGTGGTAAGGGATTTAAGCTCGTTAGTAAGTATCAGCCTATAAATGTTTCACTGCAGGGTAAAGGTCTCCATCATTTGAAATCATGTTTTCGTTACAAATGGGATGGGTTTCCTAAATGGGGATTGGTGTTCGGAAAACCGACCCAACTGAATACAAACCCGGACTCTCTTCGGGAAAAACAACACTAATTTTGCCCGACCTGGGAATCGAGCCCAGGACATCGAAACCAAGACCCGGAATTTAAACCACTAGACCATCTAGGCGTTTCAACTGTGATGACCGATTAAATTGTAGGATTAAAGAAATCGTCAGATACATTAAAGATCGAAGATCGCGGGTTCGATTCGCAACCAAACAGAATATGTATAATATCAGTACAAACAGTGTTTTCATATTGTTGTCAACATTCTAATCGTTCAATAAGTCAACAGATTCCAATCGTCATAAAGATCAGTTCAGTTCAGTCAAACCGCCATAAATATGGTAACAATTGCCACAAGACGGACCCTGGTCTCCGACGCAATTGCCGAGGAAGTGACTGGGGCCGGAATACAAATAAATTATTACAAAAATAAATAATTATATCTTTGTTTACGGCGTACCTTATACGACTACTTTAGTCAGTACAACAATCAACTATATCATTTTATTACGAAATCAATTACAAAAGTTATAATGAGAATCTAATTTGATATCTCTTCGATTCCTTTCAAGAGTTCAAGACTACTTAATTATCGTCATTAACCATACAATTTAAGGGCTAACACCGATCACTCCTTACTTGGAAAACACTCCTTAGTGTACAGTCATGCACATTAAATACATATTTGACTTTGAACCTTAAGACATTTGAGTAAGGCTGATTATAATTTGACGACACGGCTGCGTTGAATACATATTCGACATTGAACCTTAAGTCATAGTAATAAGGGTTATTATGACTGAACGACGTGCCTGCGTAGGCGCATCTCCTAATACGGCAAAACGACCGGACCCGTGAATAATAGCAATACACTGGTTTTTGTCGTTTTATTTTTAATTTGACTCGTATTTTGAGGCTTAAATCGGGTGAGATTATGAATATTTAAATTTCCTAATCGAATATTTAGAACGTGATGCATATTTCAAATTAATGTTTATTTAGTTTGTACGCCTTTAGATAGCGCAAAATAAATTAGTTTACCATTTAGTTAAGTTAGGCCTCCATCATTTGAAATCATGTGTTACACGCTTGCTAAATGCGGATTGATGATCACAAACCCGGGCTGTGTTTGGAAAGACCGACACTAATTTGCCCTACCCGGGAATCGAACCTACGACCTCGTCCCACGGCCCAGTGATAAATCTGCTAAACGATCGAGGTGTTATCCCGTACAGATCTTCGAAACCACGTCATGGAGTAGAATGATTAATAGATAGAATAGAATAATTCTGACTAAAAGAACCCGTATATTTACTATACTCTATGGAGAGCCCCATTACAACCCTTACTCCACTAACCAGGAGTCCTATGCTTAAAGATATCGGTATATTGTACTTCCGACTGGCATTAGGTAGGTAGGTACACCTGCGAAAAAAAAAAGAGTGCACCGAGGTAGCCCTTTTTGAGTAAGCCTTTTCGCAGGTCTTTTAATAATTGGGTTGCCAAAAATACCAATTGGACCTGTTTTTCGAACTTAACATTGGTCGCTGTAACTCAGAAAGACAAACATTTAGAATTCCATGTTCACTTTCAGAGTAACTGTTCGTTTTTTCAATATTTGACATCCAATTGTTGACAGACATGAAGCAGCCAGCCACCCTGACCTTGGAGTCCAGCTGGACGTCTTTGAGGAGCAGAGGGAGAGCGACGAGGCCCAGGGTCCGGGGGGAATCAACCTCAACTCGCATTTGGATGTGTTCTATGCTATACTTAAACAGGTTGGTTTAAGAGCTACATATTATCATTAGAGAAACGCTATCAAGTTCATCTCATGGAGCTTTATAACTTGCTATCAATTAATTATTATAACAGATTAAAGGCCCAACATAACCTAAATTGCTGATTAATCCAAATACATTACTAGTTGGAACAGACGGACAAGAAAATAGTTTACCAGTTTTTACATATAAAACGTCAGCCATGAATGCCCCACTGCTGGGCAAGGTCTTCATCATTTGAAATCATGGTTTCGTTGACGTAAAGATATTAAGCATGCGTGCTGCAGGCTTTATATGCAAGGATGAATGAACTCTGTTATGTTAAAGGTAGCTATTTGAATTACCCTTACTGTGGTAGTGGGTGGCTTAAACCATTATCTTGGCTTTATCGTACTAAGGTGCACGTTTTCTCTCAGGTCGCAGACACGCCCCAAGAGATCCCATTCCTGAGCATTCTCCAGCACCTCCTGGCCATCGACCCCAAGGAAGCTGTGAGCGACATCGTGTGGGACACCGCGGAGACGCTGGTCCACCGTGCCACGCTCCTGGAGAGCAGGGAAGATGCGGCCAAGCTGCTCAGAGCGCCCAGTGTGCAGGTAAGTCACCCTAATCCACAAGCGGACGACACTCCCCAAGGAGACAATAAGTGACAGCGCGAGGGACACTGCTCCATCCTGCTGGAGAGCAGGGAAGACGCGGCCAAGCTGCTTAGGGCACCCAGAGTGCATGTGAGACTTCCTGCTCTATCAGCGGACGACACTCTCCAGGGAGGCGGTGAGCGACATCGTGTGACACACTGATCGAGAGCAGGGAAGTCGCTGCTCAGAGTGCTCAGTGTGCAGGTGAGATACTCTGCTTCACCAGAGGACACTGCCCAAGGAGGCTGTGAGCGACATCGTGTGGGACACTCCTTCATCCTGCTGGAGAGCAGGGAAGACGCGGCCAAGCTGCTCAGGGCGCCCAGTGTGCAGGTGAGACTCCCTGCTCCACCAGAGGGCGACACTGTCCAAGGAGGCGGGAAGCGACGTCGTGTGTGACACCATACTACGCTGCTTCGGAGCACAGAAGACGAGGTGCCGTTTCTGAGCACTCTTCAGTACAGCCTGCCTTAGTTTAGTTCCGTGCTTGACTGCCAACTATGATTTATTTACCTTGTTGGGTGGGAGTCAAAAGCGATCCTCCCAGATTGTGATTGGGATAACTGTCAAAATGAATTGCCAAATTAAATTGTGGTTTGATAATTAGTAAGAATAATAACTGATAGCAATGACGAGGACTGATGAAACTCTTTAAACCTAACACAATTTAAAAAAATCTTATTCCACAGGCTAAAATGGGCTGCACGTGTCAGCACAGAGACATGGCGGGAGCGGGTCGCAAGCAGAGCTTGCAGCGCGCGCTGTCGCCCCCTCCCCCGCCGCCTCCTGCGCCTGCGCCTATACCCCCACCCCCAAGTAAGTACCATTTTATGGACCGTCTTGACACGTATGGTTTATTAATTATTATCTAGCGGTTTTAATAGCAAGAACAGTGGCCACAAAATTGTTTTGTAAAGAGACAGTGGTATCAGGTGTTTTGGGTTAAAATCCCTGAAAACGTTGTTGCTGCCAAAATTTATTCTTAAAGTGATATACCAGATTGCATTACGTATTTTTTTCGTAGCTAGATTAGATCCCCTCCGAGCTCAGCGCTCTCTTTCTCTCTTTCTGACATTCTTACTAACAGGAACAGGAATCAGCACCAGCATCAATGATTGCTCACCCTACAACATATGTATAACTAGCGGCCGCCCGCGACTCCTTCCGCGTGGATTTCGATTTCCAATATCCTATGTGTTATTCTGATGTATAAGCTATATTGCGGTAAAGTTTCATTCAAATCCATTCAGTAGTTTTTACGTGAAAGAGTAATAAACATTCATACATCCATACTTACAAACTTTCGCCTTTATAATAGTAGTAGGATAAAACGCGAATGAGGTTGATCGTCGGTATAGTCCATAAAATTTCATTCCATCAGTGTTGGTAGAAATTTCATCGATATTAAAATAACGTAATTAATAAATACCTTATTTCTTTATTCCAGTGATACCGCCCCCTCCCGCGCCAATGATACCGCCCCCGCCCATTGGTCCGCCGCCCCCGCCCGCGCCGCCGCCGCTGACCGCCCCCGCGCCGCCCCCCGCGCCGGCCCTGGTCAAACTGCCGCAGCAGGAGACGCCCATACCTAAGACCAAGATGAAGACTATTAACTGGAACAAAATACCTAATAATAAGGTAAGGGGTTTGTCTTATAGTGATCGAAATCGAGGAAAAGACCTTTTAATCATATTATTATTTCTACGAATGTTTATTCCTAGATCAAACCTTGCATCAATCTTGTTGTGGCTTATCCGAATAGAACATAAGACGGACTGCGGTCGGAAGTTCGGCACCATTTAATAAGGGTTTCTGCAAATGAAAAATCCGTTAGATGGTAGGCGTAGGGTCTAACTGGTATGTGGTTGGTGAATTTTGACATGACCTTGGCAGTTAGACCTCACGCCTACGTATTGCCAACAAGCAGATTTTTCAATCGCAAACACCCTCATTGGAACCAGACCGATCTGTACCTACGTGGCTACTAGGGCTTGCAAATATTCGACGAAATCAGGTATTCGAATATTCGAATATTTTTCGAAAAAAATTCGAATATTATTCGAAATTTTTTTTCGAGCGTCCACCAACCAAACATGGAAATATCTAGTCTTGTGTGAGTGAGGCCATCACAAACGATACTGGTTATGGCAGTATAGCTGTAAACTCAGTCCGAACTGAGTGAGACAGGTTTAAACTTTTACACTTTAAGTCTACGCTTCATACATTTTCTATGGGAAAGTGCATACTTTTCTTTTCTCGCGTCTTTCGACATATCATGAAAAATGAAAATATTTTTTTTGAGGTCATTTAAAATGCTATTTGATTTGGGAGTATATCTGCAAACTCAGCCTGAACTGAGTAAGACAGGCTAGAAACTTGAACACTTTGTATCCTCGCTTCCATCCTTTATTTTCCTGCGGCCATCTACCAAACATGGAAATATATATTCTTGAGAGCCCAGTGTACGATATTTGCACAGGCAGTATGGATGTAAACGCAGTCCTTACTGAGTAAGACAGGTTAGATCATTTACACAAAAACTGGACGTACGCTACTTAAATTTTTCTAGGGAAGGTGGCGTCTTTATTATTTCGCGTCCATCGATCAAACAGGGAAAAACATATTCTAGAGATCATCACAAACAATTTTTGCAAAGACAGTTTAGCTATAAACTCAGTCCGAACTGAGACATATCACAGGACAGCAATCTGTCACGACCGTAGAGAGATCAGGAGCAGGACTAACGGATTAACGTGCCTTCCGAAGCACGTAGGAGCTCGAGATGAAATTTTTCTGTCAGCCATCCGATGACTGGCACCTGCGAACGTTGCTTAACTTTAGCAACCGCAGGCCGAGTGCGCTAACCACTGCGCTATCGAGCTCCCCATTAAAAATATTGAAGCGAGGGTATATTGTGGTCAAGTTCCAACCCTGTCTCACTCAGCTCAGACTGAGTTTGCAGATATACTACCAAATGAAATAGCGTTTGTAATGACCTCAAAAATATATATTTCCATAGTTGGCCGATAGACGCGAGAAAAAAAAGGATGCTATTTCCCATAGAAAAATGTATGAAGCGTAGGCCGAAAGTGTAAAGTCTAAACCTGTCACACTCAGTTTGGACTGAGTTTAAACCTATACTGACAAAGCAAGTATTGTTTGTGATGCCCTCAAGCATATTTCCATGCTTGGTTGATAGACGCTCGAAAATAAAAAACCCCACCTCTCCTACAAAAATCAGCATTGTCTTTTTACCATGAAGGGTTGTAAGGGGTGAAATAACATTAAACGAAGACATTATTATTTACGAGATCAATCACATTCATTTTTGATGAAACTTAAGAAGTTTAATCTGCTTAGGGTCATTTAATATCGGTCTAAAATCTCGATAATCTCGATCAAAACTGTCGAGATCTCGATCAATATCACATATAGCGAGATAATAGACCGTCGAGATAGAATATCGAAAAACACTAGGCTATTTTTTGAGATTTGAGACTATCGAGATTGCATTTCCTAATTAATCCCAATAGGACATAAAATATTCGAATATTCGAATAACGCGTCAATAAATATTCGAATAGTAAAATGAGTCGAATATTCGAATTATTCGAATATTCGAATATTCGAATTGCAAGCCCTAGTGGCTACACTTCCTTATTTTGACTAAACAGTCCACTCAATTCTTTTTGCCTATACCAAGCAAGTGATACCTACAGTATCCTTGATAGAACAGTTTATTGTTCATAGCTACAGTTTGTATTTTTACAGGTCATCGGTCAAAACAATATTTGGTCGATCGTAGCGTCAAGTCACAAACACTCACCGAAGACGGAACTGGACTGGTCGGAGATAGAAGGCCTTTTCTGCCAACAGGTAAACTACTTTGGAATACTTTTTTGTGTATACCCAAATAAAATTAAAGAAATATATTAGGATTCCATTAAAAAGTTCTTACCATAAAATTCTGATTCCTTACAGTTGTGACAGATTTCTATACCACCTAGCTATGAAAGAGCCTCTTTGACATAGGCCGATTTCTGGTTGTGTAAATCGCTACTTGTAACCTGTGGTGTACCTAATAGATGGACCATAAAATACCATGGCAGACCGAACTACGCTGAAGGACGAACAATCATAATCATAAATGTCTCTCTTTTCAGATCCAACCCACAGGATCGGCAGGATCATCACCACGCCTTGGCAGAAGCCCGATTTGCGACAGCTCTGGCGAGAGGAAACCAAGGAAAGAGTCTTCGGAGATCACACTCCTGGACGGAAAGAGGAGCCTGAATGTCAACATCTTCTTGAAGCAGTTCCGAAGGTAGTTACTGCTGCATTACCACATAAAGCCCCTAACTGCTCTATTGCTTTACGTTTTGCTAAGGCGTAATTCATATCTGGCGTTGGTCTAAATAATCCTCACTATGATAAAGTAATTGATGGCATACCCTGAATAAAGCCAAAAGAATTATAATTAGCAAATGGATTAACACTCCAACTACCTAGCTCCAAACTCAGCATGACGTTTTTACAGTGGATGGTAGACAATTTGCATGCATACGTACTTTTTAATAAAAAAACATGACTCGAGTACAAATACAGTTGGTCACAAAAACATAAATATATGGGGTAAATGTTTTTGTGACCAACATCGGACTCAACATTTTAAAGTGGCCCTTAATTTTATGCCCAGGGCTAATAACCACTAACTATCCCAACGGTCTTATCTGATAAATAATCCATTAATCTTTCAGTTCCAACGAAGACATCATCCAACTTATCCGCGAGGGGTCCCACGACGACATTGGAGCTGAGAAGCTGCGCGGTCTGCTCAAGATCCTGCCCGAGATCGACGAGTGCGAGATGCTGAAGGCGTTCTCCGGAGACGTCACCAAGCTGGGGAACGCGGAGAAGTTCCTGCTGCAACTCATTCAGCTTCCAAAGTGAGTTGATTCATTTACCCAGTTAGAACAAAGACAGGATCCAGCTGATCTTCCCAAGACCCTGCCAAGATTGATGAAGCTAGGGAGCACCGGAAAGCTCTTGCTGCAACTCATTCAGCTGCCGAAGTGAGTTGATTCATTACCCAGCTAGAACAAGGACAGAATTCAGGTGGTCTTCTCAAGATCCTGCCCGATATCGACGACTGCGAGATGCTGAAGGCGTTCTCCGGAGACGTCATTAAGCTGGGGAACGCGGAGAAGTTTCTGCTGCAGCTGATTTAGCTGCCGAAGTGAGTCTATTATTGGTTTCTTAAATTTTCCAACCGACCATGGTCAAGACTGAGAAGTTTAACTTCCAGCAACATCAACAAGGCTTGCAGATGCGTTACCCTTAAAACCCATTGGCGTACTTTATTTTTCCTTAACACCATAGTCAACACAGAAACAATAAGCACCGCTTTGACGACCCGCTTGGTGTAATGGTCAAGATGTTGCCTATTACACAAGAGGTCGCGGGTTCGATCCCCGCACAGGACAAACATTTGTGTGCATGAACATGTCTGTTTGTCCTGGTCTGGGTGTTATATTTATCTATTTAAGTATATTTGTAATACCACTGTTGATTCTGATGTCTGTAACACAAGTGCTTACGCTACTTAACACGGGGTCAGATCAATGTATGTGATGTTGTGAAATATTTATTTATTTATTTAATAACACAAAGTAAATTATGAAATGTATTGTACCTAATGCGAACATCACTGCGTATCACCTAAGAAAGGTGGATTTATTTTCAAGACAGGTGGATCATAGAATTGGTGTCCACTAGTGTTCAACTCCTTTTCAATTGAATTTAATATTATCCGTACCTGAACTTTCAATTGTCTTTATAAAATCTATTTTAACTTCACTTTTGAACTTCTCTTTCATCACACTTACAATTTGTTTTTGTTTTCAGCTACAAACTCCGTATTGAATTGATGCTGTTGAAAGAAGAGTGGGTGTCGACTGCTGGATATTTAGAAAGTGCCATAAACGCCATATTAGTCGCTGGAGACGATCTGATGTCTTCAAGAGCCTTGCAGGTAATGTACATTTACCATTTTCAATGCTTTCTTATTTAAGAGAAAGAAAAACTATCAAAAGTGTAATTTGATGGTTACTGAGCTCTGGAGACCTTACTTACCATCAGATCATGCCACTTAAGTCATGAAGTGCTATTTCACTACGTGTATTTTGTAAGGTAGAGGTCCTAGACGCGCTGCTCATTTGAGTGGAAAGTGTTTTGTTTTATGTGGGAGTTTGACAAAGTCAAAAGTCTAAGTGGTTTATTTTGCAATTTGATTTACATAGAAATTCTTTTGCACGTCATATCTTTTTTTAATTTATTTTTTTACACATAGTGGTCACCCACCACCAGCCTTAATAACCAAGAACTTTACGGTGATAGCCAATGCATTGCCTGCCTTCAAACTCCATTACCTGGCCAATTGAGCTACTTACTGAATATTTAATTTTTTTTCTATTTCCAGGAGGTGCTATACATAGCGCTCATTGCCGGCAACTTCCTGAACGCTGGTGGGTACGCTGGCGGCGCGGCGGGAGTCAAACTCGCGTCCCTGCAGAAGCTAGCCGACATCCGAGCCAACAAGCCCGGGATGAACTTGATGCACTATGTTGCTATGGTAAGAATATCGTTCGTTTCATATGTATGTTTTACATGTTTAGCTAACACTCCACAATCAATTTCTTTCTTTCTTTTTTTACTTCCAGATCAGTAAAAACACCTTGAAAGTGGCAAATTCTTACATTTGATAACCTTTATTTTATAGCGTACTTCTTACATTTCTTCCCGTTAATGTCTAAAGAAGCAACTAAAGGATATTCTGGGTGATAGGAAACATTGATTGTTCCCCCATTGATCGCCATATTGCGGTCGTCAACCCGCTTGTCCAGTGTGGTTTTACACACCATCTGAAGAGGACTATGTCCTGTGGACTATAGCTGGCTAAAGATGATGCATTAAGATGCCAACGATTATGTAACATTGGAGTGTTAAATCATATTTGTTCAACATTTCTCCTACAGCAAGCCGAGCGCAAGAACAAGGAGCTAGTCCAGTTCGCAGACGACACTCGAGTCCTCGAAGAAGCAGCTCGAGCCAGCGTGGAACAGCTGTACGCGGAGATCAAGACCCTTGGTCAGCGTATAGCTGTACTGCAGCGGGAGACGCAGCTGCCGACTACTCAGAGGGATATCAAGGACCAGATGGGAGACTTCTTGCAGGTAAGGAAAGGATGGATAAGTCTGCTAAAGATATTAAGACACAGGCCTATTAATGAAGTTGCTGGGGCTACGCATAGCTGTGCGGCAGCTTCCGACCACGCAGAGGGATATCAAGGATCAGATGGGAGATTTCTTGCAGGTAAGAAATAAGAGTAAATTAAGAAGCAGCAGTAACAAATAAGGGTTAATCAAGAAGAAGATCAAACTTAGAAGCAGCTCGTTCGAGCGTGGAGCAGACACCGACCACGAAAAGGAATATTAAACAGTAGATGGGAAGGAAGTCTCCCGGAGTAGAAAGCAGGTGAGAGCAAGATAAGCAGGTTAAGAAGCAGCACGTGCTAGCGAAAATCAAGACTCTTGGTCGGCGTATAGCTGTACTGCAGCGAGAGACGCAGCTACCGACTATACAGAGGGATATCAAGGACCAGATGGGGGACTTCTTGCAGGTGAAGAAAGGACGGATAAGTCTGCTTAACCCTTAAGCGCAAATAGGGAAATTTGGTCCTATATTAAACTGAACCTTATGGCGTTGAATTAGGGTCGAAAATCAATAAAAAACATGTCATGGCTGTTTAAGGGTTAAGATCTTAAGACACAGGCCAACAAATCAAGTTGCTGGGGCAATATAGGTCTTATATAAAATCTCTATCTTTGGTAAGCACACAAAAAGTATTTTATAAGATCCTAAAAAAGCCTTAACAGGACATAAAATGATAAATTTAAAAAATATAAAACAGCTTAGGCCTGATTTGTGAGAATTTCTGGGTAAATTCCTTCTTATGTAAGTATACATCAAAAAATAAACATCTCTTATTACAATGTCAAATCATATTCCAGGTTGCAGAACAAGAAGTGTCGGCGTTGAACAAAGACATGGAGGAAGTGGAGAGCATGAGGAAACAGCTGGCTGAGTTCTTTTGCGAAGACCCGGTCTCTTTCAAGCTAGAGGAATGCTTTAAGGTTTGTCTAAACAACGATTCATCCGTCTTTTTTTACTTCTTGCACCTCTTAGGGTTTTCTCGAGAATACTGGAGAGATTCTTCGATAGCTCTGTGATCGGTTCGGGACTGCTGAGGTATGCGATTTCTTCGGAAATTCTTTGAAGGGTTTTCTGGGGATTTTGCGGTCGTCATCGTGAGTTTACTCAAAAATACTGGACAAAAGAGGCAAAAATTTTAAAGACTGTTGATGATCCCTGATCAGTTTTAAAGTTGGTATACAATATTTATCAGTTCTTGTTGATAATTTTGTTTTGGTTTAAAATCAGTTTCCTGAGTGCACCTCATTTATAATACCCAAGTGCGTCGCATCTTTAAATTCTAATGGCATCAAGCACATTTCTTTTTGTTAGTGATGTCGGTGTCGGACCAGATTTTAAGCAGACGATGCTAAATTTCATGTTTCTTGCTGTCTATTTTAATAAAGTCTTAAAAGCAATAGCAAATGCATACGTGATATCATCATTATCATTAATCTTTGCGTCCATTTCAGAAGTCATGTAGAAGGCGAGGCCACAATCCCTATTACAATACAAGTTTTACAACTATTATGACCATAACCCTATATCTCTTCCTCCAGACTTTCGTCTCGTTCTGCAACAAGTTCAAGTCGGCTGTGAGCGACAACGAGCGACGGCGGGCGAATGAGGAGCAGGCTGCAGCCAGGAGGAGAGCCAGAGATGCTGCTGCGGCCAGGACTAGGGGGACAGGTAATGGCAAGTGTTCTGGAATGTATACGGTGCTTTAGATACTGCAATTGGTATATACGGGCCCGGTGGTTTAGTGGTCAGAGAACCTGGCTACAAAACCAAAGGTCGTGGGTTCGAGTCCCGCTAGGGTCGAAGAACATCGTGAGGAAACCTGCACACTACGAGTTAGTGTGCGAAATGGAGAAGGCAGTGGCAAACGACTCCATTGAATTTGCGAAGAGTTGTTGTGTGAGGAATACGACTCAAGGAGGCGGGGCAAATGTTTGTAAATACTTTTATAAACAACCATGATTTGAGTACAAATGCCGATGTTCATCACACAAACGTTTGCTACTAGCGGGATTCGGACATACGACCCATGGTTTTATAGCCAGGATCTCTGACCTCAAGACCAACGGGCCATATGAACCTATGTACAATAATTGTCCCTTGTATTCTGTTTAACTGCTCTTTGACTGAATCATTGTGATCATCATCATCATCCTAGCGCCTCTCCCGGTTGCATCCTCGGCCATTGCCTTGGAGCCCAGGGTACGCTGCGACTATGATCCTGAATTGACTTGCCTGGTTATTACAACGAAGCGACTGTCGTCTGACCTCCGTAACCACAAGGAAAATCAGTCCTGATGATTGAATCATTGTAATTCAGATTCATTTAAGAATCAGGTTAATCAAACGTTGTTTGCATACATGAAGACCATCCAATCTTACTGTCGTGTCTCTTGCAGGTGGAAGCGTATGCAGTACCCCGGTGTCAGAGTGTGAATCTCTCATGGAATCCCTGCTGCTGGACATCAGGAACGGACTCGGCAGGAGGTCTTTGAGAAGACCGCATGATCCGTCTCCTTCTCCCGGTGAGTCTTTAATATTATTTAAAATCTGTTCATAGTTTGGTTGCTCAAGTGTGTCAATTGGAACATAAGCTCATAATGTGGCTTATTTTGTAATAGAAAAGTGACGTTGTGTGCCCGTGTATATCACCCCTTTTTGTTTCTAATAATTATTCGATCTCAGATTTAAAAAGATTACTATAAGACTTCGATATGAGTAATAAAGACTGTTACAAAAATGTTAGCATCTCAAAATAAGTCTCTACAGAATTGTTTAATAGATTCTTGCGAATCATTTTAAAAGTGTGTACCTAACCAAAACCGGTCGAAAACTGTAATATTCTTGAAGAACACCAAAACTTTAATGATACTCGGTATTTTATATTCCTATTATGTTCCTCAGACGTAACCCCAACTGGTAGTCTTCGGAGGAGGAGCAGGGCAAGTCCTGGCGATGGTGACGAGGAAGGTCTGTTGGAGTTCCTCAGACACAGCTCGCCTGCCGCCAACGACTTGCGGGAGAGGAGCGCTTGGGGAAGTCTAGGTGATTTCTCATACATTTGGGTTCCATTTTTTTTTGTACGGTCCTGGATCATATTCAAAGCGGCCCCGAACAAAAACGGGATAAACGCTAGGAAGAAGAGAAGAGGTGGCAAACCTACAAGAGGGTCACCTGATGGAAAGTGATGGACATCAACAAACGTACAAGGGTCGCAGATGCGTTGCCCGTCTTTAAGCCCCCATACCCTTCCCAGCTAAGCTCTACTAGCGACTTTATTCACTAGCAAAAATATAGCATAACAGTTTCGAAGTGCTGCATTACTATGGTTTTCTGTAAGAATTGGACGGCTCCGCTAGAAAAGTTGAACACAATTTTCTAGACGTGTTTATTGGTTTCAATGAAAAACAAGCTTTTCCAGTTCCGCATGTAATTAACTTACTTACTGCAATGGCGCAATGAGCCCGTTCTTGAGTTATACCTGGAGTGACAACGAAAAATTCCACTTATTTGTAAATATAAAGAAAAGATTAAGATGAACACTGATTATGGGTATTTGTTGGGTTATCAGGCCCGTTGGTCAAGTGGCTAGAGAATCTGGCTACAAAACCAAGGGTCGCGGGTTCGAATCCCGCTAGGGGCAAATGTTTGTGTGATGAACATCGGCATTTGTACTCGAGTCATGGATGTTTATAAAAGTATTTAAGTATGTCTATCCGTTCCCTAGCTTCCATAGTACAAGCTTCGAGCTTAGTTTGGGGCTAGGCAATTGGTGTGTTAGTCCAAGGCATTTATTATTATTTACACTGTAGCGCCATATAATACAGATACATTTGTGTCGTCCAACAGATCGGTCGTGGTCCCGGCGCGGCGCTACGCGGGCCAAGCTGGACATCCCGGAGCGGGAGCGCGCGCCCTCGCCCCGCGCGCCGCCCGCGCCCGCGCCCGACCCGCCGCAGCCGCAAGCCAAGCCCAAGTAAGTGTAAGGTGGAGGCAAACTGGTGGTCTAGCCAATATGACATTTCACAAGCAAGAGCTATCGCTTTCGGGATGGAGATTTACGACGATAGTGATATCTCGCGTTCGCGAAAGTGGCATCTTCGCTAGACCACATGGCAAGATTCATCTCATCATCTTTTGCCTGCCCTATTCCCAGTCTATCTGAAGTGACTTCTTACTTCTTCCATACAGATCATTTGTCATTGAATCCTTCACACCTTTTCACTATTACTATATTACACCTAGATCGCATTTGATGGATGTAGAAAGAGCCCAAAGAGCAATCCTAAAGACTGCGGCTGGTTTACCTTTTCGGTTTCCCACCACAAGTCTTTACAATGAATGGGACGTCCTATCAGTCAGGCAAATTTTTATTTTGAATATTGTGCTCAGACAACACTCGGAGCTCGAATATGACCCTGAACTGCTCAAAAACAAACGTCGTAAGACTAAAGTTTGTAAAACTGAACCTTTCAAAACCGCTTTCTCTAGTCGACACTTCTGCTACCTTGGGCCGTATTTATATAACAAAATTAACAAAATAATCGAAATCTACTCTCTTCGTAAACATGACTGCAAAGCAACCGTAACAAAATGGCTAAAAACGTTAGACTATGATGCAACAGAAAACATATTGTCCCATGAAATTTAAAAAAAAACATGCGACGTATCTCTCTCTCACCTCAAAATACAAAATCACGCACCTTCGCACAAGCCACTTAAAGCAAACGCATATGCACGCACACACACACACATACACACATACACACACGCACTCTTACACACACACACACACACACACACACACACACACACACACACAATATAATCTCACCTCTTTTATAAATTAATATTTTGTCTTCACGAACCATCCGCTGATCAATGATTTATGTATTGTTAGCTATAAGATCCTCGATGTTTCATGGTGATGGGCGGGGCCTGGTGACCTGTAATACAGGTATTACTATACCTATCTCAGGCACCAGACTCTCACATCAATAGGTAATATTTTTATGACATAGCAACATAACAATGTACCTACTTGTGATGAGTGAATAAACTTATTTATTATTTATTTATTATTACTACACTCTAATCTAACTGGCGAGAACTCACCTACGGATATGCACCATAGATTCGCAGATGCGTTGTCTTTAAATAGCCCATGCACTGTTATTCTTCAGACCTCAAGCAAAATTACAATCACTTCATCATCATCAGCTTGTTGCAATACAGTGCTTCAGATCCCCAAGATATGTTATGACAATACAGTGATCCACGTAGCTCCCCAAGTTATGCGGTTATGACTTTATAGTCACCTGCTTAGGCTGGCGGGTATCTATTATGGACAAAAACCTAAGGAACGCTGCTGCCCTCCCCCCTAAATATCCCCTACTAGCTTTCAACAACAAAGAATCATCACATACCTAGGTACAAACTATTTGAACAATCCAACGAATGTTTGTTTCCAGGGAATGGCGGCAGAAGATCGAATCGTGGCTGCGCGCGAACAGCCAGGAAGAGAAGAGAGACGCGGAGCTGCGCGAGCGCGCGCGCCGTCTACAGGCTAATAGGCGGTCCTTGGAAAACGACTCCGGTGAGCCACACACTCCTACTACCTTCACTGAGACGAACTTCTTAGCTATCCATGGATTCTCCTTGCGGGTGCCGGGTCCATCGCGTGGAACAGGGAGGAATGTCAGTCGGCGCCTGGGACTTTCGACCCAGCGTGTAGGTTTAAGGGGCCCCTTTATAGTATACTAACGATCACCTTCACCGATGACATTCCTCTCCCTTCCTAACCATATTTGGTACAAGCCGAGTACACTCACAACATAGGACCGAATAAATAATCAACTAAACCCTTCCACTTCTGTTCACTCATGTTCAGAACACAGATTTTCATTGGGCAGATTTCACTTGTGTGGACCAATTGGGCTGTGCACAATGTATAACGATAACAGCGTTCATCATCAGCATTATCAGCCTATCGCAGTCCACAGCTGGACATAGGCCTCTTCTAGGGCGTTCCATTTAGCCCGATCCTATCGGTGGCGTTCAATAATGCAAAAAATATCTTACTCGTAACTCCGACTTACTGAATTAATTCACCAAATCCCCTTGGAACTGAGTGCAGAACTAATTATATCACTAGATATTTTTTCTTCTATATGTTCCTTTATGTATTAGACACAACCTGATGTACAATTTTCATTTCGTCGTTTATCCAGAGAGCGAACGAAGCACGACCCTCGACACCCTGCCGGAAGGTCGGGCGGAGTGGAGGCCGGCCGTGCTGCCTGACAGCGACGTGGTGAAAGCCATCGAAGCGGTTGAAGGTACGAGAATATATCAATAATTCAATCACATGAAAAAAAGAACGATTCAATCACCAACATTCAGATAATCATCGGAACTGTCAGACCTTCTGTTGCATTTTTATCTTGAATCTTGATGTTACGCGATAAAGTTCAATTTGCCATGTTTATGTATTAAAATATGACCTTAATAAGTTTATAACTCCAAAATCGGTATAAGTAAGTTTTGTATACTCAATATCAACTCGTACATTTTTGTTCCAGATGTACAACCGCAGACTAAAGATAGAGTACCGTGGCGAAAGACTGAGGAGAATGAAGAAATGAGGAGACTACGCAGACAGCGGTCTCGACAGCAGATAGAGGTCCAACCCCTGGTCTCTATCAGCGAAGAGGAGCGGCGGAAGCTGCCAGACATCCAGGTCACCAGTGAAGAGACCAGAGTGGAGAGAACCGACAGGGAAATAGACGCAGACAACATCGAAACCCCACCGGTGCAGAGAAAGATGTTCAACCCACCACCAGAGAGGGAGCCCTGCAGGAAGTTCCAGCCTTCGCTCTCCAAGTTCAACTTGAACGATAAAGCATCAGCTGAAATGAAAGACTTGTGTCAAGAGATATTAGGTGACGGACAGTTTGACAGGTTCTCAGCAGCTAGAAGAACGCGAAGGTATAAAAGGAATACGGATTCGAGCTCACCAGAAGACGAAAAGAAACCAGAAGTAGTAACTGCTGAATTGGTAGCGGAAACACAAGTCATCAGGCCTTCGAAGCTGGAAGTACAAGCGTCATACGCCGTAGAAACTCCTGTGGAAGTCGCGAAGCCTGTAGATGAGGTAGTCAAAGACGAGAAGGAGACCAGACTGAAACGCTGGCAGGACAGACTTAAAAGCCAAAGTACGACAACACCGACCAAAGAAACCAAACCTTCGTACTCCAGAATGAGGAGGCAGACTTCGATCAACCAGGAGGACGTTCAGAAGGCTATTAGAGAACTGAAATCTCCAACTGAGACTCCCACGGGGGTCTGGTCTAGGAATGCCTATAGGAAATCGTTGAGCTCGAAGCCCGATAGAACGACAACGGAACGGACCACGTCCCCACGCATGTCTAAAGTGAAAAGCGAACACGAACTTAACGACGAGGGCTTCGAAGAAACGCAGAGCTTGAACTCTGAGAGTGCATCACAAGGCGCATCATCAGGCTGCAACGTGGAATGCGACTCGCCCGTCCCGAAAGCGGCCAAAACCCCTGACATTCCAAAGAGAATATCAACCAAAGATACCAAAACCCCGCCCCGGACGCCGTTGGATCCGAAGCGAGGAGTTCCCAAGAGGACGAGCTCGTTGCGAGTCGAGAGGTCGACGTCGCGGGCTTCCCTCCGTAGTTCAAGGAGTTCTTTGAACAGCTCGGCGTCTGTTGCGACGGTGAAGAGGGCTCCGGCGCCGAAACCAACTCCCAAGCCTACTCCAAAGCCTGTATCCAGGATGCCAGCTTCCAGATCTTCATCATCAGGCAGTTCCGTGGGTGCAGCAAGGCCTCCAGTGAAGACGGTACCGAGGACCTCAGGGTTCATGAGGCCCACGCAAGCTTCCAAAAGCCGGCTCACACCCCAGCAGGTTTTGAGGGCCAGTGTCAAGTAACCAAACAAGTCGTCAGGGTAAATATTTGAGTGCAAATTCGTAAGATTACTTATTTTGTGCCTTATCTGTGGGCCTTACTTAGTCTTTCGGCTTTCAATATGTTAAATAAACAAATTTAATTTCATTGTTGGTCAAAAATAAAATTTAAAGTGAAAATACTAATTATCAAGATATTGAAAGCCGATAGGCACGGAAATTATCATATTTTTTTAATGTTCACTAGTGAAGATGGTTTGTTTCCGATGTATTTTTCATTAGAAATGAGTTACCCTATATCCAGTGTAGGGTTGTCTCTTTCTAACGAAATGACGAAACAAATCACGCTATGGCATACTTTAGTTTTAAATGAAAATATAAAAATTATTAACAAACAAATTGTAAAAAAAAATTATTGGAATCTTCAGATGCAAACTTAGGCGCTAGAATCTCAGCAAAATCTGAAGTTTTCAATGACTGATTATTATAGTTTAAATTAATTAAATTGTTTTCTTCAATAGATCTGCAATTAGTTCCAATAAGTTTTAATAAATTAGTAATATTTTTGTATAAACTGACCCGTACGTAATTTGTTACGACTATTTATAATTAAGTTTTCAGAAAAAATACGTAAAAAATAATTTATGTGCCACGATATAGTACGGGTATCTTAAATATTATTTAATTTACCAGATTTTTTTAATCATTTAAGTCAAATCTGGAACGAAACAGGTGCTTAAAACTGGATAAAACCAAAAAAACAGATGAAACCGGATTTTATCATGTAAGAATCCCAGTTGCAAAGTCATTAACATAATAATATATGTATTTATATTATGTATTCATAGACAGAATGCTCGTTAATATATTTATGTAAGTAATTTACAATTAATTGAAATTATTTAATTTTGTTTACAAAACGTAGATACCAATGATATTGTATTTAACAAAAGGAGAGCTACATATGTACCCGAATTTTGTGAAGAGCATTGTCGATCTTCGCCATCGTTTCGACTAATATAGTCATCCTGGTAGGCTAGCCAAGACGCCACTTTAAAGAATTCGCCAGACGCTTTCGTAGCGACTTATATCTCTATCCCGCTCACATAAATAGTTAGTGTGCGGGAGGGCAATATAAGTCGCGACGAAAGCGTATGGCGAATTCGTCAAAGTTGCATCTTGGCTACGGGCCCTGCTCACGCAAATACTACGCAAAATGGCTAAATTTCTCGAAACGATAACGAATTTCGAATATGGTATTGGTCAGTAGGGCAACTTGTCTAAATACCCCGAAATTCTAAACCTGATAACTATCTTTTGCAATTATGTGATGACTCTCGTCTTTCCGTCTTTACAAAATTGATTCAACGTTTTTTAATGTAAACTACATGTTTATTTACTCTCGGAAAATATTTTTTTCTAAATTTACTTTGATACTAACATAGTACATTATAATTATCATTGGTAAATACAAATGATCTGATTTTTATACGTAATAGCTTAACGTTTTAGATCTTGATCAAAATGTTATTGTCACAAAAACACGTACGCTCTATATTTTATTTTAATTAAAATAATTTTAAGGACCTTAACAACAATTTTATTGTATTTACTAAACTGAATACAATAAACTTATATGCATACAAATTACGAACGTTTTATTTCACCTAAATAGCCAATATAAGGAGAATTACTTACATGATTAAACAATATAAGAATTGTGATAATTTTAGACAGAATTAAAAATCAGCAGTTAAACTTAAAAACCATGTGAGTAATTTATTTTTATACTTATTTAGTAAATTCTGTTGGCTGTTAAAGAACTACAATCCCTGTAAAACAACACCTCAATCGTCGTATATATGAAAAACAAAATATTGGTAGCCCATTTATATCCACACCAACTTCTAAAGGTTAAAATACTATACGTAAAATTTTAGTGTTCGCTCCTTCTTTACCCTCTTATAAAGGCTTATTATTACTACAACAATTGAGAAAAGTACAATCTATAGTCCATTTCATCTTAGATGATCCCGGTGATCCCGGTGACAGTAAACGGTTCAAAGAAAAATCAACCTTATTCTAAAGCATTAGGAACCCTATGAAACTAAACATAACAGCTCGAGCTTATTGCCTTGACATAAAGCTTAATTTCGTATAAGAATAGGGTCCGATCTCGCGGTAGACCTAGAAGGAGGTGGCGAGATGAGCCCGACTCATTTCATGCAAACTGTCACACCATTGCACAAGACCGCAGAAAATGGAAGGAGGGTAGGGAGGCCTTTGCCCTGCATTGGGACACTATAGGCTCCTAATAATAATAAGAAGTATACCTGTCACAGTGATCACCTCAGCTGAAATAGACTACAACTCCTAACGCAGCAATATATTCTGTCCCTCTACTTATAGTATTCCCTCGTCTACCAATTCCTTCACAAGATCAGTCATTTTCCTCCGGCAGGTGGCACTCGACTTCTGTAGCCAGTGAGGTTTCACTCCCTCTTCTGTGTTCTCCTGAAACACATATTTTATTTTAAGGGCATGCTCTAGATATAAAAATAGATTTTTCTACTAAAGAGGAAGAACCACATTATTATTTCAAGAAGCAATAAAACTTTTTAAGTAACTGTCGCGTTATAACCTAATAAAACAATTTGCAGTTTGCTGGCTTCTTGTATCTAACTCTGTCCTGTCTCTAACTGCGGCCTCCACAAAAACCTTATTTCGCTCCTAGACACACGACAAAAAGAAGAGCTATTAAGATTTCAAATAGAGGATTACAGCTTGAAGGACACCTTTTTTGTGTCTTCCCCTTTCCCAAATTCTTCGTCCGATCATGAGACGACTTAACGGCATGACTAGAATACTGCCCGTTCAGCAAGTAAACTAGCTCCTGCTATAATGACTTACTTGACTTAATGTCCTATGGCCCCCAGGTGGGGCAGAGGGCTTCTACAGTGCTTCGCCATCGCGTTCTGTCTTGGGCAATTCGCTTCGCCTCGGACCACGTCAGCCCGATCGCCTTTAGCTCCTCGGCTACCGAACGTCTCCAAGTGTGCTTAGGTCGGCCGCGTTTCCTTTTCCCTTGAGGTGTCCATTCCAGGGCTTGCCTTGGGATGTGGTCGGGTGCTCTTCTTAGGGTGTGGCCAATCCAGCGCCACTTGCGACGTTTTATTTGAAGACCGATCGGCGACTCGGAGCAGAGATCCCACAGTTCTTCGTTTGAGATCTTTTCGGGCCAGAAAACATGAAGAATCTGTTTAAGGCATCGGTTGACGAAGACCTGGATGCGATGCGTGATGACTTTGGTAACCCTCCACGTCTCACACCCATACAGCAGGACAGTCTTCACGTTGGAGCGAAATATTTTCAATTTCACTCTCCGAGTCAGCTTACTGGACTGCCACACAGGTCGTAGTTGCGCGAAGGTCGCCCGGGCTTTGGCTATCCTTGAAGTGATGTCCTCTTCTGTTCCTCCTGTTTCCGACACGATGCTGCCGAGGTACGTAAACTTCTGCACTCGCTCTATAGGTTCCGAGCCTAGTAACAGTGGAGTCGAGTTTCTTCCCTCGGTACGCATTTCCTGGGTCTTCCGGGCGTTAACTTTGAGACCGTCGAGAATCGCCTCACGCTGTAAATCGTCCAGTTTGGCTTGCATGTCAACGTGCTTGTGGCTGAGCAGGCACAGGTCGTCAGCGTAGTCTAGGTCGTCCAAGGTGTCGGTCAACCCCCACTCTATACCGCGCCGCTTTCCCACGTTTGTTCTCTGCATAATGCCATCCAGGACGATGAGAAATAGTAGAGGCGATATGAGACAGCCCTGCCTCACTCCCGCATGTACGGTGATGTCCTCAGAGATGAGTCCGTCGTGCTCCACTTTGCATGTGTAGTTCCTGTAGATGGAGATAAGAATGTCCCTGATCTTGGGCGGGACGCCAATCTCATCTAGTCGGGACCACAGATTCTGGACCAACGTACAGTGTCGAAAGCTTTTTCGAAGTCAACGAAAGTGAGGTAAACTTCACGCTGCCATTCTGATGCTTCCTCCACTATGATCCGGAGTGTGTTGATCTGGTCTGTGCAGGAACGGTTTGGTCTGAAGCCGGCCTGCTCTCTCCTGAGAAGTGGTTCAGCTGCCCTGGACAGTCTGTCCAGTAGTACCTTGCAGAGAACCTTAGATGGTACAGAGAGCAAGGCAATTCCTCTCCAGTTATGACATTGACTGAGGTCACCCTTCTTCGGCACGGTTATTAGGAGGCCCTTGTTCCAATCACCCGGGAGCTCTTCGGTGTTCCAGATTTTCTCCAAGAGAGGTGTTAGGATCTCGACCGCGATGAATGTGTCCGCTTTTAGCATTTCTGAAGTGATCAGGTCGAGACCGGGGGCTTTACCTCTCTTTAGGGATTGTACTGCCTTCAGGACTTCTTCTCTGCTCGGTGGGGTCGTGTCAATGTCAAGCAGTTGTTGGGGCATTGAGGTGTTCCGAGGAGAGTAAGGTGGTACTGCGGTCGATACGCGGAAAACATCGGCGAAGTGCTCGTGCCATCGTCTGAGTCGTTCCTCAGATGTTGTGATGAGTCTTCCCTGTTTGTCCCGTAGAGGCCTGCTCTTGTAGCCACGCTTGCCAGCCAGGATTTTGGTAGCATCATACAACTCCCTGAGGTTTCCAGTATCAGCAGCATGTTGCGCCTGATCAGCCATGTCGTCAGCCCATTTCCGCCTATCTTTTCTGGTGCTGCGATAGATGCGTTTGCGCATTTGCCGATATTGGATCCTAAGGGTGGCCCGTTCTGCGTCGCTGCGCGTTTCCAAGCATTTTAGGTGAAGCGCCTTACGAGCCTCAATGAGATCCCAGGTCGACTGAGAGATCCAATCATCGCGCTTCTTCGTTTGGTGACCTAAGACGTCGGAGCTGGTTTCTTGATAGACCATTTTGATGCGATTCCACTCCGAGTCTACTGTGTCGGTGTCTGATTTCAAAACGATGCAAAATATGCATCAACAAAGAGATCAAAAGTGAACTTGAACGTGACGGGCCTGTTGGTCTAGTGATCAGGGACCCTGGCTACAAAACCGAGGATCGGGTTCGAATCCCGCTAGGGGCAAATGTATGTGTGATGAACACCGGCATTTGTGCTCGAGTCATGGATGTTTATTAACGTATTTAAGTATGTCTATCCGTTCCCTAGCTTTCATAATACAAGCTTCGCGCTTAGTTTGCGGTAAGGCAATTGGTGTGTTTGTCCATGGCATTTATTTGATGAATTTATTTAATATATAACCAGCAAAAGCATGAAATATGTTCTCACATGTTGGTAGAGGTTGGGCGCGTCGCTGCTGTCACAGCTCATGATGGGGTACATGTCCAGAGCAGAGCCGAGGCCGAATCTGCTGCACCGCCGGAACTCTTCTTGCATTCTGAATAAAAGTACAAAAAGGAAAGTATCAGCCTATTAATGTCCCACTGCAAGGCCTCCATCATTTGAAATCATGCTATCGTTACAAAGATGGCTTTTTGGCATTATCACCACGCTTGCCAAATACGGATTGGCAATCACGAAACCGGGCTGTCAACAGAAAAATCAACACAAATTTTCTGGCCTGGGAATTTAACCCAGGACTTTGTACTTAAACCACTAGACCATCGAGGCGTCTGCATACAAAGAAGTATCTTCATGAGCCGGTTACAGTCCACAGCAAGACGTAGGCTTTGCCCAGGTGAGGGTTTATGTCCATAGACACCAAGCTGAGCGGACGTGGGCAGACTGGTGATCAAAGTACGTTTAATGATAGAAAACACCCGAATGTCCCTAAGCCGCTTTTTACTACACTGTCGGGATAAAATATGGTGGCACTTAATAGCACAAATGTAGTAGCCATTGTGTTCTGAATCTGAGATCTACATATAAAAAAAGTTCTGATGTCCTCTTAACTGAAACACACCTTCAGTCAGACCTAATTCACACATGCGGAGAGCTGAAATTCTCTTAAAACATCGATGAGTCGCAGTTCATACAAAACATAGCAAGCTAAAATATGCTTCACCAAAATACTCACAGTTCATACAAAACATCCCTATTCAGCGTAGTGTTGAAGATGGAATCCTCCTCACTCATCTCCACCAGTCTTGCGTGCATCTCGTCCACGTAGTACTCAAGCAGAGAGGTCAGGTGTTCTTCTCTCTGGGTCCGGTCGAGGCACAGGTACATTATGAAGGCCAGGTCGAGAGCTGGTGACGCGTACCGGGCTAGTTGGAAGTCTACTATGCACATCTAGAAAAAGAGATTAAATTATTACAGACACGATACAAAAGCTGTGGGACGGAAATTAAAAAAAAAAGAAAGGTTTCACAGGAGTTTATCTCATAAATAAATATGTGGTGAGTAGCTTAAATACTTGTAATACAGATATCAGCATCAACAGTGATATTACAATTTATACTTAAATAGATACAAAACACCCAGACCAGGACAAACAGATATGTTTACGCACACAATCGTTTGTCCGGTGCGGGGTCGAACCCGCGATCTCTTGGTCTAATAGGCAACTTCTTTACCCTTACACCAAGCGGGTCGTAAAATTTTCCGGTCAGGGCGGGTTATCAAGAGTCAAATCCAAATCACACCGCGGGCTAAATATCTTGACAATCCCACCAACTAACCAAAACAAGTTGGCTAAATCTTGCGTGGTTGTAGTACTACAAACTTCGACATAGTTTGAGGTAGGATAGGATCCAATGACACCAAACGCGTTTCATCATCATCCTCCTGCCCTTATCCCACACTAGGCGGGGTCGGCGCAACATGTCTTCTGCTTCCGCTCACTCCTATCAGCCGTCAACTCTACATTCACTCCTTTCACGTCCATATCATACTTCACGCAATCCATCCATCTCTTTTTTGGTCTTCCTCTGCTCGCGACACCAAACGCGTTTATCGTGTCATATTACACCCAATAGTTTAAGAGCCATCAGGCTCTCATTGTATATTTTTGAGCAAACCGCTTAACTAGCTAACTTATCACACACAACTAAAGTACTTAGTATAAGTTTGCACTATAACAAACTTAACCACACCAATACATAAATGTTGATGAGTTCTCAACTTACCTCAGCGATATCACCATCCACATATCGAAACAAGAAGTTGTTCGTCCAGCAATCTCCATGACATATCACCGACAGTGGTTCCTTCGGAGTCACCAGTTCCACCATGGTTTGGAAGAACGACTCCTCCTTACAGAAGTCCTTGAACTTGTCCAGGTACTTGTCTTTATCATCAGAATCCTGGAGTTCCTCTTCAACCATTTCTATGGCGTTGTTTGCTGCTTCTCGATAGTAGTTCTTGTAATACTCCTCATTGTCTGACACGAAGAAAACTGTAACGTTGGAAGAACTTTTGATTGAAAATTAAGAACAAAAAGTAAGTGAAGAAAGCACATAAAGAAAATACAATGCTGTTGTACCTACATGTACTAATGAGACTTTACTTGTGCCGTTGTTAAGCTGTTAAAAGAGCACTGAGTTAACAAACTATCGTATCCAACCAGGCGGGGTAATGTAAGAAAACAAATAAAAGATTCAGCTTATAACTTCTTTTTTATATCCTCCAATTCCATGCCTGCAAGTGCACGTTACTCCTCGCTTTATTAAAAGATAGATTGACGGCTTTTTATGAAAGCAAAAGCAAAAGCAAAGGGCACAAATAAGCACTTTTAAAATCTACACCTATAACATGTTATTCAATAAATTCTTTTTTTTTTAAATAGTAAGTTTTAGACACACAACCGTTTCTACGAGTAGCAACTACGATTCGTTTATTAACCAACTGACCTTCACAAATCCCATCTTTCCCATTGACCAACTCATAAAAATCATCAGGGTTGTGGCACTTCATAGCCAGAGACAGAGCGTGGAAGTGCGACAGATGCTTCAGCACGAAGTAGCTCTGCTCTATGGACAGCCCCTGTCTTCTGTCGGGCATGAGGAATCCCTGCTGCTTCAGGTCTTTGAGGACCACGGCGTCGCTCTGGGCGAGGTAGCATTTGGGTATAGACTTGAATGGGTGCTTCACGTTGGGCCATTGTTCTTGGAACTTTGATAGTGCTGGAACAGAAGATTCGTTTTTTTTTACATATGATAGGAAGGCATACGAACAAGCGGAGCACCTGATGGTAAGTGATCACCGCTGCCCATGGATATCGACAACCGTACAAGAGGCGCAGATGCGTTGCCTGCCTTTAAAAACCTCCCAAACTAAGCAACTGAGTTTATTTGTCACATAATGACAATTGGATTTATGAAATTATTTTATTCACCTCATGTTTGCCTCATGTAAAAAGAAGTGTGCTTTCAAGGGACCAAAGATATTTTACATTTATAATACCTCATACAGTTGTTAAACATACAATGTCTGCTTATGGAAAACTACGCTAGCGGGCCCTTTCGTGTTGCGATATATCCGGTCGTGAGTAATTTCCATTTCTCTGAACTATCTTAGTGGAAAAATAAATACTTAACCTCGTACATTCACTCGCTCGCAATGCTCCATATAAGTATGGTATCCATAAATTTTCTCCCGGATACTATGCAGTAAGATATTGATTTATGGACTGTTAAATCTATAACATGAACCATATAAGCGGAACTTGAACCAACTTCCTTCGTCTGAGTCAGTCGAATCACAATGGCGCATAAAAATATGAATGCTCACAAAGTTAAAGTAAAGTATCTCCTTTTTATTTTCCCATTGCATGGCAAAAGCTTCCATTGCGGATTGGAGATCACAAACCCGAGCTGTGTTCGGACAAAGCAACATAATTCTCGATCCGGTCGATCGATTCCAGTAATTACATTTCATTGCGGAACAGCTCTTGACAACTACCCGTATCAGCGTATTCTCCGCTAGTCTCTTGTAGATAATGGAGCCCTGCCAGGGGATCTCCTCGTCCAGGGGGAGCGGGAGGGCCCGCTGCGTCCCACTGACGGAGATCCCCGGGAATTGAACCCAGGACGTCGACTACACTCTACGTACTTTCACCACTAGACAAGGCCACCTTAAAAGTCACAAAAATCCCGGGGGAGTCGAACCCAGTACCTCCAGAATACTCCCCATACTTTAACCGCTACACAAACACATTAAAACTTCCATAAAAAGCACAAAATCCAATCTAACCTGGCCAGATCTTGTTGTAGAAAGCCACCTCATTGCAGAACAGCTCCTCACTTTTGAAGACCTCTCGCATCAGGGTGCTCTCCGGGAGGCTCTTGTAGATGATGGAGCCCTGCCAGGGGATCTCTTCGTCCCCCTCCCGCTGCGTCCCGCTGACGGAGATCCGGTACAGCACTGAGGTGTAGTTGTCCCCGCGCTTCGAGCCGGGAGCGCCCTGGAATTTAATTTCATTTCTTACACGGCGAGATACGAAACGGCAAATACTGTTTTTGATACAAGGGACCCGAAGGCATAATATTCTTCGGCGTCTTTAAGGTAGTTGTTGTAGTGGCTTCACATGCGTTAGGTCGGCGGTTCAAATCAGTTCAGGCACGCAACTAGGGACTATCAAAAAGGTATGTGCGTAATTTCGTACCAGCTGTACGGTGAAGGAAAGCACCGTGAGGAAACTGCACACTGTGAGAAAGTGTGTGAAATGGAAAAGGCAATGGCAAACCACTCCATTGAAATTGCCAAGAGAGTTGTTGTGAAACACACTTCTTAGCCGAAAGCAGACGAAGCTTGTCCTGAGCTGAACAGCCGGTCTGCTACCAAGAAAGCGCTTGAGCTAGACAGCCACTTAAAACCTTGCTTTGAGATGAAAGAACCACACAGACCTCAAAGTAGGTGACGGTGACATCAGGGTGCTATTCCTGCAGCAGATGTAGCCAGAGGTCGGTCATGGCGCAGCGTCTGCAGCAGCGAGTAACTCCTCCGGGCAGTATATGGACACAGACCTCAAAGTAGGTGACGGTGACATCAGGGTGCTCCTCCTGAAGCAGATCTACGACAGCTGCAGCGAGAGCTCGGTCATGGCGCGGCGTCTGCAGCAGCGAGTGACTCCTCCGCGCAGTATCATGGACACAGACCTCAAAGTAGGTGACGGTGACATCAGGGTGCTCCTCCTGCAGCAGGTCCTGAAGCAGCTGCAGCGAGAGCTCGGTCATGGCGCGGCGTCGGAAAGTGACTCCGCAATACGCGCAGTATAATGAACATTATTATCATCATCATCAGCCTATCGCAATCCACTTCTGGACATAGGCCACTCCTAGGGCTCTCCACTCAGCTCGATCGTCGGTGACTCGCATCCAGCTCCTGCCAGCCATCTTGCGCAGATCGCCACTCCACCTGGCCAGATGGCGTCTTACACTGCGGTTTTTGGGACACTTGCTAAAACCTAGTATGATGGACACTGACCTCAAAGTAGGTGACGGTGACATCAGGGTGCTCCTCCTGCAGCAGGTCCTGAAGCAGCTGCAGCGAGAGCTCGGTCATGGCGCGGCGTCGGAGAGTGACTCCGCAGTACGCTGGGCCGACTCGACGGACCCATTATTCATTTCAGGTGTACTGTGCCCACGCGTTTTGGGCAAATTGGGATTGAGGACTTGAGACTACCATTTCCAAACCTTTTTTTTTTCAATTTCATCAATGTATATCCGACATTCAAAATATCAAATCCAACGTTTTCCGTTAAGCTTGAACATGGTCAAGATTTGAATCATCGCCCTCACTCATTTATTTTGAAGTTCAACTAAGATATCAACTCTATTATACGTCAAACCATAATGCCAATACCACTCATAGTATGTTTTACCTAGGATGATCCCTGCTGTGACAGGTGTACATACCTACTTTTTCTACGAAATGAAAATTTATTCCAGGGCATTAGCTACACGAGCTGTTTATGTGATTTTCCATAGGGTTCTCAATGCTTTAGAATAGTATAGATTTTTCCTTTAAATCGTAAACTGTCACCGGGATAATCTTAAGTGAAATAACCTATAGTAGAAAGCGATCAATCCCTCATGCATCTTACCTGATGATAAATTCCTTTAAAACACTATCACACTCAAATACCATCAAAAAACAAACCCTCAAAATACTAACAAAAAAACACATTTTAAAACCCAACGACACGTTACGAAAGAAAGATATTTTCAAGCGTTTTAACTGTCAAAATTACCCTCGTATTCGCAATAATTTAATGCGTTCCTATCTACGCAGAAATTGATGTCAACTCTTTATGGTATACCGATTTTTTTTCCATGATAATAAAAACAATAAAATTTTAATGTCTATAGGCATGTGTCTAATGAAGAAGGACATACTCGTACGTACACCATTGATTCGGGTATTATAGGTACATAGTAACTTAATTTACATGTTTTACAAATGTGAACGGACCTATGGTAAACATTTCAAGTTTGCCTCATTACATCGTGAACCCGAAACTCTAATGTACCACAAAAATACAGTTGAATGAAGAACCACTTCCATTTTTAAATTTAAAATTATTTATTACGCACCAATACAAAAATATCACTTGAGACCACGGTTATTGCAACACAATGGAAACGTCAAGTAGTATGTAGTATTGTGTACTATTTAATGCACAAACCGTGCAAAGCCAAAACAAAAAAAAAACTATTTAATGAATATCATGTTATGACCCGTTCGGTTACAGTTATTATTAAATTCTAGATCTTTTGTATTTTATCGTCACCAAACCAAAAATATTTTAGAGGGCTACGTCAATACCATGAAAATCTTGAAAATTTTCTTTCGAAAGATAATTTATTATATAGGATGTAGTTACGACAACTAAGGTAAGGAATAATAATATTTTTCTTAGGAAAATGTGCATAAAAATTTGTTGCAGCTTATAAGTTGGTATGACTATATTCATATTCATATTCATATCATTTATTGCACTCCATAAGTAATACATAAGGTGGTAAAAAACAATAGTAGACACATTATGGACCCTGTTGTCAGGCACGGCAAATAAGAGAGGGGAGAAGGACTACTAGTCGGCAAGGGTCGTTTTGACCACCTTACCTAAATGAAAATGCCTATTCCTACCAATTCGTCTATTATTATAAAAAAACTCGTCTAAACCAGGATCGTCGCATAAAATCATGGCTCCCGTCAGCCGTGGGGCGCAGATTGAATCGCAGAGGGACGTGATTGGATAATGCGCCTGCGTCACTTCTAATCACCACGGTACAAAGCCGTGTTTCCCGTTTGCGTAACTTTCCCAAATTACGTTACGTTTGAAAACAAAGTCTAGAAAATTAGGGCCTAAAGGCTGATCATTGACGTCTGCCTACATGGCGCAGAGTCATCATCATCTTAGCGGTTCTCCTGGTGGCATCCTCGGCCATTGCCTTGGAGCCTGATTTAATTGGAGAGACCGTGACTGTATATTGATTTTCCTACTTTGGTTAGGATATTGCAGGCTTGAATCACCTGATTGTCGGATTAGAATGATGTTGCAAGGGACTGGCAAAGTATCATTTCGATAGCCATAAAGGAATTCGACAAATTCAAATAGTACAGATTTGACTGACTAGAAAAGCCAATGTATCTCAGTATGTTGTATGTGTATTACCTAGCTATATAAGATAAGCCTAGGATCCTCGACAAAATACAATAAAGAGCTACATTTTATTATAATGACGACCATCTCGCCATTGATACGTATTGTAATAAATAAAGAAGGCTTGAATTAACAAAATAATATTTCCTTCGCCTAATATTAGAAACTCGACGATACCATATTTTTTACGTTCCGTAAACAATTCAAAGAATTACTATGTCTAACATATGAATTATTCAACACGAAATACTTGTTAAAAATCTATGGTTTCATTGGTAATTCTAATGCAGCCGAGTGTCCCCGGATTGAAAGATTTACAAGCAGTTTTTCTTAATACATGCGTCACATAATAAGTGTATTAATGCATTTCCATAATATTACTCAACTTGGCCCTGTAATGAGCATTCGTAAATAAGTGAGGGTAGGGTTGTCTCGAAAATAGTCTATACATACTTACAAATATAATAAAGCTGAAGAGTATGTTTCGTTGTTAGTTTGTTTGAACGCGCTGCGCTAATCTAAGAAGCTACTGGTTCGAATGGAAAAATATTTTTTGTGTTGGATAGTCCATTTGACGAGGAAGGCTTAAAGCTATATAGTACGAGTATAACACTACATATGTGTGCGGAAACAGAAATCCATGCGGATGGAGTCGTAAAGAAACCATAAGTGTTCCAGGCACATTTTAATTCAAATAATTGATAGGTATGTTACTTTCTAAACATTTCTTTAGAGTGGTTGTTAATTTTTATTTTATTTATACATATTTCGTATTCTTACAAGATTTAAATCACACTACGTATTATGACTAAACTCCTAATTATCTAACAATTCAACCCTGAAATCGGAAGTCAATTCTTAGAAGGCATATTGAGGATATGAGTAACTACAGACCTCTAAATCAGTAGTCTAGGCGTTGCTCTTGATCTGATCACCTAATAAATCCGGTTTAGTTAGCCTTGTCTTATTATATGCGTTATTTATTACGTGACTCAGGTAAACTAGCTGAGTTTTACCGTGTATAGGGCTAAAACTGTATGTAAGGAAATTGAGACAAGCTTGTGAAATTCGGTTAGTCGACATTGCTTCTGCTAACCATCAGGCGAACATGATTTTGCCTGAAGCAGACTCGTTTCGTTGGCGTAATAGCTTACTCAATTATTCATTTATTTATTCATTGCATGCTACTCTCATTTAAGGCATATACTTGTATATCACAGTAAGTTCGTACATTCCTTACGTACAGATTATATTCAGTATAAGTGAATTCATCCAAAATATACATCGTCGTAAAATTACTTACGATTAACTGATTTAGCTCACACATTACTTTTCCCTCACCAAAAATTAATAGAGAAATACTCGTAGGTACTCAACAGATTTATGAGCCCAATTAACTTCCAAAAATAGTATGGCATTGATCGTCACATGAAAACATGGGAGATGATGGGAATCAACATTTAATTCCATCGGCATTGCTCTAAACAATAACTCAATGTCACATTGTGAAATGATAATAATATGATTAAGGAAGTTGTGAAATGAACCAATATTGAACGTTGGGGTTGCCACATTGAGTGCACTGAAAGGGTACCTACATTTATAACTAGGCTACTTAAAACTAATATTTTATAGGATAATTTGTTTCTACACAGCGCTATTAAACTCCAAACTATTTAAAGCATTAATAATACATATTCCGCATACAAAATATTTCTGATTTTGAGTTTGCAAATAATCTTTGGGCACAAGCACAACACTACGATGTTTTTTCTAAGCTACATATTATGTTGAGAGATGATCGTAGTACCTGCTTAGGTACTGTATTATCTTTGACCTTGGATAATCTTCTTCTCATTTCACTACATCTGTCATCAATTGTTTCCACTATCGCATAACCCGTAATCAAACAATAAGCCTCATTACACAATGGATGGCCACCCACAAATATTGCACAAGCCTTTGATGTCAAAGATAAGCCCAATCACGGTGATTGAACAGACTGAATTACCAAATCTGTGTCAGTATCCTCATAGCATCGGTCATGCTCATTCGCGATGACTATGAAAGACAGTGCCATTTGTACCCTCATCCAAGGGTTCCCGGTACTACTGATCCTAGCGCAGAAGTACAATTTCTGTCTTAACACCCCATTTGAGTACAAACCACCTCATCCAACGCAATCACCGGAGTATTACGAAGCATTGGAAGCACTGTACGCTCATATGTTTGGACACGGAGCCGGTGGAGGCGGCGGAGGCGGTGGCTATCACGGATTCGACAGTCATCACGTTCATCACGGACAACACGGACAATATCCGACATATCACGTACAAACCCCGAGCTACAACGTATACGACACATCCCTTCACGGATACGGCAACAAATATCCACAGCACGGCAACAAATATCCAAGCTTCGGACACCAATATCCAGTTTACGGTGCCCATAAGCCAACGTACACGTATCCGGGATATTACAACAACCATCACGGATATCCGGGGATGTATTTTAAGAAATGTAACGATAACAAATGTACGGTTATAAGTTCCAAAAGTGGCAGTGCGTATAAGACTTACGCACCGAATCAGACCTATCACGTTCACAATAAATACAAAGTGGTGGTCAAGAAGAATAGGAGGGGACACAGGAAGTTTGCGAAGCTTCAAGTAGAAGGTTAGTAAGAGGTTTGATTAATTTCATTTCGAAAGTTGATGTAGGAGATAATAAAAAAATAAGTGGCAATTTTCGTTATCACTTTACAACTCAAGACAGAACGTTGTTCGGACTATTTAGTGGATAGTTTATGTGAAGTTTGCAATAAAACGGTCGAGTGGTTTTTCATTTACCACACGTAGCAAAGCACGTACCGAGCCGCTAGTTACAAGAGATATTAATTGTCCCCTTGGCACAATGGCTAGTCTAGTATGTAGGCTTTAATGCGGTTAACCCGCCGGAGGTCCTGGGTTCAAATCCTGGGTTGAACCGGAAAATTTGTGCAAGATAACTGTTTGTCCTGCGCGCCTGATCTCTCTACTGTTGAGTGGTTCAGATTGCTGTCCCACCGAATTATGAAAGTGAGGGAATAGGGAGTGCGTAAGATTGGCCGCCGCCCGGGAGCTAGAAATGGGCTCCGGTTAATTGATGATAAAAACCTCACGTTTCTCTCTTGTCTAAATACATTTCAAAATTATTGACTATACCTTCTATACAGCCGACATCACAAAATGACCTCGCAGCATCATACTAAGTGGCAATGACCACTTATCTACGCGGAACCATACAGCACTACATTACAACATAATCGGAAGCTATTCTGCCGGTTCCTCTCTAAATTCTCCGAATTCAGTTTCCCCGTCAGCTCACCTATACATGACGTAGTGAATATATTCGAAATCCCCGCGCGGCCGTGAAGTGACAATGTGACGTCAGGGAAACCCGCAGAATTAAAGTAGTGTTATGTCCGGCCGTGTGTGCGCACAGCGCAGATGAAGGCAGTGAAGAATACAGCTCAAATTATCTGTTCTGTGGTGAAGAATGTTTTGACTCATTTCATCTGTGTTATGAAAAAAGTATTTGAAATGAAATGAAATAATTTCTCACACAGATCCTTAATAAGTACTCAAGAAATATATAAAAGTTATTGTAATTTAACATAGCCTGGCATATTTAACATTTGACGAGCCCGTTGGTTGGTCATGGTTGTTTAACAGGTATTAAAATATGACTATTCGTTCCCTAGCTTCCAAAGTACAAGCTTCGACCTTAGAAGCAAAACTCCTTTTTTCGTACACTTTCGTAGATAGTTATGATATAAAGCATTTTTAACAGTTTATTTAACAGAAATTATTATCAGAATTGTTTAAGAACGTTTATCAAAGGTAAATTACGATCCTAGCATGTATTTTTTTCACATATCAAATAAAATATTTGTCACATAACTTTTGGACTTACCTCGCTACAATTCACTACACTGTGTCCGGACCAAGGTAAATCGGATGTTCGATACTGCCTGGCATTACTGCGGAGGCGATATTAATGAAAACGATGTGATGCAATTAATGCTTATGGCTTCCACTAATGATGTACGTACTGAGAATTTTAGTGAGATAATTATGATCACCTATCTAGGTATCTTCAGAATAACTTAGCTGACAATTGCAAGTGGCAGCGACGTCGAAGACTAAGCTAAGATGTATTTATTAAAAATATAAAGGTTTGTTATGTTTTTTTCGCAAAGTAAGATAGGAACCTACCCAATATTTTTAGAAAGCTGTATGTTTCGACAATAGGTACAATTACATTTTGAAGTTTTACAATTTTACCACCTGATGTAATTCGGTTGTTAATTACAAACCAGTAAAAAAATATCTTAGGCACCAGAAGCCAAAAGATAACAGCATGCTCCTTATTAAATTTTTTCCTGTCTTACCCGACAATTTAACCAAAAATGTTCACAAAGCTTTATTTATTTATTTATTTATTTAAACTTTATTGCACAAAGTAAAATTGGTACAAAAGGCGGACTTAATGCCTCATGGCATTCTCTACCAGTCAACCTTAGGGCAAAACAGAGAGTGAGTAGGTAGTGCTCTTAAAAAATAATGAAAAAAAATAAAAATATCACTTATTAACTAGTTAAAATACAACATACTACATAAAAAAATACACAAATAACTTTATATAAAAAGATAAATACTTTATAATAAAATACACCTATACATATACTATATTATTAACTACTTACTATATTATTAAGCTTTCATGGTGACGCTTACATCATAGATTTAAATGAGCTCGCCGCTTCATAACCTATGAAAAAATTATTTTTAATACTAGTATGCATTACCAATATTATGTCAAAGTGGTCAGGGAAGCTGTTTAATGACTCACATGCGCGCGCGCCGGTCAGCTTATAACCCTATCTCGGTCAAGATCAGTCTCATTCGATACACGACCGAACGTCACGTTAAATCTCACACGATTTTTTACCGAAACACACATTTTTTATAAATTCGCACCATTTTTTACGAGTTCGCACCGTTTTTACCAATCCGCACTTTTTGCACCACTGAATTTTGAATTCGGAACGCTCTTAGTTCGGCCTCAGTGCTGGGGCAAGGAAGATGTGCGAGATGGCTAGTGCTGTGCGGTTTTTGTGTGCGTGTTTGTGTTTTAGTGCTGTGTATTGTCAATTTGGTGAGTTCGTGTGATATTATTATGTGCTTTAAAAGTGTATAAACCGTATTCATAACTAATTTATTAATAAGCTTTTGATCATTAATTCATTTTTAAGTGAGCAGTTTCTGGCAAAATGTCATGATAAAAATGTAGGTACGATAAGGTCGAAATCTTGCACTTTTTCGATGTGAAATCGACCCTGTTGTTTTAAGATGCCCGAAATATCTTCAAACTTAGTGAAGCAACTTTCATGTCTAGACCATGCCCACTACTAACTATCAACAATAATAATCGAGAATTAAATGAAATATAAACCACTTCAAAATACTACGATACTCGCGTCTTAGACTAATTAATTTTGTTTACTTCCTTTACGTAACGCAAAGGATCTTGCCAACAAGGGCATGCCTCTGTCTATTTTTCTAAACTACCTTCAAGCCAGTTTATGTTTACTGTTTTATCCTGGTTTGAATAATGAAAGACGCAATTCAACAAAATATTAACATTTTCTTGCGATATAAATCAATCGTTTTGTTGTGTTTGATTGTTTTAGCATATTTTTCTTTATTCACGCAAGAGTATTGTAAAATACTTAAATACGTAAATAAACTCATCTAATTTTAATAAGGGGCAATGAGAAAACCAATAATTATGTTAATTTAAATGAACTTGTGAAATATAAACTTAGTTCTTTCAAACTCAAAATGTATTTAAAAGAAACGATTTCGGTATTGGCTACTTTCGACATGCCGTCAAGTAATCGTAAGAAATATTTTTTTGAATCTTATGAATAATTAGACCAGTTAGATACTAGAGGTAATATAGCAGTATGTTTGTTTATTTACTCCAAGTTTATTTAAATCGTCACAACAATCCTTGATGGTCAATTTATTATCAACAATGCTCAATTGCATTGACCTATTTATCGATTGAAATAAATAAAGTTCCACAACTCGTACAACAAACATTATATACAGAGAAATAAGGAGCCCAAGGGTTTAAAAAAATATCAAAAAGTTAATGTTTCATCAATTTTAAAGATCAGTGTCGGACCGTTTTGTTGCAGTTGTCTTATAAATTGTATTTTTTTATAATTATTGACAAAGTAGTGATTGCGAATATTTGTTCTTTTATTAAATGAACCCTCATTTGTTTATATATTGATATTTTTGCTGCTAATTGTTGAAGTTATTTTAGGCAGCCAACAAACCCTTGAAGGTTACATTAGTTAACGTACAGAAGAGCTTAGTAATTGTTAATACAAAAAAAAAATGTTTTTTAGACTTTTTTGCAAAGTTTGATCAAAATGTTTCTATCTTATTATCACTCTCCAAAATCATTGTTAGTTAGGTAAACAACCACAAATGTTGAAAACATGACGAACAGTCACGGTACTCACGGCCATCCGCAAAGTCAGTGTCAATGACTTGACAAGGTTCTAATTCAACAAATTCAACCGGTTTCATACAGCAATAAGGAAAACACAATAGGCACGTCACTGTTTCATCTATTATTTACTTAATTTGCTAAAAATATTGAGTCAATATCTTTGAGATGGGAAACGGTGATGATAGTTCAGGTGATCTAAAACATCTGTTATCAAGTGGCAAAGCTGTAAGTAGCTGCTGTGGCAGACCACTGCTAGAATTAGGCTTGTATTAATAAATCGCACTCAACTCTGAGCTCGATTTTGAGTGCGAATTTGATATGTCATTGTCATATAAAACAGCACCTCAAGTTCGCGCTCAAGTTTGATCTCAGAGTTGAGTGCGATTTATTAATACAACCCTTAGTCCTATTGAGGCTGCGGATAACTCTCAGTAGAAAATCGAGAAAACTTAGGTAAGCGAGTAGAAAACTGCGAACTTTTATTTACAGCAATGAGACACTTATTTAAAACATCAGTTCGTGGCACAAAAATATTAAAATCTATCTAAATAAAGTAACAATTGAAACAAATATGAACAAAAAACAGATAGGTAACTTTTTCTTTTCTGAATTAAGAGGGGATAGTAAAATGGTTATATATCTACAAAAACGAATAATTAAATTAGATATTGCGTCACTAACAGAGACCACATAATCTGATCCCAGCTGAATGCACTTAAATAAGTGCGTTAATTTTTTTTATCAAATAAGAAAATAGGATTCGAATTTTAAATAAAGAGTCACCATCATTGTCGAAAAACATCAACAATCATTAATAAGTATGTTTAATTGAATATTTAGTTAACTTCCTACAAACAAAACAATTTATTCCATGGTCGTTTTGCAATTCATTGCCAAATATTGCTTTCGACTTTGTGTGGGTTAATATAATAAGTTTCAAATAAACTGCCCTTTATATATCATAGTTGGTGTCTGTGTTAAGCCGTGGTTAAAAATAAAACTCGACAGTGTGTGAATAAGCTCATTAACTATTGTAGTGGCAAAAGTATGCCTATTATATTCTAGTTTTTATGTAGGAAAACTAACAAAAATACTAAACTGGCCTTAATCACAACAATATCGTTTGTAATCTGTAGTTGAATGCAAATTCGACTATTTGGCGCATAATACACAATCATGATAAATGGTTGGAAAATATATTTAACTGAGGAGGTATAAATATCTAGTCTGCACTTAACTCTGTCTAGTGGTTTAAGTACCGGGCCGTCATCTCGAGGTCCTGGGTTCGATTCTCGGGTCGGGCTAATTTGTGTTATTTTTCCGAACACCCGGGTTTGTGTTCACCCGCGTTTGGCATGCGTTGTGATTAAGCCAAAACCCATCTTTGTAACGAAAACATGATTTGACAAATCATGGAGTCACATAAGACCGCAATAATAAAAATGTAATTATTTCTGAATGAAAATGATTACTTGTGAAATGGTGCTTCCCCTATGCCGTGTAATTTCAGTTCAATATCACTACATAGTATAAAACAAAGTCGCTTTTTCTGTCATGTTGTATGTTGTATGTCCCTATGAACGGTTAAATCTTTAAAACTACGCAACGGATTTTGATGCGGTATTTTTTAATAGATAGAGTAACTCATGAGGAAGGTTTTTATGTATAATATCATCCATTAAATAGTGGACAAGTACCACGGGCGAAGCCGGGGCGGGCCGCTAGTGTAGTAATAATACTAGATATTAAATCGTAATCGGAAACTGGCGTGGGCCGTGAAGCGAAAAGCTATGATTCAGTTGAAGATTTTTAATAAGTTTGTTTACCTACCTATTATAAGTTTTTTATAATATATATATGGTATGAGACAGACACCTTCATGACATAAAATAATTTAGCTGTAGGGGGAGAGTTCGCTGCTATAAAGAGTTATAAACTGTTCGTCGTTTTGCATTGGCAAATAATATAAAATATGAATTATTTTTTATTTCTGTTCACAGTTGATTTTTTATATGCTCAAATGTAATAACTTTTCTAAAATGCCCTCCTCTCCTAAATTTTAAGTTGTTCCCTATTGTAACATAGGAAAATACTTTTACTTTGAATTCTATACCATGCTCTGTCATACTCTTTTATTCTACGTACGTAATTGCGACCGTCTCCAGTTGCGTTAGTATTATCAATATCAAAAAGTAAAATCACCAAGATATCTTTCAAAAGGAAAAACTGTACAATACCTATTTGCTTCCGTTCAGTAAAACCCAAGCGGTCAAGACGAATAACCTTACTTAATGACCAAGTAAACTATAGTCTATCCACCAAAGATGATCCCTGCGAAAAGTATACTTCTTTTACGAAATTAAACTTTATTTCAAGGCAATTAGTTCTACAAGCTGTTTTTCAGAATTTCCTTAGGGTCTTATTTCTTATCACTTTAGAATAGTGTCGATTTTCCTTTGAAAGCAAACTGTCACGGGGATCATCTTAGCTGAAATGGACTATAGAACACAATTAACATCAATGTGTTATTTAGCTAGTTGAATCGTGAGGAACACAAGAGGCATTGTGGATTGAATTTATCACCTTTTCTATTTTTATTCCAATGACGGTTGTGTTATTCTATAAGTCAATATTTTTACTTTAGAGAAAATGTCGCGTATTTGTTTTCAAATCCCACATAGCATAATATCTGCATAAATATGAAATAAAAGATTGGCATAAATTGCATTGGGTACCTATATACTCTTTGGCTAGGAACATACCAGACTGAAATTATGCGACCAAAGTTCGGCGGCCATCCATTTTCTATACAAAATTATGCGACGTAATTTCGGAACAATATAAATTAAGCACGTTTTCAGATTATAAACTTTAACACGCACAGTCCTGTAAATTAATTATGTCTATCACAAAAACATTGCAGCATTCTCAAAACATGTACCCATCTACATCGACATAAATTGTGCACAATATCGAATACTAACATACCTGTTTTGTATTAGGTTTCTTCCCACAAAGGCAAGACAGAGGATACAACAATCAATACCAAATATTCAACCCAAACAATATCAGACAAACGTTGACTGGATTCCTACATGTAAGACCTGAAAACCAAAACTACAACCAAGGCTTCATACAGCCATACAGGACAGAAATAACCAATCAAAACAGATACCCGAACAACAACCAGTATCCTTATCAAAACGGACAGAACGGAAATCAGTACCAGATTTACGAATACCAAAACCAGAATGGTGGAAACGTGGCATTTCCCGGACAAACGCAGACCAGTGAAGTGAAATTCGCCGATAATTCTCAAACCGCAGTTGGTTCATATGACCCAACAGGAAACAATCAATATAATGTAAACAATGGACAGAATCAAAATCAGGAACCTAGGAATGACCCTACTGTGAACTTTGAAGATAGGAATGGTTTCCCAGAACCAGCGCCTATTCCCGAAGTACCACCAAGTGAGGTTCCTATACCGACTGCAGCACCAGAGCTGCCGGTTTTGACACCAGTTCCGGACAATGAGAGGAGGAACAATTTCAACTCTGGATCAACAGCGATTTTCAGTAATGTTCTTTTGATTACCTGGGTTGTATTTGTATGTCTTTGTGACTAACTTTTGGTGTTCTGATTTCATCGGAATGTGTTCATTTACTTTTCTAATCTTCGATGATCTGAATTGTTCATCATTCACTCGTCCTCATTTCATTCTGATTTTATTTCGTGTTCAGTAGAAAACTATATTTTTCTGCATAATTTCTTCACCAACATAAGACCGGAAAAAAATACAGTAATGGTCTTTTCATCATCATGCTCATGTTTCAACTTGGTTTTACTTACTAACAACATTCCTTCAATAGCATCATTGAAAAGTGTGATTTGATATTCTTTATTGTGCATGCTTTGTTAGTAGTAAGTATTTGTCTCGTTATTATCATTATTACTCTTTTATAGTTACATTATTATTATTTGATTTTTTTTTAAATGGTTAACTTTTAGTATGTGCCTGACCTATTTTATTTTATACGCATTTAGCATGCTCAAAGATTCAGGTAAAATAATTAGGAGTAAGGTCGGTTGGTTTCTTTCAACCGGCCTTTTGACACATAAAAGTTTCAGAAGCTCGATCAATCAGGCTTATAACCGAAAAAAACTACGGACACTTCAGGTAAATTACTTTTTGTAATGCTAGAAAGAAAAAAAGAAATTATTATTCAGTGTTAATAAAATCATCATGCATCAAATCAAAATAAAAAGATAAAAAGAACTTTGCATGATATCATGACAGTTTATTTAACATTTTTCTACTGTGGGCGTCAAGATTAATCAAACACAACGACCAAAGAAACAAGTAAACCAAAACATAGGTACTACCAGTCGCAGTGTAGATGTAATTAGTTCGTGCCTGTGAATCATTGATTTTACAGATGAACGCCGTTTATTACTCTGATTATTTCTGCATGTGCTAACTCCTTATAAGAAGTATTCTCATCAATTGAGCTAGGTTTCATGAGCCCGCAACCTTCTTTTCGAGAGGGCCGCAAGGCGTTCGAGTCTGGCTCTTCACGGAGTCCCACATAACCCCCATGCTGCCCCATGGCAGAGGGTATAATATCCGTAAAATTATTTCCCGACATAAAAAAAGGTTATATGAATCATGTGCAAGGACATTCAATTGTTGACAGAGGTTTATAGTTCGTAAACTATTTGAGCACTAAGTTTTATTTGTCTTTGTATTAGAGTCATAGTCAACCTGTTCAATTCTTAAACTAATACTGCCAACCAGTAGTAAAGATCTGAGTCACGTGTCTTTCCAATTCGACCTTGCGGTCTACGCTCAAACAATCTCGGCACATCTTCGTTTTTTAGTGGTCACTCAATGTATGAAACTGTTATGCTAGTCATGGATATTTTTATACATATAGTAGTTATCCGTTCTCGAGCATCCAAAATAAAGCATTCGTATACATTCGTATATGACGACCCGCTTGGTGTAATGGTCAAGATGTTACCTATTATACAAGAGGTCGTGGGTTGATTTGTATACATGAACATGTCTGTTTGTTCTGGTCTGGGTGTTATGTATGTATTTAATTGTATTTGTAATACCACTGTTGATTCTGATGTCTGTAACAAAATTGCTTAAGCTACTTAAAACGGAGTCAGATCAATGTAGGTAGGTATGTGATGTTGGGACATATTTATAGGTAGGTATTTATATTTATTTAAATTAATCTACTTTAGAGCCAGACAAATTGGTATGTTAGTCAATGGAATTAATTAGAATTTCATTAATGAATATCTTTATCCAAATCTGAATCAGCCGCAAAAAAATATGAAACGCAGATTAGATCAGATGCCACATTAGGTATTTATTTTGATTTCATTAGCACATTCCCGATTGATTGAATGTTATAATTATAGGAGGTGTCCCTCTTACATTAATAGCTTAATTGAATTCAAGATGTAATTATGAAGTTTACAGTATTATTTATCACCTGCTCTAAACATTTATTTGCAATTTTAATGGATAGGATAGACGATGCATTTATAATTAAATATGCATGAATTGCATAATCTATTTATCAGATTCCAATCAAGATTGTGGAAATTGCGTTTAAGATTTCAACATATGTATTAGTTTATTTAAAAATATGTTACAGTGTAATAGTCCTTGTAGGTCAGCAATATCAGAGAACAAAAATATCAATCAATTATGCTCGAGGATTTGATTACAAATAGTAATCTGCAAAAATAAGTTGTAATTTTGCTCGTGGCATGCAGAATTCGTAGCCGTTGGTCGGTGCCACATATTATTGCGATTATTTCCAATTAAGTCAAAAAGAAATAATATAGCATAACAAAGACTCTGGTGCAGCCGAATTATTAAGTTTGCAATCATTTCACCTTCCAAGGCCGTAAAAAATATTATTCCTAATTTTTTTTTATATAGACATGTCGCATCATTCCCGCTACTTAAATATTCTATCATAGATGTAAAGGCCTATGTATGTATGGCCTTGTATCTTAGGTCTACTAAGATACTATTAAATATTCTGTTTGAAGTTAAGTAAGCAACCACTTCGTATTATACAAATGCATTCATCGTATTGGTGTACTTAGCTAATTTGTTATGCAGACTGCAAACAATGATTTATCACTAAGATCTACGACACTTATCCTCATCACTTAAATCATTTTGATCATAACAAATGTCCACTGATTACAGCTTGAGGCGTATCATGATCTACAAAATAAAATATAAAATTATGTTTATACAAAAGTCGAATATTACGTAATAATACCTATAGAGATGGTAAGTGATCACCGCTGCCCATAGACATCAACAGCCGTACAAGGGTCGCAATGCGTTGCCTGCCTTTAAAAACCTCATATCCTCCCCAACTTGAGCGGGCCCGTTGGTCTAGTGGTCAGCGTACCTGGCTACAAAACTAAGGGTCGTGGGTTCGAATCCCGCTAGGGGCAAATGTTTGTGTGATGAACATCGACATTTGTACTCGAGTCATGGATGTTTATAAAAGTATTTAAGTATGTCTATATTCCGTAGCATCCATAATACAAGCTTCGAGCTTAGTTTGGGGCTAGGCAATCGGTGTGTAAGTCGAAGGCATTTATTAATTATTTTATTTATTTATAACTGTTCTCTGGCGACCTTATTTACCAGCCAAAACATTGCACAACAGTTATGAAGTGCTACTTCACTGTGGTCTTCTGTGACACTAAACTTGAAGTTCCACAAACCTCTATCTCTATTTAACCTATGGACATATAACCAAGTATCTATGCGAAGGCTAAGTTCACCTGTAATTTGATAAAAGCAGATGCTAAAAACCTGGAACTGTTGTAACATTCAGCCAAATAAACCAAGCATTCACTTAAATGCAGACAGAGTTAGTTTAAACTTTCCGTCTCTGAACATTTCGGCTCCGTAGATCATCAGAGCGATTTTTTTAGAAAGGTTGTGCTATCATGAACCTTATCTGCTTTATCATAAAACTCAAATTCCTGTTACAGGTACTATAATAAGATAATTTATTGTACTGTCTGCTACCAGTTTTATGAGTGGTTTTCCTTGAAGCCTTAGATATAAGAAACTGTTGAAAGTAAACGAAATACAGCAAACAGCTTCTTGAGGCATTAGAGATTAAAAAAAAATTGGCCAAGTGCGAGTCGGACTCCCGCACTGAGGGTTCCGTACAAATTCTATTTTTGACGTATTAAAAAAACTACTAGATAGATTTCGTTCGAACCAATTTTCGTTGGTAGTTTTTATGGTAATGTACATTATATATTTATTTCAGATTTATCATCCTCTTACTTTAGAAGTTAGAGGGGGGGACACACTTTTTTCCACTTTGGAAGAGTCTGTCACGCAAAGTATTAACTTAAGAAAAAAATGAGCTTAGAAACCTCAATATAATTTTTAAAGACCTATTCATAGATACCCCACACGTATATGTTCAATGAAAAAAAAATATTTTCAGTTTCAGTTCTAACTATGGGGACCCCCCATTTTTTTATATTTTTTTTCTATTTTCGTGTGAAAACCTTGGTGCGGTTCACAGAATACATCCCCTCACCAAGTTTCAATAGTATAGTACTTATAGTTTCGGAAAAAAGTGGCTGTGACAGACTGGCGGACAGACAGACAGACAGACAGACAGACAGACAGACATGACGAATCTATAAGGGTTCCGTTTTTTTGCCATTTTGGCTACGGAACCCTAAAAACCATCAATTTAATGTCACGATGTCATGCTATTGTTTTGTTATGGATTTTAAATTACACAAGATGAAGGAGTATCAGTACTATTGAATAGTTTTAATGTTATACTGACAATTATTCCATCATCATAAATATGAAAGTCTGTTTATTTCGATGTTTGTCCGTCAATCACGCTGAAACTTCTGTACGGATTCTGATGGCCTAAGGCGATAGGATACTCTATATCCCGATTCAATGCTTCCATGGAATAAAGCAGGAAACTTGATCACGCGGGCAAAGCCGCAAGTAAAACTAGCGAGTCTGCCTGGCTGGTTGGCAAAACTAACTAGGAAATCCTTATTCAACCCAATGTTATTTTTTTAGGACTATAAATTGTTACATACATTATTATACCCAATGTCCGATACTGCATACATTATAAATTAATTCAATTTGAGCTCTGGTCATTGAAATCATCGTCAATACAAGTATAAAACGTGGAATTAACTTTTTTGAGTGTCAAAAAAACAAGAATTCAACACAGTTCCAGTTTCATTGTTGTTTATTGTTTATACCATGGTATTGTTTGCTTTGGTATCTGCATGATATTTTGAATTCCCTAAAACTCATAGTAACTCCCTATTCATAAAAATCTTCATGACATCATAATCATGTTTTAACTTTGTGTATGTTGAATGAATACTTCAATGAGCTCATTGAGATGTGCTTGTCATTAATTACACTAGAGGGGAAAAAACGTAGTAATAATCATCCTCTTCCATCGAACAACTTGATTGTATAGCTGTGAGATGTAGGTATACCTACAAGGCATGATATTGAACTTGGTGTTAAGTTTATTGTACTCAAGTTACTTCGTGTAATAATCACGTAGTTGCCAATTAGACCGAGAGGTCGCGGGCTCGATCCCCGCACAAGACAAACATTTGTGTGCATTAACTGTCTGTCTGTCTGTCTTTTTGTCTTGCACTATGTGTTATATGTATATATTTAAGTATATGTGAGTAAAGTTTAAGTAGGTATATGGGGCGCTAGGATGATGATGATAAAATCAGACCGAACAATGTGTGCTAGTAACAAAAAATATACTTGCAAATAAACATTTTGATTAATCCCTTGATTCCAGGTGAGAACTGTGAGACGATAAACCAGGGGGTCGGCAGCTGCGTCTCGATCCTGCAGTGCCAGCCGTACCTGCGCGTGCTCAAGGACTCCAAGACCAACCCTCAGGCTGTCCAGATCCTGAGAAGAGCTCACTGCGGCTTTGAAGGGAACAATCCTAAGGTGATTACGATGTATAGGTTCGGTTTTGTTTTGTCGCGCCACCGTTTGCGGGCGCCGTAGTTCCATGCAGTGATGGACTAACTCTTAATCATATTAAGCAATAGCCTAGGGCATCACGTCTGGGTGGGGGCACCAGAAGAAGCAAAAAAATCTAGTTGACATACGGGGGGCCCCAGGCGTGGATTGCTTAGGGCATCAAGTAGTCTTAATCCGTCGCTGGTTCCATGCTAGCTGTGAGAGTGGGCTCGAGACGACGATTCGTTCCACACTACCCACTGAACTCCTTCGGTTTCCTTCAAACCCGCTTGGGAGCCAGATACAGGCGCTTTTATTCCTGGTTTATGCCTGGTCCATCATGAGTGTCGATTCTAAGACTAAAATGGTAGTGGGACTCTAGTTACACTTGTCAAGAGTGACAAGTAAAAAATTCTGGAATAGGTTTTTCAAGGTGGGCTTAGACACATGATACAATCATAGTATGTTGTGAAATTGTTCTGACCACAGAGTACTTTAGTTCAGACAAAGGTACATCAAGAAACGGCGTACATACATCATCATCATCATCATCAACAGCCTATCGCAGTCCACTGCTGGATATAGGCCTCTCCTAGGGCTAGGCGTACATACATGATACTTACAAATAAAAATAATTGTCTTTTCCAGGTCTGCTGCCCACGTCAAAGCATCCCCACCGCCCCACCAGCGCCCACACCCGCACCTACCCCCGCGCCCACTCCAGCTCCTACCCCAGCAGCATCCCCGAAGACTGTCTCCGATGACTTCGTGGCCAACTTCCCTGAACCACCAGTCTGTGGAGTCAGCAATGCTTCGTTCAGTAGGGTTGTTGGTGGAGTGAAAGCTAAGCTTGGTGAGTGAAGAATACAAGATTAAATATTATGGTCTACCCCGAGACTGTCTCCGAAGAGTTTGTGGACAACTTCCATGAACCACCGATCTGCGGAGTCAGCAATGCTTCCACCAGCCGAGGTTTAGGCGGCGTCAAGGCCAAGCTTGGTGAGAGAAGAATACAAAACTATTTAATGGGCTTCCTCAAGACTGTATCCGAAGATATCGTGGCCAACTTCCCTGAACCACCAGTCTGCGGAGTCAGCAATGCTTCGTTCAGCCGAGTTGTGGGTGGAGTCAAGGCTAAGCTGGGTGAGTAAAAGAATATCACACTAACTACTCTATACTAACGACAATAAGCTTACCCAAGACTGTCTCCGAAGACTTCGTGGCCAACTTCCCTGAACCACCAGTCTGCGGAGTCAGCAATGCTTCGTTCAGCCGAGTTGTGGGTGGAGTTAAAGCTAAGCTTGGTGAGTGAAGAATACAAGATTAAATATTATGGTCTATCCCGAGACTGTCTTCGAAGACTTTGTGGACAACTTCCATGAACCACCGGTCTGCGGAGTCAGCAATGCTTCCACCAGCCGAGGTTTAGGCGGCTTCAAGGCCAAGCTTGGTGAGAGAAGAATACAAAACTATTTAATGGGCTTCCTCAAGACTGTCTCTGATGACTTCGTGGCCAACTTCCCTGAACCACCAGTCTGCGGAGTCAGCAATGCTTCGTTCAGTAGGGTTGTGGGTGGAGTGAAAGCTAAGCTGGGTGAGTAAAAGAATATCATACTAACTACTCTATACTAACGACTATAAGCTTACCCAAGACTGTCTCCGATGACTTCGTGGCCAACTTCCCTGAACCACCAGTCTGTGGAGTCAGCAATGCCTCGTTCAGCCGAGTTGTGGGTGGAGTTAAGGCTAAGCTGGGTACGTAATCTATACTATCTACTACTAACATAATAAAGCTGAAAAGTTTGTTTGTTTGAACGCGTGCCAATTTCAGAAACTACTGGTTTGATTTGAAATATTTTGTAGTGGATAGTCCATTTAACGAAGAAGGTTTTAGAATATTGGAAACCGAAATCCACGCGGACGGAGTCGCGGTCGGTCGCTAGTGGTGTTATAAATTAATAAATAATAACAAAAGTTCAAAATCAAAAAAATTACATTATTGATCCATTAAAGCGTTAGGTGTCAAATACAAATTCTAATTTCGATGTTCAGCAGACAAAAATGTTGCATGCGTATTTTAATAGCATTTACGTATCAAAGAACCTACCCTGCTCGCCCGGGATTATCAGTGTTCCTCTTAAATCTGTCTATCTACAATACAGCTGCTTAGTTATTGAGACAAACCAGTATAGAATGAGCCCCTGTAACACTACATTTACATCAAAATATGATGTCACCATGAAAATCTCCCATATCACCATATCGACCTAGTTCTATAAGTATCGAGATATGTTCAGATTAGATCACCATAGATAGATAAAACAAAACTCCCGCCAACAATTTTATCTCTATTGTCTTTTTTGTTTAGTGACTTTTGTAACAAAATGTTAAATTAGCCATTCTATGGTAAAGGCCAAATATATTTTATTGTTGCAATATGATGTTGTATATAGGTTTATGTTAATCGAAATTGGTGGATACATTTGACTATGTGATGTGGTCAGATATTAATTTATTCGTTTACTATTCTAGTCCTGCACAACACGGTGCGTAAATGTGTTTTACAAACGATAACTAATTACACCTAGAAAGTCGTAAGTCCAGTCGGGATCAATCTCGTAGGATTGCCAACTACGAGTATAATGTTAAAAGTAATGCGTAACATATAAATAAATAAAGTACTTATGCACTGTTCACTCTTCTAAAATACTGGAATTTTTTATTCCTAAACCTATAGATTTTTTATTTCATGTGACAGAGAAGTAGGACTCAATCGATATTAACTTTTCCAGGTGACTTCCCCTGGATGGCCTTACTTGGGTACCAGAGGGCGCGAGGGAACGGAGTGAACTGGCGCTGTGGGGGGTCGCTCATCAGCTCCAAGCACGTGCTGACTGCAGCCCATTGCATCCATGGACATGAGAATGACTTGTGAGTAAACTATGCAACGTATATTGAACCCTATTAATAGTACCGTAGGATTGGATTACCCTGTTGGGTACCAGAGGCGAGGGAACGGAGTGAACAGGCACAATACATTCATGGACATGAGAATGGCTTGTGAGTTACCTACGCAACGTATATTGAACCTTATTACCAGTACCGTAAGATTAGATGGCCCTGTTGGGTATCAGAGAGGCGAGGGTATGGAGTGAACAGACACATTGCATCCTCGGACATGAGAATGGCTTGTGAATAAACCTTCGCATTGTATTATCAAATTCATTACCAGCTGACGTGGCTTGACGCGAGCCGAAACTTCTGGCGCTTAAGTGAGCATCGGTGGCCGTCAGTCTCGTTCTCAATTATCCGTTCTTGCAATGGGCCCGGATTTGATCGGTGAAGCCATTGACTGCTGAGTTCTACACCCACCACTGAAAGATCATAGTCCAACGTGTTGACTATGGGCAAACCCTCTATTTGTATGAGGGCTGCGTCCACGCTAAACATTGGCACGAGAATGACTTGTGTGTGAACTACGAAACGGATATTGAACCTTATTACCACAGTACCGTAAGATCACTGTTCAGCGTGTCGCATTTGCGACCCATGTGGGGTTGTTGTGATGATTATTATGATAATGGTGAAGAGGTTAGGATTCCAGTGGTTGCGACTTCCATTTAACTCCAAGTAATTCCTCTCTTTGGATTTTCCCTTTATAAATATTTGCTCAATAATAACAATTATGTACTGCGCCAACATTAAAACATTTTAATGACATTTTTCAAACCAAGTTTCCTGTCATTACAACAAATGGATATCCATAAAACCCCGTTATTATTAAACATTCACAATTGAGACATAAATACTCACAACTATTCTTACCCATCGGCAATTAAGGTGACGTTGATGTAAATATGTTGTGTATCGCAAAACACATAATTGCGTACCGGCAAATATAAGTACCTATCTACCTGCGCAGTTCCGCCCTTTTGTAGTGACCAGTGTGATTCAAAAAGAAAAAGAGATTAGCTCGTTAGTGAAGATGAATTTCTAAAATTAACTACTAGCTATCTGGTTATTAGTTAGGTACATCCAAATTTCCGAAGTCCACAGTGAAAAGGACAATCTTACATGTCAAAAAAAATGTTTTCCGGCAAATGCTAGTAGTAGTCATAAAGTTAATGGAATGACTGGCGTCTGACCTCCGTAACCCTTACAAGGGAAACCAGGCGAATTGGATCATAATCGGAACCAACGGCCAAACTTGCCTTCCGAGGCACGGAATAACCATTCTTATCGAACAACCAGGTGATTCAAGCATGCAATGTCCTAACCAAGCTGGGAAAACCAAAACAAAGCGAAGGTGTTCCCCGCAGGATTCAAAGGTTTGAGCACAGTGCTCTAACCACTACACCAAGTGGCAGTTCCATAAACTACTTTAATCTATTTGATATTAATTTAAAACGTTTAATCTCCCATAGTTTGAGCAACACCGCTATATTATGTAATATACATACCTATACCTACATATTTTATAGATATACTATTAATATTACAAATAGGAAGGCATTAAAATAGCACAAGGATTTTCCCTATTAATTTTATATTAAGAACACTCGTATCAAGTGTATCAAGTTGTTTTTACTTCAACACTCGTATCAAGTTTTTTTATTTCAACAAAACATAATCAAAACATTATTATGTAAGCAACAAAGTCAGAATGACTAAAAAACTTTACGGATTTTAATTTATTTTGCGTGTAACAAAATAAAGTCTGTCAGTAAAAGGTTATCCATCTCATGTAAGATGATTCAGGTGATAGTTGACGGTACAAAGGAAAATAATATTATACATACTTACAGACAATTGAGAACTTCCTCCTTTTTTGAAGTCGGTTAAAAATCGACATTATTCTTAAGCAAGAACCCTATGAACAATCATATAAACAGCACATGGAGCTTATTGGCTTGAAATAAAGTTTAATTTCGTATAAAAAAGCACACCTCTCACAGCGATCGTCTTAGGTGAAACATGCTGTTATATAAAAACGCTTGTTTGTTGATTTTTATGATCATTTTGGCACAATATTATTATCTTTACAGTCAGACATGTTAGTCCAGTAATTTCTCAAATTAAAAGGCAATCAAATGGTACATCATTATGGTGTATGTTCATGTAAACACATCGTTTGTTGGAAGTCCTCAAACACAGAACAATAGAGCGATGGGAAAATCACATGTTTTACCATTCAAACTTTGGCTGTAATTGGGCATATACATATGCATGATAAATGTACATATTTGTTATTATGATTAATCTCGGAAATAATTTACGTATAAAAACTGGGGCTAGCAAGCTATTATAAACGAACTGCTTAAAAAACACATGACTGTAGGTTCTAAACTACGTGCGTAACCTGTTTGTGATTGTTTATGAAACCTTTTAGGAAACCGTAACTTTTACAATACCTATCTTTAAAGCCATGATTGAGTCCAGTACCGAGCCATTTTCATATTTTTATGTAAGGTTCGAGCAATGAAAGTACTTATTACCAATCATTCATAAATACTTATCATTGAAACACAAGACCTAAAACATGTAAATAATGAAAATAACAACTGCCTATAGTCCCTACTACTTCACACCGTCTCCCTGTGTGTTCATATTACAGTAACAATTCCAGAATAGTATAAAGAGGATACAATATAGTTTAAATTCCGTAAAATGAAGAGTACAGGCTCGGTGGCTTAGTGGTCAGAGACCCTGGCTACACAACCGAGTGTCGCGGGTTCGAATCCCGCTAGGGGCAAATGTTTGTGTTATGATCAAATCTATCAGATCATACTTTTTGAATTAGTTTGTTGCTAGGCAATTGGTGTGTTAGTCCTAATAATTGATTAATTTATCTATTTAATTTAGTGATGGCTTATTTCCCACAGGTTAACAGCGCTCTAAAGCGACAAACATATGTTATATCACATGCGCATACGCACGTTTTGACCAACCTTCGAACGTGTAATTAATATCCCCAACCGGTTCTGAATGCAAATGCACAGCAAATAAAGAAACCGGGTTGTGTAATGCATCGAGCGTCCTGAGGTCGCGGCCGATTGAGGTCACCCATCGCGTTGCTTGACAAGTTCATTCAAGTGCTGATACGACAATAATAAACAGATCACACATGATGCCTTGATCAAAATTCGAGAATTTAATTATTTTCGGGTAGCTTATGGTGTGACGAGAGATTTATGCCGACTTTTTTATCACAGTGAATTCATTTTTACGTGCCATATCCTTGCAACCTTGTTCTAAACGAATAAAAGTCGCTTCTACCTATGAAAAACCTGCAGCTTGACAGATTAGTGCCCCGGGGAACCGCCAAGACGACCGAATATTATATATCAACCCCTATTCATGTTGTTTGAAATCAAAATGTTTTAGGCACAAACGTGACTTATCTCAATAAGAAATAGCAAAGGTAATAATTTGCCGAACAAAAATTTATTATTTAAGAAATCTTGTTTTCATATAAGTGACAATGTGTATCTTTTGCGGATTTTAATCTAAAACCTTATGTCACAGATTTACGACCCGCTTGGTGTACAAGAAGTGGCACATATAACATTTGGATAACATTTGTGTGCGTGAACATATCTGTTCGTCCGAGTCTGGGTGTTATGTGTCTAATTAAGTATATTTTTTATACCACTGTTGATTCTGATATCTGCAACACAAATGCCTAACACGGACTCAGATCAATGCACCTAGTATATGATGTAGTGAAATATTTATTTATTTACAGATACCTAATCCGCGTGGGTGAACTCGACCTGGAACGAGAAGACGACGGCGCGACCCCCGTCGATGTGATCATCAAGGAGAAGATCAAGCACGAGCAGTACAGTCCCACCTCCTTCACCAACGACATCGGCATCCTGCTGCTGGAGAAGACCCTCACTTTTACTGGTACCTTGCAGTGATAGAAAAGTTCTACCATACGATAAGTTACAAATGGCATGTACCATCAAATGTTACCATCAAATAAAAAAAAAACTGCAATAACCATCACAAGAGATGGGCAGAAAGGTTGGACTGATATAAAAATAATGAAAAAATGCGAAAAACTTTATGTAGCAGGTGATAATGAAAAAAAAAATCTAGCATTTGCCGAAAAATAAACACACGTGATATATTTCTATAACTCCCCCCCCCCTCCTCCCCCTTATGATATTTCGTGATTTTTTGTGGACCCTCCCCCGTCTAGCTTCGCATAATTAATGGACGCCCCACAATATTAATAAAATAAATGCTTGAAAAAAAAGTCTGACACACCAATTGAAGCTTGTACTATGGATGCTAGGGAACGGATAGACATACTTAAACACTTTTATAAACATCCATGATTCAAGTACAAATGTCGATGTTCCTGATGATTACACCATCATTTGCACCTAGCGGGATTCGAACCCGCGACCCTTGGTTTTGTAGCCGGGGTCTCTGACCACTAGACCCACAATATAATACAATGATAATAGTAACTTTTTTAATTTGCAGATCTAATCAAGCCGATATGTATCCCCACAAGCAGTGAACTGAGGGCCAGGAGCTTTGAAAACTACAACCCCATCATTGCTGGATGGGGAGACACTGAGTTCCGTGAGTAAAAAATATTATTACCTAGACTTCTCTTTTTAGTCGTTTATAAATCAATATTATGAGTTTGAGCTCTGGCCATCCACCAGACCTGATTTGTCTAAATGTAAAAATCTTATTGATCAAACAAAGAGTATGTAGTTAGCAACATGAGGACCATTCTGAACCTTTTTAGGAAAGATAAAAATGTGTCTTTCAAGAGATTAAAATTATATTTCGACTAGCGGCCCTGTAAGTGTTTCTCTACGTGTGGTAAATGAAGATCCACTCAATCGATTTTGGACAAACTTCACATAAACCATCTATTAAACAGCCCGAAAATTCGGTTTGGATGAGTTAGCCCGTTCTGAAGTGACAACGAAAAATGCCTCTTATTTTTATATGCTAGAGATGATTAAGATAAGATTATTTATTAAGATTGTAAAAAATATAAATCTAACATTTCTGAAACACCCAATGGTCATGGCAGACAGTCGCCTTACCATAGTCCAGCCAAACACAATTTTCTATTATTATTTCTAGGTGGTCCATCAGCCTCTCACCTGCAAGCTCTCCAGCTGCCAGTGGTCAGCAACGAGTTCTGCCAGGAAGCCTACTCCTCATACAAGAAGCAGACCATAGACGAGAGAGTACTCTGCGCCGGTTACAAGATGGGTGGCCGTGACGCTTGCCAGGGAGACAGTGGTGGTCCTCTTATGCAGCCTATTGTAAGTGACGTTTAAGTTCTGCTTATTTTACTACTTTAGTTTATGTTATAGGGAGGCAAACGAACAAGAGGGTCACCTGATGGTAAATGATGCCCATGGACATCATCAATCGCACAAGGGCCACTGATGCGTTGCCTTTCTGAAAGATCATGGGGTTTTTTTTATGTTATGGTGGGGCAAACAAACAAGACGGTCACCATCAGGTAAGTGATCACTGCTGCCCATTGACATCAACAATCGCACAAGGGTCGCAGATGCGTTGCTTATCTTTAAGACCCAATACCCTCCCCGACTATCATGAATTATCCATGTTAGTTCAAGTCGCAAATCCGATTTAACCACCTGTAATAAATTATCTATAGTTTCTCGTATTTGCGAAGAAATCTTTGAAAGAACCGAACGTAAATAAAAAGAAATTGCAAAATAAATACCTCGACTTTTTGACTCATTCCTGAATCCTCTCATTTCAGTGGAACGACGTAAACTACCTGACATACTTCTACCAGATCGGCGTGGTTTCCTACGGCAAGAAGTGTGCGGAAGCTGGGTTCCCTGGCGTCTACACCAGGGTCACCCACTTCATACCCTGGCTGGAGGAGAAGGTCCTCGGAAGAGTGCAAGGATAGGCTATGAACTGATGATTATGATGACTCTGTGATTATGAACTGACAGTTTATCTGAAGTAATATGTAACTAGCGGCCGCGACTTCGTCCGCGTGGATTTCAAATAACATTTTTCGCAATAAAAGGTAGCCTATGTTTTTCTCAAAGTCTAAAGATTGTCTGTGCCAAATTTGATCAAAATCAGTTAAGAGGTTTTAAGCGGGAAAGCGTAACAGACAAACAGAGTTACTTTCGCATTCATAATATTAGTAGGGATTTTAATGAGCATAATCAGATCTTTTACCTGATGGCGCCTGTTAACACACTTATTACACATCCATTTCAGCAACGATGATGATCTTCTAATCTTCTTTTCGTGTCGATAGCAGAAACAAAACTGAGATTAAATAATTCGTTAAAAATAAATATATAAAATTTGTTTGTTTAGATGTTTGTCCGACAATCCGGCTGAAACTACTCGTACTAAACTGATTTTGATAAAATTAGGTATGCAGCCAGGGTATGGGCTGATCTATGTTAGAGGATACTTATCCCAATTAAATGCCCCCATGGGATAAAACAGGAATCTTTATAACGCGGCCAAAGCCGCGGGTAAAAACTAGTGTTTAATAAGAATGTGATGAATCTTCATATATTTTGGTTGATAAACTTGCTCTTAAGAATAACCAAATGTGATAACAATAATGACAATTTTAAAACATTTATTTATGTTATATGTGAATAATTTTACGAGTTTAATGTCTTGTTTTTGTTTGTTTAGAATAAAAGAATAGAGTTTTGACTTTATGGCCTAATTTATTGTAAATCATAATACATAAAGTACTTACTCATAGAAACAATAAAGTTTATTGAAACCTTAAAAACAGTAGTACAAGTATTTTCAGTTCTCAGACTCACAAATAATGTTAAATTAGTATTTAAGCACAATCGTGTTTTTGTATTTTTTACAATAAATTATTTGATTGAATAATGTTTTTGAATAGAATTGCGAAACCATTTTTCCTACATTTAAAACCAGTATTTTTTTATCATTTCTATCGAACCTTTATATTTCCTTTAATGTTTTAAGACACTATCAAATTCTACTGCGTCGATCGAAACGCAGTGATGACAACGCTCAGATTTAAAATGAGGGTAGAAACAAATGTTATATTAAAAATGTCAGTTGACACTAAGTCATTCGGTGGTCACAACCTGAAAAGCACTAGAGTCGTTGTGGGGTTTAAAAATGTAAGTTAGTTTTTAATTATACCACATTTTTAACCTTTAATAACTGAAAATACAATAAGCTAATTCTTAAATGCGGGTCAAAGTTTGGCAGAAAAGGCAATAAAACATTTACCGTATTAAAACGTCAAAAATGCCTAACATAAAAGAATCGGGCAGGAATTTCCAGCTTTATTGCTATGAAGATAAGAAGGAAATTAGTATATGGGTGTGTTTAATTCCCTTGCAGATAATCTGATGGTATCCGATAAAACTGATAGTAGTGTAGGTGACTCAAACAAGCGCGAAAATATTTCAGAGACACTTGAATACAAAAAGTGATACGACATATTGAAGTGGTGTATCTATTTGGACGATGTAAATAATAGTAATTGTATAGACAGTGATGTTATTAATTTAAAAAATATGTAGTAACGACCTGTTATACTTTGTTCAAGTGACGAATTCACATATCGTTAGTTTGAAGAAGTAAGTTAAGGGAAAGTGAATAAAATAATTAGTGTTTTATTAAACATTCGATATGAGTGGTAAGTTGTTTTTTTTTAATATATATTTGGACAAACTTTCGTAATTATTTATTATTTTTGCTAACAAGCATGACACTGTTTAACAATATTTTAAAAATGAGCGTAGGGCATAATTATGTGTTTTTTTTTTATAGAAACTTTGTCAGTTTTGTTAGGGTACTTATAAAATAATAACTTACTTATAAATCTCTTTAATTTAAACACACACATGAGGATAGAAAGCGAGAAGCTATTTTGGTTCTTAGTTATTGTAGTGTAGATAATACCTTAATGCCCTTGTAATTTTCTTGCAAATTATAAAATGACGTTATTTCCAAATACCCATGGACTGCCAAGAATTTACCACCCACGTTATCTGACGTAATGATATCATAAATATTGTATAATAATTAAAATAAGTAAATATAATAATCGCCTTTGCATACTATCACGAGTGAATTAATCTTAATCTGATAACGCTTAATTAATATCCCTAGATAATTTACGAAAATTTGGATTACCCAGATACCTATTAGTAGTAATAAAATATCCTTCTATCAAGAATGATTTGTTACTTTGCAGCAAAAACATTAGATACCTAGCTGTTTTAAAATTTAATCATCATAATATCAGGGATTAAAGATACTTTGGTCCAAAAAATCACTGTTGACTTTCAACCGAAGTCTATACCTACCTAATTGTAATACACAAAAATGTTCCACTCTTACATGATATGAACAATTCCTGTATATCAAATATTTTTTGAGGAAAATTAATAAGCGGTCTGACACTTGTGCCAAACATAACTTAAATTACAACTACAGATTCATGTCTAATACAAAATCTGTCATAGTGAGTCTATTTGATAGAAATCCCTACCAGTTATTTTTATGTCAAAGTGCCTTCCTTTAAGCGCGCTATGGTCTCCCAGGAGAGTGAGCTCCGCTGCCCACAGACATCCACGCCTACCAGACCTATTACACCATCTCCTCCAACAGTTTCAGAGAAGCTTGTTACCTTCTATAAAGGTACTCAGAAACTGTCTAGGAGAAATAGGTAGAACGTTACCGAATGTTTATCGTTCACCTTGCCTCGGTCACCCACCAGCCCAGCGTGGAGTGGCGTGGCATAGAACGTTTATACGACTCAAGGAGAAGGAGGGATAGGAGTCTTTATTCTATAGGACAGTGTCTATTTTCCTTTTATTTCTTTGTGATCGAGATCATTCTTTCTAAAAAAAACTATTAATCTGTTCACCTCCTCAGCACTCCTCAAGGCATGGCGGTTCCTCCGCACCCGCGTGCTCACCGTCCCACGCTTCGACCTCTGCCTCCAGGGGGCACTGCTCATCGTCATCCTGCTGAAGCAATAATTCAATTAAATTTAAATTAAAAAAGCTTAATAGATTGGCCTCCTCCTAAAATGCTTAGCAATCCTCTCGGTCTAACATTACCAGACACGTCTTTCCCATTGGGCACAATGGGCACGTGCCCAGGGCCACGGGCTCGATTGAGGCCCCCAGACCAAGGTTAAGACCACGATTACCAAACCAGGGCTTGGTCCATATGCGCAGAGCCTCTAATAGGTGAAAGACAACCCTGTTCATTTGAATACATATATATTGAACTAAACATGTTCACCTCCTCAGCACTCCTCAAGGCATGGCGGTTCCTCCGCACCCGAGTTCTCACCGTCCCCCGCTTCGACCTCTGCCTCCAGGGAGCACTGCTCATCGTGATCCTGCTGCAGCACAATGTATACCTACTCCTGAACAGAGACGCCGATACTGGACACACCACGCCATTGATTGAAGGTAGGTGCGTATTCAGAGTTTCATTTCATCATCATCATCAGCCTATCGCAGTCCACTGCTGGACATAGGCCTCTCCTAGGGATCACCATTTAGCCCGATCCTCGGCGACTCGCATCCAGCTCCTACCAGCCATCTTACGCAAATCAAATCTGTTTTCGCTTTTATTCACGAGTCCTTTAGCAACAGCGTAGAAATACACAGCCTTCAAAAATAATATAATAAATCATTCAATATTAATGAAATTCATCTAAAACCTATCTAGGAGAGGCCTCTGTCCAGCAGTGGACTGCGATAGGCTGATGATGATGCTAATGATGATCTAAAACCATGTAACAGTGTTAAATGACAGTAAATAACAGTGCAATAAAACAAGGTGTTAAATAACAGTGAAATAAAACCGGTTATCATGAACATTTCCAGACTGGGTGACAATGGGCTCAGCAGTGGTGGAATTCCTGCTCGGATCACTCCTCGCGTGGATAGGGAGAGGCGGGAGGAACTTCGCCCTCTCAGGATGGTTGGCGGCGACGGCTGTGTCTGGTCTCATAGTTCTGGCGTTACCTTTCGACAGGCCAAATCCTCCTTCAGTTGGTAAGTATCGTCAAGAAGAATGTTCATGCCATCCTATTTACTACGCAGGATATAGTTAATAGGTACAAACAAATGAATGACGGTTATTTGACCGTAATGTCAACATTTGCACGACTCCATTTCTTTTAAAAGTTCTCACTAGTTCGACGAATTTTGAGAAATTTTGACGAAACAGAGTTCTATATTTTATCCGTCAAATCGTCGCAAACCTGCGAGCTGCCATCATGTAGTCAACGCTTGCGCAGCAGCTGACAGAAAGTTAGCGATATACGCAAATTATTTCAAATCAAATCACATCAAATCATTTATTGCAAGCCACATAGTTTCATATTACATGTGACGCCATGTAAGAGCATAGCAACATTGGGGTGCTTGAAGGGCCCGTTGCTCTAGTGGTCAGAGATCCTGGCTACAAAATGGGTGGGTTTGAATCCTGCTAGGGGCAAATATTTGTGTGATGAACATCGGCATTTGTACTCGAGTCTTTCCGTTCCCTAGCATCCCCAGTGCAAGCTTCGAGCTTAGTTGGGGCTAGACAATTGGTGTGTTGGTCCAATTAATTTATTTATTATTTATTTATTTATTTTCCAGATCTCTGCGGAGGAGGTCAGATCTTGCCTCTATCCAGGATGGAAGAGCTGGACCCGCTGGCCACTCCGAGGACCGTCTTCCTCATCATCACGGCGGTCATGTGCGCGCTGACGCAGATCAGCATCTGGGCCCATGGATTAACGTACCTCGATGACCATGAGCCGCAGAGTGGACCATACTTTTATGGTAAGAAGGAAGACCATTTTTTTACCAAATAGCAGTAACTGTAGGTTTGTGTATGTTATAGTAAGGTAAATGAACAAGAGGGTCACCTGATGGTAAGTGATCACCGCTGCTCTTGGATATCAACAACCCCACAAAGGTCGCAGATGCGTTGCCTGCCTTTCAGATACCCTCCCCAACTGACCTCTGGCAACCTTACTCACCAGCAGAAACATAGCACACCAGTTACGAAGTGCTACTTCAATGTGTTCTTCTGTAAGTTGGAGCTACTTTCCTAGACGAGCGGCTCATTTGACCTCACTAAAAACGGCTAAGTAAAGATTATGTAGTGTTCGGACTGAAGGTCTTCTTCACGCCGTTTTGGGATCTCTGATCTGATTCCCCCCATTCGTGTTATTGTGGTTGCAGGGCCCTAAAAGGCTGTTTATTGCGTCTTTCACGTCATATTCCAAAAAAGTATTAGTTGAACCTAAATATTTATTTCATTATTATGAAACAAGTGCGTGTAAAAGAAAAATAAATCTGTTTACATCAGCAATTGTTTTTTTACCGGTATTAAATTGTAAAAGCTACTTATTTGTACTCTAAAAACTACTATCAATGTCTCCTTCTCCAGGAATCCTGATCTCCATCCGGCTATCCCTGGGCCTGAGCGGTCAGAACTGGCTGCGACCGGGCGCTGTCCGAACTGACTGGTGGGAGGCGCACCTTTCCATCTGCATGCTGGTGCTTATGTTTGCTGTCATCTTCGCTCTCTTCCCGAGAAGGATGAAGGTGGAAGGAAGTGTCGCGCTGGTGGACGATGATGATGATGATGGTATGTTTTTTTGGTGATCGGAAACTGGTGATTTTGATATATCATCCTGGTGACGAGTAAAGATTAACTTAGTTGACACTTAGCAAAATGAGATCAAGACTTTCCGGGCACTTTAAAGATGGGATGGACTATCCGGGAAAGATGGGCATTTTATATGGAGTTGAACGACTTCTAACTTATGAAATATCCATTTTAAAAGGGGCTACAGTCTCGAAAGCACGATAATCACCAATAACGTTACCAACCAATAATAGAATTTGATGTGATTGCAACTGAATTAATAACATCTCTTGTCACCAGGTTTCTTTGCAGCCGTGGGCAGGATTGTAACGAATAAGACTTTGATCCTCCAAGTAGGAGCTCTTAGCTTTATGAATGTGGGTCTGTACAGCTTCTTCTACTATGATCGTGCGTACATTCAAGTAAGTGAATTATATTTGAACGTAAAGAAGTGCAAGCATATAAAATTCAGTAGAAATAAGAACATCATAGCATCAAACTACAAATTAAATAACGAAGTGATAGAGGAAGTCGAATGCATTCGTGATCTAGGTGTACAATTTGACAAAAAACTGAGTTTTATAAATCAAATTGATGAAATTGTCATGAAAGCTACAAGAATGTTAGGTTTTATTCTGAGACAATGCAAACACTTCAGAAAGGCCAGTACCAAAAAGGTTATATACAATGCGTTGGTGAGGAGTCATTTAGAATATTGCAGCGTAGTCTGGTCTCCTGGGTACCATGTCCATGTTGCACGAATTGAACGGTTGCAAAAGCGGTTCCTATGGCATCTGACTTTTAGCTGTAATAAGGGCAGGAGTCTTAAGTCATATGAGGAGCGACTCAAGTATTTCGGAATGGCTTCCCTAGAAAAGCGTAGGGAAATGTTGGACTTAGTTTTCCTCAAAAAACTTGTTACAGGTACTATTAACTGTCCGGAGTTGCTTAGTAAAGTCACCTTTAATATTCCATTTAATTTACCAAGAAGATCTAATGGGAAATTATTTCGTTCGCCATTGAGCCGCACAAATTTAAAAAAGCATTGCTCGTTGTCCAGAATGTATGCACTGTACAGGAGATATGAGGCGTATATCGACTTGTATTACACGTCAATAGCAGGCATCAAGAAAGCTACACTGATGTTTTAGATTTTAGTTTTAGTTTTTATTTTAGTTTTAGTTTTGGTTTTAGTTTTATTACTTTAGTTTAAGATATGATAAGATAATGTGGATCTGAACACCTTAAGTGTTTAGAATCATGCTTAATTCATTGTTTAGTTTTAAACATAGGTATTTCATTTGTATGGTATTGATTCTGTTTTAATTTTTACTATAGTTTTACTTAGTGTATACACACTTTTTAGTGCATGTGGTGCTTTTCTATAAGTGGTGAGGCACTTAGATATGTAAGAACATCCTTGTTATTATTAGCTTGTAAGAGTGTACTCATTGTTGAGAAGCCAATAAATAATAAATAAGTGATTTTACATCATGTAATAAATGAGTGTGCATGTGGAAAAAAGGTGTCACCTTTCTTTTCTTAAAGGGTTGGCAACGGCAACGCACTTGTCTTGTCTCATACGCCTCTGGTGTTGCCAAATTCCATGGATAACAAAAGACGTCTTTCTTTTTCAAACTACCCGATTTTTACTTTTGCTTCCCTTTGTTACAAAATAGCAGTAAATGTTTAAAATTTTAACGATATTCCTATTTTACACGTTGGGTAGGGTAATTAAATACCTGTGTTACAGGCGCGGTACCACATCGAAGCCCTAAGAGAAGACCTTCGCAGCGCTCGTCTCGTCGCCGCCATCTTTAGACCCCTCGTCATCATCTTCTTCATAATGGTAAGTCTTTGTTGGTTTAAAGTTATATCCCTTGGGAGAGACTGGATGCGGCCATAGCGGGGGTTGTGCGGTGAATAGTTCCCATCCTATTTAACATGACCCTATTTTTTGAGGGAGCAAACGCATTTACGCTTACCTGGGGCATAATAAGGGCTGCCGCCAAAGTTATGTGGGGCTCCACGACAAGAATCACCGCAACTACCCACTAAAACCACCCCTTTCTCCGCTGCCACGGTTCTCTGCGCCCGTGGGGATTGCTCGTGGCTTTACTTATAGGGACTCGGAAAGTTTAAGTCAGACATAACCCATAAATTGATAAGGCCAACGTCCAGCGGATGATCTCCATGATCTTCTTCCTAGCATTTATCCCGTTTCTGTGCGGGGTCCGCTTTGACCATGATCGAGGAATTGGCGAGTCTGGTTATTACAGTGACGCGACTGCCATCTTACCTTCGTAACCCAGACAGCTTGGATCATGGTTAAACATCTAGTTCAGATGTAACAGAACTAAAGTCAGAAACTATCTAAATCTGCAGGTTTCCTCACGGAGTTTTCCCACACCGCCGAGCTAATGGCACAAATCCACACATAGATTTGGAAAAATCCATAGCTGTGGGCCCGCGTCGAATCACGGACTCCACGTATGTGAGGCGCGGTACCACTAGGCCACCATCGCTTTACGGCGATATGATGACGTCACTGATACTTGTAATTCTTGATTCTGTAAACGAATACCTAAATGATAAATTACAGTAAAACATCTAAGCTTCCATTATAATCTGTCCCCTCTTCTAGTTCCTGTGCCCTACAGGGCCCATAATGATCCTTGTTAATGTTAACACTATATTATTACACCTATATATGTATGTACATTATGGAGCAATAAATGATTGATTGATTGATTGACTTGCAGATATTCCGCGTGCGTTTCTCCGTGCGTCGCAGCGACGGCGTTAAGGCGAACACGGCGGCGCGCGTCGGTGGCGTCGTGGCCGTGTTCGTAGCCGCTTTCTTTGCAGTCGTGGCCGGTCTTGACTGCAACCCCGGCCACGTGGCCGGAATGGAGAGCGGGGAGTTTGAGCATCCTCTGTGCAGTGATCAGTGCGGGTGAGCTTAATGGAGTATATCTACTGTTATTGATATCCTTGTTATCTAGGTATACTATATAAAGCTTTAATATTATAAAGACCTAAGTAACTCTGCCTGTCTATCTGTTTGTTAAACCTCTCAACCAATTTTGATGAAATTTGGCACAGACAATATTTGCAGATACTGTACCAGTATCAGTATCAATTGGTGTGTGTTAGTCCAAGGAAGCAAGGAATTAATAATCCAAACTCTATGTTATTCCTGTTATCTCGGCAGGAAAACCCAGTATTCTTTAGTCCGACACGGGTTCGTACTAGAACCTTTGTCGGAGATGCTATTTCAAAGTAGATAACCTCTACGCCATGGCAAAAGTTTTTTGACATAAACCTATCTTTCCTTTCAGCTGCGATTCTCAGCGCTACGGCTTCTCCCCAGTCTGCGCACTCAACACCAGCACCACGTACTTCTCGCCGTGCCAGGCCGGCTGCAGCCAGTATGATGACCTGAACGGTTTCCTGTAAGCAGTAGCGGTTTTAGAGTAGGGCGTGGATGGGCGACAGCCCTAGGTGCCGGGTAAAAGGGGCGCCAATCCTTTTAGTTCAAAGTTTACTTAGTCGCAGATGGCGTAGAAGGGGTCGTAGGAATCTCTCCCAGGCCGCTGGTAGAGTTAAAACCGACAGTACCTGTTAAGTAACGTTATATGAGCTCGACTTTGCTCACTGATGATCAATGATGATTAGCGTAGCAAAGAACTTACTAGTTGAACAATTCGCAGAAGGTCTTTCTAGGTACTTGGTTTTATCAATGGGAAGCCGCTAGAAAAAATCCTCTAGATGGCAATACGTAGGCGTGAGGTCTAACTGCCGTCATTGGTGAATTTTAACATATCTTTTTTTTATGGCAGGGACGGCAAACGAGCTAGCGCTTCGCCTTATGGTAAGCAATCAACGCCGCCCATGGACATCCGCGACACCAGAGGTATCGTTGATGTGTTGCCAGCCTTTTAAAGGGTGTGGGCCTCCGGCACACTCACAAACCAGACGAAACACAATAGTAGATACTATTAATTCCCGCTGATGTTATGTGAGAGGGTGGTACTTCCCCGGACGAGCCGGCCCGTTCGTGCTGTGAAACAGCATGGCTCTACCACTAACAAAATCTGTCAATGTCATGTCAAATTTCACCAATCAGATAGATACCAGTAAGACTTTGAGTTAGACCCTACGCCTACTACCATCTAGCGGATTCATTTGCAAACCCTCATTGAATTCCTTTGTCCCCAGAGTGTTCAACAACTGCTCGTGCGCGGAAGGTTTGATGGTGCGCGGCGCATGCGCGCTGCCGGATTGCAGCCTCGTCTACGCGCTTTATCAGGTGTTCGTCACCGTCATCCTTGCCATCGCAGGTTAGTATTAGGTACTCATTTACTAAATTTACCGAACAGTATTTTTCCAGTCTATTCAGTATCTTTTTCTGAGTGTCGTAAGAACCGACTAAGGGAAATTACAGCATCGTACTCGTGGGTTTTATCAGTCACCAACTCGCCTGACCAGTGGTAACTATGAGGGTAGGGCACGGTAGGACAGTAGTACTAATCGAACTGGTAGTAAACTAGATACTTATATACCTACATTTGTTTTAGTTTCTCACTGACATTTTCAGTAAAGACAGTTACATAAAACATAAAAGATTAAAGGACATTGAAAATATTAATAATTATTGGATAAAATTAAATCATAAAATAAAATTATAAAATAAAATAGGCGTTACCCCTTCACCTTCATACATTGGCGTACCCATGGTAGCACGGAATGCAGCAACCCCCCCCCCCCCCCCTCTCCGTATAATTAAAATTTGATTTGTTCCTCCCCCTTGGCCCAGAACCTGGGTACGCCCATGCCTTCATGTCATCTAATGTAACCCACAAACACGACATGTTATTTCCCCAGGTGCATCACTCCTGATGCAAGGTATGGTGTTCCTGCGCGCGGTACATCGGCGAGATAAGGCGGTGGCGATCGGAGTCATGTTGGCTGTTGTGGCGCTCATCTCGCACGGCTTCGGGCATTTGCTCTACATGCTGATAAGCCGTGAGTATTATTATGATCTCTCTTAGACGTTTTTACGGTTCCGGAGCAACATGGCAAAAAACGGAAACCTAGATTCGTTATGTCTGTCTTTCGGCCTGTATCATACAGGCTGTATGTCATAGACACTTTTTCCCCTAACTATAGGCACTACACAGTTGAAACTTCGTAAGTAAGTAGATGTATTTTGTAAACCGCATTCAGACTATCACACGAAATTACAAGAATAGTGTTTCCCACCGTAAGAACCTTTACGTGTAGGGTATCTATGGGTAGGTCTTCAAAATGATGTTGAGGTTTCAAACATATTTTTTCTAAAGTGAATAGTTATCGCGGGTCAGTTAAGAAGTGATAAAATGACTGTGTCCCCTCGTATCCCCCCCCCCTCCCTTTTACTTCTTAAATAAGAGAATAATAAGTCTTCAAAAAATCTTAATCAACTTGTAACCAATGGTAGGTGCCTACAACCGAATGACAAGTAGGTCGCGTCATTTGAAAATCAGAAACTAATTTTTCCCCCCTCTTTTCAGATCTAACCTGCGCATTCTCGCACGAAGGCAAATGCTTGTTCCACCGGCCCACTCTATACGCGATGGCGGTGACCAGCGCGTGCGCAGCGCTGCTGTCTGCGCTCGTCAGCATAATAGCGAGCAGGGAGGCGAGCAAGGAATCGAGCACGGACGATCATGCTGACGAGAACGGAGTCAACTTTAGATAATGGCTCTTAGATAAGCTCTCTGACAGACATTTCACTCGTTAGTCTCTTTCAAACAAACAGTAGCCGTAACCGAAAGCATCGGATATCCGATATAAAAAAATATCCGGAACCGAAGCTATCGATATCCGATATAAAAAAATATCCGTAACCGGAGCTATCGGATATCCGACATAAAAAAATATCCGTAACCGAAACAAAATACGAAAAAAAGTCACACGAAGGCAGGTGTCTGTTCCACCGGCCCACTCTCTACGCGATGGCGGTGACCAGCGCGTGCGCAGCGCTGCTGTCTGCGCTCGTCAGCATAGTAGCGAGCAGGGCGGCGAGCAAGGAAGCGAGCACGGACGCTCATGCTGATGAGAACGGAGTTAAATTCAGATAATGGCTGTTAGATAAGCTCTCTGACAGATTCTTCACACATTAGTCTCTTACAAACGATCTGTAACTTAACCGACACTATCGGATACCGATAAAAAAAATCCGTAAGCGAAATAAAAGTTTTGAATTGAGATCGGATAGGTGCGAAGCCAAATCTATCTGAGGAAAGATTAATTCTTCCAATTTTTTTCCTATATGTGCTATGTCTGATAGGCTATCAGAAAGTGGCATACATCAGAAAACCTATTATTAAGTGTCATAAATACTATAAAAGCTTTTATGATATCAGACGGATAGTTCATACAACTCCTACCTAGCATATATTTGACAATTTAGCGTATCTGACAGTAAACTTTTGTTTCTTTGTTGTTTTAGTAACCTGTTTGTGTGAATGAAATAAAGAGTACTTACATACCTTACCAATTTAAGTTTTGTATATAATTTTTTTATGTTTGTGCTTTATTAAAAAATTAAAAAGTTCCATTTAAATATATTATTTTATTTTTTAAAACAATTTTTTACAACAATTTAACTAAATGGCACACATAAGTTGCAAACTTAGTTTACTCAACTATTTCCAATTCCAATTCTTATGCTCAAAGGCCGAATGCCTTAAGAACAAAAGAAAATAATATAAAAACTGTACATACATTAATAGATAATTATATAATAAAGGGTTCATACATGTTAATATACAAACCTCTACGCAATATAGTTATAACAAAAACATGTAAACCAATTTATTCGTGACTATAAAACAGCAAAAGACCGCGTTAGATTAAAAATAATATCCAAAATAAAGTTACTTAAAAATATTAATTTGACAATTGCAAAAGTAATTATCAAATAAGTACTAAAATATAGGAACCGACAGATCAGATTGGGGCTGTGAAGTTCCATGACGAACATCTAACATTATCTTCATATCACGCTTTCCCTTCACATCTATGTGATGTACATGACTTAAATCTTTTTTTTCTTTGGCAACATTTCAAAACTACAGCTGTTCATATTAAAAAAAATATGGCCCCAAATCAAATCTGCGAAAATTGTACTCATAAATAAAAATTCAATAAAATAAATATGTAAATAATTTCACAGTTATCTTTAGGATATCTTGAAAATAAATACTAATTTTTCAAAATATTATACATAGATATTTCCGATGTAGAAAAATTGTACCAAAAGTATAAGGGCACCGGGCCATCCGTTGCTAGGCAACCAAACAAGTCTGATAAACACTTCTTATTACTACAACTACATTCTTTCATATTGAACATGTATTGAACCAAAGAATATTCAACAATATTACTGTACTTCCATAAAATACTACTTACATAAAATCTTCATTATCAGTTATTTTGACAATTAAATACCACCGATAAAAACGGTAAGTGGACTCAATAACATTTAAAAGTACCAAATAAGTAATCAATGCGCGAATGTGTGCATTTTAATGTTTAGATAGAACAATGAGCGTGACATCTTTAGTTTTAAACATTGGGGCTCGATGTATTTAAAAGTTCCGGAATTTGACTTACAAAATAGGTTAATCACCAAAAAGTACTAATATTTTAATGGTCTAGGATACGTAGGTTGCCTGATACGATCTTGTTCTCTAGTAGCGCGCCCGAGGGTATGTCGATACGGTCTCCGTGATTCGCTATTATGATGACAGTGCCCTGAAAATGAGATATTTTGTTAATTTATAAAGAATTTAACTCTCGGATGGAAGTCAAGGCATGTGGATTAAAAAAAAATGCCTATGAAATTATGGATGGAATCCAGAGGTCATGTTAATAAATATTATTAGATGAAATCTACAGAGAAAACGACTCCACAACTGACAATTTGGTATGCCATTCACTGACCCAGCTCGTAAATTATATCGAAACACCAGCAAAACGCTAAGAAAAAAGAGACCCTCAATTATAGTCTGTTGCACTGTTATCTGAACATAGTAAAATGATCTTATTTATGTATTTTAAAAATAAATAAATGTATTTAAAAAAAAAACAAGCATTTGTCCCTAGAGGGATTCGAACCCGCAACATTTGTTTTTGTAGCCTTTGTAGATATGATGAATAGAATGATGCCCGTTGGTTACTTAACCAACGGGCATCATTCTTACAACACAGAACAAAAACCTCAACTAACCTTCAAAGCGACACCTCTTCCAAACGTAACATCACCCGACACAGTCAAATGGTCCAACTCGATCAGATCCGGTATCGTCGCGAATCTGTTCAGGAACTCCTTGACTTTAGCAAAGTGGTTGTCCCCCAACTTCACCAATGGGGTTGAAGGGAACATCCTCTGAGGAGACATGACTAACGACCCATGGGATAGGCTGTAGAGGTTGGACATGACGAGGAGAAGGTCAGACGTCTTCTTGACGGGGAGGAACCGGCTTCGAGGCACGTTGACTCCGATGCCGCCTTCGAAGCATTTCATGGCCGCTCCCACGGCAGTTTCTAGTTGGATGACGTTTAGGCCGTCACCTGAAATGGAAATAAATAAATGAATTCTCACAAAAAATACTCATTTGCTTATACTCAATGCGATTGATCGCATCAATCGATAGAGATAATCAGAGAAAACAAAATCCTATGGACTAAGCAGCCACTCGCCTAGCTCGAAAGGAAGCTTGAAGTTTGTTATATGGATGATGCTAGGGAACGGATAGGCACACCTCATTAAACACTTATAACTCGAGAACAAGTGACAATCCAAAAATTTGCCTCTAGCGGAATTAGAACCCCAGGCCTTAAGATCTGTGATCAGAGTCGCTAACAACTAGATTAACGCCCCTGTCTAGTATTATTTATTCACATATAAATGGGAAAAAGTGTGGATGAAATATAATAATTGATTTTGTATACTTATGGACTCTTAAAACACATAATTTTCCAAATTCAAATTCAAATTCTTTATTTCGGACAACATGATCCATGGGTTATAGTACAAATTACTTTTAAAAAAAAATTGTGTTAGTAATGAGACGTTATACTTAAGTTTAGGCAATATTATAATTAATTAATACATTATAAATAATTTTGTTTTTTTTACTTCCAGTAGAATATGATTAACGAAAATGATGTTTTACAGTTAAAATTTTAACTCACCTAAATGTTTGTTATTGACTATAATCTCCATGTTCAGCGACCCCTGGTCGACCACCCTCTGAATCGCGTCCAACTTCGCCCACAAATTGTTCGTGTTGAAGAACTTAAACTGACTGACTGACTTGAAGTCATCCACATGTTCTTTTGGCACCTGAGCTATTTCTAGCAACCGTAGCTTATCTTCATACTGGATTAGAGTTCCACCCTTCACGTCAGCTCTGGTCTTGTCAGTGACTTCCATGACGAACTCCGATATGATCTTCTGAGGGTCAGGGTTGAGGAGCAGGTTCAGGATGTTCAGGTCGACGGTGGCGCCAAGGTTGTCGATGTTGCTGATGAAGCAGTAAGTCCTGCCTTCCTTGATGAATTTCTGGAGTAAGCCGGAGTTGTAGAATGATTCGTAGAAGTCACCGTGGCCGGGAGGGTACCAACTGAAATATATAAAAAATAAATAAATAAATACACTGGACTAACACACCAATTGCCTAGCCCCAAACTAAGCTCGAAGCTTGTACTAAGGAAGCTATGGAACGGATAGTCATACTTAGATACTTTTATAAACATTCATGACTCGAGTACAAATGCCGATGTTCATCACACAAACATTTACACCTAGTAAGATTCGGACCCACTTAAAGGAAGATCTACCCCATGATCTGATATATGTAGCTTTGGTGATGACGTTACGTCTCATAAAAGACAGTAGAAGACAGTATAACGTAGCGGCGTCGTCCGATCGCCCTATTCGTTCGTCAGGTGAATCTGGCTAATACCTATTGGTTCTCGTACTGACAGCTCGTTTCCTATTGGACCTTAAAAGATACTCACGCCTCGATGTCGATGTCTCACAAAAGACAGTAGAAGACAGGACGAAGCAGCATCGGCCAATCACCCGATTTGTTCGCCCTGTGCCTCTTTTCCCAGCAGGCTATACCCATTGGCTCTGTTCCTGTCAGCTCGCTTCATAATGGACCGTCAAGGATACTCACGCCTCGATGTCGGCGTGCACGTCGCCAGTCTTCGCGACGGGCAGCAGCGACTCGCGGTTGATGCGCGGGTGGCAGGACTGGTTGAACGTGTGGATGTCCAGCTTCAGACCCTGGTACTTGCGGATCACCTTCTGCGTGTCCTCGTCGGTGTTGAACGAGTTCATCAGGACTAGCGGAACGTTGCATTTGTACGTTTTGTTCAGGTGCTGGAAGGAGAAAGTTAGCATTGAATTTCTATTTCGACTGGAGCCTCCCACAAGGGGCTCTTTTGCAAGAACTGTGACTTATACAGGGACTATGTATGTCACATACTGGAAGAGCTCATGTTTCTCCTCAAAAAACCTCACCGTATTTAGTTTAGGATACAATGCAATTCAAAAAGCCTACAGTTAGAGTTGGTAGTCTTCCCTTTTAAGACACTCATTGAAGTTTATGCGAAACTTTGATAATATATTTTAACTTGAAGTTTTTTAGCTGTAGAAGCAGAAATTTACCTTAAAATTAAACTTACGGCTAGCCATTTGCTTAATAATTAATGAAACACTTTAATTAACTCACCTCAATCTGCTGTACAGTCAAGTCGAGGAAAGTCAGCTCATTCCTGACTTGTATGACTGACTTCGGTCCCTTACATCCCATGGAGGTTCCCAGACCACCATTTAGCTTGACCACGACCAGCTTATCCAGCATGTGGTGGACATTGTCTGTGGTCGGCGTGGGGAGTGACGAGTAGTCGATCACAGCGCCCTCTGGTAACTTCTGGATCTTCTCCCATGTCACTGATGGACCCTCTGAAGAAAGAAATTGGATGGTGAAGTTGATGTTTTGGAGCTAGCAGACTTTTAGGTAAGACAGCCAAAATTTATTATGGTCATGGAGGAATAATTGGATGGTATAGTAGACTATAGTTGATGTTATGTAGCTAGCAGAGTTTCAGGTTACATAGCCAAAATAATTATGGTCATGGGAAGATTCACAGAACCTGGATAACAAAGGAATTAAGGGTAAAAATGAAGGTTGTTGATGTTTACGAATCCTGATAGGTGGTTTATGTTTTGGAGCTAGCAGAGTTTCAGGTAAGACAGACAAAATTGATCTGGTATGCATACATTCATAGAACCTGACTAAGGAATTAAAGGATATAAGAGGGTAGTTGATGTTTTCCAGTCGTGTTAGATTGCTGTCTCACTAAACTACAACAGTAGGGGAAAATGGCTCCTCTTCCCTTGTGCACGAACACGAACTACAACACTAATGGGCTCCGAATTTGGCTAAGAGGATATTACTTGATTTCCTCCTAACGTTTCGTCTACGGTATCCAATCTTTGTGATCGGCCAACAAATATAGCTGTGCGGGGCCTGACATTACCGTACAGAGATCAAGGGCGGATCCAGCTTGGCAAGGGGGGGAGGGTCATCTAGTCGTGGGCAAGTCAGGATCCGCGGTTGAGAGAGATCAACATTCTTTCATAAGCATAAGGGGTGTAGTTACTCTGACTGTCCTTAGAGTTTTCGGAATAGAAAAACTCATGACTAAATATCTACACATGCGACCCGGGATTCGAACCCAGGACTTCTGAATCGGCTAGCGCTTGCAACGCAAACCTCAGGGCCGTTTATATGATACAATGGTTGCATATAAAACGTTTTTGCTTATCTAAGCCCCCATTTCACGTCCTGTTATCGGTCTGACAAATTTATAAATTAAGTGTATAATAATATGCGATAAGAGTTATTGTTTGAGTGGTCACAAATCTTAGATTGTAAATATTTTCCTGCCAATATTTTATACTCAAAGTAATATAAAATTGCATATCTTGTGTTAACTTTAAGTTATTTTAAAAGAAAAAACGTCTAAGGACTTTAATTCATTATAATGGTCGTCTGCTAATAAATATGCAAATAATAAATAATTTGCCTATCTACAGAAAGACAGGATTCCCACCCTTGTTTGTGTCTCAAATATTTGAAAAAATTTAAACGAGCCTGATAAGATTACTACATTAACCGAGCAACGCCCGTAAAATCGCACTATTTGATAAAACATACGTTGTTTTTTTAATCCAATGGTCTAAAATACTCGTTGCCGCTAAGTTGCCATAAAGTAATAATCATCCAGATTCTCTAACGGTAGTAAATAACTTTACGGCTACTTTGTAATCTTTGTCTAGTGCCTATTTTGACCACAAAATAATACTTATGAGCAAACTTAAAGCCTTGTGTGGGGCTCAGTAGTACACGTGTGCGTCCCACTCTCTTCTAAGATTCTGAGGTTTCCTTCGGTCCTACTATATACACTTGTCGCCGAGGATCGGGCTGAGTGGAGAGCTCTATGTCTAGCAGTGGACTGGGATAGGCTGTTGATGATGATGATGGATGATAGAAACTTACGTTCAGCCAAGAATCTGCTGAAGAGGTTCTTGAAGCCCCTGAACTCCTTCTCCACGAGCGGGCGCCTGTTCTCCGGGATGGTGGCGAGCAGGCGCTCCAGTTCCACCTCCACACGGGCAAGGGCATCGCGCTTGGTGGCTTCCTTTACATGCCATAGCATACAGGCTAGCTAGGCCTGTAGCATTGTAAAGAGCTGAGAACTATAGGCATTGGTTCCACTACACACCAAGCTCCTGCGGTTTCCTTTGCATCCGCATAAATTGGAGGCCACCTATGGACACTAACCTTCTGTAAGAACATCATGAGCAAGCCAGGCCTATATAGCCATGTGTGAGTCTCAGTAGTTCACGCGTCCGTTCCACTTCCTGCTAAGATCCTGAGGTTTCCTTCGCACCCATAGACACTTACGTTCGGCCAAGAATCTGCTGAAGAGGTTCTTGAAGCCCCTGAACTCCTTCTCCTCGAGCGGGCGCCTGTTCTCCGGGATGGTGGCGAGCAGGCGCTCCAGTTCCACCTCCACGCGGGAGAGGAATGCTTAGGAGCCTCCTTTACATGCCATAGCGTACAGGCTAGCTAGGCCTGTAGCATTGTAAAGAGCTGAGAACTATAGGCATTGGTTCCACTACACACCAAGCTCCTGCGGTTTCCTTTGCATCCGCATAGATTGAAGGCCACTTATGAACACTAACCTTCAGTCAAGATCCTTATGTGCAAGCTAGGCTTATAGCCTTGTGTGGGGCTCAGTAGTACTGGCTACTTAGATCCTGAGGTTTCCTTCGCACCTATAGACACTTACGTTCAGCCAAGAATCTGCTGAAGAGGTTCTTGAAGCCCCTGAACTCCTTCTCCACGAGCGGGCGCCTGTTCTCCGGGATGGTGGCGAGGAGACGCTCCAGTTCCACCTCCACGCGGGCGAGGGCATCGCGCTTGGTGGCTTCTTTTACGTGCCATAGCGTACAGACTAGCTAGGCCTGTAGCATTGTAAAGAGCTGAGGACTATAGGCGTTGGTTCCACTATCCACTAAGCTCCTGCCAAGGCCACTTTCACCAATTAGGGGCTCTCTCTTGTTGGGTAAACGTGGGGCCCCCAGAACCGGGTCTTGGGGTATCAATCGATCGCGGTGCCCTTGGCACGTGCCCATTGAGCCCAGTGAGAAAGACGAGTCTAGTTGCTGCTGTTTCCTTTGCATCCGCATAGAGAGGAGGCCTCCTATGAACACTTACCTTTAGTCAAGAACCTTCTAGGCTTATAGCCATGTGTGGGGCTCATTAGTACAGACGTTCGTCCCACCTTCTAAGATCCTGAGGTTTACTTCGCACCTATAGACACTTACGTTCAGCCAAGAATCTGCTGAAGAGGTTCTTGAAGCCCCTGAACTCCTTCTCCACGAGCGGGCGCCTGTTCTCCGGGATGGTGGCGAGGAGACGCTCCAGTTCCACCTCCACGCGGGCGAGGGCATCGCGCTTGGTGGCTTCCTTTACGTGCCATAGCGTACAGACTAGCTAGGCCTGTAGCATTGTACAGAGCTGAGGACTATAGGCTTTGATCCCACTCTCCACTTAGCTCCTGCTAGGGCCACTTTCACCTATTAGGGGCTCTCTCTAGTTGGTTAAACGAGGGGCCCACGGAGCCTGGTCGGGGGTCCTCAATTGATCGCGGGGCCCTGGGCACGTCTCTTTTGTGGCGAGTGGAAAAGACGGGTCTGGTTTCTGCGGTTTCGGAGGCGGAGGCTTTCTTTAAACACTAACCTTCAGTCAAGAACCTTTTGAGAAAGCTAGGACTATATCCATGTATGGGGCTCAGTAGAACAGGCGTCCGTTCCAATACCTACGAAGATCCTGAGGTTTCCTTCGCACCTATAGACACTTACGTTCGGCCAAGAATCTGCTGAAGAGGTTCTTGAAGCCCCTGAACTCCTTCTCCACGAGCGGGCGCCTGTTCTCCGGGATGGTGGCGAGGAGACGCTCCAGTTCCACCTCCACGCGGGCGAGGGCATCGCGCTTGGTGGCTTCCTTGAAGTCCCGGGAGCCTGAAGGCGTCCGCTGGTGGCTGCGGATCTGGAGATTAGAAGTCGGTATGTTAGTATTCGACTCGAGCATATTTCTCAATGCAAGTGATGTGATTTAGATCATACATATTTCGCTATAGATGAAAAGCCCTCAATGTACCTAATGATTTCTAGGAATTACACATGGCGCAGATGAATGGATACGTTTTTTATTGCAATTATATGGCGCTTAAACTATGGCACGTTTTCTCATAATGAACATTCATATGATTAGTAAAATAAAAAATTGCTTAATAAGAAAATTTTACTTTAAAATATTATCGGGCGAGTGCGGGCTCAGCACTTGACCAGCAAAGGGTACAATTCGCCAGTAAGCACGATTTCAAGAGGGCGAGATGCACCCTAACCTGTAGCGGTAGCCCTTGAAGCCAAATGCATTAAGGACTGCCCTATCAAAGGTAGTAAGTTAAACAGTAAACAGAGCATTGCTCAAGGTACTGTCATCTGATATTGACGGCTCGCGTCACGGCGCGGTGACAAACTCGACATATATCGATGACTTGAAGTTTTGCGATAGGACATGGTTTATTCTCAAATTAAAACTATTGAGAATCTCAATAGTTTTTCTACCTATGCCTACTTATATAATAAATCTGAAGAGTTTGTTTGTTTGTTTGCACGCGCTAATATCAGGTTCGAATTAAAAAGCAATTTTGTGTCGGTCAGTCTATTTGTCGACGAAGCCTTTAAGCTATAGTACTCGTATACACGCTACGTGTACGGAAATTTAAATCCAGACGAACGGAGTTGCGAGCGGCCACGAGTCAGATTTTTTAGCGTGTATGATCCTTGTTGGTTGAAATAAAAATGTATTCATTCATTCATTCATTCAATAAGGTTCCCGGCGATTTTACTATTCGTTCTATCAAAATTAAACCACACCGAGTCACTGAGTAGTACCGAGAATAAGCTAAAACTAAGGTCAAAGGTTTGTTTGCTTTGGCTTTACACATAGGCATTCAAGGCCGCCCAATGTCCAAACTAATTATTTCTTTAGTTAACTCAAAACTCACGACTTTTGTTAATCCTCAAGTTATTTCTAATATGATAATTATAATTACATTTATCAAACTATTGTACATACTTCCGTACCTTCGAACTTCGAACTCTAAACAGATTGTTTCCTATTTGTTCTCAGCAGTTTTTTGACAGTATTAGTTTTTTTTTTGTTTTAACGTGTGATGTTTAGACATACACAAAAATAGATATGTCGTTTGGGGTGTCATTGGTTTCCGTTCGCCTTCTTATGCAGTATAAATGCACTTAACTATTACCGCTACATAATTACTACGATGTGTTATCAACACAACACGTGTAGCCATAACTCCATTAATCACTTTACTTTTAATTGACTTCACTATCTGCTTGCATAATTATTTTTATGGCAGAATATTGCTAACTTTTTTTTTTCATAAAACAAATAAATATTTCACAACCACACATACATTAATCTGACTCAGTGTTCAGCAGCTTAAGAACTTGTGTTACAGACATCAACATTCAACAGTGGTAGCAAAAAATACATATAACGCCCAGACCTGCACAAACAGACATGTTAATAATGCACACAAATGTTTGTCAGTCCTTCAAAAGCCGCGGTATCCCGCACCCGTAATCCCGCATCACGCGGGACCAAAAATGACGCGGGATCCCTGAATACCGAGATCTCGGTATCGCGGGATAGGATGTCCTACTCTGAACAGAAGCACTAAATGACATAAGTAGTGTCAGTTTGGCCAGAGATTTGGTCCCAAGATGCCAAGCTAATTTTCCATGAGACAAACTAAGTCAAAGAATATTCTCTCAACATCAACCGTATCTAATAAACAAACAAGACGCTTAACCACGTCCCGACACATTTCAATTAATGCTCATTGCGTTTGAATTGCAAATTGGTCAGACGGCGTATTAAAACCATGGCTTTAACATAGGTAAATTATTACGTACTACTAAATACAAAGGAGCTGTTATGTACATTATTAAAACTATTGCATTAATGTAAGGTATTTTGTTCCTAGGGCAATTTAATCCTTTTTATTTTAGCTCACAAAAATCATAAGATTTAAATTAATAATGACACAAACGATATTGGTTGTCTAGTTACTCTATGTAGTCACTTCGCAGTTATTATTAGTATTAATTATTAACACAATCTATAAACTAACACTGCCATACCATTTAATTTACATAGTACGGTAGGGATTTTAAACGAATATTTAATGTGTGACTGGTTTTTTACGTCGTATTTATGACCAATGTAGATCACTCAAAACAGAGCGTGTTACGTAAATTACTTAAAACCGGAGTAAAACGTACCTACCTAAAATTGTTTTTTTTTTAATATTTAAAATGAACTATCTACTTCATCTTGAGTAGGTACAATACTCTTATTCTATATATTATCCATTTTCTATGAGTATTTTCCTCATAGCCTACCGAGAAAAACAAAGTACAAACATTTTTCCTACATACCCAAGAACGTAAAATATCGTTTTCTCTTGCCATTATTAACCTTGACTCACAATAAACTTAAAAACACTTTTCACCACAGATTAAAAATATTCACAGCTGTCACTTTAAAAAAAAACAGTTTTCGCGCGTAAATATTTTTCAAGTTTTCAATTTTGATTTTCGAATGCTACCTAAAGCGTCCCATTCACGGACATACGCGCGCCGTCAACAATGACGTTTCGTTGACTGAATAATGTTATCCGGTGTTCTACTGATTAACACTGGCCGGTTATCTTTTCCGTACAACCGAAATTACTTTGTAGTTTGGTACATAATGAAAAATAAGCCTATCACACTCATCGTTCGATGTAGGAGATAAAAGATAAACGTGAATATCGAATGAGGTATCAATTTAATGATCTGCAGATAGGATATATTTTTCTATTTTCTTTTATATTTTTTTCACGGTAGAAATTACCTATTATCGTTAATTAATTACCGTAAAAATAGTTATACGCAAGCGAAATTACATTTAGCAGTAAAAGGACAGGTTTTTAAGATAAAAACCATCATGCCCTTGCATGATTTTAAAAATAAAATGGTATACTTAAAGTTATGAAATACGCAAAAGATACACCTACACTATGTAATTGTAAAACATGTGAATGATTCCAACTTCTGTTGACTGAACGAAGTGATCTAATGATAAATAATGATCTAATATTAAGTTTTACAGACAAACATGCATAATAAAGCTAGATAATAATATATAATCAATGCAGTTAATGAGCTGTTTACGACCTTCAAGGTCTCTAGTAGATAATAATTGCATGCATATGCATTATTTTTATAAAAGACATCAACAAACTTACCTTTATTACGTATAGGGTAAAATAAATGATTAATAACTGATGGCAATAGAGTTAATGATCTAAGAGTATAATTTGAACTGTCATTTATTAGATAGAAACTACTATGAACACCAAAGGCTGTAGATTCGTTCCCAGTTCATACATAATCATTTATGTGTAAAGATGAGTGTTTGTTATGTATGTAGGTATGCCAAGATAGCGTTGTATTAAAGTTGTGCATATTATTAAAATTCAAATACCTGCAATACATACCTACATATACTTGTATTTCTTATAGTTATAATTAAACGCCCGCCGTATGGATTAAGAGTCCCAAGCCATTTAACCTTTCATTATCAATTCAATAACCAATTATTGATTTTTCATGACTGCGATCAAAAAGTACAGACCTACATATTTGATAACTGCCGCCGTGGCTTAGAGGTAAGAGCGCTTTGCTCAAATATTTTGAGGTCTTGGGTTCGATTTCCGCGGGAAGCACTTTCCATTGTGTTGGTTTTACCTTCGCCTCAGAGGCAATGGCCGAGGATGCAGCCGGGAGAGGCGCTAGGATGATGATATTTGGTCATTTTTGTTGTCTCAGTCTAGACATTATATAATCAAAGCTAAAACCAGGCAAACATGATAACCTCTGTTATGTCAACGCAATAATACAAAAATATCTACTGACTACGCACCTTTATCAGTAGTTCACTATCTTTCCGTTTGTCTTCACGTTTATTCTTACGTGATTTAAGCGTAACACAACGCAGACTTCTGTTTATTGCACCGATAATTATTATTTAAAGCTACAAATCAAATAATTATTATTGTTCTTTTGTTTACTAAATGTTTCCTTCACTAGGTACCCATACTTCTGATGAAAAACCACAGGATTTTATAGGCCTAATTAATTTAAAAGATTTAATTTTTATCATATTGACTAGGCAAATATTATATACCTAGATTGTGTTATCACAATGCTTGCCAAAAAATCAGGATCGCAAATCAGAGCCGTTTTCGAAAATCCGAAAACTTTTTTTCCTTAGTGGGATTGCAATCAAGGACTCGGTTGCCACATAAAATGCATAGGAAAGCACTACAAACAATTTCCATGGGCACTATCACTACATAGTATAAAATAAAGTCGCTTTCTCTGTCCCTAAGTCCCTTTGTATGCTTAAATCTTTGAAACTACGCAACGGATTTTGATGCGGTTTTTTAAATAGATAGAGTGATTCAATAGGAAGGTTTTTATGTATAATACATGCATAATATAGTAGAGAAACACTAATAAACTTAGTTAAACCCGTACGAAGTCGGGGCGGGTCGCTAGTCATAGCTATAAGCTATAAAATAATATTGCTATTATTGCATGCGTCAATGGTTTCAAAAGTGGAGGTGCGTTATATGCCTGATAACGCTAACCGAACTAAAAGGTTATAAAACAAATATTTGTTTACTGTTTTATTGGAGTTGACGATTACGATATTCTGATCATACAATTGAATTGGCCTTGTGGCTCAATTGAACGGTTTACAACGACTTGCAGCTTGCTTTGCTATACCAGTGATAAATGCAATGGTACAATAGCAGTGCCGTAAATAGGGCGGTGCCAGCGGCGCCCAGGCACAGGGCGCAGACCCTGGAGGGGCGCAGAAATGACCGACTTTCAAGTAAAAAAAAAAAAAAAGGTCGCAGCTTTGTGAGCTCGCACCCTGGAAGGGGCGCAGAAATGACCGACTTTCAAGTAAAAAAAAAAAAAGGTCGCAGCTTTGTGAGCTCGCACCCTGGAGGGGCGCAGAAATGACCGACATTCAAGTAAAAAAAAAAAAAAAAAGGTCGCAGTTCTGCGAGCTCGCAAGGGGCGCAGTTTTGTGAGCTCGCACCGGGCGCATATAAGGCTATTTACGGCTCTGTACAATAGAAGGGTGAATCTTCAAAAAATACATATTACTCTTAATTCGTGGATTCGAAAAAAATTGCGTGCGTCGCAAAAAACTCCATATTTGAAAGAGTTCATGTGCTAGGTGTGCAGGTAGAGATTTTGAGATTCTGTAAGTGTGTGTACGAAAATGTTCATGTTGTTAATTATTCTTTCGATTTTTTTTTAAATTTTGGACATTCAGTTCTTCTCTTTATAGTTATGATGATTGTTTGGGATAAGTATTGTGTACGTCATAATATAAGACTTTAAAATACAATGTCATTTATCACGTAATTGATAAAATAGACGAGGATGACTTGCAAATCCTGTACGACGGTAAACAAAAACATCGATTTGACGAAGATAGATAATTATCTAGAATGATATGCTACTACCGGTAAATTCAAAAGGTAGTTATGTTAGTACATACATATATAGATATCATACATACATAAAATTATCGCAGTGGGCTGCGATAGGCGGATGATGATGATGATGATGATGATAAAATTATCGCAAGTAATAATGACACACCCACCTACGTGTTACCTACATGTCACGATGAAGATCGAATTTAGAGGCCAAAACACATAAAAACATGATAATCATGGATTTCATAATGATTTCAAGTAATATGCAATATTTATTGCCTACTAGCGGCCGCCCGCGACTCCGTCCGCGTGGTTTTTGGTTTCCACATACATAGGTATGTACTATAGCCTAAAGCCTAAAAAGCTAATAGCCTATGTGTTATTCTGATGTATAAGCTATAATGTGGTAAAGTTTCATTCAAATCCATTCAGTAGTTTTTACGTGAAAGAGTAACAAACATCCATAAATCCATACATACAAACTTTCGCCTTTATAATAGTAGTAGGATCCTAATGATTCGATGTCGAGTGATAGGCCTGTATGGAAGAAGCCAACGTGGCAAATTGGGCCGACCCCAGACAAACTAGGAACAGGACAGGCGAATGATTATGATGATTCCTTATCCTACGCGACGCGACGAGAGCAAATCGCGATTCGTCCAAATTAATCTTGAAATCTGAAAAAAAATCGCAAGTAATGACACACCCACCTACGTGTTACCTACATGTCACGATGAGAGATGGAATTTAGAAGCCAAAATACGTAAAAATATGATAATCATGGATTTCATAATGATTTCAGGTAATATGCAAACTTTATTGCCTATCTAAATGATGGGATTGTGATAGGCCTGTATGGAAGAAGCCAATTGGGCCGACCCCAGACAAACTGGGAACAGGGCAGGCGAATGATGATGATGATTTCCCGTCCTAATTGGTAGAAACCATAAAAATCTTAATTGAAGTGTATTTTAAAAGAAAGGCCATTGCAGAACTTTTCGGTGCGAATGAATCTTGGAATCAGAAAAATTATCGCAGGTAACGACACACCCACCTACGTGTTACCTACACGTCACGATAATGGATCAAATGTAAAGGACAAAACAAATGATCATCATGGATTTCATAATGATTTCATGTAATATTAAATTAATAAATAAAATACATGAAAATATGATAAACTTGAATTTCATAATGATTTCAGGTAATATGCAATCTTTATTGCCTATCTTAATGATTCGATGACGAGTGATAAACCGACCCCAGATAAACAGGGAACAGGGCGATGATGATGTTTCCCTATCCTTATATGTAGAAGCAACATAAAAATCTTGATTGAAGTGTATTTTAAAATTGGGCTACGTAGCCCTACTTACTATAGTCCATTTCATCTAAAATGATCCCGGTGACAGTTGACAGTTCAAAGGAAAATTGACACTATTTTAAAGCATTCACAATCCTATGCAAAATAATATAAACAGCTTGATATAAAGTTTAATTTCGTTTAATTAGTATACATGTCACAAAAATCATCTGAGCTGGAATGGACTATATTACACATACTCCTATGACGAAAGATTAAATTAATCAGATTATAATTACTCTGATTAATTTCAACGAACGTATTTTCGTGAACGGGAACGGCGGGGGATTAGTTAGGGTAATCCCTAATCCCCCGTTTTCCTTGCTGTAGAGAAGTAAAAGCCCCACTGGTTACGTATTTATTATTCCTTTCCTTAAGAAATTATCCTTAAAATTTCCATTTTAGTATTTATTTATTTAGTATACGTATGGTATACTTATAAATTCTTAACATTAAAACGGGCGGCCACACTACATATGTATATCCCAAACTTAGAAATAACTACTAATATCTTGGCGATTTAAAATTGTTTTTATTACGGCCATAGAGAAAAACGATTAAGCGCAACCTAGGACATACATAGAGGGTCGGCCACGCCAACTGTAGGTTAACTTTTTGTTAACTTTTGTAACAGAAATACTCAGTAGGTATATGTCCTGGGTTCAAGTAGGAACAGTTAAAAGAAGAATTACACGGCAATGCTATAAGCATGTAAAATCGATTTGTACTAATATTTCTGTATGTAACGAATAAACTCAAAAACTGCTGGATTTCATAAATTCCTTTTCCATTAGAAAGCTACATTATCACTGAGTAACATAGGTCATATTTAGAAAAAAATTGTCCATTCATGCGAAGCCTGGTTGGGGCGCTAGTTACATCTACGAGAGTAGCGAATAGTAATGCACTTGTGCTTGCAAACTCACGCGTTGTTATTCATTGAACTGAAAGCTTGACTGCAGCTGAAATTCTCCAACGACTATAGTCCATTTTACCTAAGATGATCCCGGTGACAGTTGACGGTTCAAAGGAAAATCGACACTATTCTAAAGCATTAAGAACCCCACGGAAAATCATATAAACAGCTCGTGTAGCTTTATTATAGCTTTGAAATAAAGTTTAAAGTTCTTGAAATTGTGTAAGAAGTTCACCTGCCGCAGAGATCATCTTAGCTAGAGAAATGGACTATGGCCCCAAATAACTTGAACAATAAATTTACGTTTCTTGAGAACTAATTTTTATACTATAACTTGCGAGATCCTAAATAGAGGGGGTATTTCGTTCGGCGGGAACGCAATGATAGCTTATCACGGGGCCTATGAACTATCGCCTTAAGAGGGCAGAGGTGCTGGTGTAAATTAAACTGGCTACCATTTTCAAAGCTGAATACTTGGGTAAAATTGAGATTCTGGTTTAAAGGATCCACGGAGATCGAAAACTGCGACGAGAGTTAAAGTTGTCAAGTTTCATCAAGCCATTTTATGGTTTTTATTATGATGATTGATGATTTTATAATCAATAAGTGGATGGACGGACACTTTTTCATAAGAACGCAGAAGACATGAATCTGGTAAATACTACAACAACGATAAACTTGCCGGCTAATACGATCTCTGATCGAACCTATGACCTCTGCTGGTAGGCCGTAGTTACTTGATAAATATTTCAATTTATCGTAACGAATCACAAAATTATTTTTTAGGACAGCAATACTTTCAGTATATTTCGATGTCTTAAAAACAAATTTTGATTAATTCATGGGTAAATAACAAACCCATAAATTCTCCTTTAAGGCTTTCGACATTTTTAAATTAATGATGGTGAAGATTTTCGTATCAAAAATCAATCAATAATTTTAGGCAATTCCCGAAATTAAAACCAAGATCTACCTTGCTCAAAAGATCCATTGTAAAGCACTGTCACTCGCACGATCCAAACTTTACTACTACTATAGTTTTATTGTAGTGTGTATGCGCACGCGCCGACCGCCAGGAACTGAGTGATGAGTGGACTGACATAAATAACATATTAGGACTCACGACGTGATAGCTTATCACTAGGCCTTTGAACTATCGCTGTAACGCCACCGGTGGTAAAAGGGGGCATTTGCCTAGCTCCACCCACTTTACTGAAGGCTATATATAGTAGGAGCACTTTTTAACTGTGCCAGTAGAGGTAATAGGCTGCTTTTGACTATCTTACCGAATACAGAATACAGTTCCAGTACTAGGAAGAAGAAGTATCTCGGGCCGGTATGGCGATGACAGCGTATAGGATACCAAAAGCAGTGTAGTATATTGGCTACAGGCACAATGTAGCAAATATACTTAGCCTATATGAATAACAAAGACATCAGCTAAGGACTAGCACTTTAAAACTGTTGTGCTATGTTTGTCACTGATTAGGTACAGCCAGCATGTCCTGAGATATGCTGTGTCTTTTTTTATTGACGCCGGCAAAAGCTTTTAGGCACCACCCTCGTAGCTGTAAGCTAGCCTGGCCTTCAGCCCTGTGTGGGTCTCGGAACTAGAGACAATTAAATGAAGCAGGTATACTCAAAGCGTGTTCAGCGAAACCCTAGGGTTTCACGATAATTCTAGTAGGGGTTCTGCAAGAATTTAGAAAAAAATCAAAACACCTCCCCCTGGTCGAATAATTCGACTACGCGGCCGCACGGTACGTGTTAAAAATGAAGAATACGCTTTCGAAAACTATTGTTTTATTGTAGGGTTCCATCAATTATTTAGCTTCCTAAAAGGGTTCCGTCAACAAAAAAGTTTGAGAACCTCTGAAATAAAGAAACAAGTGTGTACAATGTCGATTGCATACGAAAATTATGAAATATTTGTCCTATAACACTATTAAGTTCAAAAAAGAGAAAATCCCAAATAGGAAAATGAGTATGGAATGTTTTTAAAAAGTTAAGAAGTGATGCCATGCAACAGCAATTTATATGAAAGTACATGTATTAAATATCCAATTTAATTAAAACACATTAGCTAACATTTCACATAGAAATATAATACAATTTTTTAGTAAGTATGACATGCAAATTAGTAAAAAGGTAGAAAATAAATGACAATGATGTTTCTACTTCATAAAAAAATATAATAATTAGACAAAAATAGTTTATTAATAAAAATACATTCAACAGTAATCTTACCGCTGGCCTAAGCCTGTTGCCATCGTCCTGCAAGTTAGTAATTTGTGAAGTTAGCAAGCTTAGAAGAGAAATATAAATAGAATAAATTGAAGAGTGAAAGACTGAATTGAAGTGGGTAGTTTTAGTGATCTGATCAGATTCACTTGCAGAAGTTCTACCTTTAAGGCGGATTAAATAAAGCATTATAAGAAGATACAATTATAATGGTGCAGTATATTTCATTTAAATACAATGTAGTCAATTCATTTATGCCAACCAGACATTATGAACATGTTTTCCATTTTTGAATTATGAATAAAATAAAATTGTTGTCTATCAGCAAAATGTCTATCAATATCAATTTATAACATTCAATATCTTTGTGTGTATCTATAATATGATAAAAGGACATTTAAATTTATTTTGCTAAAAGGTTAAGTGCATTATTTTGTTATATGTTAGGCAATTCAAAATGTTTTAGAGGAATCCAAAAAAAATAATTTGCTCTGAGACTACCATGCTTATTAAACTAATTTATTATTAGATGCGGGCCTCTTTATTTCCGATATAGCCTTGAATGTTTACAAGGCAAATAAGAAAACTATACGACATCTAAAAATAAAAGATAGCTTTTCAAATAAAATCAGTTCAGGTTAGGTTAGAAAATGAATTTTTGTTAAGTTGTATTCTACTGTCTTGCCAGTATTTAAGTTAAAGTTTTTATCAATGAATCGTAGGAGTATAGTCAGACTGACGACCCACGCGTGACCTCTAAAGAAAAACAAGGTCATTCCAAGATAGGTAAATAAATAAGACGCACTGAGCGGTATTATATTAGTTATCGCATGGACAATACGGTGGTATCGCCGCACTCGACTATGACCGAGATAATACAAGTCTTACCTTCTTATCAGCCTCTCTCGTATCGCCCATTGTAAGTTTCAGTAATGAAACTAATGATTTGATTTTACGATTTTCAGAACACTGATCTCTTGATCTGCGGCGGTCGGTGCTAAAATCAGGTAATCAGGTGATTGATTGTCAAATTTTTTGACAATCGCGTTTTGTTTTGATTTCAACTTGTCATTAAATTAAAGTTAAATACAAATTCAAACACAGTCTGAATAATATAAACAATTAAATTAAACACAAAAATAAATAATGAGATTGAAAAAAAGTCTTAATAACAGATCTAATCACAAACATATTTTTTTGCAATTGCTAAATTAAAGGTGAATCAAAACGTTTTTATAAAAGAGGGTTGCTTTGAAAGTTGTATCATCATGATTCATGATGAGCCTTTTATTTATTATACGGCTGTAAATCATCATCATGGTTACAACAATGGTATATTTATAGGCAGGTATAAGTATACCGTTTACCACTTAGTAGTGTAGTGTGGCATTCTACTCGGTGCGGCACTGTAGGTATGGTACGACGCGCAACGTAAGCCAGCTAGCCATACACCACAAAAAATGAGCATTTTTTAATTAAGAATCTAGGAAAATAAAATACTTTTTTGGTAATAGACACTTTTATTACATGTATTATAATAAATTATGTTACAAACTAAGTTTACATTCCGTTTTACTTGACGACTTGCTGATCGTTGATTTACCGCCGACATCTTATTATCTTTTAAACTTTATAAACATTTTTTTCCCACAAGAGTAGATAGTCGAACAAATTCCATAAATAGTAAATAGGCATAATGTAGGTACCTATACCAAGGAATATAATTATTTTATGTAAATGTTCAACATTTAACATCTATAAACATGTATAAATATAAAAATAGGTGGCTTACTTAGTTAAAATATTTTTTAGAAATACGCTCATTGTAAAAATGTTGGAAACAGAAACTAATTTCAACTTGATGAATACGCTGGTGCTTAAAAAGAAAACCATCACAAAACACATCAATTTTTTTTTAGGCTCGTATTAATAAAACGCTCTCAATACATAGATTTTGAGAGCAAACTTGAGATGCTATATTCGACCTAATATAAAACAGCATCTCAAGTTCGCTCTCAAGATCTATCTCAGAGTTGAGAGCGATGTATTAATAAGAGCCTTAGTAATTGGTTAAGGCTTTAGATAAAGTAGGTATGATGTAAACGATACATATAATTTTAACTGCATTGGTACGATTATGGTGCAAGATAATACCTTATTTCTACATTTGGTTTTTGTTATCATAAAGACAAAGAATAGAAAATTTTGGTCCAAAGTTCTTAAGGACATAAAATTGAAAATTCTATTAAGTTTCTTCTTTAAAATCGTATGAGAAAACTTTTGGTCCATTTAATTTTGGACTAATCGATCTTTACTTACATAACAGACTACTTTGAAATTTTTGAATTTTTAATGATGTCATGATTTAGGTATGCATAGGACATACCCCGAAACACGGAAAAATATTTTTAAGATACTGAATGCACAATTGAATTTAATAAAGCTGGAATTTGTTCAATCCAGGCGGACTATTACCTGCTATTTGAAAATATCGTTTGAGCTTAAGCAGATAAGGTTCAAATTCCCACTTGCTAAAATGTGGTGTAGGCGAAAAGTTAAAATGATACTTCCTGTTTAAGAAGAACTCCGCAAACCATAATTGTAGCTCCTAGGTATTTAAATTTAACGTTTGCGAATCAAATCAATATCAGTAGGCAGATAAACTATAGCCTAAGATAATAATTAATACGAGGGTAGGCTAAATAACGGAAAAGGTTCTCTCTTAAAAATATCAATTCTGGTCACTTAAGATGTCTCAAGCAAAATAACAGCGAAATTAACGAACCGATTAATTATATTCATAATATAGACAATTTCAGCTAAAATGATTCCGGTGACAGGGCCTTATTGCCTTGAAATAAAGTTTAATTTCGTACAAGAATTACTTCAGTCACAGGGATCATCTAACTAAAATGGACTATATGAAGTTGTTACCTACTTTGACATTCAAAAAGTTGGTATATTGAGGTCAATGACTTCTGTCGCGTATTTATCGGGCTACGGAGTAAACATTATACTATCATTATCAATATATCCAGTACATTGAAACATTTAACTTATTTCATAATATCTTTAAACGTATTATGTAACACCAATTTTTCAGAGCACAATAAAGATTAATTTATTAGGCTCACAAAATAAAATAATCTGTAATTGCGAGCTGTTTTGCGTATAATTTAATATCATAAAAACGAACATATAACAATACACATAAATTCGTTACGCTTAGTACAAAAGAGATAGACCAATTTTAGTTATTGATTATACTAAGCTTGAAAATACTGAAAGTAATACATGCATAATTTAAACATGAAACACTCTTCATTTACACCAAAAATCAATACTTTATCAAACGTTTTTAATGGTATAAAATACTCCAAAATGCAATATCATGCGTAAATATCAAAATCTATAACCATTGCAAATACGTAGATAAGGGCGTTATTCCAGTAAGAAAGTGATTAAGATTTGTAATAATTTACTTAGAAAGTTACAACAAACATAAAAACAAAATATATTTACAGTATAACAAACATGCAAATAAAAAGTAAACTAATAATTTAACATAATAACATTATTTATATGAGAACCTGGGATTAACCACCATTAATGTAAACAATACCATAAAATATGTAATTTAAGTGACTTGCACTTAAGTTTTCTATAGATTTTAAGTTTTTGTGTTATAGCATTACAGCAGGTGTGAAGCCTGCTCGTAAATTATAGAAAGTCTAGGTATTTAATTAAGAATATCTTCACAATAAGTGCCAAATAATTTAGTCGGATATTTCACAAGTAATTGGTTATTATATAATTTATATTAACAATTATAAAATACTAATATTTTATATAAAAATACTGTATCAAAATTATTATTCATATAGACACTAAGATTTTGTGTTTCAGTAATAACAATTTCTTTAAGCAACAAATATTTACAATTTGCGTAAATACCCAAAAGGAAACTAGTTCAAACCAACAGAAACCAGTTAAAATAGTTTTATGTGGATATCGAGCTAGTGTTGTGGGTAACACAATATTATAATACATATCAATCGCCCCCATTTAAAACTATTCAGTGTAATATGAATTAAAAATAAAAACATGGTACAGTCAGTTCAGCATGTTTTTTAAACAATATTGGTATTTACCTTTTTGTTCTGCTGCTATAAAGTTTACAAAATTATGTGTTACATTTGTTCTAAATTGAATGTTACTTTTATGTAAATTAAATGTTACACTGGGGCGAAATTTTATTACATTGGCCACTTCAAGTGGCTGGTATAATCATTCTTTGAGGAGAGGAAATCGCCATATTTGAGAAGAAGAAGTTTAAATAGGCTAGTTGCCTCATATCACCATTTATAAAATCACTTTAAATTCGAATATTATTCCGTACAAGGGTCCAAAATATGTAAACTTTATTAAATATAAATATGGGATTGCTGCAAAAATTCAACTTAAACCCGATACATTTTTACTTTTTTTTCTCTTGATTGAAAACACCGTCCGCCATGATTCTACGTCACCAATATTGTAAACAACACAAATTCAAACGAAAGGTTTGACAGGTTATTCGTGGTCTTTTATTTGAACGCGTTGATTGTTGTTTATTTCACTATTAAAATATTATACACTTCACATTTATTGAAAACAAACCTGCCCAAAATAGATACATTGTTGGTTGCAAAATATTTTGCTTCAAATTCTGATTCGTAAATTCTCATCACTGGGTACTTTAATCCACAACTTCTTATTGATGTATTCTTACATTCACGCACGATACAATAGTGGTAATTCATAAATGTATCATGTAATCTCTACGAAGACATGGTTTTAATTCCGATAAACACTTTTTGGTTATGTCACGCGTATTGTTGACAAGAACAGTGACGCCACGGCACAGACCATCATGGCGGACGGCGTTTACGGTAGTATAGTGAAATTAATAATTTAAAATTTAAAAAACAGTTGGATAGGTGCTTCAAAAAATTTCATATTTTTTTTATGTTGTAATATAATCGTAATGAACCGTTCTATCAAATAATAAAAATAGTGGCAACTAGCCTATTATGTGAGCTACATGGTGATGTAATGACTTCTTCGTGTATAATAGCTGGGGGAGTCAGCGTTGGCGCGTTTCGTGGTCAGTTCTTGTATCTGTACTTGTCGCTTGGCTGAGTACACTCAGGCTTAACCTGATCTCAGTCCGAAGTCCACTGGAATTACAAATATTACATCTTCAATAACAGTTTTATTTTTCTGTAAACAGAGTTAAAAGGCAAATATTAAAAGAATAAAAAAAATTGTTCATTTTATGGCAAAATAATGGTACTTTGGTTATAAGATCAACACATATCTATCCAATACCACTTGCAATTCCAAAAATAGTAAAATTAACAGTTTCCATAATCTAATATAAAATATTTTTGAATAATAAAAACATTAAAACTGCCTTCTTCTTGAAAATATTATATTCAAGAAGTAGAAGGCAGTTCCAATGGCTTTTTTTGTAAGGTAGGACTGTTATAACTGCCACAAAGTTAAAATTACCCTCAACGTAGCTCCACCACCCTTCTGCAGCTCCTGCTCTCGCTTCTCCATCTCTTCAGCACGCTGCTGCATCCTCTGCACCTTTGCTGGGTCCTTGACGCCTCTCGACACCGACTCCAGATGCCTCCGCTCCGCTGCCTCAGCCTGCTGACGACGCCTGGTCTCCTAAAATTATTTAATTAAAAGTATTTTTATAACAACTTAGGAACAACTTAACTTTCATTCATTTTTTGTGCATAAAAAGAACACTGATTTGGAAATGAATAATTAATGAATTAGAAATATATTCAATTTATTCAAATTATCTATAACAAGGGTCGCATTAAGATCTGTAGGTATGTACAGATAATCCCAAAAGAGTTTACTATCAGACCATTTCTTCTTTTGTCAATTTTTTCTATATTTTAGTTATTTATATATAAATAATGTTTAACACAGCACAACAGAAACTTCTATGTGAACAACTTTATGGGATGCAGGTTATATTAATTTGTGTGCTTATCTGATTAGCATTCACATAATACCTAATGATGATTGTGTTGTTAACCGGTTAGTGGAATCCAATTAAAAGAAAGGGTAAACAAAATTGTTATAGCGATGAGCTACCTAATTTTTATGTTTGTGTAAAAGGTAAAAAACAACCAGCTTTGATCAGTATTAAGTTTGTGAAGAAGTTAAGATTAGCAGTGAAACAAATAGATCAGATGACTGAATATCTCGTGACGTACAAGAGTTTAGTATAGCTTAAAATTATATAGAAAGTTTAAAATGAAAAAAGCAAATAATTTAGAGAAAAGATCAAGACTTACAGCATCAGGCGTCAACACATCTGAAGCAGAAGGTCTACAACAGGATGTAAATATCCCCATTTTCAAATTACTTTCTCCCAATTAACTTGAATTGCTTTCACAATAATATCAAATTAATATACATTGCCACTCTGTTATCGCCTCGTTATCAGTTGGAATGTCAAAATTGAATGTCATTTATTTTGACACATTAGTGATGTTCCATTTTCACTAAACGTGGGATAACATGAATATTGACTAAGATTTCATGGAAACAAAAAACTGAAATAAAAAAGTAACTTTTAAACAGAACTTGTGAAAGGAGATTTTTCCAAAGAAGTATAGCATAAAAAACTTGCATTCATCTTAACAATAAATTATTAATTTCTACGTATTGTTTTGTGTCTAGCATAGCAATACATTAACCTTATTTTATACATTTGTTATAAAGGAGTTTACATTAGAAATAAAGAAAAATAATAATTTGGCATTTTTCTGACAAAATGACATTAGGTGTTTTGATGTCTAACTTGATAATTTTATTTTGCAAAGGAATTCCAGAATAAATCATTGGGGAATAATTAAATACTTATTTTGATACTAACAAACTATTACCTGAGTGATAAAAGCTTTGCAGATTGTTATATCTATGTAAGTAAATAAATATTGTTTACTAACCATGCGTCTCCAAATAGAAAAAACATTAGCCATAATGAATAGGATTTGGTTCAGAAGTATTTACAAACACAAAACTAAATCACATACGAACGGGGAAGCTAAATAAAACTGTGAATCAATAAAACCAAGCTCAAGGTCATTGGTGTGGTGAAATGTAGGTGTATTCATTCGATTACCATGTTTAAAAGACAGTGAATGATTTAATTACTAAATTGTTCTTTCAGTTAGTACATTAGAAAAGCCTACCTATTTTTAATGTTAATTAAATTGAAGTCGATTTAAGTTCAACTTTTGTATTGATTTTCATTCGCGAATCGCTATCGCAATCATATTTTGTCGATTACGGTGCAACACTAACGCAAAGGTACATTTTCGTGGGGACTGTCGCAAATTTTTAAAATAATTTGAAAATACACAATAAAATGCTATCTCGAGTAGCCTTGCGTTCAGGTAAGTTAAATTTGATATTTTATTTCTATTATACAATATCATTTATGGCAGATATTAACATTAATAACCTTAACCTCTAAGTTATACCAGTTTATGTAATCACTGATTGTCAAGTCTTGTAAGAGAGAATCAATATGATATACCTCTTTTCCTCAGTAATATTTTACAATTATTGGTATGTACATAATATTAGCGGCGTGGACAGTATTTGTATGATATAGTATGCTTCATTATAACTCCAATTGTGTTGTAAAGTAGATGACCTGCTGGATATGGAGGCTTTAGCAGCTCACTTGAATCCTAAACCGGCGATAAAAACAGCTTTGTCTGAATCCGTACAGAATATATAAGTTAATTTACTTTATCTACATGTTTTCTTGCTTGTGAGGGAAAAACAAAGCTAAAACAAGTTATACTCTTGCCTTAATATAATTTTGGTTTGATAATCTTTAAAACTTTTACATGAATTAGTTTGTAATAAGATTATTTTCTTAGGATATACCTACCAATTAAATAAGTGACTAAATCTGAGTAATTTCAGATACATTTAACTATACTTTTTGATTTGTCTTTCTAAAGCGCTTCTAGGCATTTATTTTGTTTGTGTGAAAGTTGTAATTTCCCAATCTTTACTTCCAGCCGCGGCCCGACAGTCCGCCAGCACTGCCCTGGTGGCTCGTGGCTCCGCCAGTGATGTCTCTGGAGTCCGCGATGAGCAGAACTTCCCCAGGCCGGTCCGTGGCGAGCCCGGCAAAGTCAGGCTCGGCTTCATTCCTGAAGAATGGTAATTATAATTGGACGATTTGAAAGAAAGAAAGAAAGAAAGAAAGAAAGAAATTGTTTATTGATTGCAAAAAAATGTACTTCAGATTCAACACAATCATAAACTAAAATTATTACAAACAAAATTAGAATTAGAAGATTGGAAGTGCTTTCTCAGCACAGAATGTTTTATCAACACTTGAAATGATAATATAATGGGATTTGATATTTAATATTATTCACAGTCTTCATAAATATTAAATACATGTTATATTTATGTAAAGTAATTCAACAACACATTGGATCATGAAACTAATGATATAATCTGATAATCTGATTTTCAATATAACATTCCAATAAGAATTTTAAAATTGCCATATCATTATTTGTGTTTTTGTTTATGGGGGCAACACATTTTGCTGTATTCTATTTCAGTAGCAATTCTTATGAAATTTTAAAACTATTTTTGTGATAAATAAATAAAAATATAATTTAAAATATGATACACAAGCTATACTCATTGATTTGTTATCATATTGCAAACATAAGTTGTAATAATATGGCGACCGCGCTCCCTTGGTGGCCTTTTCCACGCCTCTGTAACCTCACAGGCGAGGACTGGGTTGTATGTAATACATAGTAGTATACTATGCAGTATTATACTTAGTACATAGTATAGTTTGAGGAGCTCGATGGCGCAGTGGTGAGCGCACTCGGCCTGCGGTTGCTATAGTTAAGCAACGTTCGCAGATGCCAATCATCGGATGGGTGACCGAAAAATTCCATCTCGAGCTCCTCCGTGCTTCGGAAGGCACGTTAAGCCGTTGGTTCTGCGCCTGATCTCTCTACGGTCGTGTCTGATAGCTGTCCCACCAATTTATGAGAGTGAAGGAATAGGGAGTGCTCCTGTGCTTGCGCACTCACTTGTGCACTATAATATATCCTGCGTACCGGGCTGATCGTAAGATCGGCCGCCATGGCCGAATACGGCCGGAGGGTATTATTATTAGTATACTATTTTCTCTAAGAATGCTGAAATACGTCATATAACATTCCAGGTTCCAATTCTTCCACGCAAAGACCGGTGTGACCGGCCCGTACACATTGGGAGTGGGTCTGGCCACCTACCTCTGCAGTAAGGAGATCTACGTCATGGAACACGAGTACTACTCCGGTCTCTCTCTCGCTCTGATGGTCTACATCGCTGCTAAGAAGATGGGACCCGGTATCGCTTCGTGGTTGGACAAGGAAGTTGATGTGAGTGATATTGATTTATTATTATTTTACTCATAGTTATCTATAGATTATGTGCAGGCTATTCAGTGGATTAATATGACAATATTTTCAAATCAAAGGGCAGGTTATAGTGAACATTGTTTTAAAGCTTACCACCTGCAATGAATTAGACCTAAAACCTAAAACTAATGACAATAAATGATATTGATTTGTCAATTTTTTATGAACATATTATATAAAAAAAAAAGTTTAAGTATAAAACATAATTGAATACTTTTTATTAATTTTATCTGACAGAAACCTAAAGTTGTATGTGTTGAATAGCTTTATATATTACAAAGAAGATAACTATAGTAACTATGATAATGAAGCATCTTAAATAACACCTAGTTGATTAAAACACATTTATAAAAAAACTACTTCCCGTACCGGGATAAAATATAGCCTATGTTACTCTGGGTGAATGTAGCTTTCCAACAGTGAAAGAATTTTTCAAATCTGCCAAGTAGTTTCGGAGCCTATTCAATTCATACAAACAAACAAACAAACAAAAAAATCAAACCTTTTCTCTTTATAATATTTGTATAGATAAGAAAAATACACAAGTTTTTAGTAATATACCGCGTATATTTATATGTTTTCGGCAAATGAGCGATACTGAACTGAAAAGCGGCGTTAAATCCGTGGTCTGAGAACATGTAAATTAAATTATGTTCATTCCAATTCCAGGCCATCGAGAAGGACTGGAACGAGGGTCGCGTGGCGACGGTGGCGGGTCTGGAGAACGCCATCAAGGAGGAGAAGGCTGCGCAGTGGCGCGCGGAGGGGCAGGAGCTGCTGGTGCAGGCCAAGAAGGAGAATGTTCTGATGCAGCTGGAAGCGGCTTATAGGGAGCGCGTCATGCAGGCTTATACTGAGGTGGGGTGTTTTACATTTTTTTTTGTTGCTTGTTAAGAAATCTCTGTTCAGAAGGTGATCGTTAGTATACTATAAAGGAGCCCCTTAAATCTACACGCTGGGTCGAAAGTCCCAGGCGCCGACTGACGTTCCTCTCTGTTCCACGCGATGGACCCGGCACCCGCACGGAGAATCCATGGATAGCTAAGAAGTTCGTCTCATACTGTACGAGTATAACCAAAATTCACATTTGCCTTCTGAAGCAGGCATAGCAATATAGGTTTAGGTTTAAAGATATTTTTATTTCTCATAAAGATTTACAAAATCACTTACATGAGAAAACAAACATAATATACACATTTTTCTTGGGCTATAAAACACAAATTACAAAAGAAATTGTCCTTTCACAAATATCTAACAAAACGTACACGCACAAATTTATCGAATATTAAGGAGGTAGTTTTAGCAAACCGCAGGTATACGACCCGCGCACAACGCAATGTTGATCGCTTATCTTCGATATAGCGCACAACTGGATGTGGCTCGTCTCGCCGGACTGTAGTAGGTACGCTCAGCACTGGCAACGCTGGATTTACACTGTCGTCCATAGGTACTCATGGTTAATAGTAATTTGAAATTGTATTTAATTTAATTTTCTGCATAACGGTTATTTTTATTTAATTAAATATTATATTGACAGACGTTTTAACACTTTACATTATTTTATAAGTTATTAAAGATTGTTTATTCTGTCATTAGGTCATTTATTAATTATTATTTTTTTGTTTTATTGTAGATGTAGTGTTTAAGTAGCCTTTTATATGTCGATGTGGATTTTGCCTCTTTAATATCGTTTGGCAGTCCATTATATAATTTGGCACCTTCGTATAATATATTCTTCTTACCATGGTTGGTTCGAGGTACATTTAAGATTAGGTTACTTGCATTTCTTAGTTGCATTCTTTGTATTTGGTGCTTTTTAGTAAAGTTAATTTGTGTGTGTATTTTTTTACTAAGAATTTTCCGTATTAATATGCAGGTATTATAAATATATAATTGGTTGATATTCATTAACCTTGTCTCCTTATATATTTTATCAGATGGTGTAAGATAGTTATAATTAAATAATCTTTTTACAAGTTTATTTTGCGCTATTTGTAAAATGTTTTTATTAGTTTTGGCAGCACTTCCCCATATTTCCACTAGATAATGGAGATGCGGTTTGACTAGGGCGTTGTAGATGGTGTATTTTACCTTCCACGGAAGACATCTAACAATACCACGAAGTGCTCCTGCGAGTGACCTAATTTTTGATCTTATTTTATCTAAATGACACTTAAAAGTCAAACCGCAGTCTAAAATCAGACCTAGATATTTTTCTTTGCACACTCTGTTAATTGGTAAATTATTTATTGTAAGTGGTAAAAATTGGGGTATTTTCTTATTTTTGGCGGCAAACACTATATAATTTGTTTTTGCAACATTAATTGTGAGAAGATTAGATTGGAACCAGTCATTTAAAACATTCAAATCATTTTGTGCATCTGTTAAGATGGAATCTAATGAGGGTCCAAAATAGAATAAGCTGGTATCGTCAGCATACAAGGTAACGTCGCCTTTCAAACCAATATCTTTTATGCTGTTGATATACACGAGAAATAAAAGGGGCCCCAAAATGGAACCTTGAGGCACTCCATAGGTTAAAATACTGGTAGAACTTTGCACTTGACCTATTCTTACCACTTGCTGACGATTTTCAAGGTATGACTTGAATATTCTCAACGCAATGTCAGTGATGCCAATCTGATATAATTTGTTGAGCAGTAAGTCGTGGCTGATGGAGTCAAATGCCTTTTTTAGGTCAATAAAGACTCCTAAGCCTATCTGTTTTTTGTCGATGCTGGTCTTTAATTTCGTAACTATATCTAATGTTGCCGATAGAGTGTTCGATTTAGGACGGAAGCCATACTGTTTGTCATAAAGAAAATTAATAGAGTCTAAAAATGTCTCAAGGCGGTTATATATTACCTTTTCAAAAATTTTTGATATTGTTGGTAGTACTGAGATAGGGCGATAATTGCCTGGATCTGAACTTCTTCCCGATTTAAAAACAGGCGTTACTTTTGCAGTTTTCAAAGAATCAGGAAAGAACCCATTCTCAAAACAGTTATTTATACAGTTTATCAACTCTCGTAATATTATATTTTTAACACACTTTACGGACTTAGTTGTAATTCCATCAATGCCAGTACTTGTATTAGACTTTAAACTATCTATTATTTTAGATACTTCATCCATGTTTGTTGGCCAAAGTTGACTTAAGGTCTTCGAATTGTTATTATAACACCCAGTTGTGGCGTAATCAGGGTTACAGACAGTCGTTAATGGAATCTGTTTAGCCAAGTTTGCGCCGACATTAGAGAAAAACTTATTAAAATGTTCGCAAATATCTTTAGCACCGATAAGATATCCATCCTCTGTTTCTAATTTACTTGGTGCTGAGACTTCTCTTGTTTTATTACTTGATAAACTACTAATAAGTTGCCACATTTTTGCTGGAGTTTTTTTGCAGTTGTCAAAGGATTTTATGTAGTATTTGCTTTTTGCATTTTGTATGACTTGGGCTACTTGATTTCTCTTGTTTTTGTACGTATTTTCTATTGCTTTGTCTTCGGGATGCTTTTTATGACGGATCCACAGAATATTCCTTGCAACAATCCCTCTTATAATATCTCGATTTATCCAATCTTGTTTTGGAGGGTTTAAAATTTTAGTTTTTGTTTTCTTTGAAAGCTTTATACAATTTAGTATTTTCTTTTCCAATATGTCATAAGAGTGGTCTTCATTCATTTCTTGATTGTCCTTCATAGCTTTATATAGATCATCGTAGTTAATTACTTCATAGGTTATTTTATTAATCGATTTTGGTTGAAGTCTTTTGATTTCGCAGAGTATTTGTTTGTGGTCGGAAATAGGAGTATTCACGATTGCTAAATGAAAGTTATCAATTTTTAGGTTTGTGCATACATGGTCAATTATGGTTCTTGTGGTAGGAGTTTCTCTTGTCGAGTACGATTCATCTATTTTATTAATAATCCTGAAACCAGCTTCTTCTACAGTTTCGTTGTATATTATAGTAGATCGTTCTGAATTAAGTAAGTTTATGTTATAGTCTCCGAATATTATGCCTCTTTTGATTTTGTGTAACTTGGCCGAGTAATTATCAAGGAATTCATTGAGATTTGCCGGATCTGGTTTCCTATAAACTGCGCCAATATCCAGTGAATAGTTATCGACATGTATTAGCAGGTAGTGGTTGCCATTGTGACATTCATCTTCAACCAAATTGTGAGTTAAGTTGGCGTTTACAAAAATAGATATTCCACCACCTCTTGTGTGTTTTCTATAGTTATAGTAGTGATAATATCCAGGAATTTGAATTACTCCAGCGTCGTCGCTATTTTTAATCCATGTTTCTGTTAATATAATTACGTGAAGTTTGTATTTGAGTGATTGAATTACACATTTCAATTCATCCAGTCTGCCTGGTTTCATAATGCTGCGCACATTCGCATACCAAAACTTAAGGGATTTTCTACTAGTGGTGATATCATTAAAATTGTTAACTGCTTGATATGTAATATTGGTTTCAGGGTCGGTAGCATCATAAAGGTGATTCTTCGTTTTCAGTTTTTTGGAGGCGTGTTCTGAATTTTTGGTACACCCTTAATATATTTTATGAAAAGGCCTTTTTCACCATTGTGTTCTCGACGTTTTAATTCCTCTTTTAGTTCTTTCATGTTGTCTCTCTGGCGAGGCGTTTGGTCCGAGAATACCTTTATGGTGTCTGACTTAATATTTTTTCTGTTGCGTAATATGGAATGGGCTATATTTTGAGATTTGTAGGACGCTTTGAGAGGGCGAGTATTTTTTGGGTTGAATTTTCCGAGTCTCACAAAATGTTCTGGTTCTGGGCAGTTAGGGTCAGCAATTCTTGTTACACGCAGTATTTCATTTTTCTCAGCTATTTGCCTTTCTTCATTGTCCTCCAGATGTTGTTCCGGTATCCCAATTATGATTATATTTTTACTTCTAGCCTCTCTTTCCCTTATTTCTGCTAGCATTGACTCCAAAGAGCTATCTGCAGAAGAAGCATTCTTCGTAATTTTGAAAGTTTCTATCTCTGATTCGAGCATTTTGATTTTCGTTTCAGTTTCAGATTGTTTTGCATTCAATGATGACATATTAGCCTGCACCACATTTTGATCCTCAGAGAGTTTTTTAGTCACATGTTTTATGTCGGCAATTTCTTCTTTAATCGCTTTCACATCCAACGATATTTTATCAATAAACTCTGTTTGGTTTGTTGTAAGCGACGTCAGCATTGACATGACCTGTGACATTTGCTGACTTAGTTCTGCAACATCGTGGTGAATCAATGTTAGGTTTTCATTATCATCTAATTGCTTTCTTTTATTACGCATTGTAACTCTAATATTTTCATGGAATTCTGATTGCGGATCAATGCATGTCAAGTTAGGTTGCGAGCCACTATGTCCACGCCGGCCACTTCCAGTGGGTGAGTGTAGTGTACTCATGTTTTTATATCTTTGTTATGCTCGTTGTATGCAGTAGGTACTCACGCGCCACACACCGGTAGCTGTTGCCGAGCGAGTCAAAAAATATGAAATAGGGTCCCGTCTCGTTTTCTCGAAGTGGTGAAGAGCGGTCGCGTCGTCAGCACTCAAAACCGAAACGTTCTATATGACACTCGAAGATTTGTTTAAATAGCACTTTTAGGATTCTCGACATAAATTTCAAATTTACTTGGTCACTATAATTTATTTTACGGAAAATAAGATCGACACGTCTGCTTTGTACAAGCCCACAGGCAGTTATATTAATATAGGAAAGGATAGTAACAGACGTTATAAAGGACTTATTTAAAATTATTTTAAACTTTTACATGCCTAGCATATTATACCCCAAAGTAGTGCACGACGGTAATTAGTACGTCGTGCACTAAATATAATTACTAAATTAAGATCAGCCATTACACTGCTTGTTTTATTTTAAATTGGCGTATCAAAATGCATGTAGTGCCTAACCTCGAAGTTTGACAAATTGTCCAATTGGAATTTTATTGATGGTCCAATTAGTATTTCTCGGCATTTCTTGCACATCTACTGAGGTATAGGCTTTTCCTTATATTTGTAGACGTACATTTGAAAGCCACTGCCATCCGTCTTTTTGGGTTGAAAAAGTACCCAATGTTCCTCAGATAATTCACATTAATATCACACGTTTTAAAATCCACCATTTCAAATTCCAGGTGAAACGCCGCCTCGACTACCAGCTCGAGAAGACCAACGTGGAACGCAGACTGGCCCAGAAGCACATGGTCGACTGGGTGGTGACCAACGTGACCAAGGCCATCACTCCGGACCAGGAGAAGCAAGCCCTGGACCGCTGCATCGCCGACCTCGCCGCGCTCGCCAAGTGAACCGCCGTAGGACTAGCTTAAGTGTAAATTATGTATCATTAAATCAGATCGTCAGATATTGGCTTGTTTTATTTGGTCCTTCCATCCCATGTTACGATTGGCGCCCAACGTGGTGTGGTGACTATGGGCGTAATCCCCCCATATGTAGGAGGCCTTCGTCCAGCATTGGACTGCTGGACATTAGAGAGTACCCACACTCGCAAACACGCACACATATTTCCCCTCCCCCTCACTCTAGAAATGTCGTCTTCATAGGCCGAGCATGACTAGCAATTTCATAAGTTTGAACCTTATTACAAGCAAACTGAGGTTCAAAATTCAATGCTCGAAGCACAAGGTGGACTGGGTGGTGACCAACGTGACCAAGGCCATCACTCCGGACCAGGAGAAGCAGGCCCTGGACCGCTGCATCGCCGACCTCGCCGCGCTCGCCAAGTGAACCGCTGTAGGACTAGCTTAAGTGTAAATTATGTGTCATTAAATGAGATCGCCAGTTATTGACTTGTTTTATTTGGTCCTTCCATCCCATGTTACGATTGGCGCCCAACGTGGTGTGGTGACTATGGGCGAAATCCCTCCATATGTAGGAGGCCTTCGTCCAGCATTGGACTGATGGACATTAGAGAGTACCCACACTTGCACTATTCCTCCTCTCCCTCACTCTAGGAATGTCTATCTAGGCCGAGCATGACCAGCAATTTCATAAGTTTGAACCTTATTACAAGCAAGTAAGGTTAAAAATTGAGTGCTCGAAGCACATGGTGGACTGGGTGGTGACCAACGTGACCAAGGCCATCACTCCGGACCAGGAGAAGCAAGCCCTGGACCGCTGCATCGCCGACCTCGCCGCGCTCGCCAAGTGAACCGCTGTAGGACTAGCTTAAGTGTAAATTATGTAACAATAAATGAGATCGTCAGTTATTGGATTTTTTTATTTGGTCCTTCCACCCCATGTTGCGATTGGCGCCCAACGTGGTGACTATGGGCGTAATCCCTATCAATGGGAGGCCTACGTCCAGCATTGGACGACCAACAGGCTGATGATGAATGGACAGTAGAGAGTACCCACAGCCCACACACACAGGTTCCCTGTGTACCCCCACTCTAGTAATGTCGTCTTTAAATGCCGAGCATGACTAGCAATATCATTGGCTCAAACCTTATTAAAAGCAAGTAAGGTTCATAATGTAGTACTGTACAAGCGACCACCATACTGCGACCGACAAGCCTGCCCACTTGCAGTTGGACTGCAACAGGGTTAAATGAATATTATGACTGTGGAGAAAATGTCCGCATTACAAATTACATTTTGATCCCTTATTCGGTAGAGCATGGCATGATTTTTGTGGTTTTGAACCTTACTGCAAGTCAAAAAGGTTCAAAATTTTGTGTCAATAAGTAAACCGTTTATAGTGCAGTAGTAAATCGAAGACGAGTCAACCGACTCGTTGGTAATAAAACACATACATTTGTTACAATGCGTTTATTTATACAATACAATAATATAAGCCGGAGACAGTACATTTAGTCAGTTACGGGTCCGCAGGCCCTCGTTAAAGCTTTTCTTAACTTATTGCACCCAATTATTATACAAAACTAGCAAGGAAAGTTATTCAACAATGATCTTTTAGCCACCCAAGATATTATGGGTTAAAAACTGGCCTGCAATTTGGACTTTAATCCTTTAGAAATACAGCTTTGATTGAACTACTTTCCTTGCTGTTGCTTATCACGTTTCTCCTAAAGGCCGATAGATGGCGTTGACTTTGACAGTTGCTGTCAAGTGCGACATAAAAATGTTCTAACGACCATCCGGATCAACACAGGTAGCTGGAGAGCTGGCAAGCATTTTTGGGTAGGTGCTTGAGGCAAGCTGAAAACTTGTCCTGTACCTCTCCTATTATATCCCAACACGAAACTGCAGACCTGGCTGGTGAGTAGCGGGGCTAAATCAACCCCCAAATTTTTAAAAGTATATTTTTTTTTAATCCAAAAATATGTTTGAGGCAATTTGCAATTATTATATGTTGTAGTTTAATATTTACAGAATATAAAAAAAAATAAGCCAGACGATTCAGCCGGGGTTTTAACATTGCCAGGCCCGTCCAAAAATATTTTGCAAATGAATATAAAAAATGTGTTTGAGGCAACTTGAAATTTTAATAGAGTATTATTTATAACTAAAAAATAAGACTCTCAAAAAGACAGATCATTTCGGTGGGACTTTCTACCTGCCAGGCGATCTAACAAAAGACAATGCCGATTTTGTTAGGGAAGGTGGCGTCTTTTTTTTTCGAGCGTTCACCAACCAAACTTGGTAATCTATATTCTTGAGGGCATTACAAACGATTTTTGCTATGGCAGTAAAGCTGTAAACTCAGTCCGAACTGAGTTAATCAGGTTTGAACTTTTTTTGGCTTCATACATTTTTCTATGGGAAATTGTTTTTTTTTGTTTCTTGCGTCCATCGACGAAACGTGAAAATATATATTCTTGAGGTCATCACAAACAATATTTGCTATGGCAGTGACGCTGTAAACTCAGTCCGAACTGAGTGAGACTGACCAGAACTATTTAAATGTACATTACAAGTCGTAATCGCAATAATTTTCAACTGTTGGAAAAAAAGTAGGAATTTCCCATACAAAAACGCCGGAGCGAACTGTTACATCCCTCCGATGTATACAAAACCCCTGATGCCCAGAAAATCCTGCGGCATCAGCATTTTTGCCTGAATTGGCTCGCCCGCTTCACGGGCTCCTCAGATCATCGCTACCATTCATACGTGACGGCTGCCTCTTAAAAACAATTCAGTGTTTTCTTTTAGATACAATAAATAATCCTTTTTTAAAAAGACTTTACCGAAGCCCGGTCTAACAGAACGCCTAGAGTGAAAACGATCTAGGCTGTCTCACTCCGTTCGGACTGAGTTTACAGCCTTACTGCTATACCAAATATCGTTTGTGATGACCTCAAGAATATATATTTTCATGTTTCGTCGATGGACGCGAGAAAAAAAAAGTTGCAATTTCCAATACAAAAAAGCAGGAGCGAACGCCTAGAGTGAAAACGTTCTAGGCTGTCTCACTCAGTTCGGACTGAGTTTACAGCGTCACTGCCATAGCAAATATTGTTTGTGATGACCTCAAGAATATATATTTTCACGTTTCGTCGATGGACGCAAGAAACAAAAAAAAACAATTTCCCATAGAAAAATGTATGAAGCCAAAAAAAGTTCAAACCTGATTAACTCAGTTCGGACTGAGTTTACAGCTTTACTGCCATAGCAAAAATTGTTTGTAATGCCCTTAAGAATATAGATTACCAAGTTTGGTTGGTGGACGCTCGAAAAAAAAAGACGCCACCTTCCCTAACAAAATCGGCATTGTCTTTTGTTAGATCGCCTGGCAGGTAGAAAGTCCCACCGAAATGATCTGTCTTTTTGAGAGTCTTATTTTTTAGTTATAAATAATACTCTATTAAAATTTCAAGTTGCCTCAAACACATTTTTTATATTGATTTGCAAAATATTTTTGGACGGGCCTGGCAATGTTAAAACCCCGGCTGAATCGTCTGGCTTATTTTTTTTTATATTCTGTAAATATTAAACTACAACATATAAAAATTGCAAATTGCCTCAAGTATATTTTTGGATTAAAAAAAAATATACTTTAAAAAATTTGGGGGTTGATTTAGCCCCGCTACTCACCAGCCAGGTCTGCAGTTTCGTGTTGGGATATAATAGGAGAGGTACAGGACAAGTTTTCAGCTTGCCTCAAGCACCTACCCAAAAATGCTTGCCAGCTCTCGGGCTAAGGGCGGTGTGAATAGCGTATATTTATCATAGATATAGAAAAGACGTTAACATATTTTATACATATTTACAGAGTTACATTTCGTAACAGTTGGTACAAGTTTTTTTGGGAAATATCTGCCATCTAATGGCAGTGGGAGAAAAACAGTTTTTACATGGTCCTTTTAATAGAAAATATCTTCTTTTTAATGAACCTGGTACTGTTTTTAATTGAAGGTGAAACCTTTCCTAAGACCTACCTATATGTTTCTTGTTCAAATAACGTTAATCATTAAATTGTAATAAAACATTTCATGAAGGTCTAGTGAATTTTTAATTTGAATCTTCCCGCCTAATGTTCATTGACATCCACACCACCCTCACCAATTATATAGTTACAGTTATGCGCATAAAATATGATTTTAAAATACATTCCAACAATACAATGAACGAAAGTTACAATACAAACTTAAGTGGACACAATACGGTTAGCTAGGTAAGAAAACACTAGCTATAAAGGTCTACTGATTAAAATTTAGAGCATTTTTGTTTTGCGCATAACTTTACGTATTTTCTTTTTTCATCTACATAAGGGTGTGTACAATACGACTAAATTAGAGAACCAAGGACATTTACAACTCTGTCCAAGAAACCTGTATTACACTGTAGTCTGTAGTATATTGGTCGTATTGGACACAAATGACAATGTTATGTATTAAATGTAACAAATATAGATAGATGGTACTGTAATTACTCACAACACAACACGAAATACTGTTACCAACTGAACTTAATATACAATGTTAACAAAAAAGTTTTATACAATTCACGTATAGGCAAATGTATTTTCGGCCAGTATATTATTTGCCTGTATAGAACGGCATAGCATACGATCAAAGCTTCTAAAAGGCGTCAATTATTACCAGTCAATATTATTATGATCTCTAAACTAAGAACTGGATTAGATAATAAGCTTTGTTAAATGACCAATTTATTGTATAATTGACCAACATTTCAAAAATCCATTGGCAAATCAGGAACCCCTCTCACTCGTAGCAATAAAACCATCATAATAAATAAATAAGATCAGTTTATTTGCTATACGTATTTTGCCATAGCCATTTGCCTATACGTTAATATAAATAGTAGCTAAAGCTGACATTAAAACTATAACTTCTCTTTAAATTACAAGCTAACATCTCAAATAGCGATCTCATACAGAACATACATTCCATTAAATTTTGACGAATATAACACCATAATGCATTTATTATTTATTTTGAAACCAATTGAGTTATAGATAGAAGAGTCAACCAAACTGGCAATACTAATGAAACGTCACTAGAGATTGCCAACTACAAAAAACAATAAAACATTAAAAAATATTACTTGTCCATTAAATTTTATTTTATTAAGGAGTTTACATTCTGTACTAAGATGCTAATACGCTATTTAAATAATTGTAAACATTTATCAAAATCTGTGCACCAACAAATGTTTGCATAGCAAAAAATGCATAAAAACCAATACTACGATATAAAAAATATATAGTAAATCTCTTCCTATATAAAAATTAACATATAAAATTGTCTACGATTAACTTTTTCACCGTATTATAGCGGTGTGATGAATACAAATTCTTGTGCTAATTTGTGTCTCATTTGTTGCTCTAATGTTCGTTTCTCTCTGTTATAGTTCTAATGTACAAAAAAATTCTGAAGTTTTTACTGTATGTTTGTAATTCCACAATTGGTTATTTAGATCAGTATTTAATTTATACTTATACTTTTGTATAAGTTCAGTATTAATGCTTACGCTTATTAAATTAAAAAATAACCCTACAAACTGAAAAAAGTGTACAGACAACTTGCAGTTAAATTTATATCAAATCATTGAAGCTCATATTTTAAACACTTTTAAACTCAAACATGTTCACAAAATGAATAACTTCATGTATTCTTTATATTTGATTTATCTGATTAGTTATTTCCGTTCCTTTGCATCTTGTATAACAAGAACAATCGTTGGCGATTCATTCAATGGAATCTAATCGACTTTTAAATGGTCTAAAAACATCATCGACCCACACGATTCTGTCATTTGTCAATGACAGATTACGGATTGGTTTACGGCAGGTTTTTATGTGCATTCCTTACATAAAACGACCTACACACAACAGTAGTTAAGCCATTCAATACGTTGTTAAACTAGCAAGCCCTTGTTGATTTGTGGTTTTCTACGCAAGTGGAATAAAGGACACATAAAAACGTCAATTACGTTACTAAAGGAGCTTAAAGTCCCTTCAAGAGGGCAGTTTATCTTCGGCTAAGTTACGTTTTTGATTTTATTTTTAAGTTTTGTATACTTTTGATAAGATAGGCCGTCGTAAAACGTACGACATTTTTCGCTGGTCTTTAGGCCCTCTTTTATTTGAAGTTAGTAGATTAAAAAATAGAGAGCATTTTAGCCTGAAAAATCACGATTTCACTATCAGATAGATAATATGAAGTATCGCCAAAACATTATCCTTGAACTTGTTTATAAAAGCTTTATATTGATTTTTATCCAAATTTCATTAAATTATTATAAAAAATATTTTTCAATAGAAAACGGTAGTTTATCTTTATGTTATATGTATTCATTTACACATTGTGTTCACTTAATATGACATGTACGTGGGTGAATCCAAAAGTTCGTGGCCTGACTATGAATGTCAAAGAAATGTGGGTGTAAATTATTTTTTATTGTTTAACCTAGTCCCTATTTAGTTCAACGCACGTATTCTATCTGAAGTACAATTTATATATCTATCGAAAAAAAATCGATTTCGAAAGGTCCTTAAAAATGACCATTTTCAGCGTCCATCACGACTTCTTTGGTCAAAAATTACGAACTTTCCGTATTTTTTTTAAATATTTGTGGTGAATATTTATCCGAGAGGGCTTAATCAGCCAAATAATGTAGCTGGTGCTATAATTCGTAGCCACAAATTGTGTATCACAGCCATTGTTTCGGCACAAGTGTGAACCCGCGCATTAACTTGATTGAATAAAACTTTCTTGCGCAGCATACCCGGCCGTTTTTAATAGATATCCTCTCGAATCTGCTTTAAAATGAAAGATAAATTAATAAAATTTATCGAATCACGATTTAATAAATAATATACAAAAATGATTTCCTTCCTATCCCAAAATATCGAAGCCATGACTTTGTAAGCTGAAAAAAGACCTTAGTTTTCTTCAGAGTGGGCAAGCCAGATTTTTTCCATTTTTTCGATCGTTGCTTGAATTCTGGAGTATGCTGGTGAACCCAACTTTCATTAATGGTAACAAACCGGGATAAGAATAATCGAGATCTAGCTCAAAAAGCTCCAACAGTCACGCGAAATTTTGAATCGAACGCGTTTTTGATTGACTCAAATCAACCTGGGCACCTAGTTAGTAGAAACTCGATGGAATCCCAGTTTTTGAGTTACGGTGATTTAAATCCGACCATAACCAATGCTTGTGATCTCAGCTATCTTATACATGGTCAATCTTTGGTCATTAAGAATAAGATCACATATTTTATCGATGTTTTCCTTGGTAGTAGACGTTGAAGGCCTTCCACGTCTAGGATCGTCTTCTACGCTCTCCTGACCTCACTAAAACTCAGCTATCCACGTTTTTACTCCGGAATAAGGTAGAGCAGATTCTCCCAATGTGTTAAACATATTTTCATGAATATATTTTGGTTTAAGACCTTTTTTATGCAGGTACTTGATCACTGCGCGGTGTTCGATTTTGTCCATTCTTGAGAATCCGTTCAGACACTCTCAAACAAATAACCACAAAAAAAAAGTTGCTTGTGCTACCTAAACCAAACTTTGCTTATTTGCTACTAAATAACCATAGTAAAGATAGACAAAAGATTTAAAATGATAGCATTGCTCTGTCTATGTTAGGCCACGAACTTTTGGATCCCCCCTAGTATTATAGTAACATTTAATGCGGACATTTCATTAAGTGAACACTAGTATTAAATATTCACCTTTAATTACAAATTAATGTTTATTGGTTCTAAAAATTATACCAGTTATTAGAACAACTAGCGCTAAACTAATATTAAACGAACGACAAAAAATACAACAAAAATACGAATTAGTATTTGGTTTCTAGACTAATTTTTTTAGATATTTTAGTTTTCGTATGTCGTAAGAAAAGATTCACAAAGTTTCACTAAATGACATCACAAGCCATTATTATCATATACTTTTATAAATTAAAGTATGCAATCCCATCAATGTAGGGAATCAACCCTCATGAAGTGATTTGTTGAAAAAACATACTCGAAGAAAAAAAATAATTCACGTTGGTGATAAATAAATAATAAAAAGTATGTAAATGACATGTTTTATTTATGAGTCTGTTTTCTTCTAATCCTGTCGTGCTTAGCACCATTTGTAATATTGTGCTTACTTACGTAATATAGAAAAGATACTCGAGTTTAAGCGTATTACGTACTACATTGAAAACAAAATAAGGCAAAAAAAAATTAGGAAAAAAAACCTGCACAATTCTTTCTAGTGTTATTTGAACACGGATCTTAGTATGGCACTAGACACAACATAGTGAAATAGAAAAGGTATAACAACATAATGTAGGTCACTGCACATCAAAATATGCATTTTAGTACAACCATATCAAAAGAATAATGCCTCCAAGCAGAAACTCTAAAATGTACTTTAAATCGTTGACATAAGGTACATTAGATATTTGACACTGTACTTCAAAAAGTTTTGATAAACAAAGTAGGCGGTGCATTTCTTCAAAACAAAGTAACAATAACAACTAAACAAAAACTAAGAAATAAATAGAAATACCTTATTGAATAAGGCTAAAGACATGTACACAATATATAGAAAAATATATTTAATTCTCTCTGAAAATACTTAGAAAACGGATATACAATCGGATGTCTTCCGGTGGGTATAACTTATTTGCCAACAACTTAAGTCGTTTATATGCGACATATAACATACGTACAAAAGATATAAAAGTGTAAAAATCTTTTTGTATAAAAGCACTTTTTATACAACAAATGTTATGTTACAAATCTTGGTTTAAATCCGGCTTTGAATGTACTAGATTACCGAAGCTTTGAAGTGGCTAATGATAATAAATGATACAAAATAAAGACCTGAGATTGTATTGGAGTCACAATGTCCGATTAAGTCTTCAAACAGTTTGCTTTTCAACTTAGCGATTAATAAAAGTGATCAAAGTTTACTTTATTCATTGAAATTACACTACTTCCAGTATAATCATAAATAAATAAATAGATCTTTAACTTATATAATTGAATAAAGTTTAATTTCAAATGACAATATTCTATAGCCGCTATATAGCCTGTAAAGTATCGTAATTCGTAAAATAGTCATTGCCTATCCGGATAATTACAACTTTTGTTAATATCGGCTAAGACAGATAGCTTTTACTGAATCAAATAAAACAATCGCAGTTTAGGTTTAGGTCCTAGATTTTCCCGCTAGAGGCGCTAGTGTCAAGCCGCCATATTGCCTAAAAGTTTCGTAATTCGGAAAATCGCCATTGTATATCCGGGTAGTACCTGTCGAAGGCATCCTCAGTTCGCTTGCAGCCTCTGTTACAAGAGCACGCAGGTTCGCTTCTTCCCGCTCCTGTATTCGGATTTGATGTTGATCCGCTCCGCCTCCTGGAACCGCCGGACTAGCCGGACCAGCTCGTGGAAAGCCTGGGGAATGAGATTGTGTTGAATTGAAGAGGTATCATTAGAGCCTGCCTAGTGATGTAAGAGGGAATAATGTTTAATTCCCTCTTACTTCATATTCAAGACATATAACAGTGCACGCAAAGTTGTACACTACCATCTGATCAACATCTGACACGACACCCTTGAGAGATTAGGCACCGGACCAAAGGCTTAAGGCCTCGCCAAAATTTCACAACTCTGACAAAGGATCCAGGGGTGTATTAAAGCGGATCCAGAGGGGCATTAAGGCGTATCCAGGTAGGCATAAACCCCCCCCCCCCCCCCTGAGCTGGTTTTAGGACATGGATGGACCACTAATTGAACTTAATTATTTTATTTATACTGACTTGACCACGACTATGTGACCCCTGGCGCTAAAGCTGGATCCGCCCTTAAACTCCAGACTGATTCGTTCAAAACAACGAACGGAACGAAGGGATCGATAGTTCAATAATACGTTACCTGGTCTACGTTCATACGGGCTTTGGCACTGCACTCGATGTAGGGCACCTTTAGTTGCCTCGACAGTGCTTGAGCCTCTTCTAACGATACCTGTTAATCAAATTCATTATCATTAATTATAACAAACGCACACATACATAGATGAAGTAGTAGATCAACTATTTTTGGTATTTCTATTACACTTATGTCTTCAATAGTTAACCCAATTTATCATCATCCTAGCGCCTCTCCCGGTTGCATCCTCGGCCATCGCCACGGGGCCCAGGGTACGCTTTGACTATGATCCAGATTTGACCGGCCTGGTTATTACAATGGAGCGAATATCGTCTGTCCTCGGTATCCCATACAAGGGAAACCAGACCATTTGGATCATAGACGGAAACAAAGGCTTAAGGTGGCTTCTAAAGCACGGAATCATCATTCTTATCGGACAATCAGGTGATTAACGCCTGCAATGTCCTAACCAAACTGGGAAAAGTAACACAAAGTGAAAGGGTTCCCCGCAGGATTCGAACCCACGACCTCCAAGGTTCTGCCATGGAGCCAGTTTTAAATAGTTAACCCAATTAAAAAAATAATCATTTACAGTCCATGCGTCATATTTTATTTTGCTTAATCTGTTTTTGAATAACTTTACAATCACATAACAATACAAGCCATTTTTCTTGGAAAAAGAGTTGTTTACGATGCATACGCTGCAGTTTGTCCTTATTTGCGTGTGACGCATTCATAAAATCACTGCGACTTGACGTCATTCATTCATAAGTTTGAAGGTTTCGCACTAAGGGAAAATACGATCATGACAATAAGTTGTAATGACGTAACTGTACGTGAGTCCAGCCAACTCTTGTCAAAACAAAAATTACTATAACAAAAATTTTACATTTCCATACATATATCACGTGTTATTTGAATAATCAAAAATTAATGGGAGTTGTAACAGATGCACAATACAAATATTTGATACTTATCTTACTTAGGTCTCCTAAGTAATTTAAGCATTTATGTATTGTCAAAAACAAAAACCATTTAGGTATACGTTTAATTTAAGGTAATTTTAAAAACCTTGCATTATTTTTTTCAAATCATTATCTTCCTAGCGACTGTCATCAGACCTTAACCCTTAGAGGGGAACCAGACAGATTGGAACTGAACTAAAGTCAGAAACTATCTGTATTCTTTCTTTCTCATAATTAATAAAAAAAATTGGTTTGAGCTCATTTTACAGCAGTAGATTAAGAATGATTGCAATAACTGTCACTGTCATTAACTGATTAGAAGAAAAAGTAATGTACTCACCACTCTCTGCATCTCCAAATCAGCTTTGTTTCCAACCATGAGCATGGGAAACTCATCTCGATCCTTCACACGAAGGATCTGCTTGTGGAACTTATACAGCTCATCGAAGCTCGCGTGGTCGGCCACCGAGAACACGAGCAGGAAGCCCTCGCCCGACCTCATGTACTGTTCTCGCATTGCACTGAACTCTTCTTGACCCGCTGTGTCCAAAACTGAAAATTGGACGAGTATTAGTATTCTATGAACTCGAGCTTAATCCTTGAGACTGCAGTATAAGGCAATAAGTATCTTGTGTTCAAATAATGTGGTTGCCCAAAAATATGTGATTGGATTTTCCTATTTAAAAAATACTCAAGATTGGTAACCCATACATAGTACCATGTATGAAAATAAAATTGTTAGTTCTGTGCCTAGGGAGAGGAACGCTGCTCGCGTCCGTAGGATTTACCACCTTTCCTAGGCCCACCCTACACGTCTCTCCCGGGTGGTGCTAAACGAGCAGCAACGCCGAGTCTCGGGCGGCGGTTACTAACCCGACTCTGCAAGGCCATTGCCAGCAGACAGCAGAAAGGGTAGGAAATGACCCTGTCTAACCGTAAACAACACAAGAACGGTGGCCTTGGCTTAGTTGCCCGGGCTGCGAGGAAGAACACCTCTTCAAAAATTACCCAAATCCAATGGTGGGAAACGTGCCAAATGGATGCATGGCTGTATGGATGAACAGCATTAGCGCCAACCTCTACGGACCTGGCAAACGTAGTTGTATATTGCCTTCTTAGGGAATGGCGTCACCCCTAAGTGACCTTTCATATCGTCCAATTCTCGTGGGAACAAAATGAATGAAAATATAACAAACAAAACAAATATAACCCCTAATATGATCCAACAAACCTTCCATAAGAGCATGTTCATTAGAACACGCAGTAACTCTGACGGAGCAATGCCAAAGGATGCAAGTGCTCACGACGTAACACTTGAAACAGAAAACAAAAACGAATCTGAAGGACGTAAGAAAAACTGGCAACAAGATAGAATACCTCAAGCAAAAAGAAAAAGAACAGAAACAAATTCACCGTTGACAGAAAACGAAAAGAAAAAATCAAACACCATTGCATATACAGTACCCACTCAAAATCACTTTGAAATACTAGGAGATGAAGAAGATAAAACAGATAGCGTAGAAATAGAAAAACCACCAAAACCAGAACCCATCTTTGTAACTGGTGTATTGGACATCACCTCGCTTAAACAATTGCTTCAAAAAATAACAACACAAGACAATTATACCTTAACAACACTAAGGTCAGGTCACATAGTGAAAATAGTACCAACTAGCATAGAGACATACAAGTCAATAAGGGATCGATTTATCATCGACAACATCAGTCACTATACCTACAAATTGAAGTGTGAAAGACCCTACAGAGTTGTATTACGAGGGTTACATAGCTCGGAGGACTCATCAGAAATCACAGAGGCACTCAAACAACAAGGACACGAAGTTAGACAAGTCGTAAATGTGCGGCATCGTGTCACAAAGGAACCCCTTCCCTTATTTTACATTGATCTGGAACCAAAACCAAACAACAAAGAAATCTTTAAATTAAAAAGTCTTAACCAGATGAAAGTTAGTTTTGAAGCACCATACAAAAAAAAGGAGATTCTACAATGTAAAAGGTGCCAAAGATTTGGACATTCCAAGAATCAATGCTACAGACCGTTTAGATGCGTCAAATGTGGAGCTGACCATCCGACCACTAGTTGCACCAAAACTAGAGACACAGAAGCTACTTGTGCTAATTGTCAAGAAAGACACCCAGCTAATTACCGTGGTTGCATGAAATACAAACAATATAAGGAACGCATACTGAAAATACAACCGAAAATAATTCCAACAAAACAAACCAACCAACCTGCAAAAGAGGACACACAACAACCAAGAGAATCCAACATTCACAACAGAAGTTCCTTTTCCTATGCTCAAATGGTAAAAACAAAAACGGGTAACATAAACACTCCTAACCAACCCCTTGAAATCCAACACCTCGGTGACATCCTAGAACAAATGTTCAGCAGATTACAAACCATGATGATAAAAATGGTAGACAACATGATGGATCGCTTCGTCCAATTAGTAAGCAGCCAAATTAAAGTACGAGGACAACCTTAGAATAATCACATGGAACGCCAACGGATTGGTCGCTCGGCGACTGGAGCTAGAGATATTTCTGAACACTGAAAAGATTGACGTGATACTAATATCCGAAACCAGATTCACGAAAAAAAGTTTCTTCTCGATAAGAGGGTATGCAACATATAACACTAACCACCCATCAGGAAATGCGCACGGAGGCACGGCAATACTCATAAGAGAACATATAAAACACCATCCTCTCGAACCCTTTGCTACAGATAAAATACAATCCACAGCAGTTAAAATTAATGATGTCAACTCAGGTATCACTCTCGCCGCAGTCTACTGTCCCCCCAAACATCAAATATCAAAGGAGGATTTCAGGCACTTCTTCTCCACATTCGGACATCGCTTCATATGTGGAGGTGACTGGAACGCCAAACACTTATTCTGGGGATCCAGGCTCATTACAACCAGAGGTAGACAACTATACCGAGCTGTCGAAGACCTTAACCTCGATTGTATATCCACAGGCGAGCCCACCTACTGGCCGACGGATACTCAAAAGGTTCCTGACTTGCTGGACTTCTTTGTCTCCAAAAACATCGCTGTCAGTAATATCAGTGTTGAATCCAATTTCGACCTAATCTCAGACCACTCTGCCGTTCTTCTCAACGTTCACAGCAAAATCATTCTCACAGAACTACCATCCAAAATATACAATAAACACACAAACTGGGGAGAATATCAAGATATCATCTCAACAAAGGCGCAGCTCAAAATATCACTGAAAACAGTTGATGAGGTTGAGGAGGCTATAGAAGGACTAAATCTCTTGATCTATAATGCAGCGATCAGATCCACACCCCCTCGTAGAATTAAAATAGCAAAAGCACACAACTATCCTGCTACCATCAAGGATTGCATACGAGAAAGACGACAACTTCGGAGAGTATGGCACGAGACGCAGTACCCGCAAGATAAAACAGCCTTTAACAATGCTTCCCAGAAACTAAAATCACTAATCAAGGAAATGAAAAACGAGAACCTTCAATCTTACCTTAAAAAACTGTCTCCCACTAGTGACACAAACTACTCCTTGTGGAAAGCTACCAAATACCTAAAGCGCCCGAAACAGCAAGCCACACCTCTTAAATCACACATGGGCCATTGGGCTCGGTCCGATCGTGAAAAAGCTGATACCTTTGCATTGCACCTTCAAAAAGTATTTCAACCATTTCCTACCAATAATCAACTCCATGATAGTGAAATAGAAAAATATCTGAGCTCGCCTACACAAATGTGTTTACCCTTAAGACATATAACGCCAAATGAGCTGAGACAGGAGATCCGAAAGCTTCAAGAGGGAAAGTGCCCGGGCTACGATCACATCGATGCCACCCTATTAAAAAATCTTCCACAAAAAGGAATCCTGCTCTTACTTTCTATCTTCAACGCATGTCTAAGACTTTCCCACTTTCCCAGTCAATGGAAGATCGCACAGGTGGTGATGATTCTGAAACCAGGTAAACCAGCTCAGGAAGCGTCATCATACAGACCGATAAGTTTGCTACCAGTTGTTGGAAAGTTAATGGAAAAGGTCATACTGAATAGAATGAAGGAACACCTGAGGGAGGTAGTACCAACCCATCAGTTCGGTTTCAGAGAGGGCCACGGGACCATCGAGCAAGTACACCGTCTAGTCGACGTCATTGGCAGGGCATTGGAAAACAAACAATACTGCTGCGCAGTTTTCCTGGACATAAGCCAGGCATTCGACAAAGTATGGCATAAAGGCTTACTATATAAAATCAAAAACAAGCTACCACACTCCTTCTTTCCGATTCTAAAATCGTACCTTCAGAATAGATGTTTTGAAGTGAGACAAAATTCCGATACGTCGCAGATGTACGAGATCGATTCAGGTGTTCCACAGGGTAGTATCTTGGGACCCGTCCTTTATCTTATCTTCACAGCAGATCTACCTACAGGAAACTTCACCACCACTGCGACTTACGCAGATGATACCGCACTCCTCTCGGTTCATGAGAATCATGAGACTGCATCTGAGAACCTCCAATCCCATCTGACCCTTATCGAAGCATGGTTCGACCAATGGCGCATTAGAGCCAACACAGATAAGTCTGTCCAGGTTACGTTCACGCTCAGAAGGAAAACCTGCCCACCCGTCAAACTATACAATAGAGATGTACCCCAACAGGATGACGCTAAATATCTAGGTATGCATCTAGATCGTCGTCTTACCTGGCGCAAACATATTTGGACTAAAAGGAAACAATTGGACTGCAAACTTCGTAGCATGTACTGGCTCATTGGACGTAAATCACAGCTGACAGAAGCTAGTAAAATGACCATTTATAAAGCCATACTTAAGCCCGTATGGACATACGGCATTCAACTCTGGGGCTCAGCCAGCAGTAGCAATATAGAAATACTGGAAAGATTTCAGAGTAAAACTATGCGTGCTATGTACAATATCCCACGAAACATATGCAACAGATATGTGAATCAAGACTTCAACCTGCGCACAGTTAAACAAGAAATTGAATTGCACAGTAAAAACTATCAAGCAAAATTGGACCATCATATAAACTCTTTGGCTGCTGATCTACGGAGAGATGGCAGTATAAAATATACTCGTCTTAAGAGGAATAGTATAGCGGATTTGGAGATAAGATTCGCAGACAAATCATGAGATTATTATCACTGGATATATAACTCATTTAAAGACAATTTGACGAGGGAAACCAGCCAAGGAATTAGATTATTGTTTGGAAAAACAGATTGCTAAGTAGCAGGATTCAAAAAAAAAAAAAAAAAAAAAAAGTTCTGTGCCTGATGTTATGGCATAAGTGATCTTTGAAGGCAGTGCCTTCAGGGCATTGCTTTATAATGAAATTTATTGATGTATGTGGTCATTCTGTGCAATCCCAACATTAAACCAAGAGCTAAAGGTCTACAGTAGTTACTTTTAAGAAATGCCATAGGTAAGCAAAAGATACCTGAGCCATCGTTTTGATCATGACCTACAGTTACAGCCCCAAAATATTATATGACTATAGCGGCCGCCCGCGACTCCCTCGCGTGGATTTCGATTTCCAATATCCTATGTGTTATTCTGATGTATAAGCTATATTGTGGTAAAGTTTCATTCAAATCCATTCAGTAGTTTTTACGTGAAAGAGTAACAAACATCCATACATCCATACATCCACACATACAAACTTTCGCCTTTATAATAGTAGTAGGATAAAGATTTTGCATTAGCCGCATCTGCATTTCACTTGGAAATTTGGCAATTATGCAATGAAGAGAAGTATGCAAATAAGTAATGTCTCGACATTAACTGATAAGATTACACATACATAAAATGGCTGTTTATCAAAGTTTTATGTTGACAATATATGTTTAAATCCTTGAAGATATGAAACAATGTTGCAAATATTATTATGAAGATGGTTAATCAAACAGGCTACAATTGAGCATTTTCTATGTTTGTTTTAAATGTTAAAAAATGTCAAAAAATAGTTGTACAATTAGAGGACACATCTCACACAATTTTGCACTGTTTATTATGTAGATAAATAGAAGATGCAATCATAAGGATACATAATAACAGTCATCTGGCCTACATCTAATAGTTTCACAGCCTTGACATTGATTTCTTGAGACCTTGACAATATTTAGATTTCAGAGACTACAGGTGGTTCTAGTTGGAATGCGACATTGATTGTTGACCTTACACAGCTTAAATACACGCCGTTACACAATAATAGTACTCACTGTCCAACTTTGCAGGTACATCATCAATGACACACTGTTTTGTGTAGCTGTCTTCAATTGTGGGGTCATAGTCAGTCACAAAATAGCTCTGGAAAATAATAAGAGGAGTTTTAGCTGCAGCTGGTCGTCACGGTGGGCGGCGGCGCCTCCAGACCGCTAGGCCTTGACATTTTACTTCTAAGAACACTATTTATAAGTGTGAACAAACACTTCCAATTATCAACAATGTTAGATCTAAATCTAAGGTATGAAAAGGATTAATCGACCGTAATTACATGGAAAATTATGAAAAATAGTCTAACATATGATCCGTAGGCGTATCATCTCTCAAATTAGGAGGTAAATACCTGAATAAATTGTATTGTGATAGCACTTTTCCCGACACCGCCACCGCCAACCACAACAAGTTTGTATGTTTGCGCTTGATTTGGTCTATCACCCGGTCGCGACATTTTCGTATTGTATTTGTTAAATTAGTGAAACTGATTCTGTAACGAAAATAGTCCAATTTCTTTTAATTTATGACGATCAGTCAACACTTCGATGATTCAATCAAGTGGAAAATGAGACGGCGATATCACGAAGCGTTTCACGCCTTAGTTGGTGCGACAGAGACAAGAAGCATTACGTTCCGTTGTGCAAACTTTATGTATGTTAGCATATCTTGTGAAGACAGTTTTCCGGACTTTTTCAGATTTAATAACGACGAAATGTAATAAAATTTCCTATTTTACTAGATTTATTGAGTAGTAGAAATATCTATCCTCTTATCTGAAATTAGATTTGTTATTATGAGCCTCGTATTACCGTACACACTGCTTGAAATGAACCCGACAAAAGGTAATGTCAAATCCAAAAGTCCGAATGAAACTGATGATTTTGTAAGAGCTCAAAATAATTATTCAACAACATATTTTAAACTGTTACAAAATAAACTTTTAAAATCAGAATCATTAAATTGTTTATATTATTTCAATAAATTGCTGCAGTAAATAATTGCCAAAACTTAATTTGTCTTTGCAATTTTTAATTTTTAATTTGAAAACTTAACGTTTGTTAAGAAACGGAACACTTATGTTCGTGCGTGACAGAAAGTTTCGGTCAATGTGTCAATGTCATTCATGATATGCGTCAAAAAATCCAGTTCAACTTGTGGTGGCTGTTGAATCTTGAATTTTCCGTTTATTTCACAGCGTTTATTTACCGTTTGTGCTATAAAGTGTACGCTCGTCATAACTCAAACTGGATTCAAATAGATAATAATGTTTTCGACGAGCTCACAACGAAAGTTTTGGACGTTCAGTGACGAAAATGAGTTGGTTTGTCTTCGAGAAAAACATAACTTGCAATTTATTTTAAAACAAGGGGCGCACATTGACGAGTTTCAGCGGTATAATTTTTTCCTTAAACCTGACGAAGAGAGGCTTCTTCTCAAGCAGTACGAGCTTCACCTGAAGGAGTTCTGTAAAAGATTCAGCCCACCGATGCCGAAAGGTGTAGTTGGTACAGCTTTTCACTATTTCAAACGCTTTTACTTGTACAATTCATCAATGGACTACCACCCGAAGGAAATCTTAGCTACATGTGTCTACTTGGCTTGTAAAGTCGAAGAGTTTAATGTCTCAATTGGTCAATTTGTTGCAAACATCAAAGGAGACAGAGAGAAGGCTTCAGACATAATTTTGAACAATGAATTACTTCTGATGCAACAGTTGAACTACCATTTGACCGTCCACAATCCATTCAGGCCAGTGGAAGGCTTCCTTATAGACATAAAAACTCGTTGCAGTCTAGCGAATCCTGAACGGTTGAGAGGCGGCATCGACGAGTTCCTTGAGAAGGTATTTTTGACTGATGCTTGTTTGCTGTATGCACCTTCGCAGATTGCATTGGCAGCCGTATTACATGCCGCGAGCAAAGAACAAGAAAATCTTGATAGTTACGTTACAGATATGCTGTTCAGAGACGCTGGGCGGGATAAACTTGCGTTGTTGATTGAAGCTGTGCGTAAAATACGGTCAATGGTTAAAATGGTGGAGAGCCCTGCTAGGGAAAAAGTTAGGACGATAGAGAAAAAACTAGACAGATGCAGAAACCAGGAAAATAACCCAGACAGTGAGATTTATAAAAGGCGGATGCGAGAAGCGTTGGATGAAGATGACCCTCCTTATGGTTCTTCCAGCAGAATGTCTTTAGATACAAGTGGAATAAACCAAGTTCCGAACTCCTGAATAGTTTATAGACTTATGTAACTTTCTATGACAAGTTGAAAATAAATATTTTATTACCTACTAATATTGATTTTTTTGTTAAATAATTCTACCCTATAATTTATTTACATTAGAATCATTTAAGCATTTTAGCAACTTTAATTAAAAAAAAACCTTTCTACAGAATATATTGTAAGATGATCTTGTAGATTGTATAATATCACGCCAGTAAACACAACTGCCTTCTTGCCAATTTAGGGTGAGACTCCACTAAAGCGGAGATGCGAGCGAAGCTGTACTTACGGCACATCTCCACTCCGCTCGCACATCTCTGCTAAGGTGGAGTCTCGCCCTTAGGCTTTATCCTTGGCAGAGGGATGCCACACTATTATTTTTTACAGAATATCATCCTAAATTTTCAGTAGGTGTTTGTCATTTTCGTTTTCCATGATTTCTTGCAAATTCGTAGTAACAAGATTTGCATTGTCCCGAACTGCTTTTAAGAAGTTAGAGTGTGAAAAGTACTAGAAGAACGGAAGTTTCTAAGAGGTCTATTGTTTACCTACCCAACACAACGTCAACGAAAGTGGGGTCCCCTAGTACTGTCTGGAATTACTGTCCATTTTGTTCTGTTGCAGCAAGCAGTAGAACTATTTGCAATTTTGTTTTCGCCCTTTTTGTTTAAAGATAGGAACTAAGTAATATCAGAATTCATGTGATCATGACCCCCCCCCCTGGATCCAGAAATTAGGAGGATACTAATTAAACATTTTTATTTTATTTATATTGATTTGACCCACGGCCCACGACTATGTGACTCCCTGGTGCCAAAGATGGATCCGCCCTTGTATTAGAATCCATGAGGACAACAAGTAGAAAATAATAAAATTTGAACAAATTACATATTTTATTAAAACTTTTAAGCAAAATTATTCTAAAATTAGGAACACATTCCGTATCTGGTCATTCATGCGCTACAGATATATATTTATTTATTTATCGTTAAACATTGAACAATGATCATACAAAAATATTTAATTTATGTGCTGTTAGATGTCGGAGTCCATACTTCATGATGTCCGTCGTATTTTCAAGGCTTTTGACAAAGTATAAATCTTTCAGCTTCATTCTGAAAAGGACACGAATTAATTAATAAGATATTTAAACAGTTTTACAATCACTTAACAAAGTGTATACCTAAATACTAAAAAAAGTTCAGCACTTTAGACTAGATATTTTTTTGAATCTCAATTAATCATGCCAGCTTATTTACCAATCACGTTAATAATTTGTGTGCCTAGAAGAAATAACAAAAACCGTTTTTTGTCATTTGGCTAACCCCTAAAAAGGAGCGATGTAGAGATTAGATTTACCTATGGGTACCTAATTATGATCAAGACGATGCAAGCTTAACTTCTCACCTGAATCATTTTATAAATCGCAGCGATAGCTTCGTCGTTCCTACAGGACACTGTACCAGCAATGGATCCCGACCTCTTCCCTCCCCAGCTTGATGTAAATGTCAGCTGGGCCTCCGTAGCCACACAGATGCAAGCCAGAAGCACGAAGAACACCAGATACTTGTACATGATGATTGAAGGCTTTTGATAAGTCGTTGAAGTCTCCTGATAAGTAGTTGAAGTCTCCTGATAAGTAGTTGAAGTCTCTTGATAAGTTGAAGGCGGTTAATAAGGCAAAGGAAAATGATGCAGTTGACAAGAAAAGTTGAGCTTTTATACGGTATGAAGCCTTAGCAGTTTTAATTTGTTCCTGATTAGTTTGACTGCCTTGTTTGGTTATTGTCTTCGTCTTGGTGTGGGTAGTCATTTAAGTTTGAGTGACCACTGGAAATAGCGTCAGCAGTTGTATGGTTTTAGTTTGCACGACGGGTTCGTGATAATGTCGATATTTATCTAAATTAATTTAAATAACAATCATATGTAGTACGTTTCTGTGTTAAAGTTTCATTGCTGACACTCTTTCATTTCGTATGTTTTATAAAAGAGTATTGCAAACTTAGCTCTCTCCATCTTGTGTAACGAAGGAATCTTACTAACTACTCCCTCATCGAGTTGTTCTTCTTAAGACGAGCAGCATTCCCAAAGCATCATTTTACTTAAGTTTGGGTTTGAGTCCCGCCTGATACTTACCTACCTGAGACAAGATGGACATTTGGCACCTGCTAAACCATATTTATCTATTTATTTATTTCATTCATACAGTTACAACTAAATGAAAACAGTATCACATGCACCATGTAAGGCCATAATAATAATATGTCAATCAGTTTTTTTAAATATGTAGATACATCAGTCGTTTAATACAATTAAAACTGTTGGTTGCGTCTTCCCAAAAGCAGAAAAAAAATTATAATTCAAAGTAACCTTTTAGTTCCTTGTTATTTTTAATTTAAATGGCCGTCCCTTCGTTGTGTTTCATCTTCCCAGCAACGTCCAACAAAACTCATCTGGCAGTTTCCACAACTGTACAGTCTTCACTTGATTAACTTGGCTCGGACTTCTAATTACATTGAACTTATAAAAGGGACGGTATCGCCGTACCTCTGCCATTCATTGTTCCTTGTCCATTGAAGTAGCTTATTCTAAAGTCGCTTAAGGTGCTAGAAGTTGGTTTTGTCTAACATGGGTCGGGCTGTAGTCTTGTTCTTGGTGCTAGCGGTGATCCTGATGGTAGCTGAGGCCCAGCTGACCTTCAGCACGGGTTGGGGGCAAGGCAAGAGGTCTGTGAACTTGGAAGGCGATGCTTGCTCGCCAGAGGAAAGCTTGTACGTCATCTACAAACTGATACAGGTACGCTGCAGTGATTTATTAATTACTCTTTATGCCAAGGTTGTCTGTCTCCGGGTATAGAACTTGCATTCGGCAGATGCTTTTTGTGCACATGGCCGCAGGTTTACCTAAGCTGTCGTTATGGCACGTAAAAAAGGTCTATCTTCTCTTTTTAATGAGGAGTTTCTTTCGTTAACAACTCAACGGTTTCAAAACTGACGTGATTCAATTTCTTCTTGAACTTCAATTATACTTATTTTATATGATTTTGAGCTATTTCCGTGTACAGATCATTAGAAGTTTTTTTTATTTTGTTTATTGCGCTACCTATAAACCAGTTAAGGATAAACATGTATGAGGTTCAGGTCTATGGTATTTTCAGACAGAAGCTGAGAAAATGGTTGCCTGTCGGGACGATTCGAAAAGTTAGAAGACTTCTGCACAAGGAATTGGCTCTGACACATTCAGAAGAAAACCGGTGAATGGGAATTATAACATAAAAAGAAGTAACCTTCATAACCATCTATTCTAATATAATGAACACGCAAATAAATACTGGATTGGCTTCATATCTGCTTACTTTATTGTTAAATTTAGTTTAAGGGGGCAGCTTTGAATATCCTATTTAAAATGACATAATATTTATATTTTAATTTATTCATTTAAAATTTGATAGGGTTATGCCTAGTTATATATTTAACATTTATGAAGGCAACTTAACTACATCCGCTTGATGTTTTAACTGTGCGACGTTTAAATGAAGATCTCTTTTATTCTGCTGTTACCTAGTAGGTAGGTACTTATTTGAAGTTATTCTGTAACTATTTTAAAAATTATAGTAAGTTTAATGAAATAAAATGAAAAATTGACGCATTTAAATGCATATCAACTGTTTCTCTCTATATTTAATTAGACTTCTTCATACAAATGATGTTATAGGCTGGATTTGTTTGTATGAAGATGTTTGTAGGTTAAAACTGTATTTATAAATAAAACGAGATAATTGTGGGTATACTTTATTTTATTAAAATCCTTCTTCTTCTCTTCTACAATCGTTCCTTTAACTTAAATGATAGTGGGAATGAAGATTTCTACAATTACAATGACCCTTGAAGTGCGCATGCATTCATGTAAAATATCGTATTAATGAGATACACTTTTGCAGATACATTATTCTTATTTTTTTTCTCCAGAACGTTATTATAGATATTAGGTATGTCGTCGATTTAATTTTATTTAAGATAGTCATTTAATAATGTCTTGTGGAGAAACATAAGATTTATTATATGCAAAAGCGCAAGTCTTAACAATTTTATAAGTTTTATCTCTTTTAATAAATATTTTGTTGTTTTTAAAATGTTATGAGACGATATGTCGAAAATGTTTTTTTACAGAATGATTTAATTGACTTGTCGATTAAGTTTCCTCCAAAGAGTTTCTGCCTGATTCTTATCTAGTTTTGATGTTTATAAAATCGCAGTTTTTACATTTTAATATCTTATTAGTTACTGATGTGTCCTTTGAGTAGGTACGAGTAGTTTATTTATATCGGAATGACTTGTACAATAGTGCACCCAATTTATCAAAATTAGGCCGAGTTTTATTAGTAGAAGTGGGTATACACTGAAGTACTTATTGGCTGGCTCTACATTTCTTTTGGATAAAATAGTCGATGATGTCACGATCTGATGGTATCCAATGGATAAACCTCTTTCTCTTTGAAAGTTGGTTAAAAAGAAGTTATAATTCAGGCACAAACGCCTCAAGCTTTGCTAGCCGATTTTATATTTTATAATTTAGGTACTTTACCCAGTGTATACTCACCTCAATACTTATGTTTCAACGACGTTTAAAACCCCAATTTACGTCATTTAAGTTTTAAATTGAGTGTAGCATTGACTGGTTTGAAATGTATCCCTTCATTTTTCATAATGTGGGTCCTATTAAGTAATGTAGATATTTTAAAAGGTTTAATGCTACATGCTTCATCACAGCCCAAGAATATCTAATAAGGATATTATCTAAATGAATACCAATTATCCAAGTTATACCAATTTCAACCTATTTTCCAACAACCTAAGACTCCACCAAAAAGGGACGGAAAGAGAGAAATGAGCAAGAATCGTAATCAAAACAAACCATTTGAGAACTTCGGAGTACTGTCCTGAGTCTTACTGGGTATTATTTATTTTACCCTTGATACCCGAACATAGCTGACATACATGAAGACAACGTGTATATTTCACAGTGAAACATCGATATTTTTAGTAGTAGTATACTTCTTTATGCAACTAGTAACAAACTTGACACTTCACACAAATTTTAATTTTGATTTTTCTTAAAAACACAAGCAAGAGTCAGTGAAAGTTAATAGTTGCGATTAGTTCTCGGTACAGCATTTACAACGTGCCAAGATTGTCAAAAGTTGCAAAAGAAGTATTCTACTATTAGTACATAGGAAACATTGAATAATATTTACATTGGTAACACGTAGACACGTCGATTGTCACAGAAACAAATATTTAATAAATAGTAACAGAGCTTTACAATAATAAGTCATAATATTAATATAGATAACTGTACAATGAGCGACACAGGTGTAGAAAGTTGTAGGCCCAACTATTTACACATTAACCACATACCTACATTTTTCATTAAAAACTTTGAGGCTGAATATTATGAGACTTGGAAGATATCATAATGTCATCGAAATAGAAGGCACAAAATCATCTTAACTTCAACAATGTGTTCCTATATTGTTTGTATAGAGTGGCTTTTATTATACCAAAATATTCAAGGAAATTAATTATAATTTAATTTATCATTTCATTCTCAGAATGCAACGAACTTATGTAATTTAAGTTCAACATTTATTTTAATACTTATTAATCTTTCTAAACTTAAACGATTCTCCTCAAGGTTTTTAATGATAACATTTCAAAGTCTAATTAATATATTATCCTAGTTGCTATATCATTTAATTAATAACGTGTTATAAATTCCTTTTGTCTTATAGACGAATTTCCTTACATAGATCATCATAGTAATAAATGAAACCTACTCAATATACGTAGGTCTAGATAGGCCTTCATACAATCATTGTGAACATATTCCAACTAATTCATCTATTCACTAGAAGTTTGATTATTGAACTCTAATAGATACGAGTTCACATGTTTCTGTATATACGTTTTCCTAACTTTAACTGTCACTGGATATTACCCTATACATAGCCATACATCACCTTTCGCTAAATCATTTACAACATGATTTCAGTGAGCTCGTAATAGGCTAACCTCATCTGTATTCCAATGTGATACAGCCTATAATCGCATAAACGTTTAATCTTTAATTTTAATCTAATACATGTGCTTTATATCTCATTATTAATTTCCTTAAAAGTACTCATATAAATACGCGTGTATGTACATGTTGGTACATAAAGGCGTAATGTTAAAATTATCAAAAACTTTGTTTAAAAAGTAATACAATAAAATAGAAATTGTTTTTAACTAATCATTGAACCCAAATTATTGTACGGGCTTGAGATATATCGCAGTACTTGTGTCTTCTATGCTCATTTATACTAAATCCAACTTATTAAAACTTAACATTTCGCTCTTATTTACAAAAAACAATTATAATAATGTCAAATATAATAAGCGTTAGTAATATTATACTGCAAATAATTGAACAGTAACAAAGGAACATCAATTATTTTGCAATGACTCAATCGTAAAATGAATCAAGGGACATGCAACATAAGGCTTTAATTCTTTTAATACTATGTCCACAACATCAAATTGTTTGGTCTCCGACTACGGATTTCCCTGTAGTATGAGTACCTAAATTTACATTACTTTCATAGATAGGTAGTTTATGTATTAATATCTGTTGTCATTGCATTTCTCTAGTTATATTTTACAAACGATCCTCTTTTCCGTCAATCTAAAGATTATGATTTGGGCTTGGCATAAGCATATAGTGATCTACGTATTTCTCGATTTCATTTTAAATCAATTATTTTTCATCTACTTTTATAAGGAAAGGTTTGTGATGCGCATTTGTTGTTGTAGCCGTCATTGCTATATCACAATCATTTACATCGCCATCATACCTTTTGGGTGGGTGGTCAATTCTCTTGAGTCTAACTGCAATAGATGTACTTTCAATCGCATGGTTTAGAAATAAGTTTATAGGTCCTCGGGATGATGCATAAAAGTACCGCATCATCAAGATAGAGCCAACATGTAAGAAAATAGAATTCAGCTTCTTTTCTGGTGTTCTTAATGGACACAGTTGTAAAATGGAAGCATTTGTTTTCTCATTAACTACGATGTGAAATGGCGTTTTACATTTCTTACAGCAGACAAAAGTGAATGTTGACGCCGCCGTGCGTGGTAACTTTCCGCAAGCCTCTTAGATCTTGGTATGTGAGTAGTGGTGAATGTTCAACAATTCTGGTTCTAAAACAGCCTGTCTATTCTAACGTGGAAGCAGCTTATTGCTTTCTACATCATCAATGAAATGAAATCGTGCTAGGCTAGAATGTCGCTGACATGAATTGTTGTAGGGTCCTGCTCTAGCCGTTTTGCCTGCATTCTTCAAAGACGAAAGAGTTTGACGCTTCTCAGCTTCTCTTGAACTGATGTTACGGTTGGAACTGTCATATTACAGCATTTGCTGATTTTGGATCATGAAAACATTGATTTTTGAAGCGTATCCTCTGTCTTTGAGACTAATGTGGGTCAGTGCTCGGTCACGTTGCAAAGCGGGCTCGGTAAATGTCGTGAGTCGTGGGGATAACGCGCGTTTGCATGAGTGCATGTAAGCGCTGGTCAATCTGCACGTTGTATGCTTAAAGCGGCTACTGTTTTCTTAGAGACCATTTTTTTATGTTATCAAAAGACAAGAGGGTCACCTGATGGTAAGTGATCATCGCTGCCCATGTACATCAACAAACACACAAGGGTTGCAGATGCGTTGCCTGCCTTTAAGACCCCATACCTTCCACAACTGAGCTCCCGCGATCTTACTCAGGAGCAGAATCAGAGCACAGCAGTGAATTTTTTTTTATTCATTGTTATATAAGCTGCTAATCCGCGACTCGAGCCGCGCGGGCGAATCTTTCTATGTTTTCTTGCTTACTACTCATAAGTTTGTATTACGTAACCAACCCGCGTTTGAACGTGAACAAGCAAAGCTCACCCTCACAGTTCAGCTAGTCCAGGCTATAGCCAAAATTTTGATGGTAAACCTCTACAGTTCGGATTCAGAAGATAGACTCTGCGAGCTAGAGGGCTGACTGAGCGAGCGCTTGCACGCGTGCGAGTGTGTGGATGCGGGCGAGTGTGCGTGCGAGTGAGTAGATGTGGGCGAGTGCGCGGGCGAGTTTGTGTCAGAGTGAGTAGATGCGGGCGAGTTTGCGTGCGAGTGCGCGGGCGAGTGTGTAGATGAGAGCGAGTATGTGGGCGAGTGCGCGGGCGACAGCTCGGGCTATATCCTCGCGGAGAGCGGGCGGCACGGGCGCACGGCGTAGCGGGTCCAGTCGTGCAGGAACAGCAGGTAGATGGCGCTGAACGCCACGTAGGGCGCGAGGATGGCCGACACGAGTGCCGCCATCTGCAGCGCGCCGCGGACATTCCCGGAGAATCACTTCTCCTCGTCCTCTTCGCGGAATAAGTATGTCGACCTGGGAGGTGGAAGTGACGTTCAAAGTAGAGAAAAAATATATACTCTAGTTTTCACCCGTGGCTTTGCCTGCGTTATCAAGATTACTGTTTTATCCCATGGAAACATCTAATCGGGATAGTTAGTATTCTATTACTTAAGTGAGCTCATGCAGATTTTATCAAAATCGGTTCAGCAGTTTCAGCGTGATTATATATATGTAGTATGATAAAAAGTAAATACAAGAACAAATTGATAGGGTGAGCGATTTATTTGATACTTAGTATTAATCATTAACCTTTACACAATATTTTAGTAATGTCTTACATATACTCGTAATATAAACAATCAAAACTTTTAATCTTGGAGTAACTCCACGGCAACATTCAATTGAGTATGCAATTTCTAATTATGTAAAACATCAAACTTACCAATAGGCCAAATTAAAGAGCGCGAAGACCAACGGGAACGTGATCCTCGAGATGACGTCGATCCGCTTCGACCTGGTCGGGAACTTGGACATCCAGAGCCGGCAGCAGTTCTTCCGCGGAGGCTTCAGGTGGATCTCGCACTGCCGCATCTTGTCGCCGCCGCGGACCAGCGGTTTCTGCAGTTGCAGACCAGTCAGGGAAGACGGACAGGGAACATGGACCTCTACGCGTCGTCTATTGCGCTTACAACTAATGATTCTACAAGGGGCCAGCGAATATTCCAAAAGGTTCCAACTATCGATGTTCAATAGCTTTATAGTGCCGGACATTTCTTCCCGTGGGTGACGTAGAAAGCGACAAAGAGCATTCCAGAGGATGGGCAGCAGTATTCCCCTGACTTTTATCGTTCTCTTTAACTCTGTATACTTCGTTCACAATTCCCCCCCATTTGGAGTAGGCATTCGTCCAGCATTGGACAACAATAAGCTGGTGATGATGATGCTGATACAAACTTGATTGCTAATCACCAAATCCAATGTGGGAGGCTTATTTCTTATCTTATTGACCATCCCTTCTCCAATTGAGCTCCGGAAATTCAATTTCACATCACAGCAAGTTAGAAACCACCTTTTCTTGATAACATTTCAAAGTCTTAATTCTTTTACACGTCAAAACTTTAGTAGTTTTGACGTGCAAAAGAATTTACTAAGTAAATCAAATTATTAAGTGAGTAGGTAAGGTCGCCAGAGCTCAGTTGGGAGGATATGGGGTTTTTAAGGCGAGCAACGCATCTACGACCCTTGTACGGTGGTTGATGTCAATGGGCAGCGGTGATCATATACCATCAGGTGCCTTCTTGTTCTTTTGCCTCACAATAATATTCAAAAAAGTCTGATGATGACGATTATTGGACGGTAAATAGCGAATATTGGGCATCCGAGCCTTTTCACTATGCCCCTCCCCAATTGAGCTCTAAAGACTTTAATCACCTCACCTTAGTGCCAAAGCACTGCAGCAAGTACTTATACATAATCATAACACAGCTGCGAGCTCACCATAGCGAACGTCGCATTGCTGTCCGTATCCAGCAGATCCGACGCCGCATCCATGCTGGCGGCCTGCTCCATCTCCCGTCTGGTCTTCTTCATGTTCTCTCGATGCATGTCGGACCGCGAGGCATAGTTGACCAGAGCGAACTCGAGCAGGGCTCCGAAGACGAACGTGAGGCAGACCCCCGTCCACACGTCAATGGCTTTGGTGTAGGATACGGGGGGGAGGGACGCGTTAATGCCAGATGACTGCGTCGCCATGGTGAGGAGGGTGGTCACACCTAGAAGGACAATGCGGATCTTTTAGTACTCTTAACTTTAAAATATTTTCTTCTCGTGGGTGTCCATAAGACTGCTCCGCGCAACCCTATATTTTTAACAGAAAATAGCTCAGCCATTGGCTCAGCCTAAAACAGTAGGTGTCGTGATGCCTCAATGGTCTAGTGGTACAGGGGTGGTCTCGAGGTCCTGGGTTCGATTCCCGGGTCGGGCAAAATTTCTGTTGATTTGTCGAAAAAACAGCCTAGGTTTGCCATCGCCAACCCGTATTTGGCAAGCGTTGTGATTATGCCAAAACCTATCTTTGTAACGAAAACAACATTTCAAATGATGGAGGCCTTTGCCCTGCAGTGGGACATTAAAAGGCTGATATTTTACTTACTTTACTTTAGGTGTCGTGGGAAGACGCGGGTATTTACAAAAGGTATATAATTGACTATTCCCGTTATATAAATATGTATAGGTATAAAGGAAAGAATCGCTTACATTTGATAGATGTTTGTCACGTTTAAATGAGTTTTAGCACCATTTTATTTTATTGAATCGAAAATGGCGGAGGCGTAACAATCTCATCCTTTACATGCAGATCGCACAAATTGAATAATGTTCAAGGCTAACGACGGACTCAATTTACAACAATATATTGTCATGTCTGACTGAAGATGAATTACACAATGAGTCGCCTTCTTCGGTGATTTAACAAAATACCTAAGTACCTTACCTCACTTAACTATACTTCTGTTTTTACTGGAACGCCTATATAGAGGCCAAGTAACGATCTAAATCCTATAAATAATTATTGACGGATGGATAAGGGCCAACTTTGATCAAACCTCATAATTTAAAAAATACAATCGACCACGTAAAATCAACAGTATGGTCGTAGGGTTTGGTGAACATGTGAACTTTTGTTATTCCCATTTATAATTCAAGTTGTAATGGATAAGTCAAGTTATAATACCGAATTATAAATATCGGTGGAAAACTCTTGTTAATTTTACCGAAACTTCGATTTTGGTGGACAACTTAATTATGTACTTTCGTTTCATCAACACGTCTTGTATGTTGACGAGAGCCAGCGTGATCTCGTTTCGTCCCACAAACACTGAATTTAAAGTAAATATAATAATTGTTCGTGCTAAGATTTGCCCGTCCAAATTTTTTTGTCATTTCTAATATGTTGGTTTAGTTCATAAACACAAGCTTCCATATTTTTTTGGAAATAAGATACCAAACTTGATGATAACAATGCTCAGCAGACCACTAATGATCTACATTCGAAAACTAAATAAGTAGGTACTAGAGAATTCGCCAAGGAACCTAGACTTTTATGAGGATCGGGCTGAGTGGAGAGCGCTAGGAGAGGCCTATGTCCAGCAGTGGACTGCAATAGGCTGATGATGATGAACTTAGACTAGTGCCTATTTTAGTCTTGATGGTCATTTTGTTTCTTTCCCTCTTTATAAATTAGCTAGCGGCCGCCCGCGACTCTGCCCGCGTGGATTTTGGTTTCACACACATAGGTATATACTATAGCATAAAGCCTTCCCAGTCAAATGGACTATCCAACACACAAATATTTTTTCAAATCGGTCCAGTAGTTCCTGAGATTAGCGCGTTCAAACAAACAAACATACATACAAACTCTTCAGCTTTATATATTAGTATAATATAAATTTTAATATTTTTTTTAAAACTTGTTGTAGCCAATGCTCGAGAGACCACCAATGACCGAGATTGAAACACGAATAAATTAAGTTCTAAAGAATTCCAAAGAACCTATAGTACCTATTTTACTTAAATCAAAAAATATATTTACCCAATGAAACGCGCGCGGGCACCGCTCCCTGGTCCAGCCAGAAGGACACCCAGGAGACGATGACCAACATGCAGCAGGGGATGTAGATCTGGATGAGGTAGTAGCTGAACTCCCGTTTGAACAGCAGGTCCACTTTGAGGCAGCTGTATTCCCCTGGAAAATGTAATTTAATCAGTGTTTGATTTGCTACATATGAAAGGAATCAAATAAAAGATTGGCGTACAAAAGAATTTCTATGTCAATCGTATTATTGAACTACTTTGACTTGGACTTTGACTCAGGAATTGTGAATAATTCACAATGTACTCGTTTTAATCCTTAATTTCATACGAAACTGTCGAGATTATCTATAGTCCAACTACTTCAGCTAAGATGATTCCTGTGGCAGGTTCACTATTTGTATGAAATTTTGTAGTGCGATGTCTCTGTTGGTGATTAAGTCACCAAAGCTCAGTTGGGGAGGGTTTGGGGTCTTAAAGGAAGGCAACGCATCTGCGACTCTTGTGCGGTTATTGATGTACGGCAGCGGTGATCACTTACAATCAGGTGACACTCTTGTTTGCCACCCTAATACAAAAAAGGTAATGAAACAAGGGTAACATAGCATTGCCCTCCTACTTAAACCGGCAGTACCTACATTATAATTATAATAATCTAAATCTTACCTGTATTCGTTTTACTGTTACAGTAGTCCGTTAAGAACTTTTCAAGCGTAAAGCGTGGTAGGTGTAAGTTCTTCACCACCTGCACAGGATCCCCTTCCTTCCAGAGGAAAACGAGGTCGTCGGTAGTCCAACCGTCTGGAATTACAGAGAAGATTAGTATTTAGCATTGAGGTTTTACTACTAGAAGAAACATCATCTTATACGAACAGTTCCCATTTACTGTACTATATTTATAATCGAAAAAATGCCACCTTGTGTTTAATAACATATACTTACAAAATATTAAATGACGAAAAATTAATCTAATGGCGTGTTATTTCATTCGTAAAAAGACAAAATAAAAACACTAAAATATTGGCCCTCATCCCTCTATCCAAGTTGACGCATAGATTTTGTTTTCGATGTTAGTTAGATCTTTAAATGAACAAATATCGAGGTTCTTACTGGTTTTTCTCTAGATGGAAGCTTTCCGAAGTCGGTGTTAGAATCATTGTGTATTTATTGTTGGAAATTATTATTGGCAATTTATAAGTGCATCTTTGAAGCCTACCTAAGCACTTTTCTTTTTCCTTACAATAACTTAAGTAAGAAGAAAATAGCAATTGCCAACAATGTTTGTAGTCAATAGTCGTGCGAAAGAATTTCTATGTAAATCAAATTGCAAAATAAACCACTTTGACTTTGACTTTGAGTCGAAGAAAATATGAGTTACCTATTTATTTGTTTATTCTTACAATCTTCCAAAATATCATTATAATCACAAATAACTCAATGATAGTTCTTACAGAAGATGGGGTCATTGTTCTGAGGGGTTTCGAGTTTCATCTATCTTCTATACTTATAATAAATCTGTAGAGAGGTCAATTCTGTACATTAAATATTTTTCCAAAATAACTATCAGGGGGTGTTTAGTGATCGATACTGATACCAAAAGTGCAATCAGTAAAATTTTTGTCTGTCTGTCTGTCTGTCTGTCTGTCTGTCTGTCTGTCTGTCTGTATGTTCCTTATAGAAACAAAAACTACTGGACGGATTTTGACGAAACTTGGTACCATTATTCTTCATACTCCTGGGCATATTATAGGATACTTTTCATCACGCTACAATCAACAGGAGTAGCGTAGTGAAGGGAAATGTTTGGAAAACGGGAGAATTTACTCCAGTTCTTAAGCTTCAGTCGCGTGTGCAGCCTTAATGGTTAAAGTCACATAGAAATCATGTATGACGGAAATATTCTACATAAAATTGCCTAACAAAATATCCCCCAACAGCATATGTCTATCTTTTATAGTTGACTCACAATAACACGTGCAACTCAAGATCCTAATTGGTTTGAACGCGCTAAGCTCAGGAACTACTGGTTCGAATTGACAAAACATTTTGTGTTGGATAGGCTATATGCTATATGCTATTGTATATTTTCCTTTATTTTATCATTGTAAATTGTGCTAGCGAACTATTTAGTTCTAAAATGTGCCGATAGATGGCTCACCTCGCTAGAGGCGAGGCTGCGGATCTGAATCGCGGTGAACAGATGCTTTCTCAAATGTATAAGGTCTCCAGGTTTGTGTTAATAAAGATAAGCGTTTTCCGTCACTTAATTTGACTATTTTTTCTATCTTGAGTAATTAGTCCCATATAAGTGTGCAAATTGACTGCATGCATATAGGACGTTGTTTTATTCAGCTACTTTTAGTAAGACTGTGTGCGGAAATCGTATCCACGCGTACGGAGTCGCTGGCGGCCGCTAGTTTATAAATAAGTATTTGAAAGCCAGTAGTAATCTAGTAAACTTTTTTCATAGTTACGATTTTACATTTAGAGGTGTATATTTTAGGGTGGAAGCCTTTACATTTGACATTTACACTAGGTAATTACCTCGGGAAAAACATAACGACCCCGAGAGACAACTTCTTCTAAACCGCGAGCGGAAGACTAGTCAGTAAAAATAGTAATAAATCAATGCTCGTACTAAAAAAATGTTTTAGTATAGTTTTAATTCGCCTACACATCGTCTAGCGGGAGTTCACAAAATAAAGATCGCTGTCACTACCTATTTCTGTCTCCAACCATTCATCTTCATTGCATCATTTATTCCAAGCATTCGTACTACAATGACAAATTGAAAAATGCGTGAAAATTGTTTAAATCTTCTGGGCAAACGATAGAGGTGCCAAATACCTAATGAAACCCCAGAGATGTTTGGTTTATTTTATATTGTCTGTGGCTGCAGATAAAAGGGCTGTTAATTTCATTTATGTTCTTTAGTTGGTATTGGTACCAACTAAATGCACAGTAGTCCAGTAATTTTAGCAATTTTGATCCACGATCTGCGGAATAATTCCTAGTGAGCTGAATTTTTGTATACACCTTTATTAAGATATTGTAATGATGATGTGAAAAATCGACAGTGATATCGTGCCGGCTAAAGAAGTTACAGGGGTCCAAACGTCACAAAAATCAGTTTTTCGCAAATATCTCGCGATCTATTGCTCAGAGGTCAATAACAGTTTCATAAAAGTTGTTCGTCATAAAATTGTGTACAAAAAAGGTCTCTTGCGATTTTCTGGAGAATTAACCGTTTTTGAAATAGAGATTAGAATTCACTCACATATCGTATTGAATACCGTACGCCGCATACTAAGGCATAAACCCTATTGTTTGTTTTTTCCCTTATTTGTTTGTGTGTTTTTTGTTTGTATGATGTTCTACATATAGAAATATTAAGGACTTGTAATACTACTACAGTAAGGAAAATAGGAATATCAACTATAAAAAACTAAGTGGCAATTTTTTTTGTCACTTTATAACTCAAGAACAGGCTCACCGATCTAAACCAAATTTTCAGGGTTTGTACAGACTATTTAGTAGATGTTTTATGTGAATTTTGAACAAAATCGGTCGTTCACTTTATACGTAGCGAAGCACGTACCGGGCCGCTAGTAATGATATAGATAGGCAATGTGAATTTTAGCAATTTTGATCCACGATCTGCGAAAAAAATCCTAGTGGGCTGAATTTTTGTATGCGCCTTTATTATGATATTGTGATGAAGATGTGAAAAATCGACATTGATATCGTGCCGGCTAAAAAAGTTATAGGGGTCCAAACGTCACTGGACATTGCCTATCTATATCATTACTAGCGGCCCGGTACGTGCTTCGCTACGTATAAAGTGAACGACCGATTTTGTTCAAACTTTACATAAAACATTTACTAAATAGTCTGTACAAACCCTGAAAATTTGGTTTGGATCGGTGAGCCCGTTCTTGAGTTATAAAGTGACAAAAAAAATTGCCACTTAGTTTTTTATAGTTGATATTCCTATTTTCCTGACTGTACTAGTATTACAAGTCCTTTATATTTCTATATGTAGATCATCATACAAACAAAAAACATACAAACAAAATTTTTTTATTTTTTTATTTTTTTTTTTTTGAATCCTGCTACTTAGCAATCTGTTTTTCCAAACAATAATCTAATTCCTTGGCTGGTTTCCCTCGTCAAATTGTCTTTAGCTGAGTTATATATCCAGTGATAATAATCTCATGATTTGTCTGCGAATCTTATCTCCAAATCCGCTATACCAAAATGGGAAAAAAACAAACAATAGGGTTTATGCCTTGGTATGCGCCGTACGGTATACAATACCATATGTGAGTGCGTTCTAGGCTCTATTTCAAAAACGGTTAATTCTACAGAAAAATGCAAGAGACCTTTTTAGTAGACAATTTTACGACGAACAACTTTTATGAAACCATTGTTGACCTCTGAGCAATAGATTGCGAGATATTTGCGAAAAACTGATTTTCGTGACGTTTGGACCCCTATAACTTTTTTAGCTGGCACGATATCAATGTCGATTTTTCACATCATCATTACAATATCATAATAAAGGTGTATACAAAAATTCAGCTCACTAGGAATTATTCCGCAGATAAAATCTAAAATTCCTGGACTACAGTTCATGATGTGTTGACAAAGACATCAAATAAGTATTGTACCAATAAAATTCACACTGCAATAATGTAGGTAACTCACACCCACTATTAGTATTTCCGCTAAATTATGTCCTTTGTGGAGCAACTTTTTGAATACGTTTCATAATATTGTGGTATGTAGCTTCATCATTATTTTGATAACAGATGATATTGAATTTATCAGTAAACAACAAAGATAATAATACACATTCCAGAAAAATACCTAGGTATGTTTTCTTGACATTAACTGCATCCAAGACACATTTACATCTGTAAGAGTCTAGATGTGACGTTTTAATATTATTCTACGTCCAGGCAATTATTTCACCTGCTCAAAAGTCTTGCCAAGAATGCCGTGGAAAATTGCCCTGAATGAAAAGATAATATTTACCGATGACTCCAACAGCAGAGTAAATTTTACTAAGTACACTCACAATAAAGTTGTCGCATCTTGTTTTCTTCAGAAGCTATTTTAAATGTTATTTATGTATAATACGAAAGGAAATTACAATTTCTCAAAAGAAAATCACTTTGTAACTTGATAAGCAAATAATAATACCCTCCGGCCGTATTGGGCCATGGCGGCCGATCTTACGATCAGCCAGGTACGCAGGATATATTATAGTGCACAAGTGAGTGCGCAAGCACAGGTGCACTCCCTAATCCATCACTCTCATAATTCGGTGGGACAGAAATCTGACACGACCGTAGAGAGATCAGGCGCAGGACCAACGGCTTAACGTGCCTTCCGAAGCACGGAGGAGCTCGAGATGAAATTTTTCGGTCACCCATCAGATGACTGGCATCTGCGAACGTTGCTTAACTTTAGCAACCGCAGGCCGAGTGCGCTAACCACTGCGCCATCGAGGTCAATAAGCAAATAGGTATCATGGGTAACTAAGATGTGAAAAGATCACTTAGTCTCAGTGGCGGCCCCTAATTATGCGTTACATACGCTAAAAGAAAACAAGAAAGTCCCGTCAAACAATTATTCACAATTATTTGAGCGAAACATTGGGTTTATATTTTCAAAGATAACTAATTCAGTGATTGATGTACGACCAGAACATATGTCTTCGGGAATCAGTGCCAAAATTCTTCATTGTTTCAAAAAATATTTATGCGCGAGCGAAAATAACGGTATGTTTAAATAGAAGAGACGGTGTTGGGAAAACAAACGTCGACAACTTGACCAGGGCAACGTAAACACAGTCCGGATACCATGGTTTATCCGTGCCATGGTTTACAGAATGATAGTTATAATCTTTTTTTAGAGTTCCCTTGAAGGGCGGCAGAAGTCGCTGGCGGAATCGTTTTTTACAGAGATCGCAAGAAAGCTGATCTGGTAGGCTAGCCAAGATGCCACTTTGACGAATTCGCCATACGCTTTCGTAGCGACTAATATCTCCGTCCCGCTCACATAAATAGTTCGTGTGCGGGATGGCAATATAAGTCGCTACGAAAGCGTATGGCGAATTCGTCAAAGTGGCATCTTGGCTACGGGCCTAGATCTGATGAAAGATCGTAAGGTTACTACTACGTGTATATCCATCAATCGCATATAGAGCGATAAAAGGCAGTCGTAATCTTAAACGATCGCAATATCAAGAAAGAAACGACATTCTTGATCATCTAAAAGTTCACTTGACACTTCAGTTTCTACATTTCTTATGCAGCCAAAATTTGGAAGTTCCACAATCCCCTGCACGATAGGATTTATTATGAGAGGTTTTCATATCCATTTCAATCTTCTTCTTCCTAGCGTTTTATCCCGTTTCTATGCGGGGTCCGCTTTGACCATGATCCAGGATTTGGCAAGTCTGGTTATTACAGAGAAGCGACTGCCATCAGACCTTCGTAACCCATAGCATAAATCCATTTGAATAATTATTCTAAAGTGCACATTACGAATCATTTTAAACTTCATACAGTCCAATAGAGTATTTGTCCTCAGTATTTCGGAACCCTTCTCTTCACTCTCGCGCTTGCCGTGTATATTATATCACGTAAACAATGATCTAAAACATTGTCGATATTAGCTCATGATTATAAAACATGCAGGCGATCGTGATGGATTGTCGTCGCAAAGTTGACTAGACCGGGCATTAAATATGTATCGTCTGGCGTGGTTCCATCGGTACATTAGTTTATCCACTGACCTATAGCTCTTTTGTTTGGACATTGGGTTTTACCTGGTAACCCTGTGGTTTATTCGAATATTGAAGCTACCTAATCACTATAACATTTTAGTGACAAGAAAATTAAAGATAATCGTTGAAACAACACAAACAGTAACAAGAAATGAGAATTAATTAACTTTATTCCAACTAAAGTAGGACAAGATGGAGCCTTAATCTCTGACGTTTATTAAAAAAATACTTATCCAAATCATGCATACAAATTACCGCACAGAGATAAAATCCGCCATTGTGGATTATTTTCTGAAGAGAAAACTTAATTTTTTTTTCAGTCCGACACGGAATTTTAATTCTGTAGCGGATAGTGTAATTAGTAATTATTTTATGTGAATAATCTTTTCAAAATATATGTAGGCCTACATTATTACATAATTGCTATTCCATAATTCTCAATAAAGCAAGTTGAAAATATAAATGACTAGCTTTTAGTCGCGGCTTCGCTCCGTTAAATTCCCGGTAGCACAATTTTCCTTTTTTGGACACAGAGAACTCGTAACGGACTTTTGCACGTTATGATCTTACTCCCGTTCCCGTGGGAACTTTGCAATATCCTGTTGCAACTAAGCTAAACGCTTACTAAGGTATCTGCATGCCAAATTTCAAGCGTCCAACTTGAACGGTTTCGATTTTTCATATAAATGTTTTTTCCTGCTAACTCTCGTTCCCGTGGGAATTTCGGGAATTCCGTTCTTAGTGCACCTCGTCATTCCAAATTTCAAGGGCCTACGTCAAGCCGTTTAGGCTGTGCGATGATATGACAATCAGTCAGTTTCTCGGAGAAACTGACTGATTGTCATATCATAAAGGAGAAACTTTCTCCTTTTATATATTTAGAATAGTAGTGATACTTACAGCTAGCCATTCTCAACGAGCACGTCTGCTTATCCAGGGGGTACAGCTTCAGGTTCATGGGGCAGGACAGCGTCAGGGATATACGGATGCTGTACAGCACCGTGCCGTTGGGGAAGATCCTGATGTACACGTTCGGCATGATGATGTTGTGGAAGTGGCCCTCCTTCTCGTTCGAGAAGAAGAGGTCAGGCATCCATACCCTGTTCGCTTCGGTCAGGGTCAGGTATTTGAGGCGACCTGTGAGGGAAAATTAAGTAAGTGAAATAAATAATAATTCTAGATTCATTTAAGAAAGCTAGAGGGAGATAAGTGGAAAATTCGAACGAGCCGCTTTCTAACGGTCATATAAAGGTAGGCAACGCATCTGCGACACTTGTGCGGTGTCCATGGATGTCCCTTGGCAACGTTTGCCTCTCTACACCTATCATAAAAAAAACACAAAAGTGACCTAAATAGCTTGCTGTTTATTTACTATGGACGCTTGGAGATGTATAGTTTTAAAGACAACAAAGGCTCGAGCCCAAAAATCTCGAACAACATCCCTAGGCAAGATTCGAACCCGATTTGTTGCGTTCAAGATCTCTAACTACTAACAATAGGATTTGGAAGTAACCACTTCCGTCACTTACAAACACAATTTGCCAATTATGTTTAATTAAATTCAGATAAAGTCTTAGCTTGCTGTGATACGACATAAAAAATAGAAAGAGCTTAATCAAACTTACCTCCTAAATTGTTGAACTTCAGTCGCTCATCCAACCACTGTTCCCTGAACGTCAGCTGAACTGAGTATTCCTGCAAGCACGGTATAGTTGTAACACTCGGAAATGATGAGGGGAGTTTGCGTTCTGACATTGTCAAATAAATACCGGAAAAACGCATTTTATTTTTTTAGTGTAGTATGTAAGAAATTATTTAAGCGATAGTTCAGGGGAAGTATGGATTTCGAATCACATTGCAACACACAATTTGTAATTTGATAGTGCAATTTATGGATTTAATAAAGTTTCATAAGTATTCAACAGCTTTAGCAAACCGATGTCTACTGTCTTCTTCAAACAGTAGGAATCGTTGTTGCAATCAGACATTTGACAATCTCACAAACGCTGTATAAATGACACTACAATTTATGAGACTTTTTCTTGGTTGACTTCAGTGAAATCTACATTTGAACTGTCTATATTTACACACCCAAGTGCAAAAGTCTTCCTAAAAAGCTTTTTATCCTTCATTTCAGACGCTAGTTTTATGATCCTTCATTTTTAACTCAATGCATGAAGCTATTCTACAAAATGATACTTTATTTTAATTGCCACAAAGCTTTAGTTCTTCTGTGATTTCAATATTTGTGCCAATACACTCTCGTGCTGAGTAATCCTTTAATGCCAATGTTCTGTGCCAATTTGATAGATGATAATTCGGAATATTCATTTGAGACTGTGCTTCAGTTCTTTATTGACACAAATCTTAATCTTTATATACTACGGGAGGGATGGTGTCGAAGGTTCATCAATAATTAATTTGACATCAAAAAACATCGAACCCTCAACATCACGGGAGCAAGTCAAATGAATTATCGTTATAAGAAAATGCGAATGCAGAATACTAATCAACACATGCGTCTCGACGTTAGCTTTTGGAGCGGGGATAATGCGTTGGGGCGATAGCATCGACTGTGATGGATGCGGCGGGTGAGTCGCCCCTGGCGCGCTGCCAGCACCCGCCAGCCCGGCACCGCACCGCCCCGCCACCGGACACACTGCAGCACTTCCAAAAGGTAACCTCGAGCTGACTCCAGCGAAAGTAAATCATGCTGACGACACTAGGCGTTGGAAGCGAAGCTTAACCGACTCACCGTTGAACATTCGTCGGTGGAATGCTTGATTACCTTCATGCACATCGGCCAGTATAACTAGAGCTACGATACGTCTAGCGGACGTCGGGGTCAGGTGTCACATAATGGTGGACAGCCACCGATCGGAAGCTCGAAGCCGAGTGCGGGCGCGACGATCCCCGTACATTTTACACAACACAAATTCACATGAACAAGACAATATCAACAACTGTAACTGTCAACGTACACGACCAAAATAGTTTTTAGTAATGTCCTCATCAAAGTATTGCATGACAGTAAAAGAAGCATGATTGGACAAAAGAAAAATACGGAAAGTAAAATGGTAATAATGAGGTGATAGTGTTGGTGCGGGCCGCGGTACCCCCTGTGCCTGCTACAAGCGTGGCCCGTGGCCCGGGCCTACGCGGTGACGGTACTTCTGGTGGGTGCTCGAGAGCCTCTGTCGGATTCCCTCTGACGTGTCCATGAACCGGCCGCAGCGGGTTCTGTTCTTTGTTCGTGCTGACTACGTACTGTGCCAATAAATCCATCAGGTCTGTGTTTTTACAGAACTCCTACACTTTGTACATCATAAAAATAAAACAAAAAATAAATGAAAAGGTCCAAAACAAAAATAAAAGTTAAATTTAAAAGTTTCATCAAAATAAAAACTTTAAATCAAATAAAAAACGCAGATTTGTTGAACAGGGTCAAAGTTTAATGTTTAATTTTAAAAATGAACAAGGCGTGCGCGGCACCGCACCACAGGGACTTTAGGTTAAATTTTGCATATTTTATACATTGTCAACAATTATATTATAATCATATTAAAAGTGGGATAAAAAATAAAATTAATAAAAGGAGTGCAAAACCAAGGACAAATAAAATCAAACGAAACAAAAACAAAACGACAAACAAACACAATGACATATCCAAATACATAGCTGAGAATTTAGCAAAGTGCAGTTATTGCCAAATATTCACTTGATAAGTACAATGTCCGCTTCTATTATAAACAAAGTTTTATACGGCAGCGAATCTTTCAATCAACGTTCATCCAAAACTGTTGTTTATAATAAAACAGACACAACATTTGTTACATCGTCGCATTAAGTGCCACCACTCACCATTTTATAATCATCTATTTTGCTGATGGATCGGAGATACATGTTGACACGTACTAAGGTCGGCGCATCGCCTTCGTGACAAAAAACAATATTTTTAATGTTAAACCCCAGTATTTTGCAGACAACATATCCTAGCGTAGGGTCCGGCATGACAAGATAGCATAAAAGAAAATAAGTTATGGCTAACGGTAGATTGATGGGTTGATGTCTGATGTAAAGCATAATGAAGTGGTGCTGACTGCAGACAAGATCAGCCCAGTTCATTATAGAAAGCTAATGCCCTTTCAGATGAAATCATAAGGACAACCAGCCAGTCTAAATAAAAAGAAAAATCAAATTCTATATTCAGTATCTAAGAAGACAGTAACTGTTGAGTCGAGATGAAACGAGAAGTATGAAGAGCGCGCCGCGGTCCGCGGGGCGCGCGGTAAAAACGATTTTGGTCGTCAACACCAAATGGGATTTTAAAATTAAATCAAAAGAAAATATAGAACAGAACATTACACATAACCGGGTAAACCTCTCCTCGTACAAAAAATAGGATAGATTTACCCATTCATTTGACTTGAGACGCGAGACTGTACTTTATCAAACAGTGTCTTAATCTAGTAACGTGGTCCAGTCTGTCCTTATGTTGACTTACCATTGTGACGTCATCGATCTTTGATATACTTCTGACAAATATATTGACGCTCACTACCGCTGGTCCATCTAAGTACCAAGCAAAATATACTGTTTAAATAATTGTGATAAAATTAATGGAATCTACACCCTAACGGGGATATGAGGGTTCGCGCCGTATGCTCTTTCAAATCTGAAAACAACAGGTTATTTCACACCCGACTCACCTGAGAACCTGAAAATCATCGCAGCTTATGTGTATGTCGATGGATGTATTACACCGATGAGTATACACCAAATAAACATTAATCCAAACAAACAACAGAAAGTCAACTTTGGGAACAACATAAACATGAGAATGTCCTTGTTGACGGGAATTTGTGTTAGTGTAAAGACATGGACAAGGATTTTAATCATAGACTTTAAGGAAACTTTAAATTAACTAGACCATTTTTTGCAAAAGAAGATGTTAAATTGAAACGGGTTTCGTTTATAACTAAGATCTAAAACAAAAATGAGTTTTTAATCGACGTCTTTTCTGTTTTTGCTAAAATTTCAAGTTTCTAGGGTGAATGCTTGTTCCGAAATGGAACGAATATGAAATTTCGTGTAATACGTTACGGGGCAACAATGGAGGCTTATACAGGATTAGTGGCTAGTGGAAAAACGTTGTTTCATTCGCAACACGATGGAGGCGAGCCTCGAATGAGCGGACGGCCGGAAATTAGCATTTTGTTCCAGAAACGAAAACGTGGATTGCTTACACGACACTTACGCCGCAAGGCACCGCTTCCATTTTGCATTACAATACAAAACAGTCAAACCTAGATAAATGGGACTTGAATTTTTTTATCTTGATTTTGCTAGAGATTTGTTATTGTTGTTGAAAACGTTGCAGCCTTATTGTAATACAACCGATGCAAAAGTTTTATATCTACCGTGCAAAAATTCAGCCTGCACTAAATAGAGCTTTTCGGCACTATAATTATGAAAAATAAACTCTGTTACCAAAAACAATGAAAATAAAAAGATGAAATTTCATAACAAGCAAACATTTAACAATACCCGTCACCTTTTTTAGAGATTACATAGTTCAAACTTTTTTGGTGATAGACGATGAAAATAAAGTAACCCGGAAAAATGTTGGCATTAAGAAATTTCGTTAATGAATAATACTTTTGTAACGCCCCATTTTCTAAGTTTGACTGTCTAAACCGGCCCGTTTCCACGGCACACGAAAGTTGAAAATATCCATTGCCACTGATTTATTTATTACAGAGGAATCTACCGCACCAATCGCGTGCCACATGGTAACTATGTACTCCCATCGATTTTTTTTAATGGCTCTGCAATATATTCTGCTGAGTAACTTCCACGATTGTCATGAAACAATTTAAAAAGTTCGACAGGCGAAAGTTGGGCCCACTTTTGTTTCTGGTGACAGAGTTTGATGGTGACAAAGAATTGGGATTTTCGGAAAATTCCAGTCGTTCGTTGGAGTCAATGCGCCCGTCCTCGGTTTTCAGTGAGACTATACAAATTAAATGGATTAATAAAACTCATTATCAAACACAAAAATCACACACATGATAGTGATTTCTAAACACAAGATAATTTACGATGAGTTAAAATCGTTGACTCATATTGAGATAACAGCTGAAGTTACTGATATATTGACAGCTGATTTGAGAATTAAATAGCTATAAACTTCGACTTGGTGGCTATCCATATTACTGAATACTTTCAAGATGTTATATTGTGTATCTCTAAAATAGTTTTGAAGATTGTTCAGGCCAATATTACTAAGTCAATATCCATCTTGAAAGAGAGGGAACACAACAACAATTTACTTCAACTTTGGGCCGTAAACAAATACTACTGTTTATTAAATTGTTATTTTGTTGGTAATCATATAAACCTGAGAGCTAAGACAAGCTTGCTTCGACCTTTCAAAACACGAACATTTTCTTTCAGACACCACACTAGGTTTCAGATACCAGTATTTAACTTACGATAGAAATACAATAGTAAACTGTTCAAAATAACAGGAAATATTATTTGTAAAGAGAGCCCCGCCATGTTATCTGCAAGTTGAATCAGTTGTTTGCAGGATTTTTTCATTATTATTGATCAAAGTTATATTTCCTGTTAAGCTTCATTTTTATCCTCGCACTATGTTTAGTTCAAATATCTACGAGACGTCCTTGTCTGAGCTTATTTTATATAAATTAAAATGCAATAATATCCATAAACTTAATAAAAAACTTTCTTAAAAAACGTTATTTTACAAGATGTTGTGGTGATTAACCAAATCGTTCTGTAAAGTAAAACAACGGTTATCAACTCATTAACGCTAATAGAAATAAAAAAATATGGGAATGATAGTAGCACCCTCCCATACATTTTCCCCTTCTACAGTGTTAAGGGTGGATTGCCCACTTGTCTCAGTTCTCCAGCTTCTGTCACGTACATTTCAACTTAAAGTCTGTACATCTGTACATAAATACATCGGGTCACAGCAAGCTCTACTACTACGGCGACTGTCGTGATACTAACCATCTTATTGTCGCTTATAGTGGTTATCATCCGAACGAAGATGTTTATGTTAACTACTGCCGGTCCATCTGTCGAATGACAAGGCGAACAACATTACTTGTTCTAAGTAGGTAAATTTTGACCAGTTCTAGTGTCTTAGAAATTAAACTTAAACATTAAAGAAGGAAAAATAAAGAAAAACAGGAACAGTACTTGTTAACCATGGCCGCACTCAAAGGAGTGATTTAAGTTGGTGACGGTTCATTGACTAGAAAACTGCAGGAAAGATAAAGACGAGCAACTTATGAATAGGTTTATTCGATTGAGTGATGCTTATCCCGAATGCTTCGTTCAATATTTTTTCAAGCGCTTGATTTCTAGTACCTATAAAGTGAACAATAGCATTATTGGCATCAATTAGATGGCCCTAATTAGTTTAATATGCTGTTTCTAATATTTAACCATCCTGTAGTGAGTGAATAATCTTAAAATTGAGCTGTTATTTTACCTTTTTCATTGAAACTAAAAAACATTGATTCCATCCTAAAGCTGTCCCCATTCTAAGATTGAACACAATGTAATTACAATTGTATATTAATGTGTTACAATGACATTAGCGTGTGTATTGTTGGTTTTACACCCTCATAATGACTACCATAAAATTCCCTACTCCTTTTAATAGCGCTTCATTGACAACGCATTTCCACACAAAATGTCGATGGCCAAAGAATGGCTTAATTAATTGATAGCTAGTTAATGCCAAAAAGGCTGAAACCTATTATTAAAAATGTTGGTCGTTTAAATGATAAATAACCATGTAAGTATTAACATTCTAACGGTTGGAAGTAAATTGTGTATTTGAACATATTTATTTTAATAACTTGAAAGATTTTGTGTAGTACTACATACTTACAAATCTAACTATAATAGAATACAAACTTAAGTATAAAAAAAAATACCCCATTTGCGTTAGTCACGGCATCACGTATTTGCGTTTTGACTAGTATAGTTTCAGTAGTAACTTTTTGCCAAGTTTGTTATTGTACCGGTACGAATATGTAGGTTATGAAAAACAAAAGCAAGGTGCACGGAAAATTATAAAGTTGTTGATGGAGTTACTTATTATGTAAACTACACTTTTACAAAAACCAAAGCCATAAAATAAAGTTTTTAAAAAAAGAAATATAAAAATAAGGTTTTATTTCATATTGTGACATAAGTGTCCGTCTCGGCTGCTCGCCTGAAACCCGACTCATTCGGTTAGACTAGCGATGTTCCAATGAGCACCGAGCACGCCATTATCTCACATTATCTTACGAAAAGCGTGAAAGAAATTCGATTACGACCATTAAAGAAATGGACATGACCCAGCATTACACTCCTGCGGATCCACTTTAGCAAATTGCTTGGAAACATCTTGGCTGATTTTACTCAGCTAATGATAGATCGGCTTGGGATGACACGAAAAAACTAAAGTACGACCCATTACACTTCTTGTGAAGTTTGTAAGGACCTTTAGAAGTTTGTATACGGCTTTAGGTGGCTTAAAAAAATATAGCAGCTATTTTTCAAATAACGCTGGGATCCGCGGCAATAAATGGTCGTCTTTCGTTTTGTTGTCATACATATTCCATTTTAAAACTCATTTGCTTACTCATCAGCATATTTTTACAACATCAATTGCTAATGATGACTGGTTAATCTAGGGTTTAAGTGCCCTTTATTTTGGGACCTGGATTAAATTTGCTATTGGATGAATTTGCAAAAGCGGCCGAGTGATTATTATCATCCATTCACATTTGGTAAGCGTGATGTTTCGGCCCATTTGATAATTGATGTGTCATTTTTTATTTATTTTAGTGATGGAGATTTTTACCCTACTACAATATTTATTCATAACTTATAAGGAGACCAGCTGCAATTTCGGCTTTCAAATCACAATATTGTTAAGCGAAAAGCTCAGTATGATTATATACGCTCGCAGTTTTTCTTCGAGATGATAACTCGAGATGACGGGAAGTTGGGATGCAAGATTAAGAAAAAATATCACGAGAATTATTTTTTAACATAATGTTTATGATATCAACGCAAAGACATTTACAGAATAAGTTTGTAATGTACTTAGATACATATCTCTATAAGTAAAACTAGCGGCCGCCTGCGACTCCGTCCGCGTGGATTTCGATTTCCAATAGTCAAATGGACTATCCAACACAAAAAAAATATTTTTCAAATCGGATTTCCTGAGATTAGCGCGTTCAAACAAACATACAAACAAACTCTTCAGCTTTATATACATATTAGTATAGATATATAATTGTAGTCTGTGACTACGAGCGCAACCGTAGCTTAGCTACGGGACTCGAAGTATCTTATATAGTAACTTCACCGTGATTGATTGGTTTTGAATTTTCTCTCATTGGTTAAGATAATTATAGTTAATAATCTGCCAACAACCTACAATATGTTTCCAATTTGCTATGAAAACTGATTTTGGGTTGCTTTTATGGATATTCATTTAGATAGTAATATTAAGTTTATGCATTGACAGTAATCTGTGTGTGTCCTTTTCTTATAGTAATAAAATAAAATAGTAATAAAATAGCTAGTAATAAATAAATATCCATTTAAGTTAATTTTACTGAGTAGCAATTGCGTAACCATCAGATAACACTGAAAATAGTTTTGTTAATTTCCCTGAAAATTATTTCACGTGCGCCCATTCCGCTCACGAAAGCTATCGGAATTCGTTAATGCGTCCTGTCAAATGGAACCACATTACCTATTCGGAAATCATTGGTTCACATACAAATACGGGGCCATTCGAAGGAAAAGTATTCTAAATATTCATGGGTAGCTTTTAACCTCGCTTAAGTCACATGAAACTTTGTTTTCTAGCGACTTATTTACCAATCGCTTTTTTTTGGTGAATTCATAACTAAGAGCTTTATTTTGATAAATAAATTCAAATAAAAGTGTAACTAGGGGTCTTCGGGTAAACAAGATCAAAAGTCATGGCTGCTTGAACCAGCTTCATAACAAATGCCATAACTAACTCTCCTTAATCTCCATTTGTCTTTCCTGACATTGACATGATTATTAAACAGATGAGAAAGTTTTAACCACATGACAAGCCCAGATTAACGAAGTAAAAGGCTCAAAGAACGATCAAAAGTCCAAATTGTTGACGTTACTCTGCAACCACAGGAGAATATCAAACAAAAATTCAACATTTGTGTTTGCCTCTAATGGTTGCCCAATGAATCTGATATTAGACGTTTTAATATCTAAATATTGATCTGAGATGTAAACTGTTTAGTCTGTAACTAGTGTAATAGAAACAAATACTCGTATAATCCCACGTTAATTACTTCATTATTATTTTTGGCCGTGTCTTTACAATTATGAGGCCATGTTTCTACGAAATAATAGAGTTGGGTTTCTTCTGGGTTTTTACGGATTCGTTTTATTGATAAAAATAAATATGTATAATAGTATATAACATTCAAAAGAGATTCGCATATTTGCAATTCAGTTTGCATAACTTTTTTTATTTTATTTCATCTTTCATAGCGATTTGTATTTTTGGGCATCTTCCTCATTTCCTAAGTCCTAAAGATAAAAGCAATAATTAAATTAAAAGCTAGGTATTCTACTTATGGTATTTCTAACCAATAAAATAAAATTATTTACAGTTTATTTACAAATTGCGAGCAAAATCCGGAGTGTGGGTGGTTCATTCCCCGTATAATTCACATACTTAATTTAATAACTCTATTTCGTGTGAACAGAGTTTTACCATAGCCAAATTGGCTGCGATTTACAATGTCGACTATGTCAAATTACTACTACTTTAGTTCAGTTTACTCCGGAGGTTACGTAAAACTATGTTTTATTTTTGTTTGGACAGAATTATCATCAGTCATTCTGTCCAATAAACTTTTTGCTTTTAAACTTCCAGTCCCTCGTCAGTTCGTCACCAGCTTCTTGGTAAACTTTGTAAGAACACAATAAACTTAGAAAAAGTAAAAAATCTGCTTGTTGTAAGATTATTTTAAGACAAGGGTTTCAATATAACATTTATGAGAATTGTTTTGAATGAATCAATTTAGAGCTTTCATGTTGTAATAATTGTACACACAAATAGTGGCTTTTTCTTCCCACTGAAATAACATTCAAAGGAATTACATTTTCGTATCCCTTTAGTGGCCATTGGCAATAGGGATGTTTTATCTCTGACATTTACTCTAGAAAGGTTAGCAGAAGTTATGAACACAACCGTGAAAAGAAATTGGTGATATTTCTGTAATATTCTGACCTTGCGAACGCACCACTGACGTATATTTCGTTAATTTGGTCTTCTTAGCAGCGCGGTACGACTACGAATAATATTTATTAATTTGACCTATCAGTTTTTCGTTTTCATCTTTTTTTTTTAATTTTTCGTTATAATTCGTCATCTACATTTTGGGTCAAACAAATAACTTTGAACTTATAAAACTTTAAATGACGAGCTTTTTTAAAAATCCCTTGTTTTCTATATTTCCTAAATGACACTTTCCTAAACATATTCTAACCTAAAATACTATCTTTTAGGGTAGATTAGGTTAGAGCCAGAGCCAGGGTAGTGAAAGCATTCCACTGTAATCCACGAGTGTCCACGACCTACTGTGACTACGCTCAAATTGTTAATTAATTTTTATCACAAGCTAGTTAGTTGTTTCAGCAACAGTCTGTTACCAAATGTTAATGACCAAGTTATTATCGTATTTCATTTGTACAAAAGTTTAATATCAGACATTTCATTACTAATGAGGGTTTTCGCAAATGAAAAATTCGTTACACGGCAGTAGGAAGGCGTAGGATCTAACTGGTATGTGTTTGGTGAATTTTGACATGACATTGACAGATATGTCAATATTCACCAATGATATAGCAGTTGGACCTCACGCCTGCGTATTGTCATCTAGTGGATTTTTCAATCGCAAACACCCTCATTAGTCGCTCTATGTTGTTAGTTAGCTGTCAGAGGCTTGTAGGGGGTGACCTACCAGTGCCATTGATGCCCGAGGGTCTGATGCGAGCGTCGTACCGCCCCGGGCCCAGGATCTGATCCAGGATCTGCTTCTCCTTCTCCCTGAAGTTTATCTTGCCCACGTTCATACATCTGTGGGGGAAATGGTTATGTTAATATAATTAAGCGAGGAAAAGAATTGAAAGTCACTCGTCTGGGGAAGTTCCTCCGTGCAGAAGTTGTTTTTTTTTTAGAGCCCGTATTAATGGGCTTTGAAGACCTGAAGCCGTGTGAGGGGCTCGGGAGAATCCTACTTCCAACTAAACTCCTCATGTTTTTTTCGAATAGACCCAAATCCTCATTTTGAACATTGCAACCTATACAGAATACCAATATTTTGACAGGCCCGTTGGTCGAGTGGCTAGAGACCCTGGCTACAAAACCAAGGGTCGCGGGTTCGAATTCCGCTAGGGGCAAATGTTTGTGTGATGAACATCGGCATTTGTACTCGAGTCATGGATGTTTATAAAAAGTATTTAAGTATGTCTATCCGTTCCCTAGCTTCCATAGTACAAGCTTCGAGCTTAGTTTGGGGCTAGGCAATTGGTGTGTCAGTCCAAGGCATTTATTTATTTTATTTTTTATTTATATTAAAGTAGAACTAAAGTATTAACTTTTATATTTAACACTAAACAGTACATAGATCTACTCCTGAAGGAGGTGATCAATAGTATTGTGCATCGGAGGTCAGTTAGAAAATGTAGGATTGGTAACATAGGTCAATACTCTTTGTCTGATCGGTAAGATGCGAGTAAAACCGTCCGGTCCGGAACCTTTAAATGACATTTACTCTATTAAAAGCTTTATAATATATCACAAAACTAAAATTACTGCGTGAGATATAATAAATTGGTCACGGTGACGTTAACGCGAAGTATCTTGGCATGCGTTTAGACGCCATGGCAGATATACGAAATATTAATTCAAAACACGTGGGTACCATACTGACATACCTAAATAATATCTGTCTGTTTGTGTTACAGTTCAAGTAGGTGGAGATTGGATGCTATGCTCGGCGGGGAGCTATGCTCGGCGGGGAGGACGCCTGGCAGGCCTTCGCGCATTTCTGTGAGGAAGTGATGGTAGCCAAGGAAGCGGCGGAGCGCGAGCGCAAGGCTGACCACCTTGCAGGCGCGCACCGGGCAAGGAGAGGGCGGGCCGGACGCGGTAACACGCGATCAGCCCGCTCTCCCCGTGGAGGTAGCCTGCCGGCTACAGGGGCGGGGGTCCCTATGCCGGCATCGAACACGGCTCCTTCACAGCCTGTTGGGGATGGCTCGACTCGCTCGGCTATCCTCAACCCCCCTCCTCCTCATCTGAGGAGGGGCGTGGCCGCATTGTCCCCGTAAAGGGGCTCGTGTAGATAGAGCTGCGGAGTATAACCTCCGGGCCCCCGCGGCTCTATCGATGCAAACACGAGTGGGCGAGTCGCTGGTGGTTTAGTGGGTACGTCCCGAGGGGCGAGCCCCACACTATCCGAGTGCCCAGGGCAGGGCCAACCGACCCCCGTCGGTCGGGTGTGCATAAGGGGGTCTCGACGCAGAGACCCACGTCCTCCCGGCAGCCCCTAGGCTGGGAGGGCGGAATTCCACCAGCGAAAACAAAAAAAAAAAAAAAAAAAAAAGGTGGAGATTGGATGCTCACATAAATACCTAGTAGGATATTTTAAATAACTCGTGGTTTTATGATTGACCTGTTTTTTTTTTTTTGTTCTTCGGTAGGTAATTACTACGATTACTATAATAAATAAGTCAACGGTTTAATTTTGGTGTGTTCGTATTTTTATAAGTGAGGGGTGAGACGTGGAGTGTCTTGATTGATCAATTATAAAAATATATCTTCATTTTTCGTAAATGAACCAATCAGTGAAGCATCTCATTAACGAACGATAATTGAAATTGTAAAAATTTCGTGATCGCACAGTATCATCAAGAGTACTTAAATGGTATATCTTCAATCAAACACATTAATTAAATATTTTAAATTCAATGAAAGTATCCGGGCGGGCTAGTTGGAATTTAATTAAATATTTGGGGACCTTAAAATTATTATGGGATCACAAAAATAGATATACTCGTAGTAAAAACTAAAGATTTCGGTTCTTGAAGGCATGATTTTTTTCCTAACATATTTTCTGTTTGGGTTTGGGTACCAGATTCTAGTTTGTTCTCGTTTTCGAACCATCTTTTAGTATTTACCTATTAACTCTAATAGTCAGATGGTAATAGATTCACTTGCGAATGGACACGAATAAGCTGTGACTAAACCCATATTCATTTCGAACTATTTATAGCTGAACCAGTTGTTAAATGTTTTCTTCGCTAACTGTAAACATTCTATTAGAGATTTATTCAAGGTACACGGTGTGACTTCTGCTTACATTTGCTCCAAGCCATAGGTGAGCCTTTCGTTAATCGATCTATTGACACAAACTGTGTCACTGTGCAGACGTATCTAGGTTATCACAATGGGGTAATTAATAGACGTATTATAAGAAATAGGATGGAATCTTTTCCTTAATCGGTGCATTTTTTTTTTGTTAAATGGTCGGGACATGCCTATGCTTGATAATAACATGAAAGCAAGGTAATCTTTATAGAAGAAAAATCATCTTTAAATCATTTGATGACAATTTATTAAAGGGTTTAGGAGTTAAGGCCGTGTCGTATGACTACGGTAATATTTAAAGTATTTCGCCTATGACCTGGGAAAACCCCGAGATTCCTTGCCGGCAGGGATGTATGATAAAATATCGACAGATTTTATAGCGCGAGTACTATTGTATGTTAGTCTTATATCTTTCGATTATTGCGGTATAAAGTACGAGTAAATCAATGTTAAAGTTGAAGACTTACTGTGTGAAGTGCGTGAAGCAGAGCGTCATCAGTATTACGAAGAGGGCGCATGTCGGCCGCGTGATGTCCATCCTCCGCCTGCAACGAACATACAGTTTAACACGATATTATACATCCTTTCGTCATCGTTCAACGCGACAACAGTTCCATCGACATCGTTTAGATGAATGGCAATACACCACTGTGCGTTTCTCCAGAAACTTCTTGCCACGCACAACCAAACTGTGGAATCAACTGTCGCCTGAGGTTTTTCCAGACCGATACGACCTCTTCACCTTCAAGAAAAGAGCGTACTCCCTTCTAAAAGGCCGGCAACGCATTTGTGACTCCTCTGGCGTTGCGAGTGTCCATGGGCGGCGTTGATTGTTTACCATCAGGCAATACGTCTGCTCATTTGCTGCCCTATGACATAAAAAAAATCAAAATAATAATAATAATACCCTCCAGCCGTATTCGGCCATGGCGGCCGATCTTGCGATCAGCCAGGTACGCAGGACATATTATAGTGCACAAGTGAATACGCAAGCACAGGTGCACTCTCTATTCCTTCACTCTCATAATTCGGTGGGACAGCATTCTGACACGACCGTAGAGAGATCAGGCGCAGGACCAACGGCTTAACGTGCCTTCCGAAGCACGGACACATGTAGTAAGTACCCAAAAACAGTCGCTAAACATTGGAATATGTGAATACGAAGAGATTTTAAGAGAGGAAGAACTTCGACTCGAATGAGCCGCTCGTCAAGGGAAGTACCTCCACCTTACAGAAGACCACAGTGATTTGCACTTCGTAAATGCTGTGCTATGTTTCTGCTGATGAGTAAGGTTAAAGTGCTCAGTTGGAGAGGGTATGGGGTTTTAAAGGCAGCCAACCAATTAGGCATAGCAATATGCAAAAAGCTAAGAATACTCGTATACACTACACGTAATCTTAAAGTAGTGAAAGTTTATTTAACGAGGATCATACGTCAACTAGTTCATTCGAATTCTTTCAATAAATGCAAGATGGCTTCATTCCAACTGGGCAAACTATTCACTCTGTGTTGTTGCACTGAATTTATAATTCACTAGTGTCCGCCCGCGACTCCGTCCGCGTAAGTTTCGGTTTCTGCACACATAGTGTTATGATATAGCTTTAAGCCCTCCGCGACAAATGGACTTTCCCACACAATTTCAATTCGAACGAGTTGTTCCGAAGATTTGCTCGTTCGAACAAACAAACAACAAACAAACTTACTCTTCAGCTTCATTATTTAGAGCTTTCTTAGTATAAATTGTGACTTCCACAAAGATCACCCAACTATTTTAACGATATTATGAAATTGTATATATACCTACATCCGCAACCGAGAGAAACATTTTCAGGACCTTTAGATAATACCAAAAATGGATATGAATCGCGGAATGACACACAAAATTAATAACGGTGTTCGGACTGCTTTTCCACAGCCGTGATCACTGACCGACTAAGGTGTTATGCGTCAACTGACATTTAAATTATTACAATTCTACCCTCTGATTATCCTAGCCCAATTTAAAATAAATAAAAATAATATATTTGCCTAAACAATTAACAAGCTACAAACAAAGCTTAAAGGTTGAGCAATTGATGCTTTTATAGGAAAGGGAAAGACATTAATAAATCTAAAGTTTTATTCGATGTCGTGTTAAGTAAGCATTTAGTGCAAACACCTAATTAAAATACTCTATGGGCGGTCTTGTACCCAATTATGAAACTTGTTTATTTCTTCAAGTTGGTCTTTTCTTATAATGAAAATAAAATAGAATTAAGTTGGGTAAACCACAGAATTTTTAGTACAATTTGAGGATATATTACCTCACATTTATGAATAATACTTGTGTACAAAAACTAGTACAATACACAGTAAAACGATAAAACTATGTTTTTCATGGTAGAAAAACACTAATCCAAAAATACGCGTCAGAAGTTCGGCGTGACTACGCCTGCATTGTATTTTAAATGATCGGTGACACACCTAAAGAAAATGCATTGCAGGCGAAGTCCCGCTGATCTTCGGTCGCAAGTTTTCAGCAAATTGTGTTACTACTCTTTTTGGGTCGTTAAGTAAACAAAAGGAAAGACTTTATTCCTAGGAAAAACCTGATGTCAAAATAGCTTCGTTTATTTTCCAAATTATCATACTTTACAGAAAACGGATAACATGCTTGAGAAACAGAAAATCTTAAAGTACCTCTGTATAGCGTTTTGTAATTAAGACTATACAGTATTAAATTGGTGTACTTTTCACGGCTCCAATAATGCCTTTTCGTTTTAACATTTTACTTACATGTCGAAAAAACAGTTCACAAAATGCTGCGTAACAAAATGATTCCATGACAATTTATTTTTCCTTACGTTGCGCGGAGCCCTGAAACCAATTTCCTTCCACAGCAAAGTTTTAAATAATTCGCCCCAGATCTCGGATAACCCGACCTCTGTTAATTTTCCATTGTACCTTATACACCTGCTGTTACCCGAATGACTTTCCGTCGATTATGATAATTAGTAGATAAAAGATCTAAGTTTTACTTTTCTTTGCGTTGGCTTATAACACGAGAACCAACTTCCGTTATTAATCAATGTAACTTATTTTGTGCTTATAATGTCCATTTTAATGTAAAGCCTTTGTGGTTCCGCATAAACAATGGCGTAGCTAATCGCTTTTTAATGAAACACAGACAACGCAAATCAATGACTTGCACCAGCTCCAACACGTTGGGCGCCAAATATGGCTGCAGTTGTTAATATTTAAATAGGTTAGTTTCAAACCACTACAGTGTAGGTAAATTCATATCTTTAATATCCATCGTTAATCGTTTAAAAGGTTTTTTAAACGTCTCGCCTGCTACAATCGAAAAACAAAATAAAATATGTATTATAATTACGATCGGATCTTATAGTGCTGTGATCGATCACGACAACTGTTCGTATTAGCCATATTTATCATTACCAGATATGAAACTAGCTCAAACTCCACTAAATAAACAGACATGGCATCGTTGATTACACCACACCCCCATTTAAATAAGTACATAGCTCACGCGAAAATTTAATCACAGCCCGCCATGTTGAAGGAAATGGCGGCGGAAGTAAATACATTAGCGCCCCTGGCGGGAGCCTGGCGAAACTCGATGTAAACAAGCCCGCTGTCTATGCTAGATGGATTTATGATACGTAACTAACTTAGATACATTACATGCCTAGTAGAGACGAGAGTGTTTTCAAACTCCGATTAGATGCAATCTTTGAGCGCTTAAGTGGAACTTGAGCGGGAAAATCTCTGAGCAGAAGTTGCTGTTTTGTTAGCTGTTTTTAGGTTTTTCAACCGTATTCATAGTCATAGTCACTTTAATAAATGTTCATGTTGTGTTCACTGTTTCGGATTGCTGTCGGGCCTTATTATTGTAACATTCAACACTACTTAAGACATGTATGTAATCTGATTGTAAACTTTTAATTAAATAAAGTCCTCTGTGTCTAGCTTGTGAGTTAAATCGTGATATCAAATACATTAATATCACGATTTAATTTAGGTTGGAAAAAGGTTGATTGATAAAACATGTTTATATACACAAATGATAACATTTTCTTTCTATGATTTTCCGTAATAAACAGAAATTAAAGATTTAACTTGGTATGTCTTACGCAAATTCTTTTATAACCATTTCTTCGAACTATTTTTGTTTGTTTTTCTGTGTCTCGCACTATATTTAATTTTAACAAAACAACATAGTGTGTGATATATATAAATGCGTGTCTCCCGCAACTCCGTGTCGTTTGTCTCCCGTCATCAATAATCATTAAGGCAGACTGTTTATTTATAGAATCAGCGAAAATACTCGTTTATTTAAAGACAGTAGTTAGGCGAGTATTGGTATTTGGAGCAAACCTTTTTGCAGAATGTGTTTCTCATATGGAACATCGTATGAAAATTGTTGCAGTTGTGCTAACTGGAGTGCACTAACTAATCTGGTTTGGCACAACTAGTTGGGCATATTAGTTGAGCTAGGAAAACGTAAAACACATTCATGAAGTTGGCATACCTAATAACATTTTCGTCCCTGTGTTGTTTCAGTGACTTGAAAAAGATAGTCCCAGAAATTATAAATTATTTAATCTCTATAATATAATTTTAATTATACTATGCTACGCCCAGGATTACGTAAGGACATAAAATGAAAAATAAAAGCAAATATGACTACATAAAAGCTAGCTTTTATGCACACTATCAGACACATGCGACATGCATATTCGTTCAAATTAGTTCTTATCATTCAATTTACAATACGATACTAAACCATACATTTCAATGCTATAGATAACAGAATAACAAGAGCCTATGACTCTGCGTTTTATACGATAGATAACTATGAAATAAATACTAAATAGGTACTATACTGACGTTGACGTTATCTATATAGAACTTTTGATTTGTAAATCCATTTTAATTGTCAAAAAACCCATTTTAGGGTTCCGTAGTCTACTAGGAACCCTTATAGTTTCGTCATGTCTGTCTGTCTATCTGTCCTGGCTCATTCTCCGCCGTTTTTGCACCGATTGCCACGAAAATTGGTGGAGAGACGTATACTGATAATTCAAGAATAGTTTTTTTTATTAATGGATGACTTCATACTGAAACCATCAAAATATCCCAGACTTATAAATAATAATAAATAAATCAGTGTAAGTGTAAATAATGAGTCTGTCCGCCCAAGTCATTAGGGCGGGCTATTGGCACGAGAACAGGTTAAAAGATGCGGTGATAAGACCGTCAAGAACACTAGCTTTGATCTAGGAAGAGAAGCTATTGTCGGCTTAATTAGCAAGGTGAAACACCTTCTTTATCATTCAAAACTAATTAAAAATATAACCTCTTTTAGTTTCATTGAATACTAGCATGCAGGTACCATGTCACATCAAACATTCGAAAGAAAACCTTAATTAAATCATACTTATAGCGTAATCGTACATTTTAATCAAGAAAACAAGTAATAACATCGTTACTAATTTAGCTATCTTTATTAAACCTTCAAACGTTTAGTAAATTCAGTACCTATACCTAGCTAATATATTAATAAATTGCTATTATAAGGAACCAAGTAAAGTTGGTATTTTCGATAGACTTCGTAAATTATCCACAATGTCAATCAACATGACCATTTTTCTATCCATAATTTGTTTATCCACTTTATAATTTATCAGTTTCTTCATTTCCACAGTAATTAGAAACACTTACTCCACTAAATCTTTGAAACTAATTGCTTTGGCTTTATTATTATAAAAATTAATGAGTAGCTGGCTGCCTCCCCATCGTCTGAAAACTGAAAAGGGCGGACATTTCACGGAAAACTTAATTACTATTTAGATACAAGTAGGTAATCCGAAATACGGTCAACCATTCAGTGTGACCTAATTAAGAGAAACCTACGAGCCTTCTAATTATAGACATAGTAAATGTTATTAAGTTCGATGCCTTGTATGTAGAGTAATTATACACATATAAATGGCCAATCTTCTTTAATGGCAATTCAGATTTCAGAGAAATGCTACGAGTTAACCAGAGAAAAAGAAGCTTATTCAACTGAGAGAGACAAAAAAGGTAAGTATATTCTGGTTTTTAAAAATACACAAATCTTAAAGGAAACCTGGAGTTGTTTTAATGTTTAGATCTTTAGGTACTTGAAAAAAGGATTTAAATATTCATAGGTATTGGTAAAATGTTCCGCCGGACACCAATATTTTTTTACAATGTCACTCAATAATTTTTTACGAAATTTAACACCCGAATAATTTAAAAAGAAAAGAGTTTTGACATCCAGAAATGATTGATGGTCACACCTATCTTAATAAGTTTCCTGTAAGTGAATATCTGAAGTAGTGAAATGTCTAGTAGTTGGAAGTTCGCCAGGACTGTCTCCTTATATCCAAACAAACTGTCTTCGTGTTCGTGTTGGAATTGGCCACTTGTTGAATGTTCCATTGAGACAATGCGAACTGTTTAAACACTAATAAAACAGTCTTTGACCGATTTGCTAAAAGATAAAACACTTAAATGTATCTAACATCAATATGTAACGCCAATGCGTAGAATTGAAAATTGTTCTGATTTTTCCCCGCAAGGAATTAACCAATTTGGTATTGGTATATTAAACTTACACAATATGGGGAAAATAATTAATTGTTACCTATGTTTACAAATAAGTTATACTGATATTATTTACTGATTTTGACTGTTATGTTATGTGAATACCTTTATTACATGTTATATTTGTATGTGATTAATATTTCCAAAGTATTTTATAAAAGGTACATCTTAAGGAGTGGGAAAGTGGACACTGGACTCCGAGACAATGGTCGAGGAAACGACTGGGACAAACGCAAGGAAGATTTTGATATTTAATAAATGCACCAAGTTACAGTCAACGCCAAAACAATAACAATATGAAAACTAAAAATTCCCTATGTATTCTGTTGCCGACAGTACCAATCGTATCTTTCTTAGTTTGTTGCTGTAACGTCCAAAATTAACTGTTCATATAATAATTACGTTACGTTGCACGAGTGCGCAAGACGAGCAGCCGCCTGGGAGGAGTGGAGGCGAGCCGTCAAACGTGTCACAAAGGGGGACTTACATTGATGACCACGACCGCTCTGTCAAGAGTGTCACGATTGAGAAGAAGAATAATAATTAAGGCGTCCATTACAGTCATTATACCTCAACACCCACGGCTACCTAGTGAAACTAAATAGAATTAGTAACAGATCTCGTTTGGATTGGAGTGGCGCCAGAGTGGTCTCCTTATTTTAAAACAATGCGTCTAGTACACATGTTGGCTGCGTTGAGAGGAAATTGTTCTGTTGCAATCTTATCATCAGTATGTGAACTATTCTTGCTTTAACACATGGTTTCATTCCATTTAGTGAGTAAACAGATGTTAGGACTCATACCTACTACAGTTATAAAAATACTAGCGGCCGCCCGCGGCTCCGTCCGCGTGGATTTCGATTTCCAATAGCCTAAAGCCTTCCTCGTCAAATGGACTATCCAACTCAAAAAGAATTTTTCAAATCGGACCAGTAGTTCCTGAGATTAGCGCGTTCAAACAAACAAACAAGCAAACAAACATACAAACAAACTCTTCAGCTGTATATATTAGTATAGATTTTTCAGACTCAGCTTATTTTACTCTTATTGAAAGTCTTTACTGTATTTACGCTACCAATGACCGGTCCCAGCTTCGTAATTCTTAAATGGTTAATATTTTCCAGCAAATGTATTATACTTTCTTATAGACCTTCTCCAAACTATATCGTACCAAACAACAAACGAAGAAAAACCTTCTTTTGACTCACTGTTCCAAACACAATAGAAAATAGTTAGCTAAATCTAATTTCAGCTAATTTCAGTTATCAGACAGACCAAATTCTTCGACTTTCGTAAGGTAGGACCTTACGAAAGTCGAGGACCTTAGAGCTTTTCAGTGCAATATTTTCCCCAAATTATTGGTTTTACATAACGCGATATTTTGCTGTCAAAAATCTGGTTATTCAGATAGCTCCTTCCAAATCTCAAATAACAACCTCTTTTTTCGTGGAAAAGGCTAAATTTGGTTACAATTTTTATCTAGTTTCATAAATTAAAAACAGCAATTTTATGCCATCTGCAAAAAACTAAACTTCTTTGACAAAGATCAACGACCTTTGATCATGAGAAAATTGTTATCAATGTTGCAAACTTTTGAATTTGCAAAAATTAAGAGAAATGTCAAAACCACGTAGACGTTGGAATGTCGCCAGTCGCTGTGATCTTCACTAATCGCTCTGTCTGCGCGGCAATCACTCGGCACTACATTAGCAGAGCGCAAATTAAAATAAACAATTGTCTTTAGACTAAATAACATGTTTAACGGCGCAAGGATTAGGTGTGTGTGATAGAAAAGTGCAACTGTCGAGTTTCTTGCCGGTTCTTCTCGGTAGAAACCAAAGAGTTTTATATGAATCGTCTATTTAAAAAAAAAATAATCTCTGAGCCCTACCTACATGAATACCTAATGAGGTTGAATATTATTTTAATAGTATTTTTGCGAGAATGTTCTCTTCCCATGAGGACAAATAGGACTCCAATATAGGCACCGTGCAGAAACTATAGAGGGCGCTAAAATCACGATTTTTTTCTGTGGTTTGACAGTAAAATTTGACATTTACCTTGGTCAGTTCGAATTCGAGTCACTAGATGGCAGAATAAGGCACGGTGTTTTCCGTGGTTTGACAGTAGAATTACCGACATTGAGATTGACATTTAGCTTGGTCAGTTCGAATATGAGTCACAAGATGGCAGAGTCATCGCTACGCACGGTGCCTATACTAAAAAAGGAAATTGATTACACAAACTAGAAATGTCAAATAAATGACAACATACGAAGGGCACCGTAGTGTCAGAAAAATAACTACAAAAAAATCGTAGCAGATTTATTACTACGGGCGCCTAATCTTTTTCATTTATGAATTTAAAGATACTGCTCAATGAAAGCTCTTTTTGCCTACAGATCCTTTACTTTCTTAGTACTTTCTTACTTTCAGATAAATTCTAGTTTCAGAATTATCACTCGATTCGCGTAGATGCATCGAGCATTGTAGTTATATAGGTAATGTGGTGGTTTTCTGTAAGGTCTCTGCACTGAGGTGGGATTCACTAAGCGCAAATGTCATAAAAGCCTTGGACGCAGTGGCGATGTAATCGGTAACACTTGTATTTTTTTGTGATGGAGTTCACAACCTAGGATGTTACATTATCGACAATCAACTCGAGTGATCATATTTGTGTATTTAAATGGAAAACTGTATATTAGAAACCTTTTAACGATAACATCGCCGCTGCGACCAAGGCTTTTATGGCGACATTTGCGCTTAGTGAATCGCATTTCTGTACTGTACCTTAAGTAAACTCAACATGTTACGTTTATTTCTTAGACATGTAATACCGTGGTGCGTCATTCACAGGGAACATTTAGGACCTATGGTTACGTTTATGGGTACTTGTCCGAAAAGGGTTCATTCGGTTTATCGCCGCGGCTCTTTTTACTGATGGTAAATCCGCATAATATGTTTTATTACATGTAGAAAAGGTTATGGCTTCTTTTAGTCTTGTAAAATAGCATATTGAGTTTGAAAATATATGGTAGAAAACTTGAGTTAAACTAACGTTAAGGGCACTCAATAATTGACGGACCTTTTTAATACTGCACTTATTTTTAAAAAATGCTGCTTTTTCTTTGCCTTTCGATGTTAATTTTTAAGGATGAATATTTGACAAATTATATCTCTTATTTATTTTAATGCAAATAATAACATTGCTCAAGTTGCTTAGCTACTTTAATGGTTAAATGTATTAACTAACTTTTAAATTAACTACGATTAGGTAAGTCTAAGTAGACAACTTAAAGGTGCCAGTAAACAGGCCAACTTGAAAAAACTCGGAAGTGGAATATTTCATAAGCTATACTGAGAATTCACTCCGTAAAAAGAAAACTACGGTACAGTTTGACTCAACGGTACTATTGTACATTTAAGAATTAGTAAAAAGTAGTTACATCATACGTATAAATGTATTAAATGATTTATGCAAAGCTTCTGGAAAGTCACATTAACTATTTATCTTTTTACTTTGGCCTAGTGTTCTAGTGGTCTGATACCCTAGCTACAAAACCAAGAGTTGCGGGTTCTAATCCTGCTGGTTGTTTGATGAACATCGGAAATTGTACTCATTTCAATATCAGCTGCGTTTTAGATTTGTGATTTATTAGTAATCAATCATGGTGATGGATATTGATTAATGGAATCAACTTTTATTACATGGTATCGTTAGGGCATTTGACTGGCTTATCATTTAAATACCTTTTAGATTTTATTGGAAAAATGATAAAACTAGAAATAATGCCTAGTTCTGAGACACTATGCATTTAAACTGCATGATCTTTGTTAAAATGTTTGTTTCATAATATTGCCCTTAACTGTAACTATATCTACTGGTGTAAAAGTTATGTTGCCACGCAGAAGTCCGGAAGAAAACAGTTTTCTCATTTAATTAAGATTTCAAATTATACTCGCAGTTACCTTTTAATAACGTCCTGTGTACTAGTAAACTCGTTGCATTCGCAGTGAAAACTTTCGTCAGTTACGCGGACAGATTATAAATATCCGCAGCTGTCACTTGCCAAACCGCACCAAAAATAACCGTGGAGTTTTAATTATACCGGAACTGCATTGTAAAATATTTTTAAACTCTTTTGTCACTGGCATGTAATCGATTAAAAAGTTTAGATAAAATCGCGAGTCACAGTAATGGAACGTTGGAACGGACCGACCGCGGAGGCAGCTTCGCGGCAACTGAATTGGCTGAACACATTGGTTTCCTTTGCTTTTGTAAAAGGTCAAGTGTAAACTGCGCGAGGATGTAATTTTGTAAAACGCATCCACGTCCACCCTTCTCGTTGTTATTGATTGATCCAACTGTAAGAAGGACAGCATACATTACTACAATTTCTCCTGAAGTCAGAAAACCGGTTTACAAAATTAAAGGTACATTTATAGTCGTTCGTAGAAAAAAAAACAATTTTTAAGTATTCTTTTTTACCAAAAGATTACTTTAGAATTCGAATATTTTAGAAGGTTTTAGCCTTACTGATATCCAGCTTCGTTAATAGTTAATATGGTGACTATAGTTTACCTCCTTTGCACGATAATGCTTTCTAAACAACGTGAAAGCATCCCTTTGCACAAAAGGCTGGTCGTTGTTTTAATACCCAGTCAGTGTGACATGAAAGCAATCGCTAAAGATTATAATGGTGTAATATAATTTTATTGTACTAAGTGCAGAGTAAAAAGCTCTGGTGCCATTATGTAAGCACGTGTTTCAATAGCTGCATTATAAAACTGAAAGCGTGCATTTAAAAACCCCTTAAAAAGTCTATTTTACTACAGAAGACTTCTTGCAAACCTAATTTCTATATACTAAGTATTCTACATACATATTGGTATACATACTTTAGGTTAATATTTAAACAAAACGCTTCTTTCTTCTTCAAGTAAACACACTAGCATCGTAGGCCTTTTCGTCGCCTCTATCTATAAAAAAAAAAGCAATGCTAGGTACATACCTCCGCGGAGCCACCGGACCCACCGGACCCGTCATTTCTCTCGTCTTCATCGTGGAAGCCTGCTAGGGGACCTCTTGCTCTGTCATGGCGCTATGTAGCTGGTGTAACTGCAAAAAAAATTGACCTTTATAACACAAGTGTTAGTTGTTATGAATACCAAGGTATTTAAGCATGTTTTACATTGGCAGGCGAATTGTTTTCGGTGTAGGGAAATATAACATTTATGAAGTGGTTACAATTTTCGTGTAGGCGACGATCTTTATTATTCCTAGCAATCTTAAAAATAAAATCTTATAAAATCTTTAAGAACCCCTTCTTTAAGAAGCCCTTAGGGGCTAATTCTGCTGCGTGTTCTTAAACGTAATAATCAAAACAATTAAATTATATTTGAAGTTGAAAACATGTTAAATAGAGCATTTGAAATGACAATACTTTTGATACAATAATTACCAAAACGAAGCTCTTATCCAAACGTTCGACTTCAGACTATGTGGTGAATATTATGTATGTTACCTACCTAAAAATAAAGTGTTGATAGAAAAAAAACTTATATTTATGTGCTATAACGTTTCAATCCTGCAAAGATGTCGTTCGAAATTTCTCTCCTGAATAATTTGAAACATTGCGGTGACATAAAATAATCCCCAAAGATTATCCGGGCACATGCTTTCAGGGTGTAGGTATAAATAGCTTTCTGATATTGCAATGTCGGATACCATGTCGGATAGAGAATTGGTGAGTAGGAGTAGGTATATTATTACATTCAACAATGTTGAATATTTGATATTTAAAATAACTCAATTCAGTTAAAGAATGCTTTGTAAATAATTATTATTTTTCAATGCTAACAACAATTGACTCGTCATGCATTTTTAACCATTTAAAAGAAGATATTAATTGGTAACCCTTCTATATCTTCTCCCTATAGTCTGTCTACTATAGGGTTTAAAAAAATAAGATTATTTTTATTTACGACTAACTAACATTACTTTATGTTATTTTTAATTAAAGTAAAGGTTATAAAGGAAAATATATTATATACTACATTTTACTATTAACAGTCCCGATTTATCAATTTCAGTATCCCCTTCTAGTACACACATAGTCACATATGTATGTTTTTAGTTCTTGTATGAGTCTTGAACCCTTTATCGGAAGGCAGCGGACAGTTTCTCATTAATAATTATTGTTATGACATGGGTCTCCTCATGACCCATTTACTAATCCTACACGACATCGTCCTTCCCAAGTTTATAGTTTCTTGATAGGGGAAATATCGATAAAGTCAATATAAACATGAATATATAGAGAATACCCTCATTGCCACTTTCTAAGACCCTAAACCCTCCCCAACTGCTCTGGCGACCTTACTTACCAACAGAAACATAGCACAACAGTTACGAAGTGCTACTTCACTGTGGTCTTCTGTAAGGTGGAGATACTTCCCCAGACGACCGGATCATTAGGGCGGAAACTACACTAAACTCTACCTCACTTAAAAATATAACTAATTTTCGACTCGACCCAAGATTTGAACCCAGGACCGCCGACACAGCTGCCGCTTGAAAGTGCGACCTACTAACTACTCCGCCACGGACATAAATTACCTTTAAGTATAAAGTTAGAAACCTAGAGATCCCTTTATAGGAAACAAAGGATGCCGATTGCGTCAAATGAATACATCGAATATTATTATATTAATTAGCACTGAAATTGATACACCGTGTAGAGGTAAATACAATTTCCCTTATTTAGAAAGTCTATTCTCACCTGATATAGGTACATATAAAGTGAGGCACAGGAAGCATGACTTAGTTGAAAAGTTGAAAGGAACTGCCCTTTAAGTTATGTGACAATCATGCCTTTAACGCTATCATCAAACTTTTACAAACATACCTTTGGAAGTTATTAATTGTTATGTTTAAATCATGGTAGGTATTCCTTTGTTTTAGGCTATACTACGTGACTCTAAAATAGTCAAAGAAGGACCTATATCAGATTCAAATCTTGAAGAAATCAACAAATAAAAAATAAACTGTCCAAGCCATTCAAAATGTGATATGTCCCTGATTAACGTTCAAAGAAAATAAATTCATAGAACCAACGAATTAAGAGCCATTTTAAATAAAGTGTATACTTGTATATATACTCAACGGCCTTTATTATTAAACACAACAACCCCAAACATAAGGAATAACGATTCAAGTTGGCAAGTAATCGTGGAGCAAGCGCCTTGCAGCGTAAGGAATATAAAGTGAAGGCGCGATCCCTGAGCGACCCCGGGGGAAATTTAAACTTGTACTCAATTTGATATCCTATCCCGAAGTAAGTTATTAAATTAAGCGGACAGACAATTTTGCGGACCGTTTTATCAGGAAATCTGCCCTGGACATTATTTTTTTAACATTATGGCTGAGGAACTTGATTTATTTGTGAGTTCACCGAGTTAGCTCATAGAATGTGCTTTGTACATTGTATCTACAACTTCACCATCGCTTTAGGTCTTCCCTGTAATTTAAATTTTAGTTCATTAAATTAATCCAGCCATCATTCCCCTTTACCAAAAAACTAAGGCATTATTTTTTGACATTACGTTTGTTTCAACATGCCGTTACAGGGATAAAAAGCGACTGTCGCTTCAAATTTAAGTGCCAAATTTAGTGCGGGTCGAAGTATGAGCAAGGCATATATCTTACGATATAAATCTATGGTTCTAGCAATCAATCATTGGTTAGGAGCGGGCAGTGATAGATTGTTTTGCTGAGGATGATATAAAGATTATCTCCCTTTCTTGTTCTATCATTTATATTCAAACCTTAATCACTGAATTTGAGACGTAAATAACTAAAAGGAAATTGCAATAATCTTAAAGATTATATGAGTTGTGATATTGATGCTGAAATAATAAGCAACCGTTTTAAAGATGATTGGTTTCTCCTATTGGATTTTCCGATGTCTAAGTTAATTAATACAATAAAATATAGAGATAACAACAAACTATACGGACAAAGAAAGGTAGGTTTAATATCACATCATCTCGTAACTTCTGATTTTCATTAATGGTGTGATGTTACTTCCATATAAATGAATGTAGCACGTAATACAAATTGGTTTACTTTTAATTATTTTGTTTTAGAAATATCGATTAGTAAGTTTAACGTGTCTATTATTAATTAAATTGTACAAACATGATAAAGTAAAACGATTTAACATACATAACAAAGACACAACAGTCACAAGTCCTTCTTTCACATAAATGTAGGATTAAAAGAGAAGTGGTATGAATTCAACATCGTTTAATCTCAGAGCGTTATCAATATCCCGTCGTTCCATTAAGGCCAAAATATCAATCGCACTGACCACACCTTTATTGACTAAGTCAATCACTTTCTACTGTAATCGCCCGATATATCAGATTGATCAGTTGATATTAGTAATATCTTTTTAATTGACTATTCATATCAACATGTATTCTAGACGGGGAAATTCAAAATGGGCGGGACGTATTTATAATCAGAGAAAATTATCAGAATGGGGCCCTAGCATATACAATTGAAGTTTAGCATGATATATATAAAACGAATCTTGATGAAAGCCCTTTGCACGTTTTAAAACAATTATTTGATTTCAATGATAAAGTTTCTGTGAAAGCTTTCGTCAAAGATGGATGGCAAGAGATGGGCGGGTGACATTTGTAAAACATCTGGAGCTGTTTTTATTTTATGATCTTATATTAATACACAAAATCTCTATAAAAGAACTTATTATTAATATTTAATGATTTGTTTATGAAGATAAAAGGCTTAGTTTGGAAAATTTTAGATTACTATGTTTCTTACCTGATGATCTGTAGGTTGGTGGATCACAGATTTGAATTAGTAAAAGACCTAATTCAAAGGCAACCGATTTTCCCAATCATGATCAGCTTAAACTGAATTAACAATCGAACTAAATTATCACAACACTTACTCACCTCAGAAGGCCCCCATCTCCGCGGCGACTTGCAATATTTTTAACAAAATTTGGCAAAATTTGAGTAAAAAACGGGTTCTTTTAATAAAAATAGTTCAAAAAGTGGTGTTGGTGTGGCAGCGCGCGCGGGACTGGCCCGGGTGGGGAGTCTGTATCGATCCGCAGAGCGCGCAGCCTCCCTGCTCAGGACGGGATGAAGGCTGTTGCGAGACGGAATGGAAGTGGACGCTGTACATTGCTCAAAATCCAAAATATCTTTATTCAAATAAGAATACAAACAAGCACTTTTGAAAATCAAAATCGATAATATCTTTATTCAAATAGGCATACAAACAAGCACTTTTGAACCGTCAAAACTAAGAAAAAAAAAAGCTGGTTGTTTTGCATCATAATGATATAAACATTTCTGTTGGTACACTTTCTCGTACGTTTCCCATTTTTAGGGTTCCGTAGCCAAATGGCAAAAAACGGAACCCTTATAGTTTCGTCATGTCTGTCTGTCTGTCCTGGCTCGTTCTCCGTTGTTTCTGAACCGATTGCCACGAAAATTGGTGGAGAGATGTATAGTGATAATTCAAGAATTGGTTTTTAAAATTATTGAAAAATAATCATTTTTACCCCCCCTCCCATACAGCGAAAAGTTAATTCGAAAAAAAAAATTCGACTTAACACATCGTGTGGGGTATCGTAAAAGATATTTTTAAATACAATAAAACTCGCCTTGAAACCATGTGGATCATACACCCCAGTCTCGAGATATATTAATACAAAGTTAAAATTAGAGCGTCCCCCCCCCTCCTTAACTTCTGAAATACTATTACAATAATTCTGAAAAAAATGTACTAATTGTTGTCTTAAGCGGTCGGGCCATCTTTTAACTACGGAACCCTTTCATGGGCGTGTCCGACACGCTCTTGGCCGGTTTTTAATTTTGTCAAATTTTCTCACATCCTCGCCCTTTATATCGACTAAGTATGTGGGATAACTACTATGTATCACCGATATATTTCACCGTTGATTTTGTTTCTTTGAACCCTATGCGCCATCCATCTTTTACATAAGCATTAGAAAAGCACTGCACAGTAGGTATTTAAGATTACATAGGTACTTAGGTACGTTTATATTTATTTTTTTTCTTCCCTCAGACTATTGAACGGTAGACACAGTCATAGGCTGTATGTTCTGAGATATCTAAATGTACTTTCAACATTTAAACAACTATGTTAGCTGAACATCTTTCTGCAAATTCGTTATCGAAAAAAAATAACAATTGACATTACTATTTTCTCAGATAAATCTCAATTTGTCCCCCAATCAACCAGCAATGTACAGACCGCCCGGTGGTATCCCCGCCGCTGCACCGGCGATTACGATCGCACCTGGAGACTTTAATAACCGCCACTTAGCGTGTTATTGTCGACCCGCCGCTGCTTCCCTGCACTACACCTGTACAAGGGTATAAGAGGGTACATTGCCTTTTGTTTTGCTCTTTGAGGTCAGTACCCGGCCAGGGGACGGACAAATTAGTTCGACGATTAATTTTGACTTTACGAAAAAAAATGTAATAGGAAAGCTAATGAGCAAGAGTGTTACCTGATTGATCCCCACTGCCTTTGGACATCAACAACTCCACAAGGGTAGCAGATACATTACCTGTGTTTAAAACTCCATACACCCCCAAACTGAGCTCTGGAGACCTTACTCAACAGCAGAAACATAGCACAATAATTCTAAAGTGCTACTACACTGTGGTCTTCTTTTTATATTATAGGGGGGCAAACGCACAAGGGAGTCCCTGATGGTAAGTGATCACCTCTGTACATGGACATCAACAACCGCACAAAGGTCGCAGATGCGTAGCCTGCTTTTGATACCCCTTACTCTCCCCAACTGAACTCTGGCGACCTTACTACCAGCAGAAACATTGCACACCAGTTATGTAGTGCCACTTCACTGCGGTCTTTTGTAAGGAGGTAATAACTGCCACTTAGAGTGTTATTGTCGACCCGCCGCTGTGTATTCGCTAAACTATACCTGTACAAGTGTACATTGCCTTTTGTTTCACTCTTTGAGGTCAGTCCCCTCCCTGCGAAATTAGTTCGGTATGTACTTGGCCATAATGGAACAAAAAAATTTAAAAAATCACAAAATTTAGTGAAAGTTATATAAAATTATAATATATAACTTTCATAAAATTTTAATGATTGTGTTTTAAGTAACTACTTTAATAAGACATTTACTCTAATTTTAGTGGTAAAAAGTTAATAAAGTAGTTAAACATTTGAAAATTCACCTTGACTTTTAGACTTGCAAGCCTGTTCTTGCTATTCCCGCACAGTACAAATATGTATTTGTGACTTGAAACATTTCTGTTTGAAATAGGTTAAAAAAAATCACTTTTAAAAAGAAATAAGCACCTCGTAAATACAAACCCACCTAAACATATTCTAAAAACTTCCTCAGTAGCACAGTTGATTGCTTTTTAAATCGACACTCACATGAAGGGTCCTGGGTTCAAATCCCAATCGGTATGCAATTACGTGACGGGTCCTGTTCGGAAAACTCAATTATAAACCGGAAACTGGAAGCTCGAGCGGTGATTGCCGTGCATCATTGATTATGGAAATCATTATTTATGGAATAGGGATAATTTACGAGAATCTCCATATTATTATAGAATTAAAAATGTTTTGCTTTGATGGAATGTTTGAGATTAAAGTATGTTTGTATTATGTTGGGATAAAACATACATAATAATTAACAACCTAGTACATAGACACCTAGGTCAACGTGGACCGTTAATTAATTGAGGCCTGGCTATTCGTCCTCTTTCAAAGATTCACTTGTACATACAGGCAGCCGCGCATCACTATATGAATTTACAATTCATCAGTAGCCCTTATGGCCCTCACACAAGGTCTATACAACGCCCAAAACGTTTCATTTGACGTGTTCTTGTCTGTACATTTCGTCGAGCTGCGAACACAATCAGATTCTAGCAGCTTTATTGGCCCGACTCCCACAAATGGAATATTGTTTCACCCTGCCTAATGGATATGTAATAGAATGGCTGGTACGTGACATTTGATATCGTGTTACGTTCATACGTCGCATCACTCCAGTCTTATTTTAGGTTTTAGCGTTTCTTGGAAAAATGAGGAAGAATTATTGCGCTGTCCAGTTCCAGCCTGAAATAAGTAATACCTTATTTTTTACCCCTCTTTGTCGTGAGTAAGTGGCACAGGGGTATTCCAGGGGAGAGGAAATAAGCGTTCTCCTACGTTTCAAAGTCTACCATACTGCTCAAGTTCTTCTTGTTTTGAAAATGTTATTAGCTACAATTCCTACCTACCACATTACATTGAATTATTCTTATCCTCATAATGTACAAAAGAAACTTGACAGTTACATCTGTCCATTATGTCGATATTTATACGAAAATGGGTATAATAATTTAGTCTACGATATGAAACATTCTGACAGCTGTAAGACACTTCTGCTGCGTTTCGAGGCAATAAAAAAGTACTGAAATTCTGTATTTCAGTCGATACGCGCAAAACGGTCTCCTTATTTATTTAAAACAGATCCGACAGATGTTGTACTGGCAATCGACTGGCAGTTACGCCAAACGCCTTAAAGTTTCATGAGAAAATGTTGCTACTAGCTTATCGTTCTCTCATATCAACAACAGAGTCACCAATACAAATGAAAAAGATGTTGTCAATCAACATGACTATTAGTTTCATGGTTATCTTTACCCATGGGACAAACCGTGATATTCCTCTTACATTTTTATTCTTCTTAAATCCTACGATACAGTTTTGCACAAAGGGGATGATGTCAACGCATTTAACATTGTCTGATGGATGAATAATAAACATTTAAAGATTTCTCAACTTTACTAAAATAAAATTCTTCGCCATAAAGTTATAGAGCATCGTTTAAACACAGGCAATTTTCGAACAAGTTTGTTGACAAAGAAAGTTAGCACGAAAGCATTCCCGTCGAAAACCATTAACGCCATTGTAAATATCAATCTAGTCATAGTTTGTGAGAATGTTGCATAACTTTGTATCAAAAGTGGAATTATTTCTGAGTTGAAAGTTGGGAGCGACGAGTTGGGCGGACTACGGAAAATATTTTGTGCTTCCATCAAAGCATTTTTTGTGTACGGTCTGCAAGGAAACTTGTGTAATTTGTGAATCACTTATTTTATAATTTAAGTACGTAAACATAACAGTTGGAGAAAATTATTTTAGCTGAAAATTGAGCTACAAAAGTAATAGTTTTGAATTATATATATATATATATATATATGTGTGTGTGTGTGTGCGGAACACTATGTGTGCGGAAACCAAAATCCACACGAGCGGAGTCGTGGGCGTCCGTTAGTTATTAATAAAATCTTTGGCCGATCTAGTAGGTTGTATTTAACAATTTAGTGGCGTTTTATTAGATCCAAAGTTCGCTTAACACCCTCAAAAGCTAAATTTGCCGACGTAACTTCATCACAGCGTCTTGGAACATTCCAGAAGTCCAAGTATTCGGTAATCATTGTCACGCCGTTGGCTGGGGTCAAGCGAAGTTTGCAGATTCCGATACAACTTGCGACGGAGCCATCATTTTTCCGTTAATTGAAAAAGTTTCCGATGCGGAAAGTAGCCATCGTTTATTGGAAAATTTGTACACTTTTTCTTCTTTTTTGAAGTCATTTTAATTGGTACTACAGCTTACCGCCTTTGCAGCCAGTCGAGAGCTATTCCATTATAAGCTATACTAACTGGAAAATTTTGCTCAAATTACTGCTACAAGGATATAGATCCTCAATCTTTGATCTTATGAATTTAAGTGAGATAATTAGTGAAACCATCTGACTGCTTCCTATTTACAATGGGTTCTGCGAGTATTGTAGAGTTTCTTAAGTATATAGTTATTAGTCCAAAGGAACTAACATAAATATTTAGTTAATCATGTCTGAATTAGTTAATAGAATACTTTTATCCCGATTTAAGGCTCCCAAAGGATTGAACAGATATCATATATACAATAGAACACAGAAAGCTTAAATAAATCATTATCAACACAAACAAATACAGCAGTCAAACAGTTCCCAATTCGCGAACGCCCCATGACTCGCCAAATGTCTGTACGAAAAAGAAAAGCCAAGTCTTGGCGTGAATCCCTCCATTTCCCTTGTTTCCGTCCCGCGTGGTCACCGGAGCGGAGGCCTCGCCGTCGCGAGTTTGACACACTGAAGGCATTCGCGGTGACGGGGGCTTTTGGTCTAAAGGGCCCAGCCGAGCGGAAAGATGGCTTGAATCGAATGAGGCAAGTTTTGGGTAAGAGAGATTTAAATGTTTGACATAGTTGGCGAACGATATTACTGAACTAATTTGGTACCTACCAATACATACCTATGTATTGACAGAATAAAACACATTCAGGACCTCGATGGTGGTTATTGCGCTCGGCCTGCGGTTGCTTAGGGTAAGCAACGTTCGCAGAGGCCAGCCATCGGATGGGTGACCAAATATTTTCATCTCGCGCTCCTCCGTGCTTCGGAAGGCACTATAAGCCGTTGGTCCTGCGCCTGATCTCTCTACAGTCCTATGAGCTTGCTGCCGAAAAAGGCCGGAGGGGTATTATTACTATTGATAGACAATTCCCGCTCGATAATGCACAGTTGCATAGAGCTCACAGGTAAATACTAAACCCCTTTCTCCTTACGTCTCCTTGCTCTGTGTGAAACAGGGCCGTTTTGTACCATCAAATGCTATTCAACTTCACCTAAGATAAGAACAGGTCGTGGAGCTTATTGCCTTGAATTAAAGTCTAATTTCGTATAAGAAGTACCTATACCTGTCACAGAGATCGTCTTAGCTGAAATGGACCACAGTTTACCATCAGCCAGCAAAAAAAAAAAAAACAAAAGCCTATAACTTACACCAGCACCGTGTCAGACCACACGCGCCCCAGTTGTCAGCCAGCGCGTCGAAATGTTGTCGTGAGCTGATGGCTCCCCCCCCTTTCAACTGCACCCCGATATAAAAATACACCAAGCAAACTTCCACCACGAGACCTATATCTTGACTGAAGGCGATATCGAGGACGCGATGGATACTTTAGATGGGATAGTTTAGTTTCAATCTTGTTTTTACTGTTCCTCGTTTTAAATCTTTTAAATCGGTCTAGGCAAAGGTTACGATCTCCAAGGCTCAGTTTGGAGGGGCTTGGGCATTTTAAAGGCAGGCAAAGATAGCGGTGATCAGTTGACCATACATCTGGTTTGATTCTCCATCACATTGGTATAGGTAGGTAGATACTATAAAACGAAGTGTTTGGAGAACTGAATGATTTGAAAGGGAGCTTTATATGTTTACTAGGAACACTTAAGTATAATTATGCTTGTTGTCAATAACTTTTAATTTCGAACCCTATTTCTTGTTGAGTACATACTCTTTACAATTATATTTTATGTGTCCACCGGACATATAAAATGGAAAAATCTTTACACAGATTTCATTCAAAAAATTTCTTTGTAAATCCACGTACCTACATTTTTCCAAAATTACAACAGAAAACAACACAATTTTAGTTGCAACCGTGTAAAGCAGGGGCGGTTTTCTATTATTTATATAAATAAATGGTCTGAACGTTTGTCTAAGAGGAAAAGCTCTTTTCGGTGCGTGTCGGGCACGGTATCTTTCGCACCGCGCCGCAGTACAATAGCTTGTTTATGTTTGTTTGTAGCTGTTTGTTTAATTATCGCGACATGTTTGGGCGTCTGCCATTAGGTGTCGATACGACGCGACGCCAAAGTTTCCGGGAACGAAATATTTGTAAAGCATGTGTCACGTCTCCTGTCTTTTCAATGTAAGTCCTACGTATCTAACGTTATGACATAGATACCTACATATAAAGAAAATAATGAAAATCCAGGTAAGATTCTCATACCATTTTGTGTGAAAAAGTATTTAAGTATGTCTTACTGTTCCCTAGCATCCATAGTACTTACAATCTCCGAGCTTAATTTATACATATAATTCGTGAAAGTATAAGTGGATGGTGGAGGAATGTATTATTACATATAATAAACAAGGCACAAAGGACATTCATCATTATTGCAAGGGACCCTTCGTGTGTAATCTAATCTTCGGTATTCAAAATCCTACTAAGTACCCAAATTCCTATTGATTACTTCTCACCTGCTTTGAGACCGCTTGCTCTTAGATTGGTATTTTAGGAATCTACATATTCTACCGAATAACATCTTTCTATCCTCTCTATCTGGTGGACAGAAGAGCCTGCTTCTTTGTCAAATGCAATAGAATTAAAAAAGAAAGGTTATTTTGCCTTTCCCATTATTTTTATTTAAATTTAAAACAATAACATATTAACATCATTCCGTCGATTCCAGTCGCTTCCGCTAATTGCCTCCCGGACTTATCCCGGCGCTCCTGGAATGTAAATGGGAGAAAGGAGGTTAGCATAAAACGGAATGCCCACTGCTTAGTTCGCGTGGAGATTCGGATAGCATTTTAATTATTTTGTGGTTAATATACTTACATATAAATTATTGTACGGGTATATTTGTTGTGGCTTACTTCTATGTTTTTATAGCAGAATTTTTACAATAAATGATCCACCACTTTAATTAAACTAAACATGATGTAGAAAACAGAATTATTAGGTACATTCCGTCATACAAATTTGTGAAGCACATTGAATCCATAAAATATCGTTGAGACTGTTTAAAAAGTATATTTTTTCAATTATTATTTAAATGTTTGCTAATTATTATAATCAAAGTAGTGTAAGTTTTGCCGAAGCACCCTGTTATTTTATTGAAATCTTACTCAATAATGATCAATTTTTGCAACTTCTTTAAAAATAATCCTGATTATAATAGGATAGAATATCCTTGGATAAAATGACAATAATAAAGATATTCTACAACTGCTCCAATAGTTATTTACTTACTGTTAACTTTACATCACGACATTTAAGTAGATACATACAAGTAGGTATAGATACGACTTGTACGAATTCGAGTAGAAGTGCCTTCGAGTTCCGAATTATCGATAATGTCACAGAGTTCGTAAAAGCTTTTGTAATGCTGATGCCAGTCTTAATGTGAGTGGCAATTACTGCGACTTTCAGAGGGAAATATCAATCGGAAGGTCATCAGTTAGAGACGAGAAGGGCGCATCTTAATGTAAAGAGCGCACGACAGTTCCAACTGTATGAATAATGCAATTTGAGATACCTAGGTTATTTGAAAAAGCTTATTAAATGCAATAATAAAAACAGCACTTCAATTGTATCCTGTTGAATTATTTCGTTTGATCCAATATTATATAAATTTATAAAAATATAACATGATTTCTGCCACGAATCTTGAAATAATGTTGTCAAAAGATAGAAATATTTTTGTCCTAATATTAATGACGAAAACATTCCTGGAAAAATAATAGTTTTTCCACCGTTAATATCATTAATTAGTATATTCAGAATGTCACCTTCGCTTTTATCAAATGATGAATGAAGTTCTTTAGACACAGCAAAGGAAGACCAAAGAGACTAAAATGAATAGCTGAAAAGGTACTCCACTCTCTACTCACGTAATGAAAAAGCGCCTACAAATAGACCATAGCAAAAATTCACACCTGAGCATTATTAAAGTGCGGAAGAATTGCTCATATAATATAAGCAGGCGCTCATCAAAACGTGAGTGGATTTCCAAACGTTGAAAGGGGTTATTGAAGATCTATCCACCTAAGCCACAATGGCACTCTCCGAGAATGTAGATCGCTGTGGAAGCACAAAAGGCCGGATGAACCTCGTTGCTGCGTTCCGGACTGGAGTGGGAGGTTTTGTTATTTTTTGTTAAGCTACTTTGTAAGATTTGGTTTACCTACTTATTTTACATGAGGCGAGTTTTTGAGGGAAGGAAGTAATCAATTCAGCTGGAAATAAGAAGTTAGTGAGAATGAATTGGTTTACTTAAAGTATTTCATTATAATCCTGAATTGAATATCAACTTTAAAATAAAATGCCATTCAGTATTAACTTAAATTTTATCACCGTGAGGAAACCTGCTCATTCAGATAGTTTCTAACATTAGTTCAGTTAGATCTGAACGTGTAGGTAAACATGATCTAATCTGGCTGGTTCCTCTCTGTGAGTTACGAAGGTCAGATAGCAATCGCTTTACTGTAATTACCAGTTTCGCCAATTCCTGGATCATGGTCAAAGCGGACCTGGCACAGAAACGGGATAACGGCTAGGAGGATGATGATTGGGTCTTCCGAAAACAAAACACGAATTTCATAATACGAGTTATATCTTTGAACACAAGGAAAAAAATACCTACAATGTGTCATACGTATGCATGTATCTGAAATACCATTGGCTAACCCGTGGTCATGTGGTTAGGCAATCGTTTCTTAAAAATGTTTCAAAACATAAATCCGGGCCCAAGTAACTTTGTGTGCTGCGGACACTTTGAAAAGGGAAAAAAGCCTTAATGATGGTTTTATTGTAAAGGTTTTGTTCTTTATTCGCGGTGTAAGATGTCGGGTCTCCGCAGGAACTGGTTGCTAATTTTGGCAAAATGGCCATTAAGAACTTCTTTTTGCTTAACTTAGCTACACAAAGAATTTTGAACACATTTTAAATAAGTATTGGGACAACAAAGTAGCTTAAGAACTTGTTTATTTATGTGATACTATACTATCGACCCGTCCCGGCTTCGCACGGTTGCAACTAAATTTATCAGAGTTTCTCTACCATATTACGCATTAGTATTTAAATACATAATAAACCTTTCATAAAAATCACTCTATCTAATTTAAAAAAACCGCATGAAAATCCGTTGCGTAGTTTTAAAGATCTAAGCATACATAGGGACAGTCAGTCTGCGAATAGCGATTTTGTTTTATACTATGTAGTGATGTATGTAAAATTTTCACAAGATCCTTTGTTCTAGGCGGGATCACAGGAGCTCGAGCGAATCAATCAATGCAAATATTAACTAATTTTTACAGAATACTTCTGGAACACTGCCAGGATTTTCTGTGCTGTTAGCAAACAGTATTTTTTGATATTTAGGGAAATCACCCATTCCCTAAAAGATAGAAGTACTTCTGCCGAGCGGGTGATCTAGCTCGGGGACCAAGGTCCTTACTACAGTGCGTTGGTGCAGTCGTATATATGTTAAGTTGCGGCGGAAACTCTGCTAGCGCGATGTAGGTTTGTATGGAAATAGCGCTTTGCCGTGTCAGCGCCATCTGTTGAGGTATATTGGAACTACTCCATTGCGGCGATGTAGATAGGTGTCGCCACAGATATATTAATATTCATTAGTATTCGTTTGTAGAGGGAGTGTAGTCGAATGTTAGTCTGTGCTCGTTAGATACACCTAAGTATTACAACTATGTATTGATATTCTGTGGATGGTTACCAAAACGTTAGATTTAATTCACAGTCCTGTCTTTATTTACCGTCCTTTTATACAAAGAAAGTTCATCCTGCATTTATAAATTGTTTAAACAAAATATATTCAATGATCATATTTGATCATACCTGCGATGGGTAATTGGTGTAATGTAATACAAAACGGTTATTTCTAATGAAATTGGGCTTAATAATTATTGGTAGAATTAAGGTATAAGATGTATAATCTCGGGTCTCTGATTTCGGTTGGAGCCGCAAAAGACATAACTGCAAAGCAATTCATTATCGTAGGGTAGTTTCACATATTGCGACCACAATGTCACTACGCGGCCCTGTGTCACAGTCCTCATCATGTCGTGACTTTCTCAGCCCCCTAAATCATGGCACAATGATCATCGTGACAGACCCGCTGATCCCCACTGGTCGGCCGAAAGTAAAAGCACCTCGCAGCACGCGCCCGAGCTCACTGCCCGCCACGAAAGTGAGCGCGCGGGACGCATTCTTTTTTCAAATCCCACCAAAAACGCGCTCGGGAGCCCTTCGCGCCTTTTTTTGACAGTCCTCCATTTTGTTTTTCCTCTTTGTTTTTTTTTCGGTGCGTTGAACTTGGCATGCGAGTTGAGTGCAGCGTCCTCGGTTTCATAAGTGATTATCGCATGATTGCTGTGCGAGTGAAAGTGGCGTGACGTAAACGTTACATTAGACGAGAGTATTATGGCGGATATTGGCCGTTTCGGGAAGCAGTGTCTTACTGTCATTGGTAAGTTCAAGTTACATTGTCACTGTTATTAATTTTAATTACCTCCCAAAAAGTGAAATTGTGTGACGTAAGATTAGTTGAGGAAGTAATCCATATTAATGGTCTGTGTTTAAAATGCATGAGCTATGTCATCTGCCAGCAAACTAAGAAAACCAAACAATACTGGACAAAAACATAACATTTGGGATAATGTAAGAACTGAATTATTTCCCTAATCTTAAAGCTATCTTCACTTCTTTTTACGCCTACCCCAAAGCAGTCGCTATACTTTTAGAGTAAGCAGAGCACAAATAAAGTATAGATTTTTCTGTTTGTCCCTTGAATAATAAGAAACAAGGAATGACATGAAAGCTATGTTTTGTCATAAAACCTAATCGACCGAATTTTGGGAAAATACAGTTTTTGCGAAATTGAAGAAATAGCGTAACTGTAAAATTTTAGAATAATCATAAGTTAAGTTTTTTCTGTGCCAAATCTAACTAATTCAATTTAAACGTAAGTCGCAGCATGCGAACCTCTTTATACTTAACTGAAAATAGGCCATGGTTATCGCCTTACACTATGCCTTGGTGCGAAAACTAGATTTGGACTGTACACATTAACAATTGTGTTAAATTAGTCCAATATTTCTCAACTGCCACTATATTTTACTCGCTTTATTGCACCAGTTATGTTATAAATTTATCGGGCATCTGAATAAATCGATGGTGGCAATTTCGAGTCGCTAGGTAGGTATATCACCGGTTGCAATCGGGAAATGGAAAATTCGATTTTTTATTGGTACAACGCATTTCAAATGTTTTCAAAGTAAAGTATTTATCTAGTTAAGTAGGTTCATGATTTTTAAATCAAATAATCTTCACTCAAATGTATAAATCCGTAGTAAAAAGTTTATTTTTAATTTTTTTTATAAATAGAGTCCAGTATTTTATTCTCGAATCTTAGTATGAAATCGCCAGTAATAAAAAATATCGTATTTTTCGACGTCAAATGAAGATTTTTACTGTATGTTATTAGTTTGCATGTGCATAACATAAGTTAATTAACTTTTTGAAAATAATGTGTGGCAAACTAATAACGTTTACTTTTACATCTGTTGTGTTTATTTTTCTGATTTTCTGTTTTAAATCTGTTGGAATACAAACACCAACTTTTCTCTCGTGTCGTTCTTCCTACATTACCTATCCAACGTCATCTTTAAAAGGTTTTATTACAAAACATATTTACAGGAGAAAAGATTTTATCTCATAGCGACACAGTTGTGAATACTATCATGACATCGGTTTTCCAGAGAGAGCTTGTTTTTCTTACAATAATTAAAACGTATCGAAGCTGGATGCGGCAGATAGATCAGATACAATCTATGCGATTTGTAGTTGCCTCCAAAGGAAGTGGGTGTTTGTGTTCTGACAGCCGATGTATCTATTTGTAAATACTGAAGATAATAAGTAAATGTATAGTTTTTTTGTAGGGATAAGTAGATCTTATTGATATTTTGATTAGGATAACTATATTATAATTAATGATGATAAAAGCTTATTGTGATATACCTACTTGGTCACATCAAGTATGAACAAAACAAACCTAGCCATAACAAGGAAGACATACCATTTGCCGTAATTAAAAATCAATAAGTAGTATCTACAATATCACTTCTGTCGATCACATACAAAAGTCTAAAAGCTTAGCTTATAGAAGATCATAATGGTGTGCCTATAGCTAGAGAGCAAAAATCACAAATATCTAATTGCGAATTGTGCACTTGGGCATGTGATATGAATTTGGCGTAGCTCTCCATATTGTTGTCCTATTAGCTCTATTTAATATCTCCACGGAGCTTTTTCTTCACGTGAAACACAATCTGTCAACGTTTTAAACTGTACAAAATATAATACGTTCATATTTTATTGACTGATTTTATATTTCCTTGGCACTACCGATATAGATAATGTGCATTTTGTGAAACTTTTCGCTACAAAGCTCTTTAACTTCAAAACTTCTATAAATTCCTGCAAAAAAACCTAGGTCTGCTTCTGTTTGAAATAAATGGATAAAAACCATGACATCATCATCAAATATAAAGTTATATAGTGTCTTTATCCATAAAGTTGCTTTCTACCAAAATAATCACAAGATAGTCTGTCCCATTCTTCTTACAGAGAATGCCTCAGACATTTTTTTTTTATTTCTCCTGAAAATATTCTTAACTAATCTACACAAACTTTCGCTTTCCCAAATGTATTGTAGGATATATCATCTGTTTCAATTTCCCCATGAGAATACCAGTAAAACTCAATAACTATGTGTAATAGATAAACTTAATCATTGATGGTAATGAAAATATTCTTAACTAATCTTCACAAACTTTCGCTATCCCAAATTGTAATAGGATATGTGTGCTTATGTGTCATCTGTTTACATTTGCCCATGAGATGCCTCACCTCGATGTCAAGGGCATATTCCATACGTTTTCCCCCCAGCATTCGCTTTGACCGCCAACGAAAGAAAGCAGGTTACGTATTGTGAAACCTCCCTGGGGTTTTACTATGACACACGGCTTATGTAACGCTACGTTTGTGATGTAAACAAAGCCTTTTTAGTCAAATCCTGATACAGATGTGAAGAAACACTGAGGGCACGGCTTTGTAAATACTTTGGCATGTATGGAAAATATTATACTTATTAGTTTAGAAATACACTAGGCTGAAATTACGCGACCAAAGTTCAACGGCAATGCATTTGCTTTACAAAATAACTCGAATGCATTGATATATTCATCATGACTATCTTTTAGCTAAAAGACTTATGTTACACGGATATTTAAAGAGTTTCTTGCTTTTATGTTTTTTACTGACAAAGACTACTCACTGAATTATTGATTGTTTTAAGATTTACACGCTTGCATGGACTACATACAACACATCAATCAATAACCATTCGCAACCTTAAATAGAAGAATTTTCTATTTGTACATGTGTATTTCATTCTTTTGTGTTACTTCTTTAACGAGGAAACTTTACTGTCTTCTTTGTATTTTAATTTTACATAATTATTTTCAATCATTTAAAATTAAACTCAAAATATTTATTATTAAAATAGGGTTCAAAGTTATGACTTTACCACCGATTCTGAAAAGTATAGTTAGGTACTGGCGAGCAGAATCGGCAAGAAACTCGACAGGTGCTCTTTTCAACACAATTGTTAATAATGTTTAAGTCACTGTAATTGTTTCATTCGCTAATCTTAATAAATTTAAGTTATAACATAGGGTCCTATGACATAGGGTTGTTCAAACGAGGCGTGAAGAGGCACTTTGTGGGCCGGCAGAGTGAGGGTGACTGATGCTGCGTCTCTTACGTCTCGTTGCACCAGTTGTCCTCACGTCTGGACTTCACTTCCACTTAACATCAGGTGGAGTGGGGTCATTTGCCGGACTAAACATAAAAAAAAACATACAAAAATAGTTATCGCTCTGAAGTCATTGGGAATTATCCGAAGCGTGCGAGTCGTCCGCGCGAAGCGCATAGCTCGCGTGCGCGTACGCACCTCGTAACCATTGATGTAATAATTGTCGCCGTGCATTGAACTACGCACCTTTAGCTAGCCGCGTGTTATTAATACCACTATATCATGCGGTGTCGAAATGTGTTTGTCTTGATTTATGATTATTATTGTTGTGTTTGTGTCGGACATGGATAGGAACTGAATGAGGATCGGATGACTACATTCGATTTCAGAGAAGAGTGTGCTAATAAAGTAGGTATCATGTGAAATCATGTTTCGTTACAAATATAGGTTTAGTCTTAATCACCACGCTTGCCAAATGCGGGTTGGTGATCACATCTGTGTTTAGAGAAATCGACACAAATTTTGCTCGACCCAGGAGTCGAAGCCAGGACCTCGATACCTCGGCCCGGTACTTTAACCACTTGACCATAGAGGAGTTCTACTAATAAGTACCAATTGGAATTAACGCTGAGCCGAGGACAAAATAGGCTTGCAGGCGTTTTAAACCGACTTTTAAAAAAATAGGTTAGTGCGGAATAAAGTTATGTAGATACGTACGACGCTGCTCTAAAGTGACAAAATTATTTTGCAATCGATAGTAGTATTTACACCGATCACGCGGACTGTTTTTTTCTTTCGCAATTCATATAGCATTTAACTGTTTATTCAGGACATAATATTTCGATCGCAAGTTCAAGCCACCAACTTAAAACTAGATTAGATCCACAACCTTTTAATTTTATGATCAAAACAGCTTTACAGAGTTTTTCAGTTATTTGTTATCCACTCAAATATATGTACATATATGTTAAGATATGACATACATATTATTCGTATCAAAATGTTTAAATCTGTCCCCTGTGCTAACCTACCCACTCACCCCTACTTATTATCGAAATCACAGAATGACATTCATGAAAATATTTCTAAACTCATTCGAGTCCATAAACCCTAAAGGTCATTTGAACTCTATTTATAAGCAACTCTCGATGGATTCCTTCGTCGGCCCCGCTCTCACTAACAAGTTTAAGCAATTCCCTGCCTCATATGCACAATAATTGTATTATTATATCACTCGTGTTACATTTTAATTCTACATTGCCTTATTGCGACACGTGTAGTTAAATGTCAAATGAGGAGGAAAATATTCTACTTTAATGGTTGTACACCGCGGGGATCGATCCTGTGATCTCTTAGTTTAATAGTCAAGCTCTTTACTATTACACCAAACAGAATGTCTACTGTATACCTATGTACATGTCCGATATTTATGGGGAAGTGATGATGATGATGATGATGATGATGTAACAAGTGTAGCAAGTGTTGATGTCCATGGGCAGCGGTGATCACTTACCATCAGGTGATTCTCTTGGTCGTTTGTCTCCCTAAAAGATAAAAAAAACTTACTACGAAAAATATGAGCTAAACGGCTGCGTCCCTCCCACCCCACAAACCGCACGGGTTTGTTTGTGGGTAATAAAATCTGTTCTCTGCCTTTGCGTCATAAAAAAAGTAACGCACTTACTTCCTTAGTTTCAGCCCCGCAGCCAGATGTTCAGACGGCAGACATTATCAAGTGTTTTAGTGAAAATGTCCGGTCGGTACACAAATTCGTTTTTAATAGTCTACTACTGCAGATCTTGCGGTCCATTATGCGATGATGCATTGCGTCACTTCGCCGCATCGGATGAAATGCAATAACTAACAGATGGTACCGACAGGGATTGTGCTAGTCTTATTTCTTATTAATATTATATATGTGAAAGTTTGTTTGTTTGGATATTTGTCCACGCTGAAACTACTAAACGGATTTTGATGAGTATACACAGGCAGGGTACTTGCCTGACTTGGTGAATTAGTTTCTAGAATACTTTTTCTCGATTAAATCCCAGGGGATAAACCAAAATCCAAGAGAACGAAGTCGCGGGTGGCCGCTAGTAACTGAACAAATGATCAAACTTTATATTTTTATTTTTTCTTAATGTATAAAAATAAGTGACAATTTTCTTTGTCACATTATAAATATCTAACTCAAGAACGGGCTCACCTATTTAAACCAAATTTGATTGTTCGGACATCTTATTGACCATTATGCCGTGACCTATTCAATAAAGGGATATTTTAACAATCCCTTGTAGGTACTCGTGTATATACCAACTTGATGCTCTGTTAATATCAAAAGTTGTAGCAACTGCGCGTCCCGTTCCGTTTCCTGACATTTCAATTAACACCAAAAGGTCCTGCGGGAGACACGTTTCGGCAGTTTAGCCCTTCGTCCTGATATAGAAAATGTTACAGTAAAGTTACAATGCGTTTTTCATATTTATTTTATCTTCTTAATTTTAGATAGGATACAAGAGATTCCGTGGTGTAGAGGGATAGAGCGCTGTGCTCAATAACCTCGGAGGTCTCGGGTTCTAATCTCGAGGGGATACTTTCATTGTGCGTTTGTTTTCCCAGTTTGGTTAATACATTGCTAGTTTGATTCGCCAGATTATCCGCATATGATGATAATTCCGTTTCGAAAGGCACGTTATACCGTTGGTTCCTATTGCCGGTGTTCATCACACAAACATTTGCCCTTAGCGGGATTCGAACCCGCGATACATGGTTTTGTAGCCAGGGTCTCTAACCACTAGATAAACGGGCCTGTCAAATTGGCTTGGATTGGCGATTTAATACCTCAGTAGTAAATCTTCAGTCATTATAACGCTTTTGATAGTATACATTTTTGAATGTATGAATGTATTGATACTACCTATTTGTTAATGGAAAGTAGGTTAATACTCCAATAGGCCAGTAGCGCTTCTTGCTAGGGTTCGAGATTCAATATGCGTTACACAAATTACACTTAGCGGAAAAAACACGACCGTAATTCGGCCGAAGTTAATTTTTCAATTTGGGCATAGTGTTACGTCCTCAATATAAAATATTTCTAAAGTAAGGGTTAGTTATCGGGTGCGCGCTACAATTTCGTCAAAATTTAATGTACATACTTCACTGGCATTCTCATCATTATGCAAAGTCCACGTGTTGTAATTAGTACTTCTGCACATCTGGCTTTTGTGGCAGGTCACCGTCGACCTTTGCAATACAAGCCGGCAAATAAGTTTCACGGAATTATGTTCGAATCAATTTGAAATGAAAACGTTTCTCATTCGGATTGTAAACTTTTCATGTAAAAAATAAAGAAACCTATTAAAGAGTTGCACATACACACATATTGATCTATTAAAAGTAGTGACTTTATTTTTATTAGTAACGTGTTATGTTAGAACTAATTTCTGTTGGTTTTCGAAAGCAGTTAAAACTATCTGTAATTTTAAACCATTGATTTAAGAATAATTGCGGAAAAGCATTGATACAAAGATTAAAATATGCTATCTTGCGAATTCTGATATTGAATCTACTTACATTAATTACCGATTGATACTACATAAAAAAACATGATGCAAAACATGCAAATTGGCTGTAACATCGATCAGTATCGGTTTACGTGAGTTTACGCTTGTCACCTGATTGCTCGCTGCATGCAAGAAGCGTACAGTGCGCGCTTAATGAGCTGGCCTCACTAAGATATTGAATTAGTAAAGAAGTATCAGCCTATTAGCCCACTGCAGGGCAAAGGGCTCCATCATTTGAATACATGTTTTCCTTTTGGATGGGTTTTGGCTTAATCACCTCCTTACCAAATGTGGGCTTGGCAATCACAAACCCGGGCTGTGCTCAGAAAATCAACGCAAATATTGCCCGACCCGTGAATCGAGCCCAGGACCACGGCCCGATACTTGAACCACTAGACCACCGAGGCATAGAGTGAAGTAGTAATTGAATCAGGATAGTGACTCATAAAAGAATCAATATTTTGGTACCTATTTCCCGGACTAGTTATAATTTTGTGAAACAATTATGTCTGACACAAAATTATGACATTAAAATGATATTAAAATGGGACAACAATCTGATATGACGGTCATATCAAAAAGACTCCTTTCGTATCTGGTTACGAAACTTTGGCTACGAAAACGACAATATATTTCCGTTTTCGTAGCTGGTTATGAAAGTAAGAAAAAAAATCCATTTTCGTAGCTGGTTATAAAAGATCAGTTACCAAAGTGGATATCCTGCGTACCTGGCTGATAGGACTATTCGCCGAAAAAATACCTAGGAGATAATATTATTAATTGGCGAAGTTACCTCACACGCCCTGCAATTCGGGCCGGCATTCCTCACAGCATTGACAGCGGTTAGGCAGTAACTGCGCGCGCGCTCGAGATGTTAGACTCTTACGTGCACTCTGATAACACCCGAAATGTTGCGGTTTATTTTGTACTTTCGATGAATTCTACGGCAAAGTGTGTAGTGCCTTACTTTACATTGTAACGTACATGAGAGATATTAGTGCAACGGAATACCCTTGCTCTATATTTATTTCATTGGGGTGTTAGGGGATTTAAAGGCAGGTAACCTATTCGTCTCGTGTAGAATCGCCGATGAACCTCTAGCTCGTTCCTCTCCCTCTTACTCAGATAACAGACAGGCCTAATCCAGCCAAGTTATCTCACACGCACTGCCATAGACTATACCGCACTGCAATTCCTCACGAGCAATGACAGCGGTTACGCAGTGGCGGCGCGCACGCACGCGATTTAACACTCGATGTTATTTCGAGTACGCTTAGGTGCACTCTAATAACACCCGAAATGTTGCGGTTTATTTGTACTTTCGAGGAACAAGGAACCTGTTGGTGCAGTGATCCTGCAATTCCAGCGATTGCTTACTAAGGATAATAATGTATGTTTTGATCAGATGATTTTTATTTTGTGCCTTTATCGATTACGCTTGCGTTATTTAGTAATAATTTTGAATTTCTGCGCATTTAAAATTCGTATTGACTATTTAATTTCGTTATTAAAGACTTAATCTTAATCTTGAAAAACTACCATGTAAGGCGGAAAAAACGTTTTGGGTTGGCGGAAAAAAACAATCCCACCACCCACCATTATTTTGCTTGATTTGTGCAATGAGAAAAGCCATTTTTTAAAGAGCAAAGATGAGAGGCAAAGCTGGCATCAGGACTAGCAATTGTCGACAAACGGTTCATAAGTAGTTCTCTAAAGCCCTAAGGATTTGGCGCGTAAATTGCTACTGTTCTGTAGTCTTCCCGCCTGCCTAGCCAGGTCACCAGATCCTAAGATCTAGCAGTCAGGGTGTACTGCGTGTCCGAAAGCAGTAGAAAGGCCGCGGTTCCGCCGTTTTCTAAAGCGCTTTCCTTGTTTTTGTTGTCTCCCATTGTTTCTGATTTAATGCGTGATTGTAACACCTGTAAGCCTCTACAAGCGCTACTTAAAAATAACTTCGATTGTTTTTTTTATACCAAATCTATAATGCTTTGCATGCTGATGTAAGAGACTCCATAAGCCTTTCGTCCTGCGCCTGATCCTTCTTCTGACGGTCGTGTCAGATTGCTGACCTGCCGAACTATGAGAGAAAGGAAATGGGGTCTGCACTTATGCACTGTAATTTTCCAGCGTTAAAATTGGTTCCGTGGCCAAACCTGGCTAGATGCTTATTTAAGAAGCATAGTGGTCCTCTGATTGAAGCACCCGTTCATATGCATCATACTTTGCAAGGAACAGGGCGTTGCAGCCGTCAACATCTTTATGGCCCGTGTAGTAGATAGATGAGCGACGATAATCACTTATATCAGCTACAATGAAGAAAACGTAATCCAATTGCTATATAAAAAATATAGCCCAATAGTAGTTCAGAAGTGCTATGGAAAGAAAGCCTAATCCGTCGGTAATTTAGTGGCAGCGAAATTTATTAATTGGCGAATACTGTCGTACGGCGCAGGCGCCGGAAAAGCGTTCACTATTACGACATAGCACAAGACAAAATAATAGAGCACGCTATACACTTGCAGGTCAATAATAGCTCTTAGGTCCCTGACATAAGGTACAAGATACAAGGTTTAAAATGTTTCGCCTGACAAAGTCGGTACCTTACCGCTTTTTCCACCCATTATCAGATTACAGAACAATGCGGATTGTTTATTTAGATTAATTGTCATGGTTCATAATAGACGAAGAGAGAGTGAAATGCCTCGGACAAACTCTTCCGTAGAAAAGCTGACAAGATAATTATTAGGTCGTAAAACCTAGAAGTCATATTTGGGACTGGCGAAAACAACGCTTTTAGTCACTTGTGTTTTAATTGACATTATTGACGATTTATAAGAGCCTGATTGTGACCTGCGTAAATCCCTACTTATATTACTGTCGCGTAGTCGCGGGAGGCCACTAGTAAAGTATAATGTTGATTTGATTTAATTGCCTAAGTAACAATGATAACTTACCATAATTTAAAATGTTACTAATCAATGGCGTCTTACAAATAATAGCTCTGCTGTGGTTGGGCTTACTTCATTTTTTTTACAGTGATCAGAAGTGCAATGAGACAGCCATCTTTTCTTTTTATAAGCTGTATTTCATATTATACATCCCAACTAATATTATAAATGCGAAAGTAACTCTGTCTGTCTGTCTGTCTGTCTGTCTGTCTGTTACGCTTTCCCGCTTAAACCTCGCAACCGATTTTGATGAAATTTGGTACAGACAATCTTTAGACCCTGAGACAGAACATAGGCTACTTTTTATTTCGAAAAAAAGAAATCCACGCGGACGGAGTCGCGGGCGGCCGCTAGTATTACATATTGCAATTAGTGTGAGACTTGTTAATAGCCATCAATAAATATAGGATTAACATGATGACTGCTTTCCAAGTCTAATTCCTTCTTTATTAGCACTAACTTTTAGCCTGCGGCTTCGCCTATATTCACTTTTCTTCAAACCAATTTCAAGGTCTAATCAAGTAGAACATTTAATTTTATTAAGTGGGATAGATTTATTTATTTGATTTCAATTCAAACATCAGATGGCAATTATATTGTACAATGTATAAACGTATCAAACACAGTTACTTTCGCATTTATAATCAGTAGGGGAGTGAGTACGGAGACCTAGCTAACTCGCATTTATAACTTACTAGCGGCCGCCCGCGACTCCGACCGCGTGGATTTCGATTTCCAATATCCTATGTGTTATTCTGATGTATAAGCTATATTGTGGTAAAGTTCATTCAAATCCATTCTGTAGTTTTTACGTGAAAGAGTAACAAACATCCATACATCTATACTTACAAACTTTTGCCTTTATAATAGTAGTAGGACTAGAAGGGCCGTGACCACCGAGACCTAGGTAGTCTAGCTCACCTGATGCTCTAGGCTAAATGACCTAATTCACACAGGAGCACTTCAGTAGAAAGCATGGCTCGAGCTACCAAGCAGTGGCCTGCCTTTGATCTACGGGCGTTTTAGTAAGAGGTTAATAGCGCTCTCATTATACGGAATTACTGCTTTGTAATTAATCAAAGACTCGTTCGGCCTAGGACTACTAAAGTTAAGCATCTTTCGCTGAGGTCGGTCATCGGATGGGTGACCGAAACTTTTCGTCTCGAAAACCATACCTATGTATGTGTACCAAGACACTAGGTAATATTATTTTAAATCCTTATTACATTACATTATTATAAATCGGAAAATGAGTTTGTATGTTTCTTTCGCTGTCACGCCGCGCCGTAACTACTGAACCGATTGCTTTGAAATTTTGCAGACGCAAAGTTAGTGTTCAGTCGTATAGTCGATTAATTAATACGGTACTTTTTATCAAGGGAAAAATTCATATTCCCGAGGGAAAACAACAATATTGTTTTCAGTATAACCGAATTCCACGCAGGCGAAGCCGCGGGCGGAAAACTAGTTACAATAAAGGGCTTGTTTTGCCACTTTGTCAAAGAACACGCTTTTGAAACATAATAAAGCAGAAGAAATGCATCGCCTACTTTCGTCGAGAAACTACAAGGAAATCTTAAAGTAGTTAATTAATGTTATATTTGTACCTTGCCGCATGTGAGCGGTAGTTAAAAGTATCGCTTAACATAAACGTATTGAGGACGGACTTGAAAAGCTAATAAGTTTCTTAAAAAGTACTCGTTTACCAACAAACGTTGACTAGGGTTGCCTCTTCGCTATAATAAATATTTTATTATTTGTCGAGCTATAAAAGTTTTTTTTAATTTTTATTTTTGATTAATTTTAATAGTAACTTTTTGACGCCCCGTTCATAAGGATATGCAACTGGGGTATAAACCCCAGCTTTGAAATATTTTAGAGGTTGACTAGAAGAAGTGCAAGTCTGCACTACACTTTTTAAGTTAAAAATAAAAATAAATTCCATGAACAAAAGCGCAATTGCCTGACTCCAAGGTATAAATAAGCATGTAACTAACAGACATAAGTACCTACATTTTTTAAACACACAGACGTATCAAAATAAGCTTATTGAAAATTTGCAAAAAAAACATTCTGTGTTCAACCCTTGTGAGGTCATAAATATTTGTTTTATTTCTCTAGAAATCTCGGTATAATCTGTAGATCTTATGAGTATTCTCTTCCTAGAATTTTCTTTACCCATTCGACGAAAACGTTTAACAACACTTCATTCATAGCTACTTCAGTTGCGTTTCCATTCACGTAAATAAACATAAAACCGTGTTTGGTAAGAGCGGTAAATACTACAAAAAATTACGAAATCTCAGACACGAGTACCCAACTAACCGAAACGTAGTTTTTCTCAAAAGATTGTTAAAAATGAAAACCTTTTCGTATGAGTAGTTACTTAAAGTATATACTAAAAACATATTCTTCAAGGTAAGCTATAAGCATCTAGAAAGGCATCAAGCGCATCTATGTGGATTGCTACTGAAAAACCCGATCCCGAGAGGTTGTCCACTTGGAGCACGAAACCGAACAGCACATTATTAAACAGCACAATTCCTTGTCCGCGAACAGCACAAAGTGGACTACCTCAAATTCTACACAAATCCCATTGAACCCGCTATACTATACTATACTATACTATACTAGTCGAAAGATGTAACGCGATAATATGGCCTAGAACAATAACCGCTCGAACCACACAATGTTCGAATGCAAATGCAATAAAAACAGTCATAACTTCGACAGCCGGACTTGAAAGTATCACGGCCTGGAGTCTGTGGTCTCGGTTACGCCATTCGCTGTGCATCCGTTTGTGCAGTTAAGTAACACGCGACCCCAATTGTCTTGAAGGAAATAGCTAGGCTAAGCTATTTCCTAGTTACCCTATATGATGGGTAGACCTTTATCTCCTAAAGTGAGGGCATAGGCGCTAATCGATATTGTAATTAGCAAGGAAACGTGCTTCGTAATTTTAAGAACTGTAGCCCAATAGTATATTTATACGACACTCTAAATATGAGACATCTGATCTGTCCATGTATACAGACGACCGATGCAATATAAGCTAAAAAAGCTATTAAAGGAATTCCGCTATAAAATGAATCTTGGATATAATCAGATATGTCCTGTGGAACTTTCATCCAGTATTGTTGATGATCCTCAAGATGATTTTGGTACCACTTTAAGTTCAGGCGTTTTCTTATGAAAACGCTTTAGGGCTTTTAACCTATCTTGCCGCATAAAATGGCCAGTCGTGAAGGTAACGAATGAGTAATGCATTCGACACAACCAAAAGAAGTAGGCCAAAATCAAATGGATAACACCCAAGTATTATTTCCACATCACACAATTCAATCTCCTGAAGACAACCGATCCAGACGACGTGCCTCACTTCGTGGCGAAGGATCTGAACAAGCTCCCGCCCGTCACGTTCGACCACGTCGACGTCACCAGGCTGCTCAAGGACATAACCACCTTGAAAGCGGGCCTGGCCGAAGTACAGCTGAAGTTAGAGGCTTCTGAATCTACGATATGTGGGCTGCGTGCGGAATTATTATCGTTAAAAAGTAATAATTCCCTGAGTAGGTCACCAGAAGCATCGAACGTGAACACCCGTCGTCGCGGCGCGCAAATCAGCAGTTTGTCGTCGTCGCCGGTCACTGCTGAGGTTTGCGATTTGCGCGACCCAGTGAGCCCCGCCGCCCGCTCCCCGGCCCCGCGGATGACGTCGAGTGCGGCCGCGGTCGCGAGCTCGCCGCGTGCCTACGCTGCAGCCGCCGCCGCGCCTGCCCCCGCCGCACCGCCCTCCCCGCCAATGAAGCGGCCCTCCGATAGAGGGACAAAGAAGAGCCGGAGCAAACTAGCTGAGAAGCTGGTGCCACCTACTGGTTCGAGCAAGAACCAGACCGATGAGGAGGGCTTTATCAAAGTCGAAAGGAAGAGGAGGAGGCCCTCATCTCGCAACCTCTGTGGCACTGCTCCGGCCGAGCCGACACATCCGCTGCGTCCTGAGATACCATCGACGCCGCTGTATGTGTCCCGCCTCCACTGGTCTACGAAGGTCGAGGAGGTCGTAGACTACGTCCAGAAGAAGTCTACCTTCAGACTGAGGGTTGAGCGGTTGGTGCCTCGCCATAAGACGAGTTTTAATTCGTTTGTGGTGAGAGTGCCGACTCATCTTCTCGCAAGATTCATGAAGGAGGACTTCTGGCCGCAGGGCGTCGTGTTTCGAAGATTCCGAGGTCGGCTGCCCGCTGAGACTGCACACCCGAAGCTACGTGTGCATTAGTTGTAAATTTAATTTAATAAAATGGTTATGAATATGTATGTTAGACTGTAAGGTATTTATGATATGGGCCTCTGTTTACATATATTTAACATCTTTTTATGTAAATATTGCCTGAAATAAATGATTATTATTATTATTATGTAGGTACATTGGAAATTCACGGGTCCATAGGGACCCGGTCCTTTGAAGCATGCGTGGGGCCAAAGCCAACAGCGCAGAGGCTTTTTGGTACCATTTGATCTAAATTGGAATGTGTACATCTGCCAGGTACTATCTCTGAATAAATACAGATCTATTCAAAGACAGCACCTGGCAAATGTAAGAACTATTGCAAACAAACAAAAAATGGAATAAAAAAGTTTAGTTCTATTGGGTGTAATTTTGTGATCCGGTTATCTGGGCTATTGGTTGAGACAACGGACGTCTGCCATGCAAAATGTCTCAATGTTTTACTCCTGGCAGACGGTGACTCGCCTCCCACTAGATGGGCCCCCCAAAAACAGCTACCACTCTAAGCGGCCACTAGGGTCGCGGGCAGCAAGGGAGCAACACCGGCGTGGTTGGCTAAGGGTGCCGAGAGGTGTGCACCGGTTTCTGGATCGCGTTTGGTCGGTCAGCCGTTCCCCGCTATTACGCAGATTGAGCACTTCCACCCATCAAGCATATAGCTCTTGCGCTCCACTCTGGACGGCCAATTAAGGCAAGCCAGAGGTGGGGGAGAAGATGGTAAGGTTCCCCCGGGAGGTCTCGGGTCCGTGGTGTCGCCACACACCAACAGCTCGCCACAAGCTGCCCTGCGGAGACTGATTGCATTGATGGAAGTTGTAATTCCTCAAGGAGAAGCTCCAACTTCCACCAACGGGCGATGGGGTCGTCACGTCCCTACGCTCTTATTATTATTATTATTTTTATTTGATGGTATTTCTCTGCTCAGTACCACGGTGAAGTACTGGTGTTCTGGTAATACACGGGCCTAAGCCAAGTGCATTCCAGTATTGGCGGGTGGTGTATTAGAATTGCGGTTTGGTCTGGGCGTCTGTTGTGGTGGTGGGTGTGTGTGTTGTGATTGTGTGTCTGTCTGAAGAAATTTCCGAACAATTCTGCATGTGTTTAGTATAACAGCTTTTTGCATTTGTATATAAGTGGACGGTGGTAGGTTCAAAATTTGTAGAGAGTTGTGTAATTGTTTTGGGATAACACCTGTAGTAGACAAAACTATCGGAACTATGGTGACGTTTCTTAATTTCCAAATTCGAGTTATTTCATCCTTCAATTCAGTATATTTCGTTAATTTTTCTGCTATTGTATGTTGGAGATTATGTGTATTTGGGATAGCTATGTCAATTAGAAGTGCAGTTTTGTTGGTTTTGTCTACTACGGTGATATCCGGTCGGTTGTAATGGGTAGTCTTATCTGTGAGAATGGCTCTGTCAAAGTACATTCGGTATCTTTGGTTTTCTAATACGGACTCCGGTAGGTATTTGTAGTAAGCTGTGGCTGGAGATGGCTTGAGCTGGTACATGATGGCAAGTTTCTGGTGAATGATGTTAGCAACCTGGTCATGTCGATGTTTGTAGTCCGTTTGGACTATGGCCCTGCATGCACCTGTGATGTGTTGTATAGTTTCCGGCGAGCTGTTACATTTACGACAAGTATCTGTTGTTCGGGTTTTAGTTATATATTTCTGATAATTTCTGGTTTCGATGACCTGGTCCTGTATAGCCATTATGAAGCCCTCGGTCTCCGGGAAGAGCTCGCCATGAGTCAGCCAAGCGTTCGACGCGGCTTTGTCGACGTTGGTTTGGCTTAAGTCGTGTCGGTGTCTTCCATGTAGGGATTTCGAACTCCATATTGCTATTTTACTTGGCTCATCTGTAATGTTTTCTGAACGTTGAGTGCTATAATCCTGTAAGTTTAAAGGTGTACATTTGGTGTCGTTCTGAACTATTGCCTTGTGTATATCTGATGACTCGGCTTTCTGTTGAAAGTACATCCTGAGCGTCGTGATCTGTCTATTGTGTAAGTTGGTAATATCTATGAGTCCTCTGCCTCCTTCTTTTCTGGGTAAGGTTAGTCGCTGCACACATGACCGGGGATGGTGTTTACGAAATTTGGTCATCGAGGTGTTGATTATCCGTTGTAGTGATTTAAGGTCAGATTTACTCCAATTTATTATTCCGAAAGAGTATGTAAGAACGGGTATTGCATAAGTGTTTATAGCTTTAATAGTATTACGTGAGTTTAATTGTGATTTTAAAATTGAATTAAGTCTGTGTTTGAATTGCTGTTTGAGTTTGGTTTTGATGTCCGTGTAGTGAATTTGTCTTGATTGTATGTAACCTAAATATTTATACGTGGCAGTCTCGTCTAGTGGATCGATAAACTCGCCTGAAGTCAGTCTGTACTGGTGCCCATGATATTGTCTTGCTCTTACAGAGTTTATTTTGCATTTATCGATCCCAAATTGCATCTTAATATCATTTGAAAACATTTCTGTTACCTCGGCTAATTGATTCAAGTCATGTTCTGTAGAAGCATAAAGCTTAATATCATCCATGTAAAGTAAATGGTTTATATGAATAAGACAGTCGCTGTTCTGGGTATTCTGGTCATTTGAATATTTAAGTGGATATCCGATATTCATTCTATCAAGCATTTTTGACAGTGGGTTGAGTGCGAGACAAAACCATAACGGGCTTAACGCGTCGCCTTGAAATATCCCGCGTTGTATCTTGATAACGTCGGTATCTGTAACTGCAGTAGGTGTTGTGATTTTAAGTTTTGTAGTCCATCTTTCCATTGCTGTCTGTAGGAGTAATATGATGCTAGGGTGAATTTTATAAATATCTAAAACTTTTAATAACCATGTGTGGGGAACAGAATCGTAGGCTTTTTGATAGTCTATGTACATTGTAAACAGGTCTGATTTCGATTGATGTACTTGTCTCAAAATCAAGGAGTCAATAGTTAATTGCTCCTTACAACCTTGGCTCAGTTTCTTGCAGCCTTTCTGTTGTTCCGTCAGTAAGTTTTGGCTATCGAGATGCTTATAAATTAGTTCTGATATGCAACTGGTCATTATTTTGTAGATAGTCTGTAGGCATGTTATTGGTCTATATTTTGCAGGATTCAAGAGGTCGTTTTGATCTTTGGGTAGCATGTAAGTAGTTCCAGCTGTAATGTATGACGGTATGGTCTCAGGGTGTGTTATGAAGTGATTTAATTTATTGTAAATATATGGGTGTATAGTTGTAAATTTTTTGTACCAATAACTGTGGATATGATCGGATCCTGGGGCTTTCCAGTTATGCAAATTTTGGATAACTCTGTGAAATACTTCAATTGGTATATATTCAAAATCCATAGGGTTAATCGCTGACATGTTCTCGTTTTCAGCTTGGATCCACGTGGCTTGCTGTTCATGTTCCACCGGGCTCTCCCATATATTACTCCAAAATCTGTGCAACGTCTCCGGGTCTGGTCTATTATTTAAACCATCATTGCTGTTTGCCTGTTCATTGTTTGTTGAGGATGATTTGATTTTTCGGTAGAATCCTTTTTCATTATTAATAAATTGTGTATTTTGCCTTTTTCGCAAAGTGCATGCTTTGTACCTACTTAAGCGACTAGTATATACTGAAAGTTTTTGTTTCAATGTGTCGAGAAATTGTGATAATTGTGTGTTTGTTCCTTCGTGTATGGAATGTATTCGGTATTGTGTGGTGATTTTATTTATGTGTTCAATGAGATTTCTATTTCTATTGCCGTTTTGATATTGCGTCAGCCTCCCTATTTTAGCTCGTAAATCTTCAATTCTCCTTTCTAATCTTCTTTGCCAGTTCGGCTTACGCTCTGTTCTGTTTTGTGTGCGATTTGGTGTTTCATTTTGTGTTAGGTCAAGCTTGGCCCCATTATATTTGGCCGCAGTCCACGCTGCAGAGTATATCACGTTTTGCAAGGTTTGGAACTCAGTTTCTCTATTAGTATATTCCGGAAGTATGGTCATATTTATATATGCAACAGTGATGGCGAATTTTTTTGAAGGTTTCTGCTTAGGGATAAAAGGTCAATTCAGAGGATCTGTATCAGTAAAGAAGTCTAATGCCTGTTTAAATAAATTATCAATATCTGTATTTCTTTGTTCTTGACGGGGTTGTAATGATGGTTCTAATACTGTTATCGATTCGTTTGCTATGATTTGATCACTGTAACTACTTTCTTGTGTTTGTAAGTATGTAAAAGGCTCTATTTCTTGATCTAACGCAGTTTGTATATTTAGTCCCATTTCGTTAGCTATTTCTTGTTTGATTTCCTCCAACCTATCATCTTTTATATATTTATTATGTATTATTGCCCTTTTCTGATCAGCTATTCTTTGTTCACTTAGGTGAGCTAGCGACGGAAATTTAGAAATAAATTGCTGGTGTAATGGCTGTCGATATGCTGTCCTGTTTGTTTCTAACTCTGTAATACGTAGATATAGCCGAATTATCGTCTCGTTTTGCTCGTCAGTCCAACTCATACGTGTATTTGTTTGTGTTTGTGTCGCTGATATTTGTGGCAGTGAATGGGTATTACTTAATTCTTGTTGTACTTCTGAATATATGAGGTCGATTAAATTTTGAGGTAATAGTTTTCTTCTTAGTATAGCTCTTCTCTGATCGCCCAGACGTTGTTTGGTGACTTGTGTATTTGGAAACTGTTTCGTAAATTTACTGTACAGAGTATCTAAATATTGTTTTGTGTGAGTGTCTAATTTTGTTATTTGTAAATAAGTGCGCAGAATGAACATATTCATTTCTTTTGACCATCTTCTACGCTTGGAGACATTCGTTATGGTGGGTACTGGTTCTACAGAGCTTACTGTATCCTGTACAACATCCATTGTCTCTTCACTATTTTCTGATGTAGGACTAGGAATGTAATCAGATCGACTAAGAGATGAAAATAAAGACTGATCGTCTGATGAATCGGATTGATTGTGACTGTCTTCGGCTGTCGATGATTTGTCGAGGGGAGCCCGCCTGCTCAGCCCCCCGTCGCCGTTGGATCGCATGCTGAAACACCCAGCAACGGCTCCAGGTGTGCCCCGGCGAACCCCGGGAAGCGGCCGCAAATTGTATCTCTTTTCTGACATTTCTCCATTTGGGTTTGCCATTTCCATGTTAGTCATCCGCGTTGCCATTGCATTGGCGAATGTCCGCCCCCCACGTAGCTAAGGTGTTCAAGCGTGGACGTATGGTTGGACTTTAGGGGGCTTATTATTATTATTATTATTATTAAAAGGACATCAAAACATCATAACATTAAGCTTTCTAAAGAACGAAGACCCTGTGAAAAGCATCCCAATGCCATAGTTCTCAATTTGGTATCCGTTAGCCCACACAATGCCTTACCAAGAACAATAAGCTAGCAAAACGGGTTCACTACATCTTAGTTCGTCATATCTTGTAATTTATTTAATGCTAACATCATCCTTCTTTTATCGTTTCTTATTAACCACCTCTAATTTAAAATAAGCTCTATGATATGACGCTAAGAATAATAACTAGGAAGTTCTAATGGAGTCAACTTAATTTTCTGTGCCGGAGATTTATATTATCTGTGCCGGAGTTGAAATTGCATTATGTAGGAAAAGCATTTCATAAGACCTTAGTCTATTCTTATTCCAGTCTGTTTGTGTATTTCATACAACAAAAAGTTGTGCAATCAACTACTGTCTTCTTTGTTATGTCCATAGAATATGTCTATGCAGAGACTTCCTCCATTACAACACCACTACAGTTGGCACCTTCCTCCTTCCACTTATATCAGGATTTACTTTCCTTTACACATTTCTTGACGATAATAAATTACCGCTTTTAAGGTCTCTTTGTTCAATCAAAGAAACGCATTAACGCACCATAACTGCAGGATAGCTCAGTCTAAACAAAACAACTTGTGAAGCTTGGGATATCGTCCCAATAAACCATTTTGATTTCCTTCGAGCCCGTGTGGAGGGTGGAACCCATTGGTTCCACCATGTTTTTAGCAAATGCTTACTAAACCCCGCAATACCTTCCCCTGCATTGGTGGATGTCCACACCACTTGCATCAGCAAGCCTTGCTCTGGGACTTCTGCGAGCCACCCTGAATAATTATGCCTCGTCTAACTTTTGAGGGCCTTCGGTCGAGTCACTTATAGGCAATATGCCTCCAGTTTCCTGACTATCCATCATCATCATCAATCATCATCAACAGCCTATCGTAGTCCACTGCTAGACATAGGCCTCTCCTAGGGCTCTCCACTCAGCCCGATCCTCGGCGACTCGCATCCATCTCATATCCTGTCTATCCATCATGCTAAATTTGAAATCACATCAAACCTCTCACGACATATTACAGACAGCTAACCAGATATACATTTAAAACTAAATATAGCCAGATCTCCGGGTGACAGTAACCTGCATTAGTGACTCAGTGACCGGCGGATTCGGCGGAGAAAGCCGTGACGTCACGGCATTGCGCAACGCGAGATGCGCGCGCGCCGGCCTTGCTGACCTTACATCGCTATTGTAATAGTTACGCTGATCGTTCATTCAGAAACACGAGGCTTATTACTACGAGTACGATTTGTTATTTATTCATGGAATCTCTATTGTGTTGACTTCGAGTTTCGTTTCGATGGTTTCGAAAATTTTAATCGCACGTTTTTTTTATTTTTGCCTCAGCGACTTGTACATATATTTCATTCCCTCAATGACACTTGATGGAAACTTATATTATACATATTGAAATTAACACCGGGGCATCCGAAAACTGCAATGTTATTATTGCTTTTGGGCTACTTACCTACCTCAATACAATAGAGCTGCGTCTACGAGATAGTAAATGTGACGTAGTAAAATATTAATTTATTCTAAACGTAACATTTTAAATGTAATTAATTAGTTTTGCCGAGAGAAGTAAATTAGCGCAAAAATACACCTTGATTTCTTAATGCAATTAATTTAATAAGATAAATATAATTAAGTAGAAAATGAAAGTGCTTAAACCATGTTAGTTAAGTGAGCTCTACTCTTTACAGTTACTGCAAACAATTTTGGTCACTGAATTTATGCTCAGTAATCTCAGTAAAAACCTAAATACTTCAAATGAATAGTATTATTGTGAATGCTAGTTGAGTGAGTACCTACTACTTAACCGACCGGTGCATCAATCAATTCGATCACAGCTAAGTGCATAAGTATTTAGCTTGCGTGCGCCCGCGCAATATTAATGAAGCGTATTTTCCAACGCTGTAATACCTAAAAAATCTAGGTCGATTTCAAACCTTTAGTGTAGGTTATGTTGAATATTTTCCTCATTTTGCAATATCCTAAATATGGTGAATGGGGAATATGCATGATTTTTTATTAATCGTTTATATGTTTCTACTAGTTATTACATTACCAAACAAAAAAATATCAAGTCCAAAATATCAACTATTATGCAAAAAAATTAAATATTAAAATCGCGATCAATTTAAACGCGGCCATTTTGGCGCGCTTGTGCGTGACGTCACCATTCCACGAGTTCGATGTCAACAGCAAAGTGTTTGGTTTACAAAATTACCAAAAAATAAATAAAGTGAGTGAATATCGACTTAATTACCATGGAAAAGTACAAAAAACCATATCATAAACATTGTGTCGTTCCTATGTGTCCAAATAACATCAACACTGCACCTGATAAAGTGTATTTCCTTATGCCGAAAGGTGAAAATCTAAGGAAAAAGTGGTGAAAGGCGATGAGAAGAGACAACGTATCGTGTTTGAGCTGTTTAAACTGGTGTGCTCGATGGCACAGTGGTTAGCGCACTCGGCATGCGGTTGCTAAAGTTAAGTAACGTTCGCAGATGCCAGTCATCGGATGGGTGACCGAAAAATTTCATCTCGAGCTCCTCCGTGCTTCGGAAGGCACGTTAAGCCGAAGGAATAGAGAGTGCACCTGTGCTTGCGCACTCACTTATGCACTATAATATATCCTGCGTACCTGGCTGATAAGATAAGATCGGCCGCCATGGCCGAATACGGCCGGAGGGTATTATTATACTATTTATTACTGTTGTGAAGATCATTTCAATGTACGTAAGGATATTAAAAAAGTAACATACATATCCTACTAGGTACTATTACAAAGGCGAAAGTTTGTAAGTATGGATGTAGGTATGGATGTTTGTTACTCTTTCACGTAAAAACTACTGAATGAATTTGAATGAAACTTTACCACAATATAGCTTATACATCAGAATAACACATAGGCTACAATTTTTGAGGTTTCTAATGTGAGGTCGTAAAAACATTATTACGGAAATCGAAATCCACGCGGACGGAGTCGCGGGCGGCCGCTAGTACAAATATAATATTTACAAAACCATGAAAACGATCATTTATCGAATAAATATATAAATTTACTATAACTAATTTACCTCGCAGCTTTTACTCCTCTGAGTTCAGCAGACTTATAATCTGGATTTGAAGCGAATTACGTGGCCATCATAAACACGTCGATTTTCGGAAGATTATCCGACTGCGCTTTTAAGAAACCGGTTTTAGTCGTTCTCTAAGTCCTTCTTCACAATTAATTAATACTTTGAACACATAAAACTATTAACTTAAGATAAAAACAGCGGCACTATATCATATACATATACATAACAATTATTCCTCAAAAAAGAAACCATACAAATAATAGCTTGTTGACAGCAGACGTCTCGTGTAAAACTGACGACAAATCTTGTTCCACCAATAGTGTTGCGTTTCGAAAATTTGCGCGGTAATATCAAAACAGCCACTTTTTGATGATTAATTTTCATTATTAAATTAAAATAATTTCTAAAAATAATTGTACAGTGTGTATTCAGTAGCAATAAATGTTACAAAAATAAATATTTTGTCCATATTTAAGTCACGTGCATATTCCCCATTCTATCTGTCTAGGACTCTAGGCACTATGTTTAATATGAGTGCTAAGCCATACATATACTTATTTGGTTTGTGGTTCATTACATAAAAATATCACCGCCTCAGTAAAGAGGAAATAACCAACGACTTAAAGATTTGCAGAAAGAAAAGTTTCAGCGCCTAATAAATTCAAGCAAACAATCCAAAACATCAAATCTTTCTTCTATAAAACATAATTTGAATAGATTTGCTCGATAGCAGCATGGCTGTATAATAAATTACGTTTGAATGCTGTTAAATGAAGTGTCACTAAACGGAATAAGTCGTGTTTACCAGGGCGTGACGAATAAAAATAATGGAACTGCTTATAGCCCGCCAATAACGGTGTTTAAGGTAAAAGGAGTTGATAGTGAGAGGTTACGCAATGAACAAACGGTTCTACATTTACGCGAACTCGCTTTCTCACGTTTCGCGACGGTACAACAATTTAAACAGTTGAGATGCAAGAAGCAAAAGATTTAACGCTGTCGCACCTTATTACCATGATAATAAGTTTTTTTGACAATAACAAATGCTGGTAGACGACTTCTACGTCTAAGTAAATAAATAAATAAATTCCTTGGACTGATACACCAATTGCCTAGCCCCAAACTAAGCTCGAAGCTTGTGCTATGGATGCTAGGAAACGGATATACATACATACTTAAATACTTTTTATTTGTACAAATATACCTACTTCAATCGATATATATACACACAAATGTTTGTCCTGTATGGGGATCGAGCCCGCGACCTCTTGGTATAGTGCTTTATTCTTATACATATTAGAACAATTACACCGTAGAGTAATATTTTTTCCATTGGTTAAACCAACTCTAAGTGACAGGCAGTCACAACAACTGCAAACCACAGCTTTCTAAAGAGATAATACGCCCTTTAGCATTCCGGAGAGACATACTGGTAGATAATACATAATGCGTTTGACGATAAAGGATTGTGACGTCAGCAAAGAGATAAACCACTGTGACCACCAAATTTTTGACTTGAACACCTAGATTTTGACGGGCCCGTTGGTTTGGTCTAGTGGTTAGAGACCATGGCTACAAAACCGAGGGTTACGGGTTCGAATCCCGCTAGGGGCACATTTACAATACAGTACATCGGCGTTTGTACTCGAGTCATGGATGTTTATTTAAAACTTTAAAAGTATTTAATCATGTCCATCCGTTCCCTAGCAATTATTGTACAAGGTTCGAGCTTAGTTTGGGGCTAGGCAATTGGTGTGTAGTCCAAGGAAGTTATTTATTAGGAACTATTCATTATTAAAATACGAGTATATCAATCGGTGAGCGAAGTCGTGGGTGTCCATAATAAGGTGCTCAAAGTGCATTACCTCTCAGCAAAAGCTGTATGATTGGCGGGATCCGTGACGTAACAGCCTCCTGGCATACTTGGAGGCGATGTTTACTTGTTTCTTTTTGCTGACTTGCAGTATTGTAACGAGATTCGAGATTGGGAAGCCGACATCGTAATTTTCCAATCTTATTTTGATATAATCTAAATACGCTTGAATTGAATGATGTTAAGCAATTTTATATCTTGGTAGAGCCACGATTTTTGACTGTTCTTGAGTAGGAGACTTCATCGGAGAGAAACTAAACATCTTAGGGGGTGATGTGAGGATTTTAAGCTTTTAAAGATAAATTAGGACGAGTGCATTTGGTATGCCTTCATTTCTAGAAACGTTATAAATTGTGCATTTCATAATATCCACAAAAAATAACATTTCATATAACAATACAAAAAATATTTACACGCTTACTCGTAATGTATACGAGTTAAAAAAGGTATACTTAGATAAAATCATAATACCTAATTAACGGTCTAGCTATGATACCTACATGTAATTGACAACATTTAATTTTTTATAAGGTACTATAATTCAAAAACCATTTCGAGATTTTCGCTAAATTGACACAGAAAAAATGTTTTTAATTTTTTTCATTCAGTAACTAAAAAGATATTTTGAAAAGTTTCCAAATTCAATGCTCGTCGGATCCACACACATTCAATCTTGGCCTCGCTTTGGCCATCGTGAATTAAAAAAAAGAAACGTAAGTTTGACACTGTTTCTTGTCAAACTGACAGAAAACTGTGCATGTGTGTGTACATTTATCGTAGAGTGTTGGCGGATTGGCAAAACTCCTGGCCAATCGGGGAAAACCCATAATTTTAAATATTGCGAAAAAATTATAACTCAGTTGATGTACCAGATTTAATTTTATAGCTTTATGAAATCTTACTAAAACATTATTTACGTTATAGTTTAAAGTACGAACTGGGTACTTAAGCGGCACTTTAGATACTTGGACAACATTTTTCATGAATTTACCCTAGAGTCTCCTGGCAACATTTGTGTGAACTTCCGTCATTCAAGTTTATTTTTTAAAATAGCAAAGATAAAATGTTCGTTCATCCCATGACATTGACTTACGCTCTTTTAGAATTAGTCGTTTTTAAATAATTTATTTTGCAAAAAGGAAAGAAAATAAACGAAAAAGAAAAAATACGTAAGTTTTAGTTTTTGAAAATCTTTCAGAAAAGAAAATAAAAACAGCACATGAAAAAATTTAAATGTTGTCAATTGAGAACCTCGAGAGAGAATTTGAAGTCCATTAACAATGAACATTTTAAATTAGAACCAATCGCTTTAAAATCTGCTACCGGTCGCCAAACGCGAAAAAGTATAAAAAAATCGTTTGACAAAGAAACTGGCCTCATTCGATGAGTCAAAACAAAAAGAAATCACAAGTTCTGACTTTCCGAGGCGAGTGATTCCGTTTCTCCACCGTTTCGGCAGTAATGTTTGGCTTCTTAAGGAAACATACGGATTTCACCTTGTGTTTGTTGTTTTGCAGAGTTTAGGACTGATGTTGTAACGCAATATTTAGAAAATTTAGCATGTTAAAATTAAATTATAGGATTAATTATTATAGCTAACATATGTATGTAACATGCAAATTTTTCCTACCCTAGAAAGACACATTATCAATGAGCAACACAGGCTGTATTTCGAACTATATTTAGAACTATCTATTAAGTACAAGATTGTCTACCCGTGCAAAGCCGGGACGGCCCTCTGGTGTGTTATGAAAAACTACATATACCTGGCACTAGTGCTTTTCGTAAGTTATATTTTGCAGCCGCTGAAGTAACTACAAACAACTTAATGCTTCAAAATATATCCTGTCGAAGTTTTGGTGACTGCGTGGGATGCTATTTCCTTTTGATCGAGTTGTTTATAACTCTGTTTTAGGTAGGTAGTATGTACATAAACTTGCCTAAGCGAGACAATGTGCCTAAAATAGAACTGCAAAAATATTAGACGAGGTTAAAACTTTTATATGATACTCATAAATGTCATAAGTTAATCATTCTAACTTTAACTATTTTGTTCCCAGGAGTCCTCCTGTTCTCTTCACACACAAAATGCCAGTATCCAGCTCACCACCCGGGTAGGTATGCATCACTACTCTTTCTAACAAACTAATGATTTTTATGCGAAACTCCACCGTATACTAATTGATATAAATGTCACTTTTCAGGTTACGTGCAGAACCCGGGTGACTGGCCTCAACCGTACCAGCAACAGAGCAATCCGCCTTGGCACCAATTCTCTTCTCCAAGAAAAAGATCTCCAGAAGCAGGCCCGCACTACCAAGGAGCGATGAACGTCCAACCTATCTCACACATGCATCCAGACCCTTACAATCAGCAAGCTCTCTCATACAACCAACCTTTTGGATCGCGAATCGATCTCCAGAATCAACATAGCCAAAGATATCCGAACTACGACAGCAGATCATCATTTGATCTTATCCACTCGGAAACAAGAGACCCTTCAACTCCAAATGATGGACGTCTGCTTTCAGATTCTGCATTCACCAAAATCTCAGAAACCTTGGGTGCCATCAACACAGTAGGACACTACCTCGTAGACATTGTAAACGAGAACGAACGAGATGAAACTGACCCAAACTTGAAACAGTTACCTCAAGCTTTGTATACAATCAGTAAAAACGTCTTGGGAAGAAACGTAACGGATAAAATTGCTCCCATCGTCAGACAGGCGTTGCCGAAAGTACTCCCTGATGCACCAATAACTAAAATAGCAACGGCCAACTTGAATGAAAAAGATGCGAAGTCTTGCACGACACCTGAGGGCGAGGAAGGAGTCTGTGAAGACTTGAGCAACTGCCCTCAGCTGCTCCTGAATCTAGTCAACCTGAGAGAATCACTTTGTTTCAAAGACTTGTTTGTACCTGGAGTATGCTGTCCGAAGGATGCGGTTGTGTTATCTCCAGCATGGACGACGACGGAGAAGCCAGTGTTGACGACGACGAGCAAACCTACTTACCTCGTACCTGTGACGACGCAACGTCCTCCGAGCAGACCACAGAAACCTAAGCCGACCACAACAAAGAAGCCCTCAGCAATCTTAGTGCTGACCACTAAGCGGCCCAAGCCTGCGCCGACCACGGCCAGGCCGACGACAGCGGTTGCTGTGACCACTGCTCGGCCTCCCTCGACGACCACTTTCTACACTGTTGCTCCTCCTGTCATAACTAACTTTTCCAACATCGTTGATATGGAAGGTAATGTACAGTTTTGGTGGCATTATGTCTAAAAGTAATTAATGCAACACCGATCGACTATAATCAATGAATGATAAATACTTGATCTTAGGTTTTGACCAAATTCATGATCCATGTCGCCGCTGTTTTTAGCTGAATTGACTTCCAACAAATACGTAAGACTGTTTTTGCCTCCATTATTACTCGATACATTTGACTAACGTTCATGTGTTATACATAAAGGTTATTAACATTGTCAAAAAGGATGCATGCTTGTCTGCTAGATTGCAACTAGATGAATTAGTTACTAGTAACCTGGGCGTATTGAGTCAAATGTGTACCTAGAGTCTCCAATGATAAATATTTGCCATCAATTATATTTCCAGAGTGCGGCCAACGAGAAGACGAGGGCGGTCGCATCGTGGGCGGTACGGAGTCCAAGTCTGGGGCGTGGCCGTGGATGGCGGCGATATACCTGCACGGCAGCAAGCGCCGCGAGTTCTGGTGCGGGGGGACGCTCGTCAACAAGCGGCATGTCCTCACAGCTGCTCACTGCACGAGGGACTCCAAGCAGAGACCGTATGTTTTTTTTTTAAGTGATAGGGAGGCAAACGTACAAGCGGGTACTCTGGTAAGTGATCACCGCTGCCCATGGACATCAACAACGTAGAAGGTTCAGATGCGTTGCCTACCTTTAAAAACCCCATGCCCTCCCAAACTGAGCTCTGGTGACCTTACTTACCAGCAGAATTATAGCACAACAGTTACGAAGTGCTACACACCACACGTATCACTGTGGTCTTCTGTAAGGTGGAAGTACTTCGTCGGACGAGGTCTCATTCTAATGGAAGTCCCACCTTGCTCTACCTTTCTCTTAAAAATGTTTCACCATTAATATTTCAAGTTACTGAGGCTAAAAATACTCGTATGTCGCAATGCAGAAGTTCGGTGTGAGGCTCGCCAACAAGAAGCACGTGCTACAACTAATGTTGAACTAAGTACAATGTTTTCCTAGCTGATTAACTCTCAGCTAGGCAGGCTATTTACAATCCTCCCTACAACGTGACGAAGTGGGAGTGTAGTATGGGAAATAATCTTGTTCTGGGAAGTCCATCACTTACCATCGTAAGTGATCACCACTGCTCATGGTATGGACATCAACAATCGCACAAAGGATCCGTTTCCTGCCTTTAGGACCTCATACCCTCCCCAATTGACATGTTATGGAAAAGTTTTGGTTCCATGCAGGGTGTGCAAGTAATATCATCAAACAGTGAATAGTGTCTAAAATATCCATACCTGTTCCAGCTTCCCTGCCCGTCAATTCAGCGTGCGGCTGGGAGACGTAGACTTGTCTCGGGAAGACGAGCCGTCGCGCCCGGTGACGCTGCGGGTGACCGCCGTGCGCGCGCACGACCAGTTCTCCAGGGTTGGGTTCTACAATGACATCGCTGTGCTGGTGCTGGCTGGTGAGTCAGGAGGAACTGTTTATAGTTAAAGCTTTACCAACTGTTGTCATTGGTCTGTTATGTTTTTAAATCGTTTTACATTTATTTATAAAAAAAATATTGACAACCCAAGTAAGGTACAAAAGGCGGACTTAACGCTAAAAGCGTTCTCTGCCAGTCAACCTTTAGGAAGACCGAAATGTTTTATATCTGTATGTTTTGTTTTTATTAGTCCTTCCTACTTTTCCTGTTTGGCCTTAAAGTTTACCTACTGTTAGAAAATTAAAATAAAAGAAAAAGTCCTCCATTTGGATGGACCCTCATTTGTGCAATAAATATTAGATACCTACCTACATGTAAAAATATAGGGCCTCTAAAATATGCACTACAGCAAAGAAAGTAGCAAATCTGTTGTGATATCTGTGTCTGTAATGAATGGGTATAGAAGAGCTTATAGTTCCTGTGGTGGAATTCACTAAGCACAAATGTCATAATCTCACGGTTGTATCAACGGCGACAGTACAAAATTAGTACTAAATTCCTACTGTCGCCGTGATATTATGACATTTGCGCTTAGTGAATCGCCCCCCTGTTCTCAAGAAGGGTAATCAGCGATTTTAAAAATACCTTATACAGTATATTCCTCAATCCACACCTCCAAATTCAAATAAACAAACATTTTTAATTTTTCGTGATTCCAGAAAACGTTCAGAAATCAAAATACGTGATCCCCATCTGCCTCCCAACCGGTGATCTATCGCGACAGCTGTTCGACGGTTCCCTCGCCACCGTCGTGGGCTGGGGCACCACCAGATACGGAGGGGGGGAGAGCTCGAAGCAGCTGGAGGCGAAGCTGCCCGTCTGGAGGAATGAGGACTGCGACCGAGCCTACTTCCAGCCTATCACTGAGAGCTTCTTGTGCGCTGGGTACGCGAGGGGAGGCGTTGATGCTTGCCAGGTAAGATTTTAATGTTAATAATTGAGTTGTCGATAATTAAGGAGCCCACATGCGGGATATTGATTATGAGGATGATATTGATGATCCAATAAAACTTAAATAAGAAGTCCCTCAAAGTGTAGCCATACTTTTGGCTCAAAGACTTCAGAGACTTTTCACCTGTAGCAGTATAGCTCAGTGCATATTTTACCAGCTTCGTAACTTTCGTAGCTTTACAGGATTGTAGGTCCATTTACAGATGATAATAAATAAAGTCAACACAATACGAGTAGGTATGCCTAAGACCTGTTGACCGTACCTACATACCTATTGACATTAATAAGCCATGGCGGACATATCCAGAACATTACCATAATGTGCTTGCTTGATACCTAACGGTCTTGTGTTTTTCAATTCCAGGGTGATTCTGGCGGTCCACTGATGCTGCAGGCGAACGGCCGGTGGACGCAAATCGGCGTCGTGTCCTTCGGCAACAAGTGCGGCGAGCCCGGCTACCCCGGCGTCTACACGCGCGTCACACACTACAACTCTTGGCTGCAGCAGAATTTACTGTAACTGTCCGTCATCAACAAAGGAATCAGCAATTAATGGCTCAACTTTAATCAGGAATGAGGTCCGCAATCACCCGTTGTGGTTTCACTACAAAAAGTAAAGTAGGAAGCCTCTTCTTGTATTATGATCCGTGGTGTTGCATAGAATCAACGGACTGTTTTCAGCTTCGGAGACCACCATTCAAATTCTGAAATTTTATTGGCTACACCGAAGTGACGGTTTACCAACACACAAATAAGAAGTCAGTTATTACATTTTGAATAATCAGTTTTGAAGGTGTACATTTTGTAGGTACCTACAAGTCGAAACGAATGTTCTCTAAGCACCTCAGATAAAAAAAATAACTAGAATTACAATCATTCCCATCCATAAATTACGAACTTAATCTCCAATCCAGTTACCAACCACTTCATAATATATAATATTTTAAGATATGAATTGGCCATGAACTAGTGACATTCTAATTTATTATTTAAACATTTTATTTATTAAAGAAAATATTTAAGGACTTTGTCTTGACTTTCTTTTGTAAATTAATCTTTATTAACATATTTTTATATCTGCAAATTAAATTCTGTTATAATACTAATAATTAAAAATATTATTTGTGATAAATAAAATAGAACAACGACGACTGCAATAAATAATTTCGTGACTTTAACATTTTAAGTTCTTTGACGAATAAAAATACTGTAAGTTATTATTTAAAGTTGAAGAAATAATTACATGTAAGTATAATTCATAAGTAACTTCTGGCGAAGTTTTCATAACTCCAAATAAAATAATCAATAAAAGTAATCGTATTTCATTTGACCTCGTTACGTTTTTTGTTCCATATACATGTCGCAGAATAACCGCAGTCACGCGAGGAAATTCCCTCTTTGTGAATACATGTAAAAAATAAATGTAATTTTTTCAAGCTCACACAGAGATGACCACGCTATCTATTAAAATAAGATGATATCATGAACGTGTCTTTAATAAAAAGACTTCCGAACGATATGTCCAACGTCACTCAAAAAAAGTAAACTGTCACGTCATGTTGACATTATTCATGTCACCCTGACGTGTTGATGATAAGTGAGCTGACTAATTGCAAACTGTTTTTAATCACAAAAAACAAACACTAATTATATTCAGTTTTACTCAGAAAACCCTTATCTAATCCCGCCGCGTGCTAGACCCAGTTTAAATAACTAATGTACTTTTTATAACCTGAAATTTCGTTGCAAATATGAAGTATTCCACATCGCCTACTCCGAGTCTTAATAATTATCCTAGAAGCACTTCCCCGCTTCCTGCGCCGGCTAATTATCAACCCACAGCCGCAGAGAAGAGGTACAAATACCTCCGAAGACTTTTCAAATTCAACCAAATGGACTTTGAGTATGCGGCTTGGCAAATGGTGTATCTCTTCGTCTCGCCACAGAAAGTGTTCAGAAACTTTAATTATAGGAAACGTAAGTTGCTAATTAGTACCTAAATTAGTATAATGTAGTAAATCCAACTACATCCCAAAAGCAATTGTTTAATAACGGGTGTTGTTTTCAACATTCAAAATCAATCCACCAACAACATGTTTGGCTTTGTTGTACCTGATGTAATATCAGGTATTTAAATGTTGTTCCAAAATGCAAACGTAACATTAAACTACTCCAAGTTTAAAACTGGTTTAAACTAAGTACCTAATGCAGTCTTACCCATCTTCTTACATGATATTGGAGTATTACTTACAATGTATTTGGGCAGCAAATAAAAATTGGGTGTGAAGACTTTTTGGTTCAAATTGTTAAAATGTTTTAGTACATTAGTTCATCTCAATAGTCAAATTATTATAACTACCCAATGATTGGACAATCAAAACTAAGTGTAATGCAATTTTTATTTTCAGATACAAAGTCACAGTTTGCAAGAGATGATCCAGCATTCTTAGTGTTATTATGTATTTGGTTATTTTGTGAGTATAATCATTGTGTAAAATTTTGTTTCAAATTGACTTGTTGTTTTTTTGGCACATGTAGTACCTATGTAATATTTCTTATATTAAAAACGTACATATGGTACGTATTTTAAAGTTGATATAAAATTAAGCTGTTCCTGCAAGATTGGCAGATAATAATTAATTATACATATTGAAAATAATATTAAGGTTGACTGGTAGAGAATGCCATGAGGCATTAAGTCTGCCTTTTGTCAAACAGATTATATCAATAAGTAAAAAAAAATAAAAAAAAAATGTAGTGCTGAGATGAGGTTGTTGGACAACATTGTTAAAGTAACATGTTATATATGACATTTCAGTGTCATCATATGTGTTTGCGCTGGGCATGGACCTGACTGCGACGAAGATAATGCTCTTCGTGCTGTTCGTAGTGTTTGTTGACTTCATCGGAGCAGGCATACTTGTGTCTACAATATTCTGGTATGTAGATTATGTTAACATTAGACAAATATTCCTTCAGGGATCACATTTGTACTATGAGATTTAATAAGAGTTCATATAATGTGGTCTCTACCCTGATAGGCATTTAGTTTTATCAAGACATGATTTTTAACATTAGTTAAACGTTACTTCAGGTGCCACATTGGTACTCTGAAATTTTATAAGAGTCCATATTTCATGGTCTCCACCCTGATAAGCATGATATGTTTATCATGCTTGCAGCAGGTACCTGATAGTTTTATCACAACATCCACAAGACAGGCTTTGCCTATTGTGGGTGTCACTGTTCCTGTTACGTAATCAAATCAGGCTTTTCTGGTAAATGAAGATTATTTATTTCTATTTTATTTCTTAAAAAAATGTGTGTTAGTTAAATCGGAGCTACTTAACGCTGTACACATGATTCAGCTCGACTCAAGAGCATTTTCCTATGTTAATCACACTTATTCATTGATCGCTTGTTCTATGTTAGACTATGCCATACATTACTTCTGCTATGTTACTAGCTCAGAAGTGACTCTAAATGTTAAGATCTTTAAAGCGGATATACACTTAATATCATTAATTTATTTGAAGTGACCACGACTATACATACATACATAGGCCTTTACATCTATGACAGATGATTTAAGTAGCAGGATCCCGGGATGTGACCACGACTATAGGTTTGGTATAGATTTAGGTTTGCCGGGGAGTTTTCCGCGCTTAGCCTCTAGTGACCACGGCTATGTGACCCCACCTGGCACCAAAGCTGGATCCGCTGGATTTGATGTTGTTGTTTTGAAGGTTGATGTAACGCTCATTGCAGGTACATAAGCAACAAGTACTTACGGCGCGACCCGCTGGGCCCGGACGTGGAGTGGGGCTACGCGTTCGACGTGCACATCAACGCGTTCTTCCCGCCGCTCTCGCTGCTGCACTGCTTCCAGATTATACTCTTTAACAGTACGTCTTCTCTCATTTGTGATGTATAAGATCTAAATATATAAAAGGAGAACTGACTGATTGTCATATCATCGCACAGCCTAAACAGCTTAACGTAGGCACTTGAAATTTGGAATGGACGTAGCTTAGGTACCGTAGAGGTGCACTAAGAAAGGAATTCCCGAAAATCCCACGGTATCGGGAGTAAGCGTATAACATGTAGAAGTCCGTTCCGAGTTGTCCAGAAAAGGAAAATTGTGCTACCCCGAAATTAACGCGAGCGAAGCCGCTGGCAAAAGCTTTTAAGATATAAATATAAAATAAGTAAGTTCAATAAATCAAGGCACAGAAGAAATGACGTAATCTCGCGTTCTAGCCAAGATCCACTTCGGGTCGCTGAGAGCTGAGTTAGTTCGATAAAAGAAAGAATAAAGAGAGGTAGAGCTTAGTCGTACTTCCACTGGAATGAGCCGCTCGTCTGGGGAAGTACTTCCACCTTACAGAAGACCACAGTGAAGTAGCACTTTGTAAGAGGAAGGTATGGGGTTTTAAAGGCAGGCAACGCATCGGCGATACCTCTTTTGTCGCGTATGTCCATGAGCGGCGCTGATTGATTACCATCAGGCGAACAGCTAGCTCGTTTGCCGCCTTTGCCATTAAAAATATAATAAATAATAAATATTTCACAACATCACAAATATTGTACTGACTCTGTGTTAAGTAGCTTAAGCACTTGTGTTACAGACATCAGAATCAACAGTGGTATTACAAATACACTTAAATAGATACATTTAACACCCAGACGAGGACAAATAGACATGTTCATGCACACAAATGTTTGTCCTGTGCGGGAATCGAACCTGCGACCCCTTGTATAATAGGCAACATCTTGACCATTATACCAAGCGGGTCGTCAATATAATAACTAATTTTATTCTTTCAGATCTACTGCGGCACGATGAATTCATCCCGTGTTTAATATCAAACGCATTCTGGCTGGCATCCATCATCTACTACCTGTACATCTCATTTCTGGGTTACAGCAGTAAGTATGAAACGTTAACTTTTACTTTACGTCTTGAACTTACAAAAGTACAACGAAAATGTTTGTCTGTCATTAATTTTTCAATTGTGAGGTTAATGTTTATAAATATAATTGAAATTGGAGCACCATATCCATATCTTACTTAGAAAATTATTCGTTTAACATATTAAACACTGAATATTTAATATTATATATACTTTCAGATTATGGCAAATTGATTGGTGGTGAGTGTTCTTTATGTAAAACTGAGCCTAATCAAATAATCTAACATTGTTTTTCATTATTTTCATGCCGATATTAACATTCTAATTATTTAGTAAGTAACTCACAATTGGAAAGTTGATCTTATTGTTAACATTTCCTTTCATATTTATTTCCAACAATCAAAAAAGCAATCAAAAAAGCACAGGGCCAAAATATACCATGTGTTTTTTTGATTGGTTTAAAGTTAGAAGACTTTTTTGCGACTTTTTATGTCTTAAACATGTCTCTGTCCTCCCCCCTAAATGGCTCCTCTTTCGCGACTTGTTCATTAAATCTCTTATATCTCTGTACTCCCTATAAATGGCTTCTCTTTGCAACTTGTTAAATCCCTTGTATCTCAGTCTTCCCTGCTAGATGGCTTCTCTTTCGCGATTTGATAAATCTCTTATATCTCTGTCCTACCCCCAAAATGGCTGCTAAAGTACAAACCATTTTGGAGGACTGCTTCAGCCGAAAGGGGTAGAAGGGAGTAAACATACATATCGCGTAACATCCCAACGTCACATTTGCATTAAATGTGATCTATCTGATCACATAAAAATTGTACGTATTCGGGATTTTTCATCCATTTCATCGGGAATCGCAAACACCCTCATTGAGGTTATTTGCAATTGAAAAATCCGCTAGATGGCAATACGTAGGCGTGAGGTCTAACTGCTATGTCATTGGTAAATATTGTCATATTTGTCAATGTCGTGTCAAAATTCACCAATCACATACCAGTTAGACCCTACGCCTACCTACTGCCATCTAGCGAATTTTTCATTTGCTAAAACCCGCATGTACCAGTGAATTGCAAGGGATTAAGATGAGTTTATACCATGTTTCTTAAAAAAAAATGCAAATTAAACTTATACTTTTAATTTAATATCTATACCATTATGTTTTCTCCAGACCTCCCGATGCTGCAGAACGTGCGTATCTTCCTCCTTCCGCTTCCGGCGTTGGTGATCCTGTACCTCATCACGGTGGCGGCCGGGTGGAACCTCAGCCGCATGCTCATGACCTTCTACCACTACAGGCTGCTTAACTAGCTCCAGACAACACCAGGCCATGTACGAGTAGATATTGTTTTCATTAATTTAGTGGCAGTTACGGTTAATGTTCTTTTTTAACCGACTTAAAAAGGAGAGTCCCAAATACCCCAGTCTACCATGGAAACGGGACATTGGGATAAATGTTGAGTTTAAGGGGTGGATGGCACAGACAATGCGTGCGTTTAGCAGAAAAAAGCGCTAGGAAGCGTTTGTAAGCAAAATGGCGGATTGTGTCAGCGCAACTGAAGTTAGCAAACACGTCCTGGCCAAAAACTGTGCAGTTTGTTTTTTAGCGCTAGTAAGCACTCTCAAACGCTTTTTTCTTCCAAACGCACCCAATGCTTCGTCTGCCTCTGTATTCTTTGAGAGAGAGATAGCACTGTCCCGTCTGGGATAAGTCCCACAAGAGGCAGTTTAATATAGCCTTTTGAGATAATTACCCAAAACTATGTAGAGAAGTCCTCACTCGATATGAGTAACTTGTTCGATATGCCATCAAAAATAAATCTATCTAGATGCGTTTTAAATTTGAACAGATCAGAGGCTATTGAAATTAAGGGTAATGTAAGTTTTACAATACTACTGCAAATTATTAAACAATCTCAGTGTAACATTACTATTAATAATTTCATTGATGAAACCGTCGTCAATTTTCTTCATTGCTTGCATTTCTCGATCGTTATTTATGAACTAATTAATTAATCATAAAAAAACATATTTGAACTAGTTTTTAGTGGAGTATTTTCAGATGTTTATAAATATAATTAATATTGCTACACTGTAAATATATTAATAGAATAGTTATATAATAATAACACATTTTATATTAAAGGAATAAATGAAAAACTAAAATTTGTTTCATTGGGAATATATTTGATAAGTCTACATAATCAATAAATACATTTTAATTATACATACATTATACTTCATTATCATCTAATCATCATCGTCGAGTACGATGACCTCATCAGTGGAGATCTGCTTCGGCCGAGGATCGCTGAAGGGCAAGGCCTTCTTTGCTTCTGGTTTCTTTGCCTGCACCACCGGCGGCTTCGGGACTGACGTCTTAGTGATAGTCAAGGAGGAAGGCAGCTTGCTTATAGACGCGTTAATATCCTGAGCGCTAGCCTTCGAAGTCGGGATGTGTTTCTGCCGCTCAGCCAACTTCTCCTGCAGAGTTTTCCCAGGGCTCACCTGCTGATGCGGCATAGGCGGCTTCGTATGGATCGCCGCGTTCACAGTCGAGGCGTTGGACAGGTGCGCCTGAGGCACCGAGCTGTGGTGGAGTGAGGGGCCGCCGAAAGCGGACAAGTTCGCAGTCATCGATGCAGGCAACGACGGAAGCACCGTCCCCATGCTGGGAGCCAGGGGCGCTGAACTTGACTTCTGGAGACTCGTAATCACAGGCGTCGGAGCGGCCTTGGTGGCCGATGTGATGGTCGTACCGAACCCTTTAGCTGGTTTGATCTGGATACCGCTGACTGGAGCTCGGTTATGACTACTACTCGCTACAGATCTAGAAGTGTTCTGCGCCGACATTGACGAAGATCTTTGCTGATTCAGCGCACTCGCTGCGGTGGATCTTTGTGAGTTCGGAACCGCGCTTCCAGACAGTGACTTCTGCGGGTTTCCCGGCTTCGGACCCCGTTTCTGCTTCTTGGCCGGAGGCATAGTCCCGTACGCTTGAGCCAGACTTTGCCCTAGGAATTGGCGATAGAACTCCGCTTGAAACGAATTCTGGAGAGAGCTTTGCAACGACGACTGTAGTGTGTTCTGAAGAGCATGAGAGGAGTACCCTGCTAAAGCACCTAAGTTACTCAAGTATGATAAGGAAAGAGCGGCTGCTGTTTGTTGGGATAACATCGAGTCGTTTAACATGGGGATATAATTTTGGAATGCAGCTGCCATTTCGTGAGCCGATATCTTTGGCAGGCCTGAGGAAGAAGTTGTCGTAGTAGACATTTGTGGAACCTTGGAGTCACTTTTAGAAACGCTTGGGGCGGCGACAGGAGGTGTGGGTTTCACAGTCTCAACAGGTTTAGCAGCCTGCTTCTTCTGGGCGTTCTGACTCTTTTCCAGACTTGCTTGGGTAGCTTGTTGCTTTAGAGCTTGTAATAATGATAAACAGTACTTCACACTTAGATCTACAAGATTAGCATTTTCCGGTATAGGAACATTACATCCTAATTTATAAGCGTCGACTAATAAATTTGCGAATTGTTTTGAATTATGCGGCTGTCTTGATGCTTTTATATAAGCTCTATAAATGTCTAGAGTCAAACTTTTAAGGGCTTGTTTTTCTATTTCGTTACTTTTTAGGTCCGCTTGCTGGGTAAACTTTATGAGTTGTCCTTTCAATGATTGCATGCAGAGAGAGAACGCTTGTTGTGCCAACTCTTCTCTATCAGAATCCCTTAAATACTTCTTGTCTGGTTCTGGTATCCTCTGTAATTGTAAATTCAAGTCCAGCAAAGTTTTGTGGTCATCAATTTCTTTCAATATTTCCATTGTGAGTTGGACAGACCGGCTCATGTGAAAGACGAAACTGCCAGCTCTATCTACTTCAGAACACGGTATCTTCCAAATATTGTTAAAAAAGTTTGAATGTTTCCTTTCACTGAAGAGTCCGCCTAATTTTTGATTAGCTCGAGAAACGTACGTGGACAGCATTAGATCTCGACATCTTTCTATATCTTTACCTTTTTTGTAGTAAAAGTGGTAATGTGCCAATCGATAAATAGCTTTATAATGCGGTGCAAATCGGCTAGCACAGTCTTCTAAAGCGTCGAGACAAGACGATACAATCTTCATGATTTCTTCATCAGTCAGAGGCTTGGCATCATTTGAAGACTTGCTGGACGTGTCAGTGTCCCTGCTTGAGTCACTGCTGCTGTCAGTCGTGGAATCAGTTGAACTTGAATCGGACGACGAAGAAGACGACGTACTACTTGAGCTTTCACCTTTCTTTTCCGAATCACTATCTTTCTTATCGGCTGGTTTTTCCTCATTATTACTAGCACTTTCTCCAACGAGCTTAGGTTCAACTGGCTGTGGTTCTGTAGCAACTCGTATTTCTTCTGTTGCAGTACTGGCAACAATTTCTACATCGTCTTTTATCTGTACAGAAGATGGCTCTACTTCTCTTTTTGATTCAACAGCTACATCTGTATTCGTCTGAACCGAAGCTTCTTTCTGATTGAGACGTTCAGTGTCGTAAGAAGCCGATCTTCTGATTTTAGCAGCAGCAGATTCCGACTTCAACCGCTTCGCTTCATGAGTATCTTCCTCGCCTGCATCGCTCACCGATCGTTTAAGGATGTTCGCTGCGTGCACTGGCTCTGCCGTTTTTGATTCCGACTCAGATTCTATAGTTCCCTCCTTTCTAGGCTTTTTAGCAAACGGACCCTTTTTCCAATCTTCAATGCATGTCGAAAATACTTTTCCAACTGTGACAGATATAGGCTTATTTTCATGTTGTTCAATGAATTTCAAAATGGATGCGTGAATTCGGTAGTGTAACTCCAAAACTTGAATACACAGGTGAGTTGGCGAATTATAGTTAAATTTTAAAGGGTAAGTAGCGTCGGTCTCTTGCAAACTTTTGACTCCTTGCATATAGTATTCTAGGTATACTGATGGTGGTTTATTTTTCTTCTCTGCTACTTTTCCTAGCATGTAATAATAAAGCCATGAATCTTCATTCGCTTTTTCTGTATCACTGCTATTGTTAAGATCTCCCAAGACTGTCGTAAAACACTTTTGTGTAGTGTCTAGCATATCCTCTTTTTGTTTCTCCAAGGATTCGAAGTCTTCCATACTCAATGACTCGCTCGCTTGTTTCAATAATCTTGAGCAGAACGAATGGACTGTGTAAACAAATATTCCATACTCTATCCATATGTTGCAATGCGTTGGATCTACATCCAAGGCACGTTTAAAACATCTTATTATTGCTTTAGCAGGATTGAGGAACTCTCTTTCATTGTTGAGATTCTTGCAGGAATTCAAAACTCTTTCCAAAATCACAGCTTTCGCTAGAGATATTTGAGCCCAGGACTCCAGGCGATCATTGTTTACTACAACATCAAGCATATTAAACTTAATTGATAATTTATTTTCTTCCTTTTTGAAGTAATAGTCGCCAAGTAAGAAATATATATCTCTCATTTTATACGGTAAAAGCACAGGAATATGTGGTAACTTGTCTTCTACACCCTTGATATATTTATCCATATCAGAAACATACTTTTGCGGATCACACTCTGTTGGTAAAAGTGCCAAAATACGATTAAACAATTGCTCTGTATCCGAAGTGATTCCCGGCACCTTTCCTTCTAATGCTGGTAAAATTGGTGGTCTGTAGATCTCATAGACTTGCTGCGCCCTCGTCCAATCTAAGGATTGAGATGTGGCGTTATGATCAATCAAATATTTTAATTTGTTCTTTTTCCCTGGATGGCCAAATAAGCAATACACGCATTGCTCCATGTATTGACAAACTGTCTCCAACGATTTGGCTAGAGCTGGAGAACGCAGCCTTGGCACTACTGTATCGAGAATAAAATAAAGGAGCTTGCCATCAGAGTTGCAACACCATCCTCTGTTTCCCAGTTGTTCATGAGCAATAAACAACAACATCAGTGGATTGGGCACCTCATCACTTGCTATTTTATCTTTATCATTAGGGATCCTGCCTCTACCTTGATCTTCCTCCCTTTGCAAGATGTAGTGCATTATAATCCAAGGTATAACAGTACCAAATGGCATCTCTGAAGAGTTTGTTTCTACCTGATGTCCTATTACTCTGATGAGATCATCTAAACCTTGACTTAGTTCTTTTTGTGACACTGAGTCTAAACATGCCAACCCTTCTGTTGTCAAAATATGGTCCATACAGTATAATATTTTTACTACAGTCAGTGTCCACTTTTCATAATCTGGAGATCCTGTTGTGAACCGAAAGTAATGTTTTAGAGCCTCATGCAAACAAATCAAAGACCACTTAAAACAACAATCGACATTATTCAAAGCCCAATATGAGTCTAAAATCAGTGCAAGTTGTACAGCAAAATCCAACATTTCATCTTCTTGCTGCTTAGCGGCGTTTTTGCAGTGTTCGAAAGAGTCTGTAATAATAGAAATAACCTCCTCATAATTGCCTCTGTCATACAAATCCATCACTGTTGCCAATTTTTTATTCCTTTCTAAGCATTTAATGGAATCAAGTATTTCAGCTTCATTTATAACAGGTTTGAATGTAAAATTAGGAATATTTAGATTGAATGTATCATGGTGTTCCCCCATAGCTTCAAATTCATATGACAGTTGGTACATACAGTCCAATGCAAATTCTTCAGACTTATTTAATACTTGAATATGATGTTTTACCCAAAGTTGTCTAAGCATTACTTCCAGGCAATCTGTGCCTGTATATAAATTGGGTTTCATATTCATATTTATTCCTATTGTCTCAATCACACTCAAGTCATGGGGTGTACTATCTTTGTGAGTTGCAGTTTTCATTTTTTCATTCACCACAAACTCTTCAACTAGTAAATTGACATTCATGTAATGCAAAAGTTCTTCATGATTGTCATCGTTGCAAGCAGGAATATCAATGTGATTGCTGTAACATTTATTTGCTTCAATAAATATTTTCGACAACCCTTCAGGCCATTTAATATGCCATTTTTTAGATAATATGTTCAAAAAGTCATTCAGCATGTCAATAATATCTCTTTTATTTTCAGTATATTTATCAATGAATTGTTTTACATCTTTTTGTTCAGTTTCACTTCTAAAATATTCTTCATCAACAATATCTTTAGGTTTATCATCTTTATCATCAAAGAGTTTATCTAAGTCTGCAATGTCTGGTGAACCTTGTCTGGCTTGGTTTTCTTTCTTTTGTATCATTTCCGGAACTAAACATACTGGCACCATTTTCTTCAATGTGTCATATATATTATCATCATTATCTTGTCTATTTACTGGTTTCTTTCGCCCAGACCGCCTTTTATAACACCATTCCCATTGCTGTAAGAAGCTGAGATCACTTCCACGTCTTCGACCTGTGCTCTTCTTAGGTTGTTTAGGCTCTGCAGGTGGTGCAGGGTTTGCATCATTTACTTGGACCATTTCTACATCGCTTTCTTCAACCTTTTCAGTGTCAGTTGCCGCTTTATCCTTATCTGACAGATCATTGTTTTCATTTTCTGAGACATTCTCAACATTTTTGTTTTCATTTACTTTTTCTTCTTCATTAACTTCTTCTGTTTTTACATTTTCATCTGGTTCTGGTTTTTCTACAGGCTCTGGTGGCTTTATATCTTCACAAACCTCCATAGGTTCTTCTTTTTCAGCTTTCTCATATACTATTTCAATGCGGCAAGCGTGACTATAACAATTTTCAGTCATATACTCATGCAAATGTATCAAAGACTCACCAACTGAAAGCCAAGTAGGATTCGAGATAGGCTTTCTCATTTTCACATCAGGTAAAACATATTTAAATTGTTCAGCTTTTTGTTGTTCCACAAATGTAAGATGAATTTCTTCAGCTTCCTTCAATAACTTTTCAGCCTTCTGCTCATCAATTTCTTCATCATCTTGTGGATTCCATTTATAAATAGGATTAAGATATTCCATAAAATCTTTTATATATGGGTATGCAGTAAAAATGTGTCGCCTATAGACTAGTCCCCTCAAATATCCTGGATCAAGTTGCAAAGTATCATGAATGGTAGAGATACACTCTTCTTTATAATCTAGGCCTAGTAGTAGTGTGACTATTTTATCCAAACACGGCCAGTGGCGTGGATTTCTATCAGTGCCTCGTTGGAAAGCATGTAGAGCCATTTCATATCGCTCTGCACGCATACAGGTCAATCCCATTTTATGCCAGAGAGTGATGTCGGTGTCGTCTAGATCGGAGGCAGCGCAGAACGCTTCTATAGCCCCATCAATGTCGTCAGCGGCGCTAAGCATAGCCGCCAGATTCTTATAACAAAGATACTTTAAGTTTAATAAAGGACCGACGGCTTTCTCCCCTGGCGCCGGTTTATTTATATCGTATAACAACTCTGTATCTAGAAGGTCTCTTAAAAGTTGTGTAGCGTCCTTGAGATTGCCTTTTCTTTGTAGATCTAAAGCTTTAGAATACTGCTGCAAAGCAATTTGCTCGAGCGCTTCTTTAGTCACCTCCTCTTCAGAGCCGCTCTCCTCCTCCGACTCATCGTTCAAAGCGCCTATTTTGATCATCTTTGATTAAAGATTTTTCACTGGCTTCACAGTTAAAATTAAGATTTTACTCCATAACACTCGTGTTTGCAAAACAAAAAATCCATCGATCAACCAACAACCGGCTATTTTAGCTGTCATAAGTGTCAAATCTTTGTTTTTTTATTGAAACCACAGACGATACATTTTTCTGTTCAGAAATGAAGTCTTAATGTCAAAACAAACCACATACTCTTAGTTTCTTTTTCGGATTGGAAACTATGTATTAAAAAACCAACTGTCATATATAAATGTCAACATTGGAACAAGAGGTTATGTAGGAAAACAGACGAAAACAGGAGATTTATTTGTTTTTAACACTAGCAAAATGATATCCCAACAGAGTCTGCTAAAGCGAACGTTGCCCATGATCGTACAATGCGCGGAGGCTCATAGAAAACCGCGATGGTTACCTGTCGCTAAGAGTAAGATATACCGTATTCCGAAGCGGCCTCAGATTTCTGAAGAGGAACGACTTGAGCTCTTGAGGATCAACAACAACTACAAGACACAAATGCGCGCTATCCGGAGGTTCTACCATGAAGAGATGATCAAGGAGAAGTCGACTACAGAGAGTGCAAGTTCAGAGATGTCTCAGCGCCTTGAGGCCGAAGAGTGGGAGCGTTGCGTAGCGATAAATGAGAAATGGAACGCTCAGGTAACATTCCCTTGGTTTTCTCCCCGAATTCATGATCAGAAGCAATAAAATGTATAGGAAAAAGTAGTATACACTTCAGTGAACCATCTAATGTAATATTTTGTCTACTACCATCTGTATCTGTATATTGTTATTCAGGTGGCCCAAGAACGTGAAGAGAGAAGACTGCAAAACCTAGCCAAGATGGAGGAATATGCACTTGCAAGGATGGAAGCTAAAGACTTGGAACTCAAGGCTAGAATTGCTAAGGCTTCAGAAGAGATAAAGAAACAAAAGGTATATTTTGTTCTCCTTTTTTTTCCATCAACTTTCTTGATAAACAAATTAATTTAATTTGAGAAATTGCTCTTCCTGACTGTTGTGCTATGTTTCTGCTGGTGAGTAATGTCGCCAGAGCTGTTGGGCAGGCAACATATTGGCAATACCTCTGGTGTTGCCAATGTGCAGGGGCAGAGGTGGTTGCTTACTATCTGGTGAACAGATAGCCTTAGCTGCCTCTGCCTTAAAAAATATATTATCAAATCTTTGACTTGCTCCCCTTTCAATCCTCCTGATTGATTGATCTCCTTTAATTCTTATTTATTATTATATAGCTGAATATATTTTTATCTAAGCTAAAATTATTTAAAAATCTTATTACTTTCAGGAACTAAGTGCGACATTCATAACCCCAGACAATCTTGATGAAGCAATTGACCGTGCTCTGGCCAACCCCATCGACTACAACTTTGCGATTGACCTGCAAGGCAACCAGTATGTTGGTCGGGAGACACCGGCAGCACCACCTAAATCTGAAAAGAGTACTTCTACGCCTGTGTAAATAAGCAATTTTTTGATAGAGATAAATAAATGTAAATTATTAGTTTATTATGCTGCGTTTATTTAAATTTCTCAGTTAATTTAATATTTACCTCATAGAAAACTAGTTTAGTCCCTTTGATTGATATTAGTGTCCGACCGAAGCTTCGGCTTCGGCTTCGGCTTCGGCCACCTTCGGCCAAAAAATCCACCTTCGGCGAAATATTCGGCTTCGGCCCAAGACCCGGCCGAAGCCGAAGGTTTTGCCGAAGGTCCGGGCGACCGTCGAAATTGAACAAACTGTTACGAAAGTCATGAGGCGGCGTGGTGTCACTGTCAAAATATCACATAGTATGCATCAAAATAAGTTCGTATGTGTATTTAAACGAGTGTTTAGTTTTGAATTTGTGCTTATCAATTAAATTGTGATACATTATAGTCTAAGATCCCGCTACACAAGGACCTTCATCCGAGATGCTTAATGGATGAAACATATTTTATACACAATTTGACATGTCAAAAGTTATATTGCATATGGGTTGCCTAGTAAAATTCAGTTAGTTTTCAAAACAGTAATTACCTCATTAGTTTTATTGTTATTGTTACATTTATTTGAATTTTCTAATATTTTCTAAACTGTGCATTTAATTGACAAACCTTTCATTATTTACTAAGAAGTGTTTGTTTATTTTATTTAATAGTCTAGTTTTGGTCTAGTTGAGTAAACCCAAGACATAAAGAAATGATTATTTTTTACCAGTACGTTAATCACAAAATCTCAAAATTTTATTTAGGTATCTCTAATCCAACCATCTCTATATCATCAACTTCTATTTGGGACAGTCAATATAAACCTTCAGAATTGAGTTTTTGAAATAATTTTTAATAATAATTGTAGCTTGTAGACAATATTGAACAAAATTAATTACTGAGTGCTGAGAAAATATAAATCTTCGGCTTCGGCTTCGGCTTCGGCCGAAGGTTGGGTAATAGCCGATTAATCGGCTTCGGCTTCGGCTTCGGCCAAAAATAGACCTTCGGTCGGACACTAATTGATATATTTAATTTTGAATGGAAATTGTGAACAAAATTAATGAATAAATTACTATACAATTTCACCATTTACAGTTCAAGTGAAGGCTATTGATTTAAAAATAAAATTTGTGGAACACAAAAAGAAATGAAGCAACTCACAATAATTCATCACTTCAAAAAATATTAGCATACAGCAAACAGTTTAGTATGGTAAACTGTATTCAGCTTAAATTTTCTTAAGGTACAAATGGCGATGAAAAAACACAGGTTTGTAAATCATAGATTATATATTATTTATTTACATAAACAGGCAGTCTATTGCATCAAACACACATTATGTGATACATCACTCCTTGAATCAATGTCAACGGTAAGTCCCAGCAAGCATGGCTACAGCGAAGCTTGGTGCAGCATGGTCTCCCAATCTGGGGCTATGTGCAGCTTGTGCTGCAGGGCTCCCAGCGCGAGCAGGTTGGCGGAGCGCGACGACTCGTCCACGGCGAGGGAGACCACCTCCTGGTGGAACGACGCTTTGGTGCCAGTGCAGACCTGAAGAGAGAATAATATTGGTTTATTCTTATGTTTTGGAAAACCTACTAAGACTATGAGGGCTTTCTGGTTTTCTTCCTGGTCGGCTACAGATCAAACCTTGTATGCTTACGTCGTCAAGTTTCATAAATATCATATGTATCAGAAAGAAGTGTTGCGGATTCGATCCCCAAATGGTACAGCCATTGTGTGCATGAATACGACTGGGTGTCCGCCTGGGGAACCGTCTTTCCCACAGGGCACATGCCCAAGGCCCCTAGACCATGTTCTGGGGGTCTCACATTTACCAAACAAGACGTCGTAAGACGTGGACGTAAAGGCTCATGTGCCCAGGGCCCCATACTAGGTGAAAGAGGGCCCTGATGTTGTATAATAATTATGATTTATAATTATTTTTTTCGCTCATTACTTTGCTCAATAAGACACTAGATGGCGCTTTTTCTAGGATTTAGATTCACTAACCTCAAATATCGTGTCGCCCAGAGCCAGCGTGACGCGGCCGGAGCGGTGTATCCGCAACTTGCCTATCCGTCCCTCCTCCAGGTCGGATAAGCGACATCTGTTGTCCGCCTGCAAAACATGACAGGGAGTTACAAGAGACTACCGAAGATGATTGAAGAAGATGATCTTCTGTATAGATCGATGCTTTCTCAAGTAGGTGGTAAATCAGTTTGTATTTTGATGATTGAGCGACGAAAAATATAAGATCTGCCAAATGTTGAAATTAATGTAACAGAATCATCTTCTAGTTAAGAACTTTAATTCTCACAACTATGGCTGTCGATTGATTTAGCATTCTGCATGTTACGCATCTGCAAAAATCATAATCTAGTGAAGGGCATACTTAGAGAGAGACTACTTACAGGCTTTTCTTCTCTTCCTTCCCCAGAGGATGTGGATGGTTCATCATTCTTCCGTCGAGGTGCGTCGTCGTCCACGCTCCCGCCCCGCCCTGGCAGGGAATCTGGCAACTGAAAAGGAACAGTGATTAAAAATGAGAATACATCATGTGCAATAGTGCAATTGGTTAAGTGGCGGAGCAAGATCTCGGAAATTCTATACCTATCAGGATCGGATTTTATGTCGTGTTTTCCGAGAATAGCTCGGGTTTAATACCCACATTTGGTAAGACCCGTCTTTCTCAATGGGCGATTGGGGCCCCGAGAACAGGGTCTGAGGGCCCCACGATTACCAAACCAAAGAGTTTAAAGGCCCGTGGTCTCACGGGTATCTAATAGGTGAAATAAGGCCCTGCGTGTGATAAAGGCTTAACCCAACAACTCAACTATGTATATATATAATGAAGATTTGATTTCTCGTGGAACAGTCACTATGTCGCATCATTATGTTTAGCTCGAGTTAAAGGTAAAAAAGTGCCTTACATTGCAACAATTTTGATAAATTGCGATATTTACCCCATATTTACCAAAGCCTGCTTAATATAAGATTAATTTTATTGCATTGTGGCGATTCATGCAGTACAGTTGTCATCATAAAAACTCACCTGTATCAGTATAAGTTTCGGCTCCTCGCTCTTCAAAATGTTCACGACGTCTGTGTCTTCAAACAGCTCTTTCTTAACGTCCACTATTGGTTTCTGTTCCGTCACAGACGTAACTGAAAACAATTTCAATTCTTAATATTTGTTATAAACTTAGTTTTCTTTGAATATATAATATGTATTACCGCAACTTAATTCCATTTAACGCCAAGCGGAGCCAAAAAGCGAGCCCATCTTAAACATGTAATAACGCATCAGAAATCCAAAATACATTTCCCATAACATATCAATTAAGTTCATAAAAAATATAGGAAAAATTTAATATAGAAAGTAGGTATAGTTCCCATTACACGATCGCTTACATTTTAGTTAGTATCATATTCTGTAATGCAATGCTTAAACTAAAGTTATAATATTATGGCTGTACACACAGTCAATGGCACATTAATAAATTAAGTATGTATTCTACACATAAAAACAAAGTATTTTTATAAGTTAAATGCGTAACTGACTGTACAGTCATTGCAAAAGCAACGTTTTCTGCAGGTCAGAAATAATGATCATAAAGTTCATCGATTCCTGCTTTTCTTACAATATCACATATGCAATAAGCTAACTATAAAATATGTTTCAGATTCCGAATACACAATGGAACAATGCATCGAAATTCCTAATTGTTTATAATCTTCTTTGCCGATCCATTCGACCAGACGGAATGATCCGCTGGCTCTGTGGAACTGCAGACTCAAGACAGAGACAACATGAGAGGAAGTAGGCCAGGTAAATATGACAGTCCAAAACCAGAATGGAAGGGAATTTATGAATTTAAAGCTAAAAGGCAACACTTAAATAATTTAATGAGAATTTTGTAAATAAATCATCTTCTACCCACGAATTATTTTGTACTATGATAATTTACTTTGTTTTTTTATGACTGTAGCTGTAGCCGAAATCGGCTGATAAGGCATCATCATCATCACTACATCAACATCACAATTTACTTTGTGTAAATAAAGCGAAAGCTTTTTTGGATTTGTGAATATTCTGTTCATAAATAGGCATACTTTTTGTAAAAAACAATTTTAAATTTTATTTGCTGTACTTGTTTTTGCCTTTTGCATTAAACAGTGAACCAAAATTATTAATATACAGTTTCTATTTATTTTTAATTTTTAAAACAAAATATTTAATAATAGACTTTTCTGAAAAATAATTAAGCCACTTTAGTTAAGTGTACATTCAGACTGTCATATAAACACGGCCAACTTAACCACACGCGTGCCTTGTCCAAGATACACAAAGAGTCTTACTGGCGCAGTCTACATCGTCCCCGGGCTCCGATTTGACGATCACCTCCTGTTTAACTTTCACGGCCGTCTTGGATTTGCTTTGCGACCAGCCTATAAGGAAACGATGAGGGTTATATGATTCCTCCACCTCTGGGATAGTATAATAATAATCTGTTTTGTTTTATGTTCTAGGGAGACAAACAAACGATGGCCTCCTGATGGTAAGTGATCACAGCTGGCCATAGACAACAACCGCACAATAGTCGCAGATGCGTTCCTGTCTTTAAGACCTTTACCCTCCCAAACTGAGCTCAGGCGACCTTACTCACCAGCAGAATCATGGCAACAGTTGTGAAGTGCTACTTCACTGTCTTCTGTAAGGTAGAGGTACTTCCCCAGATGAGCGGCTCATTCTAGTGGCAGTTTCACTAAGCTGTAGCACCCTTCAATATAGTTCTGGAGTCTTAAAATTGGTAAAGGTGTTGTGACGATCTGCTCAAGATACCTGGCAGTAGCTGGATGCGAGTCGCCGATGATCCGGCTGAGTGGAGAACTCTATGTCCAGCAATGGACCGCGATAGGCTGACGATGATGGTACATGATACTTACTGAGGGTAGAAGATACCTGTTGCATTTTTGTTTATAACTTACACTTTGTTTGAGACAACAGCTAATGCTTATCTTAAAAATTTTAAGACCACATTATTACATTGAAATCATTTAGGTACTCATATACTTTCATATTTATTCTGTGGAAGTGGTTATATGTAGTTTTATATCTTGTTATTTGATATCGAAAAAAGGAAACGGAATAATTTGTCATAATCATTTGTTATTGTTTTTCACATTTATATTAATAATATAGTTTTGTATGACACCTAGTCCTGCCATTCACTTTATTCACCTAAGTTATCAACCCTTAATCCAAGCAAATATTTTAATTTCATTGGTTTGGGACCTTATTATGTATATGTATAAGTAAATAAGATTTAAAATGTGGTGTCTATAATATCGACAGAGCCATTAAAAGAGTTAAACAATGAAGGTAAGGGTTATTTAAAATACCTCCATCGTCCATGGGAAGCTTGATGGGGACATCTTTCTCCCGGATCTGCTTGAAGTCTTCCGACTCATCGTCCAGGAAGCCAGAGTCACCGCCCATCGCTGATTTAATCTTCTGTTCTTCCAACTCTTTGTCAATCTAGGGCAATTATACACACTGAGTAATATTATTAATATCATCCTGGCAGATTTCGGCCACAACCATACTCAAATGAATAAAACATTACACTATCAATATTAAAATTCATCAAGCTCCACTAGCAACTCCCCGTTTGCATCCTTGTCCATTGTCTCGGAGCCCATGGTACGCCATCGCTATGATCCTGTATTGACCAGCCTGGTTACTACATCGGAGCAACTGTTGTCTGACCTCTGACCTTACAAGGAAATTGTCTATGTCAGACTATTTATTAGTAGATATTAGTCTATGAAGACACCCTTTTTGGTGGCTGAAATGACCAATGCGAGAGCTGCATGTTCACCCACAAGGAAATCAATGTTTTAATTATTATCATTTTATTATAAAACTCTCACCTTGATAATATCCTTAACTCTTATTGTAGGCTTTTCTAAAGTCTGTGCACCCCCACCACCGGAGTCTGAGTCTCTGCCATAGAAATTCCTAGTACCTCCAATTTTTTGGGCACTTCCTAAACCTGGAAATATTGAGAAGTTTTTATTGGATTTGATGAATAAAACTCATAAAAATTTGTTGATAGGGTATCTATCCTATATAAAAATGTAGCAAAATACTCTTTATCAAAAAAGGCTTTATATAAGCACTTATTAACTGAACGAAAATGACAAAATGATGACTCTTGTTTAATGATGGAAAGACGAGCAGAGGAAGACCAAAAAAGAGATGGATGGATTGCGTGAAGTATGATATGGACGTGAAAGGAGTGAATGTAGAGTTGACGGCTGATAGGAGTGAGTGGAAGCAGAAGACGTGTTGCGCCGACCCCGCCTAGTGTGGGATAAGGGCAGGAAGATGATGATGACTCTTGTTTAATGAATTAAAGTAAGATTACCTTCTGAAAACACCCCGGTAGACTTGATGACATTAGGTCCATTTCTCTGATTGTTTCTCCTGTTGTTTCTGCGGTCCTGTTTGCCCTTGTCATCTTTTTTTTGTTCTCGAGAGTTTGTAGTTGATGGACTAGAAAAAAAATATATCTTTTTAAAAAGACTAAATATCTAATAGGAATTCAAACAACCTGAATAATATTTATGACATGATGTATTCATTCACTTTCTACTGACCTGAGTAAGATCTTTAGTAACTCACCAATAATATTTGATTTGATTTCAAAAATTGGCTTCGAACCAAGCATAGGTACCCCATTTTTTGGAGGAAAGGAAATAAGGATATTACTTCAAATAAATACTGACCCCTTGTTTTTGTTGCGTGTTACGTTCAAGTTCGGTATGAAGACTTTCTTGTTAGGCTTCGCTCCGCCTAAAGACAAATCACGAGGAGTTTTGAACGAGGCCAGGCGCTGCATTGGATCTGCGACCAGGCCGTTCGTCTTGCCGCTTTTATCGTCGGAATTCGACATTATTGACTGGGAAGTAGTATCGGTTGCTTAACTATTAAAACATCACTTGAACGTTGTTCTGATAGACACCTAAATCAAACGTTCCTATTCTTTTAGTAATCACAAAATCAACACGCAGTTTTTCACTCAGCAATGCAATGTTTTCTTCGCACTGACACTGACAGTGACAGAACCAAGACAGTCACAGAACAGCCCGAGAATGTCCGTTTAGAAACGCTATGTATGCTGTGATTCTTTTTTCGTATTTCAGCCTTCTCCCATCATAAATTATAGTAACTAATTAGGTATTAAGTAGATAAATGTTATAAAAAACTAAACTAATGATAATACAACAACTTTTATTTAAATTGATATTCATTATCAAACCAAAGATTAAATAAAAAAAAACAAAAAGTTGTCTGTTTGACAAACGTCAAATATTTAAAAATTTCCAACGATTTCGCTGTAACGTTTTCGACGATACAAAATCAGATGTGATTTTAATATTGTTGTGAATAGAAACATTTATTCTATCTTACAATGGCAGACTCATTGTTTGAAATATTTGGTGACCATTTGATGAGGCAAGCTTCAAAAAATGTGGGCCGCCAACCATTGTCTAATAACGGTAAGTTACATTGCAGGTACCATTTTCAAATTCGAAGTCTGGACGTCTGGTTCATTATCCATCGATGTATTATCATTGTAACGTACTTATTAATAAATGTTAGGATGTTTCTTTGCAGAAAATATTGGCAAATCAGTCCATAACGGTCCGATAAAGCCCAACGAGCCTAAGAAGAAAGGTGAAGTGAAGAAGTCTTTCCTATCGAACACGGGCAAAGCCCTGCAAAGCACCCCGCGGCAGGTGTTCACGCCGCGCGCAGTCAACGTGGGCGCGCTCATCTACAGCGACCCCGACGTCGACAACACCATCAATATGGAGGAGTTTGAGTTTACGAAGCCTACGTACAAATATGGTAAGCAGATTACCCACATTTCAACCAATCAGTTTAACTATTGACGTTCACTTCTGAACCTAGGCCTACACCTTCTACACTTATTTAAAGGACTCCCAACATAAGATAACAAAACATAAGATAACAAAAAATATAGTTAATACAATCAAACCGATTTTTGGCTGACTGCTCTTATAATAACAGGTAGCCACAGCATGCGACTATAACAGTAATAATTTACACTTATCTTTTTTAAAATTAAGCTTTCAACAGGATGATAGTTGTACTGAACAATGTGTTTCTACCTCCACAAATGTTTTATCTTTTGTTGTCTCTTGCATCTTTTTCTGTAACATTTGTTGATGTGCAAAAGAAATTATCATGTATTTCACTTGCTGAATAACCTTTTCATTATTTCAGCTACAATTACAGACCAAAAAAATGCAGGTAGGTATTGTTCCAAAAAGTTACTAATTATTATCTCATTAAACTTAATTTAATATTATCACTTTTCTTGCTAACTAGTATCTACCATAATCTAAAATACTTACTCTTGTTTCAGACAACTTTCATGCAGACATACATGACTACCTGGGCATGCCGGTTCCTGAGATTGCCAAGGATATGTCACCACCAAACACACCTCCTCCGTCTTTGAAGAGGCACTCGATGGAACTGGATAACTCATACCATGATGAGTTCTTTACTGGTAAGTTGATTGCAAAGTTTTAAGATGTATTGAATTTGTGTACAGTGTGTAAAATGCAGAAGGCAATGGCTAATCACTCCATTTAAGTTGCCAAGAGTGTTGTTGTTTGTTTCATTGCAAACAATGGTCACTACCCTCAGTAATGAGGAATACTACAACTCATGAGGAGGAAGAGAAATACTTATTTTTATTAGTTAACATTTTATTTTTCATGTAACATGAAATAGGGTCATCCAATGGTAAGCAATCACTGACTACACTACCCAAGAACATCAAGGGTCACAGACTTGCTTGGCGAATGAAGATGATGAATGTTAGGGAAAATTAATTAAAAGCATCAATTCTTCTAGACATAGTTTCTAGATTATGTTTCTTGTTGCACATTATTTGAATCAGAATGATAATACCTAATCAACATGTTTGTAACATCTAAAAATTGTTTATTGATTCATACCTTTTTTTTGTGGAGGGGAATGCATTTATTGATTCCTACCTACAGTACACAAGATACTTATATATTGCATTTTGTTTAAGTATTTGATATAGATTTCTTTTTGTTTCAGATGACTTTTCAAATGGAAGTATTCAGGATGATGATCTTGGACTCCCTGACATTTATTAGATTCAATCACTATTGTGAGCTATTTTAATTCAAAGCAGCGTAATATAATACCAGTGATAGTCGTAATCTACCATTTTAAATTTATAAATCATAATGACATGTGTTTTATTTAATAAGCACAATCTTTAGTTGAAAATAGGCCAATAATCATATCAAATCTTCAAGAACATTCTCCATAAAACATAGTTGTAATTATTTCATGAACTAATTTAGTACTTGGCTATGAAGAATAATTTTGATTTCATACTGAAGATTTGATTTGATTACTGGCCTGTTAAAAAAAAACGAAATTGTTATTTTTATTCCGCCTCCTTTTATATTTAATTAGGTGATTAACTATAAGGTAATATAAACAAGTAATTTGTAATAAATATGTAAGCATTTACAGAGTTTATATTATTTATGACATATTTTTATACATAATCATATAATTAATATTTACAGAATTACAACTAAAGCCTTATTAAAATAAACTGATCAGAGATAATCATGTTAAATATTTCTTGCCAAGGAACTGGACCTTCTTTTCGAATGCTGGTAGAGTAATCAGGGTGTCTTCCTTGTAGAATGGGTTCAGCATCAACTTTATGTAAGCTTCATAGACGTCATTAAAGAAATTTTTAATGCCATCCTCATTTCTTGCATCATGAACCATTATGAATCTCATCTGCAATGAAAATAAGTTTGAAGTCTAAAAGTGTCTTAGTATCTTCCATAATAAGCTTCTGCAAATGAATGTTTTTGTTGACTATGTTTTTAACACTTATTGTTTTGTAAATATAGGCAAGTATTTCACAAAAGCATTCATTAATATACTAACTATAAAATTAGTTAATTCTTTAGAACAATCGGTAGTTTAACCTATTACCCGCCAGGCAATCCTCCAAAAAAATGTGCCCCTAGCGCCGAGCACGTATTTTCAAGGTCAACCATAGTGTTGTGGCCCATTCACTACCGCAAAGTAGATTTTAATGGCAAAATCACACTTTTATGGGAAATTCTAACGTTTTTATAATCGTTGGCCTCATATAGATAAAAATATTAAAGTTACCCTTATCAAAATACCTGTAATTAGGCACATAGTCATTACCATAGCCAAGTTAGAAATCAGTTGATATTTCTACAAAATACCGTTTTCGGAATCCCTATTGTTGCATATATACAACCCCGGCGCTGACATTTTAGACAACACTGAGAATAGTGCGTGCGGGTGGAATTATTACCGGTAATCGGTTTTATTATCTTAACGAATACTATTGTTATTTATAATTTGTAGACCTGAAATATTCGAATAGCTCATAATTATGTATAATAAAGGACTGTACGTAATTTGTTGAAAAAATACAATAAAAATGTTGAGAATTCCAGGCAAAATCAAAGAGTACACACCTCCTGGTCATCAAACTCTTTTACTCTTTCACTTTTTCTCTGTGTAATAATAATAATTATTATGTGGATAATAAGGTTGGTTGTACAATAACTATATTCCTTTTCATACATTTTATTTATAAGTGGCATTGTCCAATTGTTTTTTATCCAAAATAAAGTAAAAAAAAAATACTCATCATCGGTCACAAATTCTTCTACATCTCCCTCATGCCCTTCTAAAATTCTGATTAATTCCTCGGCACTCGACATTTCGCGATTCAATCACGTCCACAATACCCAACGAATAACTTCGGTCTACGTTCTACGAATAACTAGGTACCCACTAATTCCATAATATTTTTTGCCAAAATAAACAACATGTCCCTCACTAGTATCATTATAAGTTCGCTTGTGACGTCACAAGCGGTTGAATATGTGCAACTCCGGCGCTAGACTTCTTGGATAACATTAAAGTGCTAGGGTTGTTACTTTACATTAATTTAAAAGAAACCGATTAGTTAATTGCAATATGAATCTACCTTAAATCATCCCAAGTTTTGGATGTTATAATTATAAATACAATTAAAAAGCAACAATTATTATATTACTTTCCAATCTTGATGCCTAATTTATGTAATATAATTAAATGAAACTAAGGTTGGCTTAAATCTGTAATTAATAAGTTTATGTGTAACATCACTACTGTTGTATTTTTACAACTGTGGCGGTACAGCTTAAGATAAAACCTTCATCGTGCGATGAGTTTTATTAAATTGTTATAGCTTAGTTTTTGGTACTTTGCATTAATAATTTTGGGGAAAAAGAAAGACATTCCTTAAATAGCAATGTTGTTCTTTATTATTGTTCCTAAATTCCTGCCGCGTAAATTAAAATCCGCTTGAAATTTACTTCGTAAATTTTAGTTGCGTATGTACAACTGCGGCGCCAGAGGCTAGAAAATGATTAGTTGCTTATATTCAACTGCGGCGGTTAATAGGTTAATCATGAAGACTTGCTTTAATTTTAGATACTCAGTTCAGTTAAATATTAACAACAAAGCCAACATTACTAACAATAGTAAATTATTATAGGTAGGTATTAATTTATTATGATAGGTATCTGAAAACTATACTTCTACATACCTGGCTAGCAGTGACAAATGCTGAGACAAACCACTGGTTAAACTTGTCCACCGACTTCAAGTAGGTGTTGGTGACCTTCCACATGTGCTCGTCGACCAGGTCCAGCGCTGCATGGGCTATGAACTGGTTGAGATGCCTGTTGTCTTCCTTCTGCAAGAGTTTATGAAAAGATGTAGAAAAAAATAAATTTTATAATTGGCATTAATTGCTTGAATGAAAAATGTCCATGTTATATTATAGACGAGTATTGAAAATATTCGCTCTCCTTCTGCTGGTATTCTGCCCATGCAGTCGCATTACAGCTGATTTTATGGAAAAATAGAGTAAAGTAATGAAGGAGGCAGAGGGAGGCAACGAACTATACGTACTTTCGCTTCTTTCGTCACAGGAATGAAGTCCATTTCAAATATGGGGTTGTCTGAGTGTCCCACTATCACAAAATAATATGTTCCAGCCATTTTGATTTATTTATCAGCTAAGAATTCTTTGAAAATCCGTCAAAACAAAAATCAAACAGCAGGCCACGACAAATGTCATCGATGACATTAGTTTTTTTTAAATTAATCTCGGTTGGCAGTCGAAGGATAAAATTTATAAGTTCAAAATTGTGAATAATCTTTTCATGCCCTTAGGCCCCATAATTATAATATTTATGACTAATACATTCTTTTAAAAAATAAGTTGGCGCGCTAAACACAAAAGTGAAAGTTTTAATGCAAAAAAGGGAGTTTGTGTTAAAAATTGGTTTAGAAAAATGGAGATCAGTGGTAAATATTGATAAGAGGAAGTCCTTCATGTTTCAATCGAAATATCTACGTAATTTGTTCTACTCGTAACTTTATTTTATAGAACCTTGGACAATTCCTATCAATAAGCTCATGTACTGGAGAGGATCTACTTGGGTAAACTATGAAAATAAAACGTCTAATTTATGTTTAAAATTGCATTGTAACCAGCTTATAGTTGTTTACAACAAACATGTGCTTGAAACTTTAAATTTGAATGGAAAGGTCAAAGGAATATACAAAGAAGATGTATTGATACTCATTGTTTGCTCAAGCTCTCAGGAAGTAAGTTAAAATATTTTAGGATATATGGATTCAAATAATATGTATCTCATTAAAATACATTTTGAGCAGCCCGTCCCTGCTTCGCACGAGAAGTTTCTATATTTATTTACAAATAAAATGAATTACCAGTTTATAAAATAATCTACCCTATTTATACATCCTATGTTACTTATTCATAATGTAGCTTCTTAATGTGAAAAGATGATGTGTAACAAAACATTTTTTAGTCTAAACTGTTAGAAAGACTATAATAAATCAAGTTTAACATTTAAATTTTACAGATAAGAAAATTTAAATTTCAAGTAAAAGGCAACGCTTTGCAGCATTTTCAAAAACTTGGCAAACATTTTGTCGTAGTTAGTCACAATAGTTCTACTAAAACCTGTAGTACACAATACCGTAAAGTAGAAGATGTATTCAATAAGGTTCTAGAAGATTACAATGGTAAATATTTTTTTAAGTTATTAAGCTAGACTGTTTTAAATATATTTCTTTCAATATTTTTTGATGTTCGTGTAATTTACTTTATAGATAGTGCCAGTGACTCCACTTTACCAGCTAATTTTGATAAGTTTGTAAAGCTATGTTTGCTGGATCCGGTGTTTCCTCAAGTAGTACATGAAACGCAGAAAATAATTCAAACCCAGATACTTAAAAAAACATAGTGAATGTTTTGAATTTCAGATAATATTCTGTTTCTTTTAAAGTAATTTTTATTTTATTTTTTTAAGTACATACCTACATAGTTTTTATTTTCTAGACCGACAAAGATAAAGGCGATTCTGAACGTATCGTTGTAAACAAGTAAAAAAAAAACAACTTTGACAGATGAACTTTGTTTTGAAATTTGAAATAAACCGAAACGTTTCCTTGCTCAGTGGTGAAATAATAAATAATTATAAGTTTTCTTTCAATAAAACTTGTGTTTTCTTTGTGTTTTTGTGTATAATCGTGAAATAAAATGCTTCCCACAAGATTTGTGCCCGGACAGTCTTCCGCGATGCGGAAGTCGAGGTTTGCTTCATTGTTTACTTATTTGAAACTCAGAATCTTTCACAAATCTTTGCTTGAGTTAAATTGTATGTTTATTTGATTTCTATTTCTTCAACAAATACACCTGATACTCTTCTTTACTCTTATTGCTTTATTTTGTTCTACAACTCAGGAGTCCCTAGTTTCTTGTGTAAGACAAGACAACTTATACATTCATCTCCTGACTCACTTTTATGTAATCCTCCTTAGCATTCCTATCTGCTAACATTTACAAATCTACTCCAGCATTATGTTACACATTGGATACCTCCTAAAAGAGATTATTTGAGCTAGATTGGAGGGCAAACCGTCACTGTTACCGAAGCCCCGCCGCCCGGGCTCCACCGACCGGCTGTCCAATGAGGCCCGCAGGCCGAGCACCACGGGGCACAGGTCGAGCAGCGCCGAGCCCGCCAGAGGCACCTTCGGAGCCGCCAGGCTGAGCAGGGAAGCTTCTGCTACCAAACTGCCGATGAATGGAGTTAGTACCTATTTTTTTAACATAGATTATTTAATGTTCGACAGATGCGATAGATAACTGATCTATAGGCGCTGAGTACTGGGCCGACTAAATTAAATTTTTTTAGACATATTTAATTAATTTATCTTAGTTTTGTATTTGCCACTGACACAAAAAGAAGAATTGAAAGTTTTTTTTATTAGCGCTACCTCTTATTCGCTTTCTGGTAGAGAATGCCAATAGGCTTTAAGTTCATCTTTAGTACTCTTTTGTTGTGTAATAAAGATTTTGTGATAATCCTGTTTTACTAAATTCTAGAATCTTGAATTTTGATATCAACTTAGTAAAATTGAATATTTTCCTTGCAGAGATCAAGATCACAGCAGAGTGAAAGATTTGGGCAGTCCTCAATGACTCCCCTGAGATCCAGCCACTACTCCAGACCTACAACAACACCTCAGGTTCTTTCCTTCATTGATTTGATGCAGTTTGTTATAATAATATGTTTGTTTAGTAAACATGATATTAATGAGTGTGTTTAATTTAATTTTAGAGAACACCATCTGAAGACCGAGCAAGTCGGAGCTGGCAAACTTCTTTAGAGAGAGCCTTGGCATTTGTCACCATTAAAGATCAGAGGTGAGTGTATTACTATTATAGTATGAGTTTTAAGGATGTGTACATGTTATGATCTCATTCTTATTTTAAATAAGAGTTGTTAGATGTCTCTTAACTACAATCATTTCTTGGGCCACTTGGAATGGCTTTAGGGACCATGTGGTCTATCTCGTCTTCTCATAGTTCGGGAGTAATACAAACATCAACCGCTGTTATACTCGGCTTGTACCAAATATGGTTGGGAAGGGAGAGGAATGTCATTGGTGAAGGTGATTGTACTATAAAAGGGCCCCTTAAACCTACACGCTGGGTCGAAACTCCCAGGCGCCGACTGGCATTCCTCTCTGTTCCACGCGATGGACCCGGCACCCGCACGGAGAATCCATGGGTAGCTAAGAAGTTTGTCTCTTGCAATTGCCCCCAGACCTCTATCGAGTGCAGCATGGCAGCGCGCAGAAGTGAGTCGCGTGCAGGAAGCCCTGGCGTCTCGCGGCGGCGGCTCGGAGGCGGCGCTCATCCGGCCGCTGACCATCGCGCGCTTCGTCGACATCGCCGGCGCGCTGCTCCAAGCCGTCACGCGCGACGCTAAGTTGAACAATGACAACTACGTCACCAAGGTACATGCAATAAACACCATATCATCATCAGCCCATAGCAGTCCAATACTGTCCAAGAGTTAGCCCCCATTCAAAAGCTGCTAATTCCCTAGGTCATTGGCAGGGACAACCAAACATCCTGCACCACCATATTTATCTATACTAATATATAAAGCTGAAGAGTTTGTTTGTTTGTTTGTTTGTTTGAACGCACTCATCTCAGGAACTACTGGTCCGATTTGAAAAAATCTTTTTGCGTTGGATAGTCCATTTGACGAGGAAGGTTTTAGGCTATTGGAAATCGAAATCCACGCGGACAAAGTCGCGGGCGGCCGCTAGTTATCATCATAATCATCCAGTTACGGTCCAAAATTTCGTGTGAATACTACATTTGGCTTTTAGAATAACATATATGGGATATTTTCGAAAATATCAACACAAACTTTGTTAAGGAATCAAACTCGGGTCCTTTAGAGGAAGACCCGGTTGTTACTTGAACCACTAGAGTTAAAATTATTTATTTTACAATTTTTTCTTTTGTTCTTTTTTGTATATTGTTTTTTTTTTAACTAACACTTAAATACATTTATAACCATCACACAATCTATAAACTTGGGCATAGCCACACTAGGGCAAGCTGGTTCTGACCTATAATGTGCCTAATTAAAGAAAAACTTTTTTTTTTCTTATTTACAAAAAAATACTGGGAGAGGGAAAAGGTTGGCTGGTGCCCCACCCTGGCTCATTGGTGTCTATTAATGTGCTTAAACAAAAACAACTCTCCCCCACAGCTGCCGCATCTATCAAAGCGTCTGCTGTACCCGGGCACCGTGTCCAAGTCGTGGCTGAAGACGGTGAACACACTCCATGCGTTCCCGCAAGCGCTGGCGCTCATCGCATACCTGCTCGACCTCGTTAACCATATCGTGAGTAGCAACTTTGTCTAATAAAACAAAGTAATAAATATTAATGTAAATGTGTTGTAAATGAAGTTTAATGGAGTAATAAAACATTTTAATTTTTCATTAATAAAGCCAAAATAAAAAACTCTAAGGTAACTGTCAGATGTATTTAGTATCAGCCTATTAATGTCTCACTGCGGGGCAAAGGCTTCCATCATGTTTAGTTACAATGATGGGTTTTGGCTAAAATCACCACTCTTGCCAAATGCGAATTGGTGTGTTTAGAAAAATTTACACAATTTTTGCCTGACGCAGGAATCAAACCCAGGACCTCGAGACCACGGCCCGGTACTTAAACCTCAAGGCGTTTTGTGGGAAATTTTTTAAAATTATACTTTTTAGGGTTCCGTAGCCAAAATGGCAAAAAAACGGAACCCTTATAGATTCGTCATGTCTGTCTGTCTGTCTGTCTGTCTGTCTGTCTGTCTGTCTGTCCGCCAGTCTGTCACAGCCACTTTTTTCCGAAACTATAAGTACTATACTATTGAAACTTGGTGAGTAGATGTATTCTGTGAACCGCAACAAGGTTTTTACACGAAAATAGAAAAAAAAATAAAAAAATGGGGGGTCCTCATAGTTAGAACTGAAACTGAAAATATTTTTTTTCATCGAACATATACGTGTGGGGTATCTATGGAAAGGTCTTTAAAAATTATATTGAGGTTTCTAAGCTAATGTTTTTCTTAAGTTTATACTTTGCGTGACAGACTCTTTCAAAGTGGAAAAAAGTGTGTCCCCCCCCCTCTAACTTCTAAAGTAAGAGGATGATAAATCTGAAATAAATATATAATGTACATTACCATAAAAACTACCAACGAAAATTGGTTCGAACGAAATCGATTCAGTAGTTTTTTAAATACGTCAAAAATAGAATTTGTACGGAACCCTCAGTGCGGGAGTCCGACTCGCACTTGGCCAATTTTTTATTTTTATTTTGTTGCAGGAAATGCCAGTATCCGATGATTGGCTGTATGTTGGAAAGGATGAACTTTCTTGTCTGAGAAGGGATTATCTTTATAAGTGTTGGATCAGGTAATTATATCTTGCATTCAGAATGTTTCCTTTTTAATTTCTTATCCTACTACTATTATAAAGGCGAAAGTTTGTATGTATGGATATATGGATATATTGATGTATGGATGTTTGTTACTCTTTCACGTAAAAACTACTGAATGGATTTGAATGAAACTTTACCACAATATAGCTTATACATCAGAATAACACATAGGATATTGGAAATCGAAATCCACGCGGACGGAGTCGCGGGCGGCCGCTAGTCTACAAATATAGGTAAAATATTAAATATTATCATATCCATGGTTTCAGGTTTCAAGATCCTGGACATCAATTCGAAGATTTAAATGAAGAATACTTGCAGAATTTAAAACTTTTACTTGGAAATGATGATGAAAAAATTATGGAGCTACAACAGATCATTAAAAGTATGTAGAATTTACTAATATACCTATTGACTATTTACAAGAACAAAATGATTTTTACATTCAAATTGTTTTGGTCTAAAGCATTGTTGCCCGCCATATTAGGCATTCGTCTTAGCGAACGCGTCCCAAAACTACAAAATTCGACGTGCAACCAGAGTGGCAGATATTGGGGTGCACTGTGCATCACTCAAATGGCAGTGGCAGGCCACTTAGTTCGATGTAGTGACGGTAGATTGACTAAAAGTCTTATCGAGTGATGGCCTAGGTTTGGTAAACGAGGATGAGGACGTCCTTCTTACTTAGATGGTCGACTGATATCGTTAAAATGGCGAGTAAGACCTGGTCGAGACTAGCAAAGGACCGTCTAGGACTAGCATGGAGTTTCTCGGAGGAGGCCTATACCCTGCATTGGGATCATTTTAAAACGATGATTATGATGATGATGATAGCATTGTGGTTCCCATATCAGATAAGCAGGGCTGGAGCATTTTTTTTTTCAAAAGAAACCCTACTTTTTACCTCTTGCCTGGGTGGCATGGTTTTTATTATTATTATTTTTAATAGCATGCCTACTATTTTACCCTTTTTTGGATGGCATTGTTTTTTATTTTGTTTTGTATAAGTAGCGTTGTCGAGTACCTATCTCCTCGAACCTTCCTATAATAACATCTAACCTGCAGAATACGAAGCATGCCTAGAGGATGAGGCGGAAGTCGCCGCGCGCGCAGACGAGGCCCGGCGTGTGGAGCGCCGCGACGCCTTACAGCACGCGTTACGCGCGCAACGCGCGGCGCGGAGACAGGCCCGAGCTGACGTCGCGGCGCAGGACGCGCTGAGGAATGACTACGCGGAGGCGCTGCGGACGCTGGATGTGGAGATCGACCGGGCTACGTGAGTTCTGACACTTTACAAACATGTGCCAATCCTAGGCTGGACGCCCTCCAGCACGCTCTGCGGGCGCAACGAGCTGCCAGGAGGCAGGCGCGGGCCGACGTGGCGGCGCAGGACGCGCTGAGGAATGACTACGCGGAGGCGCTGAGGACGCTGGACGTGGAGATTGATCGGGCTACGTGAGTTCTGACACTTTACAAACATGTGCCAATCCTAATCGCGACGCCCTGCAGCATGCACTCCGGGCGCAACGAGCTGCCAGGAGGCAGGCGCGGGCCGACGTGGCGGCGCAGGACGCGCTGAGGAATGATTATGCGGAGGCGCTGCGGACGCTGGATGTCGAGATCGACCGGGCTACGTGAGTTCTGACACTTTACAAACATGTGCCAATCCTAGGCTGGCCAAGAACAAAATAATGTCCAGTAATGCCTTCATAGTGGGTTGTAACTACCGCTCCATGGATGTGGGAATAAATAAATACCTTGGACTAACACTAATTGCCTAGCCCCAGCTAGGGAAAGGATAGATATACTTATACTTAAATACCTGTATAAACATTCATGACTCAAAGGCATGGGCGTACCCAGGTAGGGGCAGGGGGGGGCAGCTGCCCCCCCCTGGATAATGTTGACGTCCATACTAAGTACCTTATCATGTACTTTTATCGATAAAAATTAAGAAATCATTTTTTTGCCATTTGTTTGTATTATTAATACAATATTTTAACAGCCCTATATTACGCGTTCAGCGCGTTCATTACCCATACCCATAACAGCTCGCTAGCAGCGCAGCGCCACATATTACTTAATAGTTACTACGGCAGCGCTGCAGTGTCGCCAACTTTATTTTCTAGAGGATCGTATCGTATCACGCACTAGGGAAAATCGTATTTTACCAAGAATTCTAGAAAAAAAAATAGTACGTTTTAAAAATTCAATATAACTACAACAAATTATTTAAATAAGAAATGTAATTGTACTTTTTACTAGAATGAAATACAAAGTTTTAGATAGATAAAATTTATCTATTACTAGCGGCCGCCCGTGACTCCGTCCGCGTGAATTTCAAATAGCCTAAAGCCTTCCTCGTCAAACGGACTATCTAACACAAAAAGAACTTACACTTTCATTGTTACACCCTACTCAGATAATTAAAATTACAGTTCCTAAATTACAAAAATGCATGGAGGAAGTATATATCTGATTTTTATGGATTAGAAGGGATCACGTCTCAAGCCGAACTTTGGCGCACGTTTTAGATAAATAAGCAGCAGCAGGATTTTGAAAATATTGGAATAGCGGAGTTGATACAAGAAGCAGATTCTTTTTACCCGAAGGTCAAGATAGCCCTAGAAATTTTGCTGGCAATGCCGTATTCCACTGCTACGATTGAAAGGTCGTTTAGTACACTTAGACGTGTAAAAACGTGGCTAAGATCGACTATAACAGAAGATAGATTGAATGGGCTTTGTAAGCTCAGTGTGCACAGAGAATTTGTTAAAAGTATGAGTGATTCTTTCACGGAAGGCATCCTAAATCGTTTTGCTGAAGACCCACGAAAATTACTTTTAAAATAGCCATTGTATAAGAAGAAATTATATAAAAAGATTTTATCTATTTTAATTTAAGTTTTTTTATTTTTAAAACCCCCTCACCTAGCTTATAAAAATAAGATTTGCCCCCCCCTGGCCCAGAACCTGAGTACGCCCATGCTCAAAGGCAAATGTCGATGTACCTGACACGAACATTTGTCCAAAGCGGGATTCGAACCCGCAACCCTTGGTTATGTAGTCAATGCCTCTGTAAACTAGACCAAGGGGCCTGTCACTTTGGCCATGATTTCCCATTTGAGGAAGACATTCAGCAGACATGAAGTATTGCAAAATTAAATATTGACTACGCGAAACTTCCGTTCCTCTTAAGCTTTAATTAACAGTTTTACACATAGATCTATCATACACGGACCCATAAGTTATGGGAGTTATATTCCAGCCGGAATTTAAGCCAAAAGACGTAGTCATGTTGGTTCTTATGCACTTATCTAACCATCACACGTTTCCAACCAGTCTCGAGAGCCAGCAGCTGAAACGCGAGGTGGAGGAGCAGCCTCTGACCGTAGCAGAGAGGACCCGCCTGCTAGATGAGGTGGACTACGCCAATCGTGTGCAAGACTCCAAGAGGACGCTCGCGCACCAGATTGATAAGGTAGGAAGATATAATATTCAACTAGATCATGTACGAGTCAGATTAAACGCTAAGGCTCAAATTAATAAATCGCTCTCAACTCTGAGATCGATCTTGAGTGCGAACTTGATAATATGTCACAGCACCTCAAGCTCGCGCTCAAGTTCGATCTCAGAGTTGAATGCGATTTATTAATACGAGCCTTAATATGTACATTGTACCACTCTTATATCAATGGTATGAGCTTTACTATATTTGTATTTATCAAAACACACCTTAACTAGTTAAAATTTAATAACCATCATGAGACTAAATAATGGAGCTCTTATATTTGTTTTAGTTCAAGTAGTTTATCAGGCTAGGGTTTGTATGTTGCTGACTATAATTAACTATTTCTATAATACTTTAGTTAGGTAATTTTAATATATATATTTTTTTAATTTCATGTTTTCATTTGTCAAAAAGGACGAAATAAGTAATTATAAAATTTGATTTCAGATGTTGCTGAGCAAGGAGACCGAGTTGGCATTATGGCAGAAGAAGACATTAGACAGTTGCGTGGAGTACAAACAGGGCTTGATTCATCTATCCGCTCAGTTCCCGGATCTGGCTTCACTTGCTATTGATGAAAAGTAAGTGATTATGGTTTTCCTAAGCTCGATTAATAAATCGCTGTCGAGATCGGTCTCAGAATTGAGAGCGATTTATTAATTCGAGCCTTATTTCTCATTAATCAGATTGTTAATTATTTCATAGTGAATTGGATTTCATGGTTAAGCTTGAGCGAGAGAAGTGATGCGCGGATACAAATCCGGAAACCGATATTCGGCATCAACATTCGTGGATGTGGATGTTTTTCTCCGGCGGATATAGACGGATACATTTACGAATATTCTGAACATCACTAACACACATTTTTGAGCAAAATTATGCAGGAGCATGTACTAGTAACGATAACGTAAAGAAGTTTGGGCATTGGTACTTTCGGTCTCCTTCGGTACCGGTCTACCTCTGATTGTAGTTCTACCCCTCCACTGTCTACTGGCGTCGTTTTCGTATCATTCGTACTATAACTCATGTCTGTGCCAGGGAGCTGATGGGCAGCGAGTGCGCAGCGTGGGTGTCTCGCGCCGTGGCTGCCCTACGAGCCCGTGCGTCCGACCTGGGTGCCCAGCGCAACGACCACGCCGCCGCTCGTACTGCGCTGGCGAGGAGGCGCGCGCAGTTATTGGTGAGTACCAGACGTCCCCAGCCCGCAGACTGGAGAAAGTGTGACTCTCGTTTGGAAGAGACCCACCTCTCACAAACGAGGATAAAACCCTGGTAAAGTTTTCTGCTCATCTTCCAGGAATGTAAAGCATCGGTCCCTTATGATACCCCTGAGGAACGCCATAAACAATTCAACTTAGCCGCCCCCGACTGCCGAAATATTTATTTAGAATGTTATGTTCTCCCGACTCTCCCAGATTGTGCTTTCCGCTCTGTTTGAAAAAACGTGGAAGATAACGGTGTCGAATGCTTTAGTAAAATCTTTGTAATGAATTACTCCTAATAAGTTACTCGATTTTTTTTATCACAATTTTATAGTCCATGTAAAAAATATAAAACTAATTAATTAATTAACTACTATGTTCATAATCTACAAAATCCACGATATCCTTCCCAGGAAGAGAGCCGCGCTAAGATATCCGAGCTGAAATCCCTCGTCCAACGGGAGCAGGAGACCCTCGACAGCGAGTTATCCCGGGAGTCCAGTGAGGCGTCTTCCTGGAGCACGGAGCAGCAGGAGCTGGCGCAGAAGCTGGACGCCTTGCGCGCGCACCAGGAGGAGTACGCCAGGGTGGACAGCGAGCTGGACTTCTGGGAGAAGCAGGACGCCGCGTGAGTACTTACTTAGTCATTTTGAGATAGTATTTGGTCAAGTTGCCAAAAGGTGTGTGCTGAATTGCAGATTCTGCCTTGCTATACAGCTATGAAGAACATTGGCGTAGCTACTAAGTGGCTAAACGGGGCCCTAAATCCTTACCAAAAATCTGGATCGAAGTTAATTATCTCCAATTTTCGAAATAAATATGACAGGTGGGGCTGCACACCACTTGACAAATTAGTTTTGAGAAATAACCAAAACATAGCAGTGGGGGCCCAGTTTTTAATTTACCCCAGGGCGCTTGGTTACCTGGCGACGCCACTGATGAAAAACATTTAGTTTTTGTTGCGGTAACAGTATTTTTAACAAATTATTCATTCATTCATTTATTTATTATTCGCTTTACAGTTGGCGCTCCAAGCTGTCTGCCCTGCGCGAGTACTGCGCAGCCATGGAGCAAGAAGCACGTCGGGCGCTGGACGCGGCGCGGGCCAAGCGCGTCGCCTTGTTCGTGGACACCGTGAGGCAGTGGAACGAGAAGGTCGACCACTGAAACAGCTGACATGTGGACGGCGTGGATTTGGTAAGTTGTCGTGAAAGATACACTTGTCATCACTTTGCATTAATTTAAAAATTCTCTTGTGATAAGCTTTGATAAGTTACAGTTTGAATTGAAGATTCATCTTAATGAGGGTGATTGCAATTGAAAAATCCGCTAAATGACAATACGTACCGTCAGGTCTAACTATATAATATAATAATATAATAATAATAATAATCTTTATTTGCGTGAAAAACATGGTTACATCCAGATGATTATGAGCATCATTCTTTTGTTGACAAACTAGGCATACAAACATGTCAAATTTAATCATTATTTCACAAAAGACAATTTGACTTATGCTAAATGAAACTAAATGTAGACACATCGTGCAAATCTTAAATAAATATCAAATCGAGTATAGACACGCAGTATATAAAAACTATTTTAGGTACAAGCTATTTTACTACCTATTTTAATATCTGAATCACGGAGGTTAACAAAGAATTACCTACTGTTTGAAAAACATTATTGCAGCTACTCACAGAAAGCGACCAAACAAAATATGTATTTATAGCACTTATTATATCCAAGCCAATTATAAATTTGAAGGTAAGACAATTTCATCTTTATTAACAAGCTAATAAAGCGCCATATGCCATATCTCATTGGAGCAGAGCTCCGCAAAAATGAATACAATGTTATCTACATTGACAATTCAAATAACAATTCTAGTGCCTAGTTGGTTGGATGAGTTGCTTTCTTATTGTTGGGGGATACGGATCATTTCAGGTTACACTTTGACCGTGAATACTTTGCCGTACGACCAGAGAATAGGGCAACTACTTAATGTGTGAACATTTTTATCTGGAGATTTCAACAAAAACACTAGTATTCAAACTAGGCCGAGCCTGTATCTTGAATACTAGTCACTTCCTTTGTGATTCAAGAGTTGTGTAGCTGGTGTCCGTTTGGCAAGTACTGTTGGAAGGATAGTATACACTATCCATTGATATTGTTTACTGCGTGAGTAAGACATTTTCATAATATCTAAAAACGAAAACAATTTGGTTTTATTTTTATAGAAATATAAATCTTTAATATGTAAAGTATGTATATATTTACTCAATTTCATAAGGAGGCGGTAATCATTTTTTCAATCTCATCGTATGATTTTGTTTTTAGCCATTCAATAACTTTTGTTTTACAATTATATTTGTTCAGGGGGTATATTTCTAATATTTTATTTAATCGATTGTATAATAATGGTCCGATGAAAAGTTGAAATTTTTGGGCGAAAGAAGTTCTTACACGTATAGTAGGGCACACGATATCTTTCCTACGCCGCAATAATATGGTTGGGTCATAACTTAGTAGTTTATGTTGACTTAGTATAGATGCTAATACAAATAATCCTCTCACTGTTAGCACATCGCAGTTTGAGTATAACAAAGAGGTTGGGTATCGAAAGGGTTTAAAAGTCATAACTTTAAGAAGGGCTCGTTGGGCTCGTTCTACTTTTATTAAATGAGTTTTCGCAGCGGCACCCCACACTCTTATACAGTATGAAAGTATGGATTGCACGAGAGCTTTGTAGACTAATTTAAGTGTTTTGGTATCAGCAACATGTCTAAGTGTTCTAAAAATATACAGCATTTTACGAATCCTTCCAGCCATCAAATTTAAGTGCGATTTCCACGTAAGTGTGTGATCGATTTGTATTCCTAGATACTTTATCTCCGTGACCCTCTCCAAGATGAAACAATTGCATCCACTATATGATGTTGTGCCACGACACGTATGTCCTTTGATGGTGAACAGTTTATTGGGTGAATCTCTGGGAGATGCGCTAAACGGTACGTATTTAGTCTTACTTAAATTTAAAGTAAGTACATTAGCTTGTAACCATTTCATCACATCCTCGAGACCAGACTCAGCAATCGCCCTTACCTCTTCCCAATCTTTGCCGTAGAAGACAATGGCTGTATCATCAGCAAATGTAAAAAGTCTTGCGTTTGGTAGTTTTATATTGCAGAGATCATTGATATATATGAGGAAGAGGCTAGGGCCAAGCACACTACCCTGGGGAACTCCATATGTTATAGGAAGTGCATTACTAGTATAGTCACCAATCTTAACTTTCTGCGTTCTTGCTGTTAAGTAACTAGTAAATAATTCTAGTGCTATCCCCCTCACCCCAATAGCTTGCATCTTAGTAAGTAATATTTTAACCGAAACAGTGTCAAACGCCTTTGCGAGGTCCAGAAAGATTCCAATGCATTTATTTTTGTTATCCAAGTGAGAAACTATATACTCAGTAAGATCTGACACGGCATCAGTAGTTGATCTGTCCGACCTGAAACCATATTGACTATCCGCGAGAATCGCTTTGCTTTCTAGGAAGGACAGAAGACGTTTATTTATTACCTTCTCAAGTATTTTGGATATGCTCGGTAAAATGGATATGGGTCGATAATTGTTGACACTGTTTCGGTCTCCCGTCTTATGGACAGGGCGTATGATCGAGACCTTTAGCGCTCTAGGAAAAATTCCTTTTTCCAGGCATAAGTTCACGATGTGGGTGAGTATTGGGACAATGTACTTTTTTCCAATCTTTAGTATTTTTGAAGGAATACCATCATGTCCTGCAGTACTATCAGTTTTGAGGGTCATCAGAATGGTATCAATTTCTTCATTTGTGGTTCCTAACATTACCATTGAGTTTGGGGAGAAACTGTAGCATGGATTTGTGTAAATATTAGGTTCCTGAGTGATATTTTCTGCTAACTTTTTCCCCACATTCGCAAAGAAAGTGTTAATTTGTTCTATGGAATCTTTAGGATTGTTCCCAATTTGAAGTAGATCTGTTGGAATTGAGTGCTGCTTGTTTCGGTGAGTAATTGAGTTAATTACTTTCCACGTCCCTTTCAAGTCCTTTGTATGTTTTTTAAGTTCGTTTTGATCATGTAATTTTTTAAGCCTTTTCAGTAAATCATTGCAATAGTTCCTGTATCGAATGTAAGTTATTTTCAAGATAGTATTGTTAGGTTCAAGTTTACATTTCAGATGCATCCTATCACGGTTTTTAATACAGCGGATAAGACCAGGCGTTATCCAAGGTTTAATACACCGCAGTCTTTTAGGTACAAGTACATTAGTTGTATTTTTTAGAATGCAATTTGATAAAATGCTAATTAGTTGTTCTGTAGTCCATTCCGGATCTTTAGATTCAAGAATTGCGTCAAAATTTGATTTCTCTATGTCTGATAAAAGACTGTCATAATTAATTTTTTTTATTACACTTTTACTTTTATTTTTAGTTTCAGCATTCTTAAGATGTATGCAAGTCATTACAGCTGAGTGATCAGTAATGGATGTGTTGAGTACAAAAGTAGCTATAGGAGAATTTGTTTTCACCATACAGTGATCCAGGCAATTATTTCCTCTTGTTGGGAAAGTATGGCCTTCTAGAAGCCCATAACTAGCCAGCAAGGTTAGGTATTCCTGTGAGTTTCGATCTTCGTTGTTGCTTTTCATATCTATATTTATATCTCCTGTCAATATTATTGTTTTGTATTCTTTATATAGAACTAATAAATTATCAAGTGATTCAATAAAAGAGCTGATATTTCTGTTTGATGGTGACCTATATATAGCAATTATAATTATGTCAGTATTTACTTTAATCGTAAGGCAACTTGCATCTGATAGTGTTGGTTCATTTACTTCATATTTTACACCATTCTTTATGTAAATAACTAGGCCATCGTTCTGATTAATATTTTTTTCAGTGTAATGAGTCGAATAGTCTTTTAATACAGGAAAAGCTTTAGTTTTTTTGTTCCAAGTTTCAGTCAGTATGTAAAATTCGCAATCAATCTGTAATCTTTTAAGCAAAACTTCAAATTCATTCATATTGCGGCTAATACTTCGTATGTTCTGTGTTAAGAGTTTAATATCATACAGAAGTCTATGTTGTTTGATTAAATCTAAGCAAGATTCGGGACTGCAAGTAAATGAGATCCCAGGTCTCTCTCTGCTCAACTGCTATGTCATTGGTGAACTTTGACATATCTGTCACCAATCACATACCAATTAGAACCCACGCCTACCTACTGCCATCTAGCGGATTTTTCATTTGCGAAAACCCTCACTCCATACAATCTTACATCTAACTGTGATCTTATGGTCTTTTTTTCAGGTAGAAAGTTGAATTTGCGATGAGGTCCAGGTGAACTAGAATATCTTTATTAACGACTAAACAATCATGGTCATTCCGTCTTTTCCACGTTTAATTCATAAATCTTACAACATCTCTAATGTGAAGTCCTATGTTTGATTATTATTACGATTGATTAATATTTGATTATTTGCTTTAAATTTTCATGGAAGAGAGGCGTTATTCGTTATCATTGTAAATAACATTTGTTTGCCATACTAATTAGATCGTAAGGTACAAAATAAAACTAGATTTAAAATTGTAATAACAAGCCTATTTATTACTTTATCTATCCTCGTTCTTGATGACCAACTGCACTCGTTCCTCCACGGCCTCGCAGGCGGCCTTGAAGTCTGGTTGCGCCCAGGCGTGCGAGGGAGACAGCTTGCTCTTGACGTCTCGCTTCGGCGGCGGGATGGCCGGCTTGAACGCCATCTGAGACCCGTCGTACGCGTCGAATATTTGCGTTGGTGATCTGTGTATCATAGAAATGAAAAAAAAAAATGTTTTTTTGTGATTCAGCCAACAAAATCGGAATGTAAGTGGTTTAGGATGTAAAAATAAATCATTTAAGTATGGCATATTCTCGAGGAACATAGACAAAGATTTTGTTCTTCAAGATTTCAGCATACCACACAGATACTTCGTGTGCGGGACGGAGATATAGTCGTGAAGCGGCAGCTCGCGCTCGCGAAAGTGGCATCTTGGCTACACCACCTGTAGTCGTGGTGGTTTCAGCCGATGGCGATGATGATGAACCTCATTTGACGCGACTGAAGAAGGGTGATGCTTACAGCTTACAGCTGAGGCAGGAGTGTCGCCTGCAGGAGCGCTCTCGCCTGGTCCCTGCTAGCTGATGATGATGTGATGATGATGATGATGTTACTCACAGCTTATTCAACTCCAGCACCAGCGCCCCCTGTAGCAGCACCTTGTCTTGTCTCTGATAGTAGGGCGATTGTGTCACCGCATCCTCTGAGGTCTGTTGACGATGGAAGAATAAACCCCATGATGAGGACTATACTCACAGCTTATTCAGCTCCGGCACCAGCGCCCCCTGCAGCAGCGCCCTCGCCTGGTCTCTCACAGTGGGATGGTGGTGTCGCCGCAGCGCGCAGAGGTCGTGCAGCGCGGCGGCGTGCGCGTGGCAGTGCTCCGGAGACTCCAGCTCGGGGTCGAAGCGACCTGACCCCACGTCCGGGTCGGGTTCCAGGAGAGATGACACCTGTGCTTGCACACTCACTTGTGCACTATAATATCCTGCGTATCTGGCTAATCGCAACATCGGCGGCTATGATCTTTGTTGGATACGTATCATTTCTTTACTCACAGCTTACACAGGTCTCTAACAGTGGGGTGGTGGTGCCGCCGCAGTCCCTGAGCTCTGTTGACAATGAATCCCATGATGATGGGTGTATACTCACAGCTTATTCAGCTCCGGCACCAGCGCCTGGTCCCTGACAGTCGGATGGTGGTGCCGCCGCAGCGCGCAGAGGTCTGTTGACGGTGAGGATGATAAGCCTCATGATGAGGGGTAAATACTCACAGCTTATTCAGCTCCGGCACCAGCGCCCCCTGCAGTAGCGCCCTCGCCTGGTCTCTGTCAGCTTATGAGGATGATGAGAATGAAGAACCTCATGATGAACGGTATATACTCACAGCTTATTCAGCAGCGCCTTGGCCTGGTCTCTCACAGAGGGGTAGTGGTGCCGCCGCAGTCCCTGAGTCTGTTGACGATGAGGATGATGATGGGTGTATACTCACAGCTTATGCAACTCCGGCACCAGCGCCCCCTGCAGCAGCGCCCTCGCCTGGTCTCTCACAGTGGGATGGTGGTGTCGTCTCAGCGCGCAGAGGTCGTGCAGCGCGGCGGCGTGCGCGTGGCAGTGCTCCGGCGACTCCAGCTCCGGGTCGAACCGACCAGACCCCACGTCAGGGTCGGGTTCCAGGAGAGATGATACCTGTGCTTGCACACTCACTTGTGCACTATAATATCCTGCGTACCTGGCTGATCGTAACATCGGCCGCTATGATATTTTGTTGGAAACGTATCATTTCTTTACTCACAGCTTATTCAGCTCCGGCACCAAGGCCCCCTGGAGCAGCGCTTTCGCCTGGTCCCTGTCAGCTCATGATGATGATGAAGATGTGATGATGAACCTCATGATGAACAGTGTAAACTCACAGCTTATTCAGCTCCGGTACCAGCGCCCCCTGGAGAAGCGCCTTCGTCTGGTCTCTCACAGTAGGATAGTGGTGCGGCCTCATTCCCTGAGTCTGCTAACGATGGAAGAATAAACCCCATGATGAGGAGTATACTCACAGCTTATTCAGCTCCGGCACCAGCGCCCCCCTGCAGCAGCGCCCTCGCCTGGTCTCTCACAGTTGGATAGTGGTGCGGCCTAATTTCCTAAGTCTGTTAACGATGGAAGAATGAACCCCATGATGAGGAGTATACTCACAGCTTATTCAGCTCCGGCACCAAGGCCCCCTGCAGCAGCGCCCTCGCCTGGTCCCTCACAGTGGGGTGGTGGTGTTGCCTCATTCCCTGAGTTTGTTAACGATGGAAGAATGAACTCCATGATGAGGAGTATACTCACAGCTTATTCAACTCCGGCACCAAGGCCCCCTGCAGCAGCGCCTTCGCCTGGTCCCTGACGGTGGGATGGTGGTGCCGCCGCAGCGCGCAGAGGTCGTGCAGCGCGGCGGCGTGCGCGTGGCAGTGCTCCGGAGACTCCAGCTCGGGATCGAACCGACCTGACCCCACGTCCGGGTCGGGTTCCAGTTGAGATGACACCTATGCTTGCACAAGTGGATGGTGGTGTCGTCTCATTCCCTGAGATATATTGACGATGAGGATGCTGAGGGGTGAATACTCACAGCTTATTCAGCTCCGGCACCAGCGCCCCCTGCAGCAGCGCCCTCGCCTGGTCTCTCACAGTCGGATGGTGGTGTCGTCTCAGCGCGCAGAGGTCGTGCAGCGCGGCGGCGTGCGCGTGGCAGTGCTCCGGAGACTCCAGCTCCGGGTCGAACCGACCTGACCCCACGTCCGGGTCGGGTTCTAGTAGAGATGACACCTGTGTTTGCACACTCACTTGTGCACTATAATATCCTGCGTACCTGGCTGATCGTAACATCGGTCGCTATGATATTTAGTTGAAAACGTATCATTTCTTTACTCTCAGCTTATTCAACTCCGGCACCAAGGCCCCAGCAGCAGCGTCCTCGCCTGGTCCCTGTCAGCTCATGATGATGATGAAAAAGTGATGATGAAGATGATGAACCTCATGATGAACAGTGTATACTCACAGCTTATTCAGCTCCGGCACCAAGGCCCCCTGGAGCAGCGCTTTCGCCTTGTCCCTGTCAGCTCATGATGATGATGAAGATGTGATGATGAGGATGACAAACCTACTGATGATGGGTGCACACTCACAGTTTATTCAGCTCCGGCACCAAGGCCCCCTGCAGCAGCGCCCTCGCCTGGTCCCTCACAGTGGGATGGTGGTGTCGCCGCAGCGCGCAGAGGTCGTGCAGCGCGGCGGCGTGCGCGTGGCAGTGCTCCGGAGACTCCAGCTCGGGGTCGAACCGACCTGACCCCACGTCAGGGTCGGGTTCTAGCAGAGATGACATCTGTGCTTGCACAAGTGGATGGTGGTGTCGTCTCATTCCCTGAGATATATTGACGATGAGGATGCTGAGGGGTGTACACTCACAGCTTATTCAGCTCCGGCACCAAGGCCCCCTGCAGCAGCGCCCTCGCCTGGTCCCTCACAGTGGGATGGTGGTGTCGCCGCAGCGCGCAGAGGTCGTGCAGCGCGGCGGCGTGCGCGTGGCAGTGCTCCGGAGACTCCAGCTCGGGGTCGAACCGACCTGACCCCACGTCAGGGTCGGGTTCTAGCAGAGATGACATCTGTGCTTGCACACTCACTTGTGCACTATAATATCCTGCGTACCTGGCTAATCGTAACATCGGCCGCTATGATATTTTGTTGGTATCATTTCTTTAATCACAGCTTACACAGTGGAGTGGTGGTGTCGTCTGAATCCCCGAGTCTGTTGACAATGAGGATGATGAGGGGTGCACACTCACAGCTTATTCAACTCCGGTACCAGGGCCCCCTGCAGCAGCGCCCTCGCCTGGTCCCTGACGGTGGGATGGTGGTGTCGTCTCAGCGCGCAGAGGTCGTGCAGCGCGGCGGCGTGCGCGTGGCAGTGCTCCGGAGACTCCAGCTCGGGGTCGAACCGACCTGACCCCACGTCCGGGTCGGGTTCCAGTAGAGATGACACCTGTCTTGTGAACTATAATATCCTGCGTGCCTGGCTGATCGTAACATCGGCGGCTATGATCTTTGTTGGATACGTATCATTTCTTTACTCACAGCTTATTCAACTCCGGCATCAGCGGCCCCTGCAGCAGCGCCTTCGCCTGGTCCCTGTCAGCTAATGATGATGAAGATGTGATGATGACGATGGAGAACCTCATGATGAACGGTGTATACTCACAGCTTATTCAACTCCGGTACCAAGGCCCCCTGCAGCAGCGCCCTCGCCTGGTCCCTCACAGTGGGGTGGTGGTGTCGTCTCAGCGCGCAGAGGTCGTGCAGCGCGGCGGCGTGCGCGTGGCAGTGCTCCGGCGACTCCAGCTCCGGGTCGAACCGACCTGACCCCACGTCCGGGTCGGGTTCTAGCAGAGATGATACCTGTGCTTGCACACTCACTTGTGCACTATAATATCCTGCGTACCTGGCTGATCGTAACATCGGCCGCTACGATATTTTGTTGGAAACGTATCATTTCTTTACTCACAGCTTATTCAGCTCCGGCACCAAGGCCCCCTGGAGCAGCGCTTTCGCCTGGTCCCTGTCAGCTCATGATGATGATGAAGATGTGATGATGCGGATGATGAACCCCATGATGATATTACTCACAGCTTATTCAGCTCCGGCACCAGCGCCCCCTGCAGCAGCGCCCTCGCCTGGTCCCTCACAGTGGGATGGTGGTGTCGTCTCAGCGCGCAGAGGTCGTGCAGCGCGGCGGCGTGCGCGTGGCAGTGCTCCGGAGACTCCAGCTCGGGGTCGAACCGACCAGACCCCACGTCCGGGTCGGGTTCCAGTAGAGATGACACCTGTCTTATGAACTATAATATCCTGCGTACCTGGCTGATCGTAACATCGGCCGCTATGATACTTTGTTGGACACGTTTACTCACAGCTTATTCAGCTCCGGCACCAGCGCCCCTGCAGCAGCGCCCTCGCCTGGTCCCTAAAAGTGGGGTGGGGGTGTCGCCGCAGCCTCCTAGCTCTGTTGACGATGAACTCCATGATGGAGGGTTGTTGACGATGAGGATGATGATGGGTGTACACTCACAGCTTATTCAGCTCCGGCACCCGCGCCCTCGCCTGGTCCCTGACAGTGGGTTGGTGGTGGCACCGCACCCTCTGAGGTCTGTTGATCATGAACTCCATGATGAGGGATGAATACTCACAGCTTATTCAGCTCCGGCACCAGCGCCCCCTGCAGCAGCGCCCTCGCCTGGTCTCTCACGGTGGGATGGTGGTGTCGTCTCAGCGTTTGAGGTCTGTTGACCATGAACCCCATAATGACAGCTTATTCAGCTCCGGCACCAGCGCCTGGTCCCTGACAGTCGGATGGTGGTGCCACCGCAGCGCGCAGAGGTCTGTTGACGGTGAGGATGATAAGCCTCATGATGAGGGGTGCACACTCACAGCTTATTCAACTCCGGTACCAAGGCCCCCTGCAGCAGCGCCCTCGCCTGGTCTCTCACAGTAGGATGGTGGTGTCGCCGCAGCGCGCAGAGGTCGTGCAGCGCGGCGGCGTGCGCGTGGCAGTGCTCCGGCGACTCCAGCTCCGGGTCGAACCGACCTGACCCCACGTCCGGGTCGGGTTCCAGTAGGGATGACACGGCTTTGCTTTGCTGGGGATTGAGATAATATTATTAATCAATGAGTTATTTGGAAAAATAATGATGATGGGTGGAGTTCAGGCACGGGCTGTTCAAAAGTTATCACTATTTAGTATTTACCATATTTTTTCCGGCAATTAAGTTATAATAGCGGCATCCACAGAAAAATACTTATTGGTGTTTGTTTCCCCAAATAGTGTAACTATGTTTTTTTTTGTAAATGGCTCTAGACATATTTTATTTTATTAAATTATGGAGACCTAGATCTGTCAGATCAGAATCAGCAGAACATTAAAATAGCTATACTATCCTCTGTTATAACCTAAAAGTGTTGGTTAGTCTCTAGAATACTGGCTTGGTTGATCCCAAACATAATCCCCAACCTGCCTTGAAAAGTCTTCAGAGTATGCATCCGATACTTCCACTGACCTGTCCCATATGGTGCAGCAGGGCAAGGCAGGCCAGCGCGGCGTGGTGCTGCAGCTGCAGCGCGAGCGTGGCGAGGCGCTTGGCGAAGGTATCCTCCAGGCAGCCATAGTAACCCTATGTCCCACTGACCTGTCCCATATGGTGCAGCAGGGCGAGGCAGGCCAGCGCGGCGTGGTGCTGCAGCTGCAGCGCGAGCGTGGCGAGGCGCTTGGCGAAGGTATCCTCCAGGCAGCCATAGTAACCCTATGTACCACTGACCTGTCCCATATGGTGCAGCAGGGCGAGGCAGGCCAGCGCGGCGTGGTGCTGCAGCTGCAGCGCGAGCGTGGCGAGGCGCTTGGCGAAGGTATCCTCCAGGCAGCCATAGTAACCCTATGTACCACTGACCTGTCCCATATGGTGCAGCAGGGCGAGGCAGGCCAGCGCGGCGTGGTGCTGCAGCTGCAGCGCGAGCGTGGCGAGGCGCTTGGCGAAGGTATCCTCCAGGCAGCCATAGTGACCCTATGTCCCACTGACCTGTCCCATATGGTGCAGCAGGGCGAGGCAGGCCAGCGCGGCGTGGTGCTGCAGCTGCAGCGCGAGCGTGGCGAGGCGCTTGGCGAAGGTATCCTACAGGCAGCCATAGTGACCCTATGTCCCACTGACCTGTCCCATATGGTGCAGCAGGGCGAGGCAGGCCAGCGCGGCGTGGTGCTGCAGCTGCAGCGCGAGCGTGGCGAGGCGCTTGGCGAAGGTATCCTCCAGGCAGCCATAGTGACCCTATGTCCCACTGACCTGTCCCATATGGTGCAGCAGGGCGAGGCAGGCCAGCGCGGCGTGGTGCTGCAGCTGCAGCGCGAGCGTGGCGAGGCGCTTGGCGAAGGTATCCTCCAGGCAGCCATAGTGACCCTATGTCCCACTGACCTGTCCCATATGGTGCAGCAGGGCGAGGCAGGCCAGCGCGGCGTGGTGCTGCAGCTGCAGCGCGAGCGTGGCGAGGCGCTTGGCGAAGGTATCCTCCAGGCAGCCATAGTGACCCTATGTCCCACTGACCTGTCCCATATGGTGCAGCAGGGCGAGGCAGGCCAGCGCGGCGTGGTGCTGCAGCTGCAGCGCGAGCGTGGCGAGGCGCTTGGCGAAGGTATCCTCCAGGCAGCCATAGTGACCCTATGTCCCACTGACCTGTCCCATATGGTGCAGCAGGGCGAGGCAGGCCAGCGCGGCGTGGTGCTGCAGCTGCAGCGCGAGCGTGGCGAGGCGCTTGGCGAAGGTATCCTCCAGGCAGCCATAGTGACCCTATGTACCACTGACCTGTCCCATATGGTGCAGCAGGGCGAGGCAGGCCAGCGCGGCGTGGTGCTGCAGCTGCAGCGCGAGCGTGGCGAGGCGCTTGGCGAAGGTATCCTCCAGGCAGCCATAGTGACCCTATGTCCCACTGACCTGTCCCATATGGTGCAGCAGGGCGAGGCAGGCCAGCGCGGCGTGGTGCTGCAGCTGCAGCGCGAGCGTGGCGAGGCGCTTGGCGAAGGTATCCTCCAGGCAGCCATAGTGACCCTATGTCCCACTGACCTGTCCCATATGGTGCAGCAGGGCGAGGCAGGCCAGCGCGGCGTGGTGCTGCAGCTGCAGCGCGAGCGTGGCGAGGCGCTTGGCGAAGGTATCCTCCAGGCAGCCATAGTGACCCTATGTCCCACTGACCTGTCCCATATGGTGCAGCAGGGCGAGGCAGGCCAGCGCGGCGTGGTGCTGCAGCTGCAGCGCGAGCGTGGCGAGGCGCTTGGCGAAGGTATCCTCCAGGCAGCCATAGTGACCCTATGTACCACTGACCTGTCCCATATGGTGCAGCAGGGCGAGGCAGGCCAGCGCGGCGTGGTGCTGCAGCTGCAGCGCGAGCGTGGCGAGGCGCTTGGCGAAGGTATCCTCCAGGCAGCCATAGTGACCCTATGTACCACTGACCTGTCCCATATGGTGCAGCAGGGCGAGGCAGGCCAGCGCGGCGTGGTGCTGCAGCTGCAGCGCGAGCGTGGCGAGGCGCTTGGCGAAGGTATCCTCCAGGCAGCCATAGTGACCCTATGTCCCACTGACCTGTCCCATATGGTGCAGCAGGGCGAGGCAGGCCAGCGCGGCGTGGTGCTGCAGCTGCAGCGCGAGCGTGGCGAGGCGCTTGGCGAAGGTATCCTCCAGGCAGCCATAGTGACCCTATGTCCCACTGACCTGTCCCATATGGTGCAGCAGGGCGAGGCAGGCCAGCGCGGCGTGGTGCTGCAGCTGCAGCGCGAGCGTGGCGAGGCGCTTGGCGAAGGTATCCTCCAGGCAGCCATAGTGACCCTATGTCCCACTGACCTGTCCCATATGGTGCAGCAGGGCGAGGCAGGCCAGCGCGGCGTGGTGCTGCAGCTGCAGCGCGAGCGTGGCGAGGCGCTTGGCGAAGGTATCCTCCAGGCAGCCATAGTGACCCTATGTACCACTGACCTGTCCCATATGGTGCAGCAGGGCGAGGCAGGCCAGCGCGGCGTGGTGCTGCAGCTGCAGCGCGAGCGTGGCGAGGCGCTTGGCGAAGGTATCCTCCAGGCAGCCATAGTGACCCTATGTCCCACTGACCTGTCCCATATGGTGCAGCAGGGCGAGGCAGGCCAGCGCGGCGTGGTGCTGCAGCTGCAGCGCGAGCGTGGCGAGGCGCTTGGCGAAGGTATCCTACAGGCAGCCATAGTGACCCTATGTACCACTGACCTGTCCCATATGGTGCAGCAGGGCGAGGCAGGCCAGCGCGGCGTGGTGCTGCAGCTGCAGCGCGAGCGTGGCGAGGCGCTTGGCGAAGGTATCCTACAGGCAGCCATAGTGACCCTATGTACCACTGACCTGTCCCATATGGTGCAGCAGGGCGAGGCAGGCCAGCGCGGCGTGGTGCTGCAGCTGCAGCGCGAGCGTGGCGAGGCGCTTGGCGAAGGCCTGCAGCACGCCGGGCGACACGCGACGAGCGCGCGCGCATACTTGTGTTATGGCTTCGATGATTATCTTCGCGTTTTCAGATGATGCGCCTGGAAACAAATATTTAATTTTATTAATAAAACTAGCGGCCGCCTGCGATTCCGTTCGCGTGGATTTCAAATTCCAATGGCCTAAAGACTTCTTTGCCAAATGGACTATTCCACACAAAAATATTTTTTCAAATCGGTCCAGTAGTTCCTGAAATCAGCGCGTTCAAACAAACAAGTACAAGTACAGATAAGCAGCTTATAGCGCTTTTTTTTTAAACAACAGTATTTTCGCAAAATTATTTCATGTTACACATTATTCTGTGCTCGCTAGACTCACTTCAAATGAGAGAAAAATAGCCTTTAGATCATACAGGATTTATGTCTGATAAACATAAAAAAAACACTAGTTCTACTGATTTAATCAAATTCGATTTGATGAGTTACCTAATATGAATATTTGCGGATTTGACAATCAATTTATGCCGTCACCAAAAAAAAACAACAAAAAACGGCGCCAACAAATTTGACATGACTCGACATTGACAGTTGTCGACGTGCGTTCGGATACACCACCTACAGTGAGTCACTTACCGGCGTGCACCCTCGCCGCGTTGACGTACAGATGCCGGTGGAAAGTTGCGGGGTCGACGTTGAGCGCGTCGCCGGCGCCGGCCAGGACGGCCAGGACGGTGCGCACGCACAGCAGCCGCTCGCGGGACCCGAGCACCTCGTCCGCCATCAGACGAGTGAGGACCGCCACCAGGTCCGAGTAGTACTCCATGTTGATCACGTGGGTGAATCTGGGAACGTTAAAGATAATAGTTTTAAATGTAGTCAGTAAGAAAAAAAAAGCGGATAAAATCTTTTTGTATTTTACTTAAAGTATTTTTTAATTCTAAGTACACCTTTAAGAGTAATGTGTTATAATAATAAACAAAAAGATTATGTATTTATTGTCAATCATTTAAAACATCTGATTCTAAATGAAGAAAAAAATTATCTTAGTATTTTTTCATTCAAGTTTTTTATACAACAATAACGTTTTAAAATAATAAACAAAAAAGTTATGTATGTATGTCAATAATTTTAAAATATCGGATTTTAGATAAAAAAATATGATCTTAACAAAGAAACAGTTCCAGCAAGTTATAAAAGTTTTTGTTTTGAAGATTATTTATACTCTGTCCACTATATGAAGCGTCTTTTGACAGGTCGCCGATTGACAACATTGGTGATGTCTTCTAAAGTATCTCAAATGTGTCAACAATCCGATTGTACTATTATCATTATTCGACTTAGGTACGTAAAAATAACCAAATATAAATCCATATATTTGAGTTTATAAATTAAATATAAAACAAGTAAATCATATTAGTAAAAGAAATTTAAATCCAAATGTTGTTACCTTTCTATGTAAAATATACATTATACCTTATGAACATGTTATGAAGAAGTTTAGATTTATTCATAGCATTTATTTCTATCGATTATTTGTAATAGGGGGCACAATCGTTCTAATCGTTTTTCGTAGCACATCACTGAGTTGGCAGTAACCGTCCATAAAGAACAATATTCTTTTTTCGAAAATTAAACGAAAACAATTCGAACTTTCATGGGCGTGAGCTGTCAAAAGACGCTTCATAAAGTGGACAGAGTATAGCTAAAATCCTTTAGTTACAAATGAGTAAAAAAACAAAAATGTTTCCGCCCGGGATCGAACCGGGGGCCTTCTGCGTGTTAGGCAGATGTGATAACCGCTACACCACGGAAACGATACTAATCACTGCCCAATTTGTCAACCATGATCAAGAAGTATTCACTGAGACTGATTCGTATGGCAATAGCTTGCTGAAAAAAAAAATAGTCATAAAGATATCACGTATAATGTATGTGAGTAGTATGTGTATATCATCAGCCTAATACACTTTTTTCTCTGCAGCAAGTTACTTAATTAATGAAATACAATTTTTAGCATCTATTTCTCCGATAAATTTCCCGCTTAGCAACATTACTTACTTGGCGAGCCCATTGAGCGCGGCGGCGAGCAGTCGCGACCTCGGCGCGGTCTTGAGCAGACGGAAGTAGATGTGGAAGACGGTCTTGGTGACCTCGGTGAGCTGCTTGCGTCGCGCCAGCTCGCTCTCCTGCGCCTCCGTCTCGAGGAGTTCACGCTCCACCTCTTTGAGTTTCTCGCTGGTAGCTAACATTTTTAAATCTTCCTTGACAATATTCGGTTTATATAACTTACTTGGCGAGTCCATTGAGCGCTGCGGCGAGCAGTCGCGACCTCGGCGCCGTCTTGAGCAGACGGAAGTATATGTGGAAGACTGTCTTGGTGACCTCGGTGAGCTGCTTGCGTCGCGCCAGCTCGCTCTCCTGCGCCTCCGTCTCGAGGAGTTCGCGCTCCACCTCCTTGAGTTTCTTGGCTCGCTGTGGACAAGTCGGTCATACCCACACGATAAATCTTCCCAACTAATATTATAAATGCGAAAGTAACTCTGTCTGTCTGTCTGTCTGTTACGCTTTCCCGCTTAAACCTCGCAACCGATTTTGATGAAATTTGGTACAGACAATCTTTAGACCCTGAGACAGAACATAGGCTACTTTTTATTTCGAAAAAAAGAAATCCACGCGGACGGAGTCGCGGGCGGCCGCTAGTTTGTCTATAATTTTTAAAATTATACACAAAGAAAAATTCATCCGATCTCAGTTGGCTCACGCTGGATTCGAACCCAGCGCCTCTTGCAGGAAAGCATGGAAAAATGCTTAAAATAAAAATTTACAAAAATTAACATTTAAAAGCAGGGTATTGATATTTATTCCCACTTGCTTACTTGCTCCTTCTTTAGTACTGATTGTATAAGTTAAAAAAAAAAAAGTGGCCAGACACACGCACAGAGATCCAACGCCAACGCTATAAAAAATTACAATAAAAATGTTGTATGATATCAAAATCAATAAATAAATAATCATAACACACCTTCTTCTCCTTCTTGCTCAAATTAACAATCCTCTTCTTATGCTTAGCCTCCTGCTTCTTCTTGTGCTGCAAGTCAGTCTCAGCGTCCATGTCTATATCTCGTATCTTCAGACTGAGCAGGCAGTCCAACGCCGCCGGGTGGAGACGCTCGCCGCGCCGTTTGACTAGCTGGTTGATGAGGCGGACGATCTGGAAGGAGGGTTGTTTGTTATTTATTTTAATCCGGTATTTGACTGACAGGTCAAATCACCTACTTTTATTAAATGTCAAAAACGTAAACTTGTAGGAAAAACTGTATGGAATAGAGAATTGTGACGTCACATCACATCATGTCAAATCAATACTCTTTTAGTTTCAATTAGGTGTAATAATTTGTTAAAAGCTCAAAAGTAACTGCGGGATAAAAAATTGTGATTAATTTTTGATATCATCTTTAATGTTGGAATATCATAATTTATTTCGTATGCAGTCAAATACCCTATTAGACACTAGCGGAAAATACCGCAGCTGCTGTCATGGTAATCAGCACTCATCTTTCTTTTGCATACCAAACAGGTAGAGTGGAGCCAAAAAATTGTGCTTGAAGTTAAAAAAAGGTTGACGGAAGTTTGCGGAACTTCCACTCGAATGAGCCGCTCGTCTGGGCAGCTACCTCCACCTTACAGAAGATCACAGAGAAGAAGCACTACGTAACTGTTGTGCTATGGTTCTGCTGGTGATTAAGGTGCTCAGTTGAGGAGGGTATGGGATCTTACAGGCACGCAACGCATCTGAGACCCTTGTATGGTTGTTGATGTCCATGGGCAGCGGTGATCGATCACCTACCATTTAGTATATACTCACCGCGAGCGTGATCTCCCCCTTCCTATCCTCGCGGAACACCGCGACGCAGCACTGGGTGACCGCGTCCCTCGCGCCGGCGTCCGCGCAGTCGAGGTACGGCACGACGCTCTGCGCGATGTTGGTCGCGTAGTTGAACTGCGGACGAGCTTCTAACATGCCGCACATGCAGCGGAGAGAGACCAGGGCTAGAGAGACTGCGGCTGGGTCCGGCTTCCTGGAAACATATCAAGTGTAAATCACTGACCGGTGTAAAAAAGTAAGGATTCCCCATTTATAACGACACATGATGGCATTATATCAAGCTTTTATAAGCGTAAAATTTAACCGATACAAAAGATGCCATTGCAGGTCTCTTGGGCAACAGGCTTCCTACATAACAAGTGATACACCTAAAAGCAAGCCCAGCTGCGTGTTAATTCGCACCTACGCGCATGCACTCTCTTAATAAGAAGCCTGTTGCCAGAAAGACCTGCAATGGCATCTTTTGTGACGGTAAAATTTTACGCTTATCAAAACTTGAAATAATGCTGTCGTGTTTTTTTAAAATAATACAAAACTACAAAAAAGTGCCAAGGCATTACCTTCCAAGTGTGATTAATTGTTTGTGAACTATAACGAGAGGTATAGAATCCTGCGTAATAAGATGATTAAAGTATGTATCGAACGGATCAAACATAAACTGACAACTAGTGTTAGTTAGAAATGTAAATATGGACTATTGTCTCTTACCTGGTATCACCTTTCTTTCGGCGAAGCGTATTGGCAGATTTTTCAAGCCTTTGAAGATACCTCTTATAGAATTCTAACAGTTCCTTTTCATATTTGTAGAGGGCTAGAGTGTCCTTTTTCACTGAAAATGAAGAAAAATTCAGTTCGTCGGGTCAGCTAGTTTTGAGATAAAATTCTGTTGAACGTTACAGCAATCGCTAGAAGTGTAAGGCTTGTTAATACGGAAAAACGTATTTTTTAACGTGACAGTGCAATGATAACTTTATACAATAAAAATGACATAGGTTATTACATTTAATATTCGAGTAGTCCTGATGGCGTATTTGGTAGTCAGGCAGGATGTCTTTGAAAACCTCATAAGCAGAGAGTGTGGCCAGCTTGCGCACTGAGTGCAGGTTCAACGTGTTGTCCTTCAGCCGCTCCTCCATCAGGTACAGGATCGGGAAGAAGTTCTTCAACTTGAAACATAATAGAGACATTATGAACAAAATTACTTGTTGAACAAAGTAACTGAGTAGAAGCAAAATCATGTAGATTTCTGAACTTCCTTAATTTATTTTATTATTTTATTTCAACTACTTTGAAATTAGATTCTGTAACCTATGCTCACATGTAAAATGATACACTTTTTATATATATTTTTTTAATGCCATAGACAGGGAGGCAAAAATATTAATAGGTCACCTGATGGAAATTCATTACCTCTGCCCATAAAAATTGTCATCCTAACAAGGGTCTCAGTTGCGTTGCCTGCCTTTAAAGGCCCCATACTCTCCCCAACTGAGCTCTGGCGGCCTTACTCACCAGCAGCACTCTTTAGAGTGAAAGTTACACTAAGCTCTGCCTCTCTTTATGAAAACCTGTCTGTTTCATAGTGATTGTCAGTATTCAGTACCTTCTTTTCTGGACTCTCCAGCAGTGAAGAGCACAGTGCACCAATCCTCAACTTGTCGTGCTGCAGTCTGTCCCTCCTTGCCGCCATCAGCTGTACCGCTGTGATCTCCTCTCCCTCGCCCACTTCACCATCCACGGTCCCTTCCATCCCAGAGTCAGACCCTGATTCCTGCTCTTCATCAACGATTTGTTCTGTCTGTTGGTCTTCATTGTCATCTTCTTTTTCTGATTCGGTATCTGTAATTTTGGTGTAAAGGAAAATAATACATGAACATAACATTATTTCTCTTTCTCTTTATTTCTACTGATGGAAATGCAAAGTCTTGTTTGTGTATGAGGTCAAAAATACAAGAGAAAGCTATTATTTATACTGTAGTGGTCTTGGTGGCTTTTCCTGGTCTACTTTTTGGCACTAATTACTTATTGAAAGTTTACTTCTTTACTGTCTAAGTGATAAGTAAGGTTTTTAAGAATGTTGAAGTGGCTTTTGAATTTTGATAACAATGCCTATTTGTAGTAGCGACCTCTATAGACAAGCTATGATACTCAGTAATTTTTTGCAGGGCTTAGAGGAGTGTGAGAGATAATAATTGCCTATAGCTAGCTTTCTATTTTCCTATTATCAAAACCCATCCACTACATTATGCTTATATCTAAACCCACCTTCGCACTCTTCCTCTCTTTCTACAAGTCCATCCTTAGTCTTGATCGGCAGCAGTGGCCTCATTCTCTTAGCCGGCCTCTCTGCGAGCTCCTTCTCATAGTTTTCCTCCAGCTCACTCCCAGAGTCAGCAGCATCACTGTCGGACAGGCTGTCACTCTCAGCTCCACTGTCACTGTTTTGATGTTGGTTCTTTGGCATTTTTCCTTTGTCCACTTTCTTACGTTTTTTGCCTTTGGACCTGAAAGTTTAGATGTAATTAAATATAATCAAGTTAAAAAGATATGCCATCAGAAAAATATTCACAGATTTTTTTGGTTAATCATTAGTGAAAAGAATTTATCTATTTATATTAACTGTGATTACAACTATCATTTTCAAGCCAATGTATGCTTAAATAATGTTATTACTTTGGTTTGATCATCATTTAGTAAGATCAAAACATGTTCACATACCAAACACACAAATCATAATCTTGATTAAGATAAGTGTAAGAGTAGGATATGAGCCAAAAAATAAATTACTTTTGCGTCTGCTCCTTCTCCGGCACGTTGGACAGCAGCTGCGGCTGAGTGGCCAGCCGCTTCATGATGTACTGCTGCTCGTCGTCGTCGAGCATGTCCGCCCACTCGTCCGCAGACGCCTCGCTCTCACTGCTGTACTCCACCTGAGGCTGTGCTGGCTGCTTCTGCTTCACAAGCTTCGTCCGGTGCCGCTGCAGCTTTAGTTTACCTTGCTTCTTCATCTTGTTCGTCGTCTGGTTGTTCCGCTTCACTTTGCTGATCTTCGCTTTGCCCTTTTTCTGGAGAGTTTGGAGGAATTTTTGGTTATTTGATACGGTATGATTTGACTATGAAAATAAGGTTATTTTAAAAGCTTTTGTTTGAACATCAAATAAGTTAACTTACCGCCATTTTTGTATCAAGTGTTTATAACGATCAAGTCAATAAATAAAAATTAAATAGAATTATCAGATGAAATACAAATAAAACAACGTGGGGCAAACTCGTTGTTTTGACGTTAACTTTGACATGACAGTGACAGTTTTTTTTTAAATCTTCCACAGATAAAAAAGCAATCTATCGTTTTAAAATAAACGGGATCTCGTTTGGTGTGTTTTTAAAAAAATTGGTCAAGTGCGAGTCGGACTCCCGCACTGAGGGTTCCGTACAAATTCTATTTTTGACGTTTTAAAAAAACTACTGAATAGATTTCGTTCAAACCAATTTTCGTTGGTAGTTTTTATGGTAATGTACATTATATAATTATTTCAGTTTTATCATACTATTATTTTAGAAGTTAGAGGGGGGGGGACACACTTTTTTCCACTTTGGGAGGGTCTGTAACGCAAAGTATTCTCTTTAGAAAAAAGTGATGTTAGAAACCTAACTATAATTTTTAAAGACCTATCCATAGATACCCCACAAGTATATGTTCAATGAAAAAAAAATTTTTCAATTTCAGTTCTGACTATGGGGACCCCCCACTATTTTTATTTTTTTTCTATTTTCGTGTGAAAACCTTGTTGCGGTTCACAGAATACATCCACTCACTAAGTTTCAACAGTATAGTACTTATAGTTTCGGAAAAAAGTGGCTGTGACAGACTGGCGGACAGACAGACAGACAGACAGACAGACATGACGAATCTATAAGGGTTCCGTTTTTTTGCCATTTTGGCTACGGAACCCTAAAAAGCGTTTATAAAATTATTTCCATGAATATATGAATTATTATTTATGATAATTGAGTTTCGTGAAGTTCAATCACCTTCTTTTGTAACTTACTAATTATTAGACGTTTTTATTTATGGAGTTTTCTTTTCGAGGTAGAATAAGATAGTTTCGGTTTGGATGATTGATTGATTGCATCTTTTGGTTTCAGAACGCACTCTAACTTTCTAAACGTCAGTTACAAAAGACCTCGGAACTTTCTTATTTCTAGTTTTTCTAGTTTTCTGACAAATATTATAAGTCGACCTGAATTACTTTAGAGAATTTCCCGCATTGGGATTACTTTGTGCATAAGCAGAATGTGTTTGTTGGCCATAATATCTGTGGAGCGTCTGTAACAAAAGAGTGGCTGTGTTTGGAGTTGGTTTACTAGTTTTACGATGGTACCGCAGCAACAGAGGCGAAGACGCCGCCGAGCGGTGCTGCCTCGGACTCCGGAGCGTCGTCTCGTGGTGGCGCGGGGTGCCGGAGGGTTCGGGTTTACGATAGCCGGGCAGCGGCCTTGCGTTGTGTCCGCTGTGGCGGCTGGCGGGCCGGCGGAGCGGGCTGGTCTGCGCGCTGGGGACGCCTTGCTGACTGTGGACGGAGCTAACGTCGCCCGGGCGCCGCACGCGTCGGTGGCGCGGCTGGTGGCGGCGGCGCCGGGCGCGATCTCGCTGAGCGTGGCGCCGCGGGAGGCGCCGCCGACCGACACCGAGGACACGGAGCCCGACGAGCGAGCGAGGACTCGCAGGAGGCATCCTCCGCCGCGCCGCAGGCCACAGATGATGCATCATCCAGGTACATTTGCTTTTATATAATGAGAAATGGGCATACTGTTATGCAAAAATAGTAATAATACTGTCTAACATGCCTATATATTGTTTATAAGAGATAGACCTATCAAATACAATGTTAAGTACCTGTATTAAATCAATTGGAATCCATAGGGTTCCATTATTTATGGTACAGGGATATTTTTGTAGAAGTCTTACTAACACAATTTTTTATTATGTCCTTATTCTAGTATAATTACAGCAAGTCAAATTTTATCTTTCAGATGGCTAACCTCAACCATGGGTATGTGATGAATGGTAGCCGTGCATCTATGTTGTATCTGTGCACTGTATTAATGTTGTGCTTACTCACCTTGTATGGAATGTGCTTTCTTCACATGCACTGTTTGTTATCTAAAAAGTACAAATACCTACAGTACTGAATTCACCCGACACTCGGTATCAAAGTTTCCCATAAGCTTTATTGAGTTCCAGTTGGATTCATGTATGTCCTGCATTATATTTATTTTAATGTGACTCCATAAAGAATGAAGAGATTGGTTTTTCTCTCACGCTGGGATGATAATAATGTATTTCTAATGTTGTTAATTAATTGGAATACAGTGTTTGCCCATGCTGTCTTTTCATGAATATTACTATTTCAATCCATGGCAATGAAGAAAAATTTATAGGTTCTTCCATACTACTTTGCCTTGATTTTAAGTAAGATAAAGTAAACTGGGCCTTTAATAATTTGAATAACAATTTAAATGCTTTTTAGTTAGTAGTGTAAGATGTGTTATTTATTACATGCTCATTGAACACAATACTCATTTGTCATCATTGATTTTGTTACTGTTGTGTTCCTAATCCTACACATATTAGTCAAACTGTTATGCACCATCACTGCACATTTTGTATGTTTTGATAATGTTATGAAAATAGTAATTCTTTTGTGTGCAACATAAACTGAAAAAAGTTTTTATAACATAAGCAATATGTTTATCATTCCAGGGTGTCACGCGGCTCCCAGCACTTCGGGTGTAAATGAAATCCTTCAAAACCTGAGCCGGGCCCAGATGACGCCGAACCACGTGGCGCGCCTGGAGTGCCGCGCCGTGGTGGGCTACCTCGGCACCATCGAGACGCCGCAGGCCGCCGCCAGCGCCGCGCCCGGCAACGTGCGCACCGCCGTCCGGAAACTGCGCCAGGAGCGACGCCCCGCCGCACCTGTCCTGCTCTCCGTCCTCCCCAACGCCTCATTCCTCCGCCGCCCCACCGGACAAGTACTAGCGCAGTACCCTCGCGAGCGCATCGTCTACGCCGGCTGCGGCTCGGAAGCAGACAGAAGGTACTTCGGCCTGGTGACGTCAGCTGAAATGACAGAAGCAGAAGCCTCTCACAGCTGTCACGTCTTCGCCGTCGACCCGCGGATGGCGGAGCACGAAGCTCACATCCCAAGAGCAAGAGAGTTCCAAATCGCCTGCACGAGGGACCCGGTCGCCGAGAGATGCTTGGAGTTCCCCCCGTCGGCTGAATATGTAGTTGGCGTCATCAAGGGAATGTACTCTCTGCCGGCAGACGAGAGCGCGAGTCCGAATCTTCAGCAGATTTCAAAGTTAGCTGTGAAGGGAGACAGCCCGTCCGTTGGCAATTTCTCGAGATGCAACCGCGCGGCGTTTCGAGTGCCACGAGATAGGAGACCGTGCCGTCGAGAAGACGCGAGGTTGGACGGGCAAGATTTCGTGGCGAACTCTCCTCAACCGAGTAACCACAGTGAAATAACAACTACGTCCAGCAACAGTGACTCGGGCATCGGCTTTCACAATGACTGCAGGAATATTGCCGATAGGATTTTAGTAGTGGATTTCGCTCAGCGTCCCGCGCCGGAGGGATTCGCGCGGCCGCGGCGTCCTATCGGCCTAGTCGGGTGCGGGTTCGACGCGGATGGATCGTTTTTATCGAACGCTGTGCCAGTTGTCGACGGGTTCGGGGGTCAGGGGCGTCCTTTGAACCTCGACGACGTGTTACTGAACGCGACGGAGCAGCCGGTGCGGCCGCGAGTCGAAGACGACGGGTACAACTACAACGGCGGCTACTCGCGGGCGGGGGCGGTGTACGATCGAGTGTACAGTGAGAGCGAGGGGCACTACGAGTTTATTCCGGCTCAGTTGGATATAGATAGGGTGGCGGAGACGTTTAACTCGGTGGAGATATATGAGGAGCGGCCGCGGGTGGGGGAGTGGCGGTCGGTGGAGTCGGTGATGGGCGGGGGCGGGACGGACTCGGTGTCGGTGTACTCGTCGCGCAGTCACGAGGAGACTCGGCCGAGGCGCCGGCACCTGCAGGGCTCGCTGGACGACATGCTGGTGCTGGGCTTGCGCGACGCCCCGGCCGGCCGCGATGATGACAACTTCGTGCACCCCGCTTCGGTTAAATGCAAAGTGAGTTTGAATATTTTAATAATACAAATGCAATTTAACCGCTTCTATGAGACCTAAATAAAAAAATTAATTCATTGGACTAACACACCAAGCCTAGGTCCAAACTAAGTTAGAAGCTTGTAACTATAGATACTAGGGAATGGATAGACATACTTAAATAGAAGCCCTCCGTTATGTAGCCAGGGTCTCTGTACACTAGACCAACGGGATCGTCATATCAGGAAGATTTTACTGCTTGAACGTTTATGAGGACAGATAGTCCATGCATACCTACAAGTTAGAATTAGAGATTTGTCAGTAATGGAAAAGATGCTGCAACCAAATGTTTAATAAATTTGACGGACTTAAATATAAGTTTTGTAATTCAAATATCATAATTTATATTATTCATTTCCGCAGGTCCGCAAATCAATAAAGCCACTAAACATCCTGTCAAAAACAAGAGATATTTTAACGGGTCGAGACAGGTCTCGGGATTCCAGGGATGGCCGTGACCACTCGAAAGACTCACGGGATGGACGGGATAAATCAAAGGAATCACGGAATGGCCGGGATAAATCGATGGAATCCCGCCATGGCCGAGATAAGTCAAAAGAATCCCGGGATAAATCTAAGGAATCACGAAAAGGACGAGATAAGTCGAAAGACTCGCGGAATAGCCGGGATAAGTCGAAAGATTCGCGGAATGGCAGGGATAAGTCTAAAGAATCCCGGAATGGACGAGATAAGTCTAAGGAATCGCGATGCCACCGGGATAAGTCGAAAGAATCCCGGAGTGGCCGGGATAGATCGGAGGACTCTCGTTATTCGCGGGACTCATTAGACGCTCGAGATAAATGGTAAACTTTTTTTTGTTTAAGATTTTTAAGTATGAATTTTGTTGTTAATAATTGCAAAAAGAAACCTCGTGTTTTCATCTAGATTGGAAGCTACCGATCAGTCTCGGTTTTCTACAATGCAACGCTAATTTTCTCTATTACACTCCGCATGTGTTTTACCGATTTTTGCCTTCTATTCGAGGACACATCATCATCATTATCTTTACCAATGTAATAAAGCTAAGAGTTTGTTTGTTTGTTTGTTTTTTTTAACGCGCAAGCAATTACTGGTTTGAAATAAAAAATATATTTTTGTGTTGAATAGTCCATTTGCCGAGGAAAGTTTTAAGCCCTAAATAACACTACTAGCTATCCGCCCGCGGCTTCGCTCCCGTGGAATTCGGCCATCAAGCAAACATTATTGTTGTTCAATTTTTTCCGGGATAAAAAGTACCCTATTATTTAATCCGGACTTCTAACTTTATGTCTGCATATTTAAAAGCAATAGGCTCAGTAGTTACGGTGTGAAAGCGGAATAAACAATTAAACTCACTTTTCGATTTACAATATTAGTAAGGATGTGTGCGGATACCGAAATCGACGGGGAAGAAGTCGCGCGGCCGTTAGTAATACATATTCCGTGCCGCAGGTGCGACCGCGACGGCAGAGACGCCCGCGACGCGCGCCGGCGAGCTCTGTCCGCAAGCGACGTGTGCGCAGGCGCCGCTGCCGAAGATTCCATAGCCGCAGCTGCTAGCGAGCCAGATCTGAGAGACACACAGGTCAGTTGCATGTTCAAATAAAGTATGTTTTTACTGTTTAGAACATAGAAAAAGAGATCTTTTAGTTTTTTGGAACAGTGTATAAATTAGGATAGAACTGCGATCTTAGTATCTAGGTACCGTGAGAATTAAGGTATGAGAATTTCAAAGTGATCCAGGGCCCGTAGCCAAGGTGCCACTTTGACGAATTTGCCATACGTTTTCGTCGCGATTTATATTGCCATCCCGCACACGAACTATTTATGTGAGCGGGATCGAGATATTAGTCGCTACGAAAGCATAAGGCGAATTCGTTAAAGTGGCATCACGTCTAGTAGGCTAGCCTGTTTTCAGAACATGGATGGCGTCTGTGATGTCAAGTTGCGTTATAATTAAGGCGATTTGCCAACACCTGTAACTTTCTCGACTATCGATGAAATCATTAAATAACAGTTGTAAAATGTGAGCTTAAATAATATTGCAGTAATAGAATAAGCTTATATGTATCAACATTTAAACATGAATTAAACCTAGTCGTATCACAACATATTCTGTCTTATAGTTCTAACTTGCCACAAGCAGTTAATTACACATCGCAAGTAGCCACAAATGCAGTGGCAATAAAAACTAGTTAGAATAAATCGGTCATATAAAACTATTATACAACTATCATGCCATATCTGACCCTATACCAGTTTGCAAAGCGATTACCATAAAAGGTTTCTACATATCGCATTCGAGATACCGACCCTTCTTATTGGTATGTCCTTGACCAATATTCGTGAGTTGTTGTTTAACTAGATCTGTTATAGTTGAGATTTTATTTGTTTTAGCTTTAAGGTAAACACAGAGCCTCAAATAAATAAGTTATTTTTATAATATAAGTCTGAAAATAAACAGATTTATTTACAAATGGATTCAAAGAAAGATAATAGTACTATTTTACTTAATACTGTAAGTAAATAAGCAAATATAACTTTAGTCGGCTGCTCTAGACAGTTTAATTTATTGTCATGCGTCTAATATTACAGAATATTGGAGTGTGGTGTTCTTTAAGTTTTAATTATTTAATATTTCTTAAACACTTGGGGATTTTTAAAATAGCTTGATGATGTTTATTATATGTGACTGTTTCAGCCAACTTTATTTGCTAATGAAAAGTCAACAGAGTTTAATTTTTTTTATAATTTTTATGGTATTTTTTATCTACTGCAAACATAAGAATATGATCTTGACCAGAGTCCAGAGACTAATCCTTGGACGTTGCACTCAAAAATAACCTTTGCTTTCAGTCTCCTTACTATTTGGCGTCGCTTTTATCAGATAATATCGTCGCCAAGAGCACTCTAATAATTCTCGAAAAAATGCAAAAGTGAACTTTATTGCATTGGTAAAAGGAACAGGTTCGTTACTTTAAAAAATCTTACTTTAACGTCACAGATAATGGAAAATTGAACTTTATTACCAGGCAATAAGAAACAAGGTTCTGATTTGAGTATCATTGGAATGTTTGCAGTAATTGTGGATGGACATCCGTCGGTTAATTGTCTAAGAATGTAGAATTATCTCATAGCCTTTCAAGTTTGGTTTACACTCGATGGTACAATAGATTGTTTGTGGATAATTATTAAGTTTTATTTGTTTAATTGTGTGGAATTATACTAGTGAATGTGATATGGTATAAAGTATCTCTTATGTACACACGTAACAGATTAGAATTAGTAAGTGCAGGCCAAAACAATACTTTCTTTACTTATTTCTAACATAGCATTTAATTTTAATTTGCTTTTAGATTTATTTATATAAGATTGTAGAAACGTTAAAATATTTAATTATAAAATAGTATTATAAATATGATTTATATTAGTAGTATTCTAAATCATATTTATCATACCATTTAAAAAAGGTGGTAAAATTAACATATACTTTTACCATACAATAATTCATACTGAGAGTCAAATGTTCAAACGGAGCTTTAATTGCATTCCATCCAACGCAATATTCATAGGTTTTCCTGGTAAACAGATGTTATTGTAAGCAGTGGCTAGTGGTCAAAATCTGTGATAATAGATATCCAAACATTTGCCATCCCTCTTGCAAGAAAGCCTTCTAAACATTTTAGATGAAATATCTGCAGCGGATCAATCACAAATGGTCAGGCGCCCGCACCGCTCATTAGATTAATTGACCAGTGCCGCACCCACTGCTGCCGTTGAGTATTGGCCTGGATGAAAATACCATATAAATATAATAGTAGTGCAGACCTTAGGCAAGTTTCAGCTCCGTCCGTAAATATTAATTTAGATAGAAAGATAAATTATTAATTCGCAAAAACATACAGGCACACTATACAACAATGCGCTATACAATAGGAAGGTTGACATTATAATGTATTTTAATATTTACGATCAATTAATTACGCAGGATTTTATATTGTTCGTTTACAAGAGCGATTCCGCCACTTTTTGAGTGGTTAGCTTTATGAGCATTTGGAGCCTGTAACAGATTTTTCCCATATAAAAATAGTTGGCAAATCTTACGAATTCTGCCTCAACACATGATATAATGATGACAAAACATATTCTCTGACTAGGCCAAGTCTCAGTAACAGCACTAAAGTGTATACTGTCAATGCAATGTGGCTAGCTCTAGTCAGTGCTAGCCGCGCGTGCGACTCGCGCGTCGCCGCTCCTGCGCACGCCAAGTGCCGACCACGGACTATTATTGTATCTGTTGGATCTAATGACATTTGTGACGATATCGTGTAGACATTCTCAAGAAGTTTTAATTTAAGTAGCTTTAGACAGGTACCTAAGAAAACTAAACATTAACACAATTCTTTCTTAGTTTATTGGTGCAATGACTAGACCAAGTCTCAGTAACAGCACTAAAGTGTATCCTGTCAATGCAATGTGGCTAGCTCGAGTCAGTGCTAGCCGCGCGTGCGACTCGCGCGTCGCCGCTCCTGCGCACGCTATGTGCCACCGACCCCGTGGTCGGTGGCACATAGCGTGCGCAGGAGCGCTAATATTGTATCTGTTCGATCTAATTTCATTTGTGACAGAATCGTGTATTAATTCTCAAGATTTGTAATGAAATGAATTTGTAATGAATTAAATTCACCTTAATGCTCTAAAAGGTTAAAAAAAAATGTATATCGTCGGCTTACTGCAAGAACTCATTAACTAGCAGTTTTGTGATTTTGAGATACGGCCTAATGAAGTTTGGAAATATAATTAGGTATTATTTAAAAAGTATACTAGGTATAGTCGAAATGAAAATTCTTACGTATAGATCTAACATTTATTCATTTGTTTTATATATCGACATATCAAAATATACATTACCACTTTTAAAAAAAATCAAAGTGTAATTAATGACTTTTGCCAATACGTCCATTTCTAAGCAATTAAAAAGTAATGACTTCTAACATATGTCAATAGCCAAATTCGTAAACTGTTAATCTGGTAAATTAACTTTAAACCACACTTAAACTTCTTATCTAACACTACGACACTTTTAATGAGTACACGTAAAATTCAATGTAAATATTTCTCACTTAGATCATGCGCATAAAATCATTATAAACATTTACAGAACCACAATTTTTGGAAGAAATCACTAAGACTCTTTTAATGAGTTTAGGTTAAATTGAGTGTTCATATTTTTCACTGAGGTCATCCGCATAAAATCATTATAAGGATTTATTGAGTTCTGCCAGTGCTGGAAATCAATAGTGTCATAATACTATGCTACTACATGAATTAATTAAAGAAAAATAATGACTTCTTTTTACACCTAAAATCTAAGAAAGAGTACTTATCAATTTTTTACAAATTTTATCTTCGAAATTATGACAGATAGAAATTTACTGGTTTTTGCATAATGTAGTGCTACCGTTGGTGAGGCCAACAATGTCAGTATCAGTACTTAATGACTTTTTTTAGTTAGTGACTTCTTGCAGTAAGCCGACGATATATAAATAGTCAACAAACAATTTTTCATGGCGGGAATAGACCATACCCCCTCAGTAAAAGGGGTAATGAGGATTGCAGGCAAGGATTTAATGCATGTGTCAAATAAATTGTTATTAATAATTTTATTTGGATTACCATCATATCATGGCAAAATAACTTACATTCCATCACTGCTTACTTACATATGTATATCTAACTGACCTTACAATAACAGATAATCTCAGCGTACATGAAAATAATCAACTTGTCCCATGTATCAAGTGGGAATCGAATCCGCTCTCGAAACACGCGAAATCACTTTTATCATTTTTATAAGACGTTAACAGACAGCGAGATTTCCCTTGCCCTCGTATGTTAACAATTTATGTGCATATAAATGTTGTAAAAATAATTATTCAAATACAGTGTCTTATTGTCATAATGTGTGATATTGGCATTGTTGGTCTTCATCTTCAATACAGAGTTTATTGACTTTTGCAAAGGTACTTAAAAACCATTGACCAAATACTTTGAGCTGGTTAAGTTATTACTTAACCCCAATCATTGCCCCTTGAGTTTTATTATTATTCGATTTTTCACAAATGCATCGAGTCTTGATCAACAACAGATAATTCTAGATAACTGAGCGTTATACGAGAGTGAATTCTATTACCTTAATTACCTTACCAGAAATATAACTACAAGTTATTGATAAAAAGTTGTGAATTTTGCAGCAAACCTTATTTATTCTTGCGGTTTAGACGACCCGCTTGGTGTAATGGTCAAGATGTTGCCTATTATACAAGAGGTCGAGGGTTCTGTTCCCGCACAGGACAAACATTTATGTGCATGAACATGTCTGTTTGTGCTGGTCTGGGTGTCATATGTATCTATCCTACTACTATTATAAAGGCGAAAGTTTGTATGTATGGATGTATGGATGTTCGTTACTCTTTCACGTAAAAACTACTGAATGGATTTGAATGAAACTTTACCACAATATAGCTAATACATCAGATTAACACATAGGATATTGGAAATCGAAATCCACGCGGACGGAGTCGCGGGCGGCCGCTAGTTTAAGCATATTTGTAATACCACTGTTGATTCTGATGTCTGTAACACAAGTGCTTAAGCTACTTAAAAGGGACTACTACTTTAAAGGGAACGGGGTTACTGACTAGTAAGGCAAATAAAGCACTAATTAACCAGTGTTCCGAATTGATTGGCTACACCACTTAACATTTGACTTATGCAACGATAATAATAGTCGTTGTTAACACAACACCTACCGTTTAACTCATTCCGTAATAACCTGTTGCGTTTGATGGACAGACATGACTTTAACACGATTTCTTTGTGATTTCTGCCCCAGTTCCTCTAACCATCGTTACGAGAAAGGCTATGTAACTATTTTTAAGAGTAACGATCCGAAATTGGTTTTGGACTTGTGTCTTTAAAGTTGTGTTCGATTTTGTTTATTACAAACCTTTGAAATACCTTTCAAAGGTATGAATTCAATAAAGTGTCTGTCTGTTTTGGGGCCATCCATAAAGTACGTCACACGTAAAGGGGGGGGGGAGAGGGGGTCGAAAAAGTGTGACATGGTGTGACAAGGGGTGGGAGGGGTCCTAAGTTTCGTGATATCACATTTCAAAATCTAGAGGTACTAATCGCGTTGGATGAAAAAGATGTTGACACCACAAATGTTCCTGACGTGAAAAACGAAGTGAACTGTGAAGTGACTGCCATGCCAGTTATAAAATATAATTTAAAGGACTGGGTTCAAAGTCCATGGACTGAAGATGATTGAGTTTCTTTTTCTTTATATTCATTAGTAAATTTTTTTGTTATTGTTTCAAATATTTGATACTATGTTGATTTCATAAAAAAGTACTTAATTTAAATGGTAATAAAACTAATTTCGGAACTGCTGTTTTAATTTAATAATTGTTCGATGTTAAATTGCAAAACATGTGACGTCACACTAGGGAGGGGGGGGTCTCAGAAATGTGACCACCTGTGACAAGGACGGGGGAGGGCTCAAAAACTCATGAAATTAGTGTGACGTACTTTATGGATGGCCCCTTTTTTGCTTTATAGAGTAAGATATATGACATGGCATAACTAGCGACCGCCGGCGATTCCGTCTGCGTGGAATTTGGTTTCTGCACACTATGTGTGAATAATTTGTGAAGTCACAAAAATATTTATTGATTCTAATCAGAAGTTCCTGAGATTAGATTCCTGAGAGCGTTCAAACAAACAAACAAACAAACTCTCCAGCTTTCTTATACATAAAAGTAAAGATTTGAAGTACTTTTTCTTTAATCTATTTACCAAACTTCTTAATGACAAATATGATTGATCATGTAGCGGTCACATGAGTGAGTTATATCTTTTCTATTTATCATCTTCATAAATCAGTGCCTAAACATCTCATCTTCTTGAATCTAAGTCTATAACCAGATAGATACAGCGGTTTTGCGGTTTACCTATCACCACTCAATCACTGGTGTTGATTGTTTTTCGCGATTATAGTTATCTGTGCAATCATGTTTTAGTAAAATAGATTTTGCTACCTTTTGTTATACTGCTCAATGGTACGTCAGGTTTCTCGTATCATAAACTAGCGGCCGCCCGCGCTTCGTCTGCGTGGTTTTCGGTTTCCGCACACATATGTATATAATAGAGCCTAAATCCTTCCTCGACTAATGAAATATTAATATCGAACCAGTAGTTCCTGAGTATATTATTAGTATAAATATTAGATATGCCCTCGCCATCCTTCGACCCAATCTGACGCAGGCCCTATATTGTGAAGCGCCTCATATCTCGTAATAAACTTAGTACCTAACCATCGTGCGTCAAACATCACGTCAATAAAAATAATGCCAAAGTTTTCTTGTCGGGGTATGTCTAAAGATTAAAATCTATGCGTTTATATCTTGCGTAAGTGTATCATGTGTATACTTGTGAGAAATAAAGATTTTAAACCAGAATATCGATAGTTGAATGACTTAACAAATCTGCAATCTTTGGCCAGATTTTTAGGTAACAACAGTGATTGTTTTGTCATTCAGTGTAAAGTTTTATCTTAAGATTGCTCAAAATAATAACAGAAATATACTATTTCAATGACATGTAAGATTTAGCAAAAGTAGAAGGATATTATTTGAGCCCATTTTGGCTAATAACCACATGTGTCTAAAAAGGAAGGAATATAGAAGAGATACGAAGCATAAGCGAAAAAGTAACAATAGCCGTTCTCGTCCATGGCGGCCAATCTTACTATCAGCCAGGTACGCAGATTATTAAAATGCACAGGTTAGTGCGCAAGGACAGGTGCACTCCCTCTTCACTCCGTATTGCTCACGGTGGACAGGAATCTGACACGACCGTTGAGATCAGGCGCAGGACCAACGGCTTAACGTTTCTTCCGAAGCACGGAGGAGTTCGAGATTAAATTTTACGGTCTCCCACGTATCACTGCGCCATCAAGCATTTCAAGTGAAAAAGCATTTTATATGAAATACTTTTTCACTATTTTTTCACATGGCTCTCTTTCTATGCATCCATGCAGTCATTACAGCACCAGCTGTAGTTTACCATAACAGAGTATGTGATCATCCAAATATTATGGGTTTGTTTTATTGTCAAATCTATTTCAATAATCGAATCGTGATTTATCTTTTGAAGATAAAATACGATGTTATTCCAAAAGCATTATGTAAAAGATGTAAATTCGTGTTTTTCGGGAAGAGGAATAATACATTGTTTTCTGAATAATTTCAGTAGGTACTTGTGCATTGTTTGTATTTTGAACAATGTTTCCGGAAATTCTTGTTGTCATTGTGCGAACATGTTGCACCGTTGAGAGTCAGAGATATGCGGAAGATCACGGTTGTGTTTACGAAATTTCACGAATCGTTATTCTTCAGTTGATTCTCAGTAAAATGGGGGGATATCTGACATTGATTCTCTTTTAAATGTAAAAGGGATGTCTGTCTGAATAATAAAAATGTGGACAACCTGGCAAGGTCGTTATTTTAGCACGGCTCTACCGAATCTTTTAATGGATTTGTCATTTAACTAATCGTTAGGTACGAATATGATGCAAAATGCTTATTTATACTTAGCCTAGGAACATTGCATTTTTATAAAATACTAGCGGCCGCCCGCGACTTCGTCCGCGTGGGTATAGTTTTTTTAAAATGAGTCAAAAAGTAGCCTATGTTACTCTCCATCCCCTCACATATCTTCACATAAAAAATCACGGCAATTCAGCGCTCCGTTTTGCCGTGAAAGAAAGACAAACATACAGACAGACACACTTTCCCATTTATAATATTATATTAGTATGGATTTCAGCATTGACTATGCTTATACTATGCTTATGCTATTGACTATCTTCCATTTAAAATACATTGCAGGCAACTTCGGTCGCGTTTTTTACGCCTTGTGTGTTTCTTTACCAACCGTGTGTAGAAGGACAGTTATTTCAAAACATTCGGATGCAAACCAAGACAACTTGACTTGATAGGCACAAATATTACTGTTGCTCTTTATCAAATCACTTTGACATACATATTTTCATAATGGAAAATGGGGTTACCTTGTTGCTATGCAAGTGTAGTGCCTACAGAAAAGGTAATCCTACAAAAACAATAGCGTTATTTGATGTGTTATCAGCGTTATCACAAGGGTCTTCTATTTTTAGCCGCGTGAATCATCCGAGGTCGCGTATGTTTACAGAGATCTATATCTGGACCAGTTATATTCGTGTAACGTGGATTGCGACAAACTTCTTCTTTCCGTATTCTAATTTGATCTTTGGAATCGGAATGTTTTTTCAACTTAGTTAAAAATAATGTCGCAGAAATTGTCGCTTCATCATATGAAGGTTTCCAGAAATAATTTTAATAGTAATACTAAAATAGATTGATTGAGTTGTTGATCTAGTGGAATGAAACGTACAAGAACATATGAGTGTAGTTACTATTGCCTTATATTTGGTTTGACAATAATACATCTTTAAACTTTCGTTTTTGCATTTTAATCAGACAACACTATAACGGCTCGGCAGCCGAAACGTCAAGCAGTGAGTACGCAAGTATTTAATAAAGAGTCCCGTCTTAATGTTGTCTTATGACAATAAATCTGCATTAACTACTGTATTTTGCTGATTTTCTGCTGAAAATTTAATCGGTTGGGGAAGAACCGTATACTCACGTCAAGCATTGTCACAGTCTAGGTGTTAAATTATTGTGCTTATTGCCTATTAGGTATTAGAGTCGAATTACAGATTTGATTCAATCATAAGCCGCCAGCATACTAATGCTGGGAAGCATACTAATAAAGGAAATACCCACTAGAGTATTAACTATGGGTATTTCCTCTATGAAATTGATTGTCATATTGTTTTATGATAGTAACGTGACAACCGCTTTTTGGTAAAGAATAATCTTGAATGGATTAAGCGTTGGTTTAGTTTTGATTGACGTAAAAAACATAGTATTTGTCGGACAAATACTATGTTGACAAAATTAGATTTATGATGTCTTGTTTTTAGAATTCCCTACTGATAATAAGCAACTCAGTATGTTCTAAAACAGTTTTCCAAATTATTTTTTAATATCATGTTATTTTTTTTTTAATGGGCAGAATTAATTCATACAGTAATGAAATGGTATAAGTAGGTACTGATATTTACAACTGCGCTCGTCCTATGTACCAAAGATAAAATAGTTGTCTGTACAACGTTACAGACGTTACAAACGTATCTTGTAGACCTTTTTTTTCTCTCCCAATACACGGCTGCAGGTCTAGCTAGCCTGAAGTTATAGTACGTTAATGCGTTTCCCTGTGAGAAAACGGAATGTCTGGAGGGACTGGCTCTCGTGCCTAGCGGGGCCTAGCGAATTGAAGACCTAGATATTATGTTTAAGTTGCACTTACAGTCGCAAAATAGATATTATGCTTACACCAGCACCACAATTAAAGTACATAGTAAGAGTGTCATCTCACAAAATCCCGTTTACAATGTGGTGAAGTAATATCGTTGTAACAGTTAACAATGGGGTCGAGATCTGATCGCGTTTGTTTTTGTAATCACGGGCACTCACCTACCAGAGGAAGTGCTCATGTGAACGCTTAGTGAGGGAAATAGGGCTATAGGGAAATCACCCATTCCCTAAAAGATAGAAGTACTTCTGCCGAACGGATGATCTAGCTCGGGGACCGAGGTCCTTACTACACTGTGTTGGTGAAGTCGTATAAATGCTAAGTCGCGGCGGAAACTCTGCTAGCGCGATGTAGGTTTGTATGGAAATATCGCTTTGCCGTGTCAGCGCCATCTGTTGAGATATATTGGAACTACTCCTTTGTGGCGATGTGGATAGGTGTCGCCACAGTGTCATCTCACGAAATGCCGGTTACAAAGTGGTGAAGTAATATCGTCGTACCGTGCAACAGTTAACAAAGGGGTCGAGATGTGAGATATGCGACAAGTGTTTTCCGAGCTCTCTCTCGATACTTTTCGCAGCGCACGCGTTACGTCCACGTCGTCCGCCCTGGACCCTGAGCTGACCACCGTAACGGAGTGGCAGCCAGGTGACCAAATTCGCGTGCGTTAAGTGGGGCAACCAGCGATTTTCGATGCATTCCATGCGTTCCCTGTGTTCGGGGCGCCCTTCCCAGGGCACCTCGGACCCGACCGATACCCCAGGCGAGCTTCGCCCTTCTCAGGGCGACTCGTCTGACGACCTTGCGAGCCTAACGGACCGAAACATGTTCGGCGATTTGGAGATTGACGATTTGGCGGCGGAGGTGTCAGCCCCTTCTGACACTCCGCCGAACGACCTGGCGTGCCCAACGGACAGCCGATTGAAGGAGCCGGTGGTTCTTCTCGAGTCACTCCGGCAGACCCCTACCGGGTTTTATGACGCGGTGGCGGACATGATGCCCGACACCGATGACACAGGAAGCACGCGCTTCCTGCGTAAGCGCCGAGCTGCGGAGGCGACCGGGTCCCAATCGGACTCCAGTCAGGCCTCCACCTCCAAAGACGACAAGAAGAAGAAGAGGGAGGCCAAAAAGGAAAAACGGGCCCAAGCGAAGGCCGATGCCGATGCGAAAGAGCACCGCGTCGGTTTGGAGGCCGCACGTAGGAAGATGGCGGCCCAGAAAAGGGTCGACGACGAGGCGGAGTTGCTGGAGAAATTCCAGCAACGAGAGCAGCGCGTGTGCGAAGAGCGGAAGAAGGTCGGCTACGGAGTGTCGTCCTTCTTGGACTACTCAAAACTGTCCGTGGCCGACCTTCAGAGCCACGCTAAGTACGACGCGGAGGAGATCGCGCAGATCGCCTCCAAGTCGTCTAACTTGAAGGGCCCTTTCGTCAAGGGCCTTAAAGCGCACGCGTGCTCGTTCGCGGCCATCGCGGCGGAGCTGGCCAAAAGGTCCAGCGACGACGAGACCGCGGCCCTCCAGGCGACGGTGGAGCACCTCTCCAGCGAGCTGGTGGCACTGCGGGCCGAGCTGGCCGCCATGAAGGCGAGCCGGCCAATTGTCGCTTCGGCTTCTGTGCCAATTTCTTCCAGCGACCCCTCTGCGAACTTAGTGTAGGTATAGTATAGGGTCGCTCATCGATGAGAAACTGAGGGAGCATACGCTCAAGGAGCGGAACTTCCTCAGGGACCGCCTGGCCGGCCTAAAAGACCGCCTCCTCCCGGAGGTAAGGTTACGGCCTCCGCTTGCGGCGGACAAGAAGAGGGCAGCCGCTCTTGCCGCCGCCCCCCCCGCACCAGCTCGGTCGCCGTCGCCGTCTTCGGCGATTATGCCTCCGCCCCCCCCTCCACCTCCAGCGAAGGGGAAAGCCAAGCCCTCCCAGGCCAAACCTTCCCAGGCCTCTGAGCCCGTGGCCGTCCCGTCCACGTCGTCGACCGTAGAGGCAGATCTGTTGCTGCCCTCAACCACCCCGGCCAATCAGGGGTGGAAAGAGGTCGTGACGAAGAAGTCGCGGCAGGCTGCCAAAAAGGCGGCCAAAAAGGCAGCCCCCGCCGAACCGTCCCCTCTTGGAACGACCAAAGGCGGCAAAAAGGGGAGAAGGAAGGCGTCTGCGCCGACCGACTCCTCCAAATCTGTGCCCTCCAAGGCCCCCTCTGCGTCAGCGGCAAAGACCGCCGCCCCGCAGCGGAAGAAGAAGCTGGTCGCGCCCAAACAAACCGCCGTCACCATCACCTTGACGGCGGAGGCAGTAGCCAAGGGCGATACCTACGGCACCGTCCTCCGAAAGGCGCGTGAGGCCATCGGCAGCGACGCCGCGCAAGGCACTCGCTGCCGGATCACGGCGACAGGAGGCCGCCTGTTCAGCTTCCCCGGCACTCAGAGCGCCCCGCAGGCGGCCTCTTTTGCGGCCAAGCTGCGGGAGGCAGTAGCGGGAGTGGCCGTGGTGGCAGTGCCAGTAAAGACGGCCGCCCTCCTCGTGACGGAACTTGACGAGTCCGTCACTGGAGAGGAGGTGGCCGCCAAGATTGCTGCGGTCGGTGGCTGCCGGGCTGACGAGGTCAAGCCCGGCAAAATTAGCCACAGCCGAGGGGGCCTGGGCTCCCTCCTCGTCCGCGCGCCGGTTGTGGCCGCCAAAGCCGTCCTCAATTCGGGGCGGCTGCTGGTCGGCTGGTCGTCGGCCGCCGTCAAATTGTACGACGACGGCCCACTCCGCTGCTTCCGGTGCTATGGCACCGGACATACGCAGGCTAGGTGTCCCTCGGCGGTAAGCAGAGCCGAGCTCTGCACAAGGTGCAGCCAAGAGGGACACAAAGCGGCGGAATGTAGCGCTGCGCCCCACTGCGCCGTTTGTGCCGCTAGCGGCCGGCCAGCGGGTCACACCATGAGGGGGAGGAAATGTAACCCTCCCCCCAAGAAAGGGAAGACGCCGGCCGCAAACCGACCGGCTACGAGTGTCACTGGGCCGTCTACAGCCGCGGCTGTAGCGCCCATGGAGGTTGTGGAGGAGGTGGTGTCAAACTAAATATGCCAGTACACCACCACTCCTCCATCTTACAGGTGAACCTCAACCACTGCCGCTCGGCCCAGGACTTGTTCCTACAGGTCATGGCTGAGTGGCGGTGCGATCTGGGCCTCCTCTCGGAGCCGTATTTTGTCGCCCGTGAGTGGCTTGGCGACCTCGACGGACTAGTCGCCGTCGTCCCGCGTCGTGGTTCGGGCGTCCCCCTCTCGCTGCTAGAGAGGGGGTCGGGGTATGTGGCAGCAGCCTGGGGCAACCGGGCTGTTGTGGCCACATATTTTTCCCCCACTCGCCCGCTCTGGGAGTTCGAGAACTTCCTCGACTCCCTGAGCGCCGTTATTGGGCGCCTGGCGCCGCGTCAGGTCCTCCTCGCGGGGGACCTCAACGCCAAGTCGGTGGTCTGGGGAAACCCGGCCACAACTGCGAGGGGAGAGGCCCTCCACGAGTGGGTTGTCGCACAAGGGCTGACCACCCTAAATAGGGGGTCAGAACACACTTGTGTGCGGCAGCTGGGCGGTTCGGTGGTGGACGTGACGTTCGCCACCCAACCTTTGGCTGCGCGCGTCGAAGAGTGGAGGGTGGATACCACCGAGTCCCTCTCGGACCACAGGTACATCCGGTACCTGGTCCGGGAGACTCCCACCCTCCAAGGAGGACCTCCTGCCGGTCGGTCGCCGTTCCCTCGCTGGGCGTTGACGAAGCTGGACAAGGGGCTGGCCAAGGAGGCGGCATTTGTCCAGGATTGGCTCAGCCCCGCCTTCCCAGACGACGTCGACGCCGCGGCGGATCAGCTGCGTCGCTCGCTGACCGAGGTATGCGATCTCTCGATGCCTCGGTCCAGCCGTCCTGGGCCCAAGACCGCCGTGTATTGGTGGTCGCAGGAGCTCGCGAACCTACGGGCCACTTGTTTCACGGCCCGCAGGGCCTACGGTCGCTACCACCGTAGGCGGCGACGCGACATAGAGGAGGACGCTCGCCTCTACGAGATATATCGTGAGGCGAGGGGCGCCTTCCGAGCGGCCATCCTCGCGGCGAAAGATGCGGCTCGGCAGGAGATGCTGGAGGGCCTCAACGCAGACCCGTGGGGGAGGCCCTATAAGGCGGCGCGCCAACAACTGCGGCCCATTGGCCCTCCCCTCACGGAGACTCTCGAGCCGAGCCTCCTGGACGATGTGGTGCCGGCACTTTTTCCCGCCCGCCCACAAAACTTCGTGCCTCCGTGCATGCCCCGCCCCGCGGGCGCTGCGAGCCGCCTCCGGTGTCACCTCCGCCCATCACCGCGGAGGAGTTCGGCGCCCTGGAGCTTCGCCTAAGGGCGAAGAAGACAGCTCCCGGCCCGGACGGCGTGCCGGCCCGTGTTCTGGCGCTGGCGCTGCCAGAGATGAAGAGCCGCGTGCGGGGCCTCTTCGATCGCATTCTTGCGACCGGGAGGTTCCCGCGCGCCTGGAAGGAGGGTCAGTTGATCCTCCTCCAGAAGCTTGGCCGGCCGGCGGACAGTCCCTCCGCCTACCGGCCAATTGTGTTGTTAGACGAGGTGGGCAAGCTTTGCGAGAAGCTCATCGCAGCTCGCCTCGTCACCCATTTGGAGGAAGTCGGTCCGGACCTCTCGGACCGACAGTTCGGCTTTCGGTCAGGGCGGTCTACAATAGACGCCCTGACCAAACTCCGGGAGTTTTGTTGGGAGGCGCACGACCGGGGGTTGGGGGTTGTCGCAGTCAGCTTCGACATTTCGAATGCGTTCAACTCCCTCCCCCACGCCACCATTATGGAGGCACTCAATTTTTTCCGAGTGCCTCCATATCTGAAGGTGTTAATCGAAGACTACCTCTCCGAGCGGGAGGTAGTCTACGCCGACAAATCCGGCGCCATTAAGCGCCATGAGGTAGGTACCGGGGTTCCGCAGGGCTCAGTGCTGGGCCCACTGCTGTGGAACCTCGGTTACGACTGGCTCCTGCGAGGTCAGCTTCTCCCGGACACGAGCGTGTTGTGCTACGCCGACGACACGCTCCTCTGTGCCCGGGGAAAGACTTACCGGGAGGCAGCACGCCTTGCGTCCGCCGGCGGCGGCCTAGTAGCCAACCGCATCTCCCTACTGGGGTTGCAGGTTGCGCTACACAAGACGGAGGCGATTTTTTTCCCGCCTCCCCGTCAGCGGTGCCCCCCCGACGCTTCCATCTCAGTCGGTGGGGTACAGGTCGCCGTCAAGCCCGAGATGAAGTATCTCGGGCTTATTTTGGACCCGAAGTGGGACTTTGGTCCCCATTTCAAGGGTTTGTCACTTCGGGTCCTGAAGGCCGCGGACAGCCTCTCCTGGCTGATGCCCAATATAGGGGGCCCGAAGGCCAGGTGCCGGCGTCTGTACGCCGGTATCCTCAAGTCCATGGCCATGTACGGCGCCCCCATCTGGGCAGAGGCAGCAGCCAGGAGGAGCAATAAGGCCCTCCTGCGTCGGCCGCAAAAAGCGGTGGCGACAAGAGTCGCGCGGGCCTACCGCACCGTAGGCTTTGACGCGGCATGTGCGTTGGCCGAGCTCCCCCCGTGGGACTATGAGGCGGAGGTGTTGGCCGCCGTCTACCATTGGACGGTGGCCCGGCGGACTGCGGGCGAGCCCTTCACGCCCGCAGAACGGAATAAGGTCCGCGATGACAAGCGGAGAGCGATGGTCCAGCGATGGCAGGCGGACCTCATGGAGGCGCGGTACGGGCGGCGTACCTTGGACGCGCTCGCCCCGATATTGAATCGGTGGCTGGAGCGCCCAGGAGGGTCGGTGTCCTTCCGGATGGTGCAGGTAATGACGGGGCATGGCTCCTTCGGCTCATTCCTGCACCGCATCCAACGGGAGGACACTCCGAGGTGCCATCACTGCACAGCTGCGGAGGACACTGCACACCACACATTAGTGGTGTGCCCGTCCTGGGCCCCGCAGCGCGCTCTCCTCACAGCGCGGGTCGGTCGGGACCTCTCTCTGCCGAGCGTAGTCTTAGCTATGCTCGACAGGGAGGACGCCTGGCAGGCCTTTGCGCATTTTTGTGAGGAGGTGATGGCAGCCAAGGAAGCGGCGGAGCGCGAGCGCAGGATTGACCATCCTGCAGGCGCGCACCGGGCAAGGGGAGGGCGGGCCGGACGCGGTAACACGCGATCAGACCGCTCTCCCCGTGGAGGTAGTCTGCCGGCTACAGGGGCGGGGGTCCCTAGTCGCTGGTGTTTTAGTGGGTATGTCCCGAGGGAAGAGCCCCACACTACCTGAGTGCCCAGGGCAGGGCCAACCGACCCCCGTCGGTCAGGTGTGCATAAGGGGGTCTCAACAACATCGAGACCCACGTCCTCCCGGCAGCCCCTAGGCTGGGAGGGCGGCATTTCACCAGCGTGAAAAAAAAAAAAAAAAAAAAAAAAAAAAAAAAAAAAAAAAAAAAAAAAGGGGTCGAGATGTGATCGCGTTTGTTTTTGTAATCACGGGCACTCACCTACCAGAGGAAGTGCTCATGTGAACGCTTAGTTCGTGATGCGATTAACAATGTAATGAGTTTACAGATTAGTAGATGGGAAGGGTATTTTAACCGTCTAGGAATATTTGTTTTGATTATTTGTTGGCAAAGATAGGACTAGATGCCACTGAGGACTTAAAATAATGCGACACCAGTCAATAGTATTGCGCTGAACCCTCATAAACTAGGAACAGGGCAGACAATGAGGATGCGACACCAAACATTCCATTTCGGGGCATATGTAGGGAGCCAAAAAAACAAAAGGGTCACTTGATGGTAAGTGATCACCGCTACCCATGAACATTAACAACCGCACAAGCGTTGCAGATGCGTTGCCAGCCTTTAAGACGCCATACCCTCCCCAACTGAGAATAAAATTTATTATCACTGCCTATGCCTATGTAACTTTACGCTTAACAAAATGAGCTCGATCATATCCTCGTTGTAGACGTCTTCGCTTAAAATGGCAGTGACATAGATAGTGCGCATGTGAATGCATAAGCATAGGTGGTCTACCTGTCTCAAAACCAAGTTATTTTTGCGATAATGCACTAAAATACTGGCATAAAACCTTATAAGCCCGACCTCTTTCGTGGCTACGACACGCCACCAACGAATGACCGTAGACCAAATATTGAGATCCGGAACAACAATCCTGACATAAATGTCTCCTCGATCCCGTTATCCACGAAGTGACTCCCAATTCCCCCAAACGATCCAAATTGATTTGATTAATGCCCGCACATCGAAATCGAGGCCGGTGACTGTACCATTGAACTCACTGAAATGTGTTAATAGAAGCAAATTCTGCATTCGTATAAATAAACGTGGAAACTTTACAAGCAATTTATAGCGGACGCCGTGGATATAGTCCGGCGGACGACAGGACGGAACTAGGATCTAATATTACTTTTTAAAAACTATTATATTCATAGATAAATATCACATCAAGCTTTTTTTCTGAAGTTAACATAAAGTCAGTAAATAAAAAATATGCTTACAATTCTTTTTTACAAGGAAAATGAACCAGCTCGTTTACCAGCCGACTTAATAATAAATATTTCGAAATGGTCGTGTGGAGCTTCTGTATTGGCCATGCTTAAACCTTACGGTCTACTAAAAGCTTGTTTTGATGTTGCAAATGATTATTAATTATATTATATCTGTAAATTGCAAATAACATAGCTTATCTACCACCTGCGACGAGACTATTTATGTATTTTAAGGATATTTTACCAAGCGAAGATCGATTTTTAACGTACATAGATGTAACCAGGACCGTCTTTCACTTCTTAGGGGCCAGGGCCCATGGGCCTTAAAACTCTTGTTTGGTAAAAGTGGGGCCCCCAGAACTCAAACGATCGCGGGGCCCTGTGCCTATTGTGCCCAATGAAAAGACGGGTCTAAATCTAACTATCCAAGTCCGTCCCTTATCGATATAGTCGCAAACATAATCGATTGATTGATACACGGAGTTACGAGGCCGCCGGCCGACCTAATTCCAGCGGAGCCTCATTGAATTACAATGAGCTCCCGAGTTGCGAGACCAGGACTTACTAATGTACTGCTTTATGATCACTTTCAATTGCGGTTTTTTTATCTATTGGTGCCAATTGAAAGCTGTTGTTATGTGGCTGTATATAAATAAATAAACTTGTTCTTGGATGCTAAGCTTTGGCTTACACATTGTTGTATAGTTGATAGGGAATGAAGAGAAATTGATACGTAAATACTTTTGTTAACACCCAAGTTTCGATTAGAAATGCCTACGAACATCAGACAAAGATAGATTTGCCCCAAGCGGTATTATCGAACATGCCCTCGAATTTGTAGTCAGGGTAGTGACTACAAAATGGAGGGTTCTGTTTGTGAACTACTAGTCTAGACCACCAAAGTCTGTCATTCTACTCGACTCAAAACTTACCGATACGGTAAGTTGACTACAAAATGGAGGGTTCTGTTTACGTTGTGAACTATTAGACTAGACCGAGGCATAGAATATAGAAAATAAGTAGAAACCATGTTCGATGATGATGGTTAACATTTGTGTCAAATCAAGCGACTTTATCAAAAAAAAAGCGTATTGTACTTTTTGTCAAGAAAAAAACTCCTGAAGACATTTTCCTCTTCACGATTAAATCGAAATTGGTAGGAAATGGATGTAGCAAATGTAATTGGATCACAGAAATAATCAGCGTGAACGAGCTGATTGTGGACGATTAAGACTTCCGCTCGAACAAGGTCACTTTGTGAGCGAGCATGGCCGGGCCAATTTGTGCTCGATTTGTCCAACAGACTGCTGGCTAAATAATTTAAACAGATTTGTGTTACGACGAATTAAAGATGTCCTATCGTGGTTGGCTCATTATCATCAGAGTCGTAGTCCAATGCTGGACATATGCCTATACAAGCATTTAGCCAGTGCGATGCTCGGCAACTCGCAATCCTTCCATGTTACGCTTCACCAAGACAAAAAGAGCTAAATGGAACTACATCTGAGAAGTTTTACCTCCATCTTACAGAAGACCACAGTGAAGTAACACTTCGTAACTGATGTGCTATGTTACTGCTGGTGAGTAGGTCGCCAGAGCTCTGTCAGGGTATGGTGTCTTAAAGGCAGGCAACGCATCTGCGACCCTTGTACTGCTGTTGATTTAAATGTGCAGCGGTGCATGATCACTTACCATCGGGTGACCCCTCTTGTTACTTTGCCTCCGATAACATAAAAAAACCTGACCTTTGGCCTGGCAAGGTTGGCTTACGAGACAAATCTGTTACCCATATTACTCGTACAATGTCCTCTTAACCTAGTTTGTTTTTCGGGCGATTACCAATCTTACGTTCTTCTAACTACTCGGATTTTTATAATAATAAATATTAACCATTATGATGCGCAAAAACATGTGTTCTTCTTATTTCCTCACTCGACCTAAGCGATGACAGATGAGGTGCATGCCCAAGAGTATATTTTGTGAGGCATGGGTGTGTATTGATTTCTTTTGAAACATTACTGTGTTATTTTGTATATCCTATTTGATCGGATTGACTGAATTGAATTATCACTACATAGTATGTACGGCTTGCTGAGACCTTAAGTCTTTTTAATAGGTAATATGGTTAAAAATGTATTTAATGCAATGTAGTAGAGTCATCATCATCATCCTAGCGCCTCTCCCAGTTGCATCCTCGGCCATTGCCTTGGAGCCCAGGGTACGCTGCGACTATGATCCTGAATTGACATGCCTGGTTATTACAATGGAGCGACTGTCGTCTGACCTCCGCAATGTAGTAGAGTAACACTGATAATTTTGCATGTAAAGTCAAGGGCGTGTAGCATATGACATATCTATTTTCATAAAATAAGGAAACGAAACCATTTTGACCAGTTCTGCTGGCAAAAATCAGTGGTCATTTAACCACTGATTTTTGTCATCGATAGGTATTTTGAATATTTTCCTTGTATAATTGTATATATATGTACGTATGCATTAAAAATAGCACCTTTGGAGTGAGAAACTCGTCTTTTTGGTGTGTGTAACGGAAGTATTTAATATCTTTGATTTAGGCTGCTTCTATGGAAAAAAACTACTTAGAATTTGATATTAAAAATACCTAAGGCGCTGGCGAAACAGATAATACATGAGTGCAACAAGGTCAGTTTAAATTCGGTTATCAGCCGGGGTTGAGCTATCTGAAGGAGACGCTTCGGCCAATACGATAGCCTCGATTATGAGGGATTGATAATATTAGGGCTGGCAAATTGTAGCACGGATTAAACAGAACAAGATTCCTGTTTTATTCCTTGGGAGCATTTGAGCGGGAAAAAAATCCTATTACCTAAGTCAGCCCATACCCTGCCTGTACCATATCAAAATTTGTTCAGTAATTTCAGCGTGATTAACGGACAAACAAATGAAGTTTCACATGTTTAATCTTGGTATGATATTATTATGTATTTTATTTATATTTTGTAGTAGGTAGATGTTCCAAAAACCTGAGTTATAATACTAAGGTTGTCGGAACACAGCCGAACCTTCAGGCAGTAAGTAAAACATTATTAACATCGCTTTTTGTCAATGTTTATAAGTTGTGAAGAAGATATTTCGAGAATTTGTTTTGCGGCTCTAAAATTCGAGTTATCCCTCCACCTGTGGGTGAGCGGGGTATCGCCCATAGTATTACTTGTAAGTAGTACCGAAGTTATCAAAAGTTCGGCAGAAATTGAAATACGAATAAATATATTCCTTATTTGCTGACTAACTGCAACGATGTGTTTGCTTTGATTAAAATGGCCGCATTTTCCGGGAATCGCAATAGTCACACAGTTCAGTTACGTTTGGACAAAAGCTTTTTATTTATATCACATTAAATTATTCTTCGTAATTTTTGCGTGGTCTACGATTACATGAGCATGTCGAAAATAAAATATGTAAGACAATTTAATAAAATGGCTAGTATGATTTTTAGTCAAAGCAAGTGTTTATGATATCAGTTAGTAAATGTTATTGAGAAAAATCAACAAACTATTAAAATGGAGTGTCCATTTATAAATATACTAGCGGCCGCCCGCGACTCCGTCCGCGTGGTTTCCGGTTTCCGCAAACGTAGGTATATACTATACCTATAAAGTTCCATACAAACATTAATCCCCTTTTTCATCCCCTTGGGGTGGAACATACAAAAATCCTTTCTAAGGGGATCTTTATGTCATAGTAGCTTTATGCATGCCAAGTCCCAGCCCAATCGGTTTAAAATTGACAAAGTTTCATACAAACATTAATCCCCTTTTTCATCCCCTTGGGGTGGAACATATAAAAATCCTTTCTAAGGGGATATTTATGTCATAGTAGCTTCATGCATGCCAAGTCCCAGCCCTATCGGTTTAAAATTGACAAAGTTTAATACAAACATTAATCCCCTTTTTCATCCCCTTGGGGTGGAACATATAAAAATCCTTTCTAAAGGGATCTTTATGTCATAGTAGCTTCATGCATGCCAAGTCCCAGCCCGATCGGTTTAAAATTGACAAAGTTTCATACAAACATTAAACCCCTTTTTTCATCCCCTTGGGGTGGAACATATAAAAATCCTTTCTAAGGGGATATTTATGTCATAGTAGCTTCATGCATGCCAAGTCCCAGCCCTATCGGTTTAAAATTGACAAAGATTCATACAAACATTAATCCCCTTTTTCATCCCCTTGGGGTGGAACATATAAAAATCCTTTCTAAAGGGATCTTTATGTCATAGTAGCTTCATGCATGCCAAGTCCCAGCCCGATCGGTTTAAAATTGACAAAGTTTCATACAAACATTAATCCCCTTTTTCATCCCCTTGGGGTGAAACATATAAAAATCCTTTCTAAAGGGATCCTTATGTCATAGTAGCTTCATGCATGCCAAGTCCCAGCCCGATCGGTTTAAAATTGACAAAGTTTCATACAAACATTAATCCCCTTTTTCATCCCCTTGGGGTGGAACACATAAAAATCCTTTCTAAGGGGATCTTTATGTCATAGTAGCTTTATGCATGCCAAGTCCCAGCCCGATCGGTTTAAAATTGACAAAATTTCATACAAACATTAATCCCCTTTTTCATCCCCTTGGGGTGGAATATATAAAAATCCTTTTTAAGGGGATCTTTATGACATAGTAGCTTTATGCATGCAAAGTCCCAGCCCAATCGGTTTAAAATTGACAAAGTTTCATACAAACATTCATCCCCTTTTTCATCCCCTTGGGATAAAATAATAGATATATACTATAGCCTATAACCTTCCTCGCCAAATACACTATCCAACACAAAAAGAATTTTTCAAATCAGACCAGTAGTTCCTGAGATTAGCGCGTTCAAACAAACAAACAAACAAACAAACAAACAAACAAACTCTTCAGCTTTATATATTAGTATAGATATAGATATTTTATATATCAATGAAATGAATAAACAATAAACATACAAAATTAATGTCGCATAGAACAAATGCGATATTTGAAACCAGTCGCCCTATGCGTATTTATGCAAGCTTCACAATTAATGCATAATATCGAGTCATCAATTCTATATTTTTTCTTGCACTGCCTAATTTCAAGTCAAACGTCTCGTTTGCAATTTTCAGCGCTCCTACATCTTGCAATACTCGCACATCAATGACCTGCTGGCACGTTCGTCTGCACTGTAAAAAATCAATTCAAGTGTACCTCATAGCCGTGAGTGGCACAGCTACTGTGACAAATGTTAACAATTTACAACAATTACACAGCCGAATCCCGTGCGCCCGCGCCGGTAATCAGTCACTCACGAACCTCCGCACTTGACAGACGTACCAATAATCCCTTATTATGCCACAGACGCCCGGCGGAAAAGTGCGAATCTCTGCCTCATTTCGTAATAAGCAGTGTGAAATCCAACGCCAATCAATAATGAAACATGAGCACGGAGCGCGAAAGTCCACTTTCCAGTAGTACCGCCATGCGGGCGGCGCGGGAAAAATTGCATCAATTCCAACCGCCAATTAACAGTGTCTCGTTCTAACCCCATAGTGAAGAGTGAGAAAGATTGATGATTAACGTGAGAAGCTTCTGTCAGATTATGAACATCGTGTCTGTACTCTGTATGCGTTTTGCAAGTGAACTTATTTGTGAACATGGCGAAGTTTTGAGTTGACGACGGTGGGTGGTGGTGGTGATGTGTTTGTGATCTGTGACGTGAGTGGTGAACACAAAATGGCGAATAGGGTGATGGGATACGTGATATGCGGGTACAACTCCGTTGACAATCTCATGGTGAGTTGATTGTTATTCAAATAACCGCAATTACAATTTGAGTAATATTCCTTAAGAGGGGGTGTAAAAAATATCGCGTATTTTCAAACACATTTTAAACCTTGAAAATGAACTTCAAATGACCCGAAAAAAAAATCGTAGATATTCAAGCATCGTTCCTAAATAGTTATCACAGAAAATATTGAAAAAATTGCAAATTTCATTGATAAAAAAAATCTTGAAGTTGCGTCTGACTTGATTTTTGGTTACATTTATTTCCGAGACGATGCATTTTGGTGAACCAATATTTTGGCATATAATATCAAATTATATTATCTAAATATTTATCACAGAACATTTTGAAAAAATATCATATTTTACGAGTAATTCAAAGAAAACTAGTTTGGCGCTTACTACGTTCATATTCCGCGCAGTAAGCTATCGTCTGTCGCACCTGGCGCGTGCTCACAGGCATGTTTTGTTTCATCGGTTAGTCGCAACCTCTCCGTTGAGACGAGAAGACTATGATTCAGTACTCTCCCGGCTCGAAAAAATATTTCGTAAAATTATTATAAGGATTGACGTGAATGACGGATCGGCCGAGAACAGTATATGCAAGAAAGAACGATGCTTTCAAATAGTCGCTTGTTGGAAGACTTAGTAGCAATTTGAAATTGAAAGTTTACAATTCCAGCCTAAACTATTAAAACTTATTTTTCATAATCAGTCTTTTACTGTGTACAATAAATGGACGAATAAATTAGGTGTTGCGGCAATATAATGTGTAAATAATTTATTTTGTGTATTACTGTTACTAGATAAGAGATTTACGATTTAGAAGTTTTTGTTTTGCTCCTTTGAAACGTGACAATCTATACATAAAATATTTTAATATTTAAACTGTGCAAGAGTAACTGTATGACATAGTGAGAGTACAAAAGAAAATGTATTGAAAAATAATGTTACAACGAGGCAAGATAAATTAAACCCGTTCAAAAAAATGGTGTTTCAAAAAGCAACTTTCAACTTTCTTGCCTATAGATTACTGCTTCCTAAAGTCGGTAGTAGAATTTTTCAGTATTGTGCTATTATTATAATTATTGACGATTTAAAAGTGCCACACCGAGATCTACATAAATATAGTATATTTCGATTTTGATTTGGTTGACGGGAATCAGTAGTGTGTCTGTGTGTGTGGGAATCATATGCAACTCATAGTAAATGATATTATAGGTAAGGGAGACGTTAATTTCATGCAACTGCAAAAAAATTACACTGTATTTTAAAATCAAAAATTTTGTATTTCACAAATATGTTTACCTACGTTTTTTAAACTAGTATAATAATTTTGTAGAATTAAGAAATTTAGGAGTACTACCCATTCCCTAAAAGTAAGAAATAGTTCTGCCAAGCAGTCGATCCAGCTCGGGTACCGAGCTCCTAACCACACTGTGTTGGTGTAGTAACGGAACTCTATACTGTGGCGATGCAGATGGGGCCTTATTTCAAAACACATTAAAATTAACTAGGCCGTAATTATTTTTATGCAATCATTGTAAATATAGCACATTGCAAATTAATTAATGTTCATTAATTCTTACAAGTTGATTAACAACGATTTAATACGTCTTTTTTTAAACCTACTAGCACTTAAACGGGCCTGGCCGTTCTCAGGAAATGGAAAATACAAATAAATCTTTTTTTAAAGATTTTTGTATTGCCATTGGTTTTCAGATACCTACGTCAGTTAAATAATTAAAAATCTAGAATAATAAGAATGACATGGTTCTCATTCTTATTCATGTGCACAGCGACAAGAATTTGATAAATTCACAAATTATTGTCGACGTTATTTAAAAAATCTTGTATCTTATAATGTCCTTTTCTCTTTGAGCAATTCTTTATTTTAAGTCTAATTAGATGTAAAGGTGCAAAATTACGGTTTACGGTTTAAGACATTTATTTCTCAATTACAGAATACATGTTATTCATTTTCACTGAGAAACACTGGATAACAATTAGTAATTATTCTGTACGTTTAACACAAGCACTAGTAGTAACTAAGTAAATCATTTATTAGTAGATCTAAATTTATGTTAGTATTTCCATTTTTCTCAATTTTATTTAATGAGGGTATTTGTCTTAATACACACAACAATACTCGAGCGAGAAAGACGAGTCAGTCACAGTTCTATTACGTATCGAAAAACAGTTGCTGTCATAGATGCCATTTGCTGCCATGTGTGAGGAATCATGCAGATTTAAAACATTTAAAGTAAAATCAAAAATTGGAAGACAAAATTAAAATTTAAAGATTAAATTAAAATTCACAAAGATTTTGTAGTTAAAAAAACATATTATACAATTATTAATTAAATAACTTGCGCGTACCTTTGAGTATTAATAACTACCAGAAAAAAGTACAATACAAGTCACTCAAAGCATAAACAAAATGAATCATTATAATACTAACATTTATGTATTACTAGCTTTCCACCGCTTAGTTACGTCATCCTGCTTCCAATACTCTCTTTGACAATTTTTATCTGATTTACTTTGAATACTGTGCGGAATCGCCCGAAACAAATTGAAGTGGCGACCTCTGTCTCATTGCGTTGAAGTCATGGGATGAGAGGGGGCCGAGGAAGCGCGCGGGTGCGATCCGATGGGTGTCGAAATCGATGCGCCCTCTTAAGTGTTATTGATTAGAGGTTCGCTCGATTGCTCGTCTGAAGTTTTGTGGATTCACATATTGTGTGTTTAAAGAGGTTTATTACGAGTAAGTAGGTCGTAAAGAATCTTCGGAAGCAACATTTCCTCATTTGTTTGAAACGTAATCGCGTTGCATCGTATCAACAGCTGATACTGCAACCGCATTGATATTGTAATCGAAGGTATCTTGTATTCTTTACCTAGTTATCTCAAATGTCCTCTATTAAAAGTTCATTATACAATAACTAGTGGCCACCCGCGACTTCGTCCCCGTGGATTTTAGCTTCCGCAGATATACTAGTGTTATATTAGTAGCCTCCCTCGTCTAATGGACTATCCACCACAAAAATATTTTTTTTTACTATTCGAGCCTGTAGTTCCTGATATTAGCGCGTTAAAACAAACAAACACGTATACATTTATAATGTCATGATTATCATCAATCAATTGCCTTATGAGGTAATTGACTTTATTCCTGTCCTATGCGGGCAATGGATTTGAATCCCGCCCTAACATGTACATGCGTATTATTTATGAACATCTGTGTTTATTTTACGAGTTTCATGAATATTTGCGGATAAGTATATTTACACATTCCAGTATAGCATCGGCATTGATTCTGATACTCATAATACAAGTGCTTATGCTACTTATGTATGGGTATAGTAATGTTATCAGTTATTGATAATTTTATCAATTTCGTTTATTCGGATTTCTTTGACGGATTCTATATGTACATATTATGTAGTATGTATTTTATCATTTTATCATTCACCCTACTGTGGTTACCAATCCGCATGCACAGTGTGGTGACTGTCATGAGGGTCACCTGATAGTAAGTGATCACCGCTGCTCATGGACATTACCAACCGCACAAGGATCGCAGATGCGTTGCCTGCCTTTAAGACCCCATAGCCTCCCCAACTGAGCTCTTGCGAACTTACCAGCAGAAACATAGTACATCAGTTATGAAGTGCTACTTCATTATGGTCTTCTGAAAAGTGGAGGTACTTCCCTAGACGAGCGGCTCATTCGAGTTGAACATCCACTAAATTCTTCCTCTCTGAAAACTGGTTTGACTTGACTGTGGGCATTACTTCCCGTCTGGGAAGGGGTTTTGTCCAGCAGTGGAAAAAAACGGAGTGATGATGATCATGATGACGTGTATGTATTACGGACGCGGACGAGTATTATATTGGATTCCCATGACTCAATTGGTCAACCGCTACTTACAAACACACTCATTACATTATTTTTCTATGACCGTTGATTAACTTAAGAGTTCCCAATAATTATGCGTTTTCAAACAGACACACGAGATTTGTAACATTGATGAATATGCAAAGCAGTGCCTTCATTACAATGGCGATTAATCAACGCATTAAAATTAATTATTCCCTGTTGTTTCAAACGTAGTGTGTTATTAAGGAAGGTAATTGCGGACTCTGGGAACGAATATGTTAACCCCTTTGTTGGACGTCGTGATAAAATCACAACAGTTTCTGCGATGTTTTCCTGTTTTATTATTGTTTTGCGCGAGTTTGTTCGGAATAGAGATAATATTTAGTTCAAAATAACCGCTCTGGAATGTTTTAGTAGCTGCCCGCGCTAATTAAGAGTTTAAGTAGGTATTTTTAACCTACAGATATTAAAATACATATGTGTGGAGAAGAATAACATTATTTTTGTTGTATTTTTTGTAACTAGGAAAAGGTGCTCATGTGTGTAACTGGTAATGTTGTGTAAAAAATGGGCGGGCAACAATGCAGTTAGGTACCTACTTTGGAAAAGGTAAAGTAAGCGGTTTTTAAATAAATTGTAATACCCTTATATAATAAGGTTCTTATATATCTTCCTTTTAGTTTTGTAAAGATATTCTTAAAGAATAATTTACCAAATTTTCTTGAAAATTAAACAATAGAACAATGGTTTACTTTTCTTCTAAAGAAAATTAAGGACATTGCTACAGTGTGATGCCGTTGACATCATCAAGAATGGAAATATTTTTTTCAAAATGTTAATTTTTAGCTTTGAATGCAGATTTTTGACAGTTTTCGTTTGGATGTTAGTTTTTTTTTAACGATATTTAAGTACATTTTTGATCTCGGGACATAGGTATTGTTTGTATTTCTTATATCTATTCAAGAAATTCCTTCAATTTAAATAAAAATTGGTGGTTGTTGGATTATGGATTTTCTTTCTACTGGCGTCCCTTATTATACCTATGGCAATCGTTTTTTGTATTAACAAACTGTGCGGTGCCAGCTTAGTTATAAACATGAAATAAAAACAATCTTTTCAACTGACTGAATGCTAAATTCATTCAGGACTTAAACACTTATTATTATTTTTGTGTTATTTATTATTATTTATTAACTTATAAATAAATATGCTTATATTTATATGTTGCTAATAATCCAGCCCTTACATATACATTCAATGATATCGTAATAATATTACAGGCACGACAAACCCATAACAGTTTTTACCTTGTTTTAAGCCCACAACTGCAATATGCGCATAGGTACTTATCAACTTATTTTTAAATATAAAATTATCATTACCAATGAATGACAGGTATCGTTTTTCTGGCAACTTAGTTTTGATAAACCTGCGAATGAATACTTCCTTATGCGATTGGTGTGACGTAATAAAACTTATTGCTTACTGCGATGGCGCAGCTACCCAAAGTGAGTCTTAACCTTAAATCAAAAGGGTACTTTTTTGTAAATTATTTTACTTTTTACAAGTAAGAGAGGTTGCGACTTGTGGAACTTCCACTCAAATAAGCCGCTCGCCTGGGGTACCTCATCCTTACAAAAGACCACAGAGAAGTAGCACTTCGTAACTGTTGTTCTATGTTTCTTATGCTGGTGATTTGGGGAGTGTATGGGGTTTTTAAAGGCAGGTAACGCATCTGTGACCCTTGCGCGGTTGTTGATGTCCATGGACAGTGGTGATCACTTTCCATCAGCTGACCCGCTTGTTCGTTTTCATCCCTATTACATAAAACAAGTACTTACATGTTGTTGCATTCATCGTGACTACTTTCTACAAACTAATCGTAAAACCTTAAACGCACGGATAGGTTGTTTAGAAAACTAACTTGATTTAACTTATCTTGGTATGCTCATCTCGTTAAGTGGTTTTATCTTCCTCTAGACTTGCTGTAGAGAAAGTCAAGGGATGTGTTACATACTGGACGTGGAATTGTAAAGAAAGTTATCGTATTTCCTTATGTAGGAAAAGCTTATGAATTATTCGTATGAATTCTAGACAGGGCTGAGACAATATACATATTTGCTAAAGAGTTCGTTTGTTTGTTTGTTTGAACGCGCTATAGTATAACATTACATATGTGTGCGGATACCGAAATCCACGCGGACGGCAGCCGCTAGTTTATTCTATAAAAAGAATGCAGCAGATTTGTTTATGTAAGTTGCATGTCATTGCCACTTGTCTTGATTTTACCGTCACAAAACCCTACTTTTGTACATACTTATGAGTGCGTTAGCTTCTTTCTAAATATATCTATTAGGAATGATAGTAATCTGTGGCGATAATAATAATTAAAATACCTTGCGGGCGTTACCGGCCATTGCGGCAGGTCATACAATCAGCCAACAATATTATAGTGCAGAAGTAAGTGCGCAAGCACAGATGCACTCCCTATTCCTTCACTCTCATAGTTTGATGGAACAGCAATCTGACACGACCGTAGAGCTGAGGCACAAGACCAACGACTTAACGTGCCTTCCGAAGCACGAGGGGGCTCGCGATGTAAAGTTTTGTCCCCATCCGATGACCGGCCTTTACGAAAGTTAACATAGTTACCGTTAACTAATATAAGTAGATATAGCTGTTACATACCTATTGATGGCTTACCTTGAAAACAATGCATAACCTTAGGACACGGTGTAAATGACCAGATCAACACGGACGATACATAAAAATTCATTGTTACGATGATTCATGAACCTGCTGGAAACTTTTATAGGCGGCCTCGAGTCAGCCGTTTAACTCCGAGAATCCCAGATGTATGCCTGCTCGATTGATAAATACGCTGAATAAATTGTTCTTTAAGGTTCCGTGTCACGTCACGAATTATGTTAATATTTTTATATGAAAACTTGGCCGCCCGAGAATTCGTCCACGTGACCTATTTTATCCCCTTATGAAGGGGTATGAAGATCCTTTTTCACCAGATTCCTGCGTCATAACGTCTTCTTGCATGCCTTTCAGTCCGATCCGTCCAGTGGTTTGGGCTATGTTTTGATCGATCACTATGTCAGTCAGTCACCTTTTAGTTGCCTGAATTACGTTTAACTATATCTATACTAATATAATAAGCTGAAGAGTTTGTTTGTTTGTTTGAACGCGCTAATCTCAGGAACTACTGGTCCGATTTGAAAAATTCTTTTTGTGTTGGATAGTGTATTTGGCGAGGAAGGTTATAGGCTATAGTATATATCTATTATTTTATCCCAAGGGGATGAAAAAGGGGATTAATGTTTGTATGAAACTTTGTCAATTTTAAACCGATTGGGCTGGGACTTTGCATGCATAAAGCTACTATGTCATAAAGATCCCCTTAGAAAGGATTTTTATATATTCCACCCCAAGGGGATGTAAAAGGGGATTAATGTTTGTATGAAACTTTGTCAATTTTAAACCGATCGGGCTGGGACTTGGCATGCATAAAGCTACTATGACATAAAGATCCCCTTAGAAAGGATTTTTATGTGTTCCACCCCAAGGGGATGAAAAAGGGGATTAATGTTTGTATGAAACTTTGTCAATTTTAAACCGATCGGGCTGGGACTTGGCATGCATGAAGCTACTATGACATAAGGATCCCTTTAGAAAGGATTTTTATATGTTCCACCCCAAGGGGATCAAAAAGGGGATTAATGTTTGTATGAATCTTTGTCAATTTTAAACCGATAGGGCTGGGACTTGGCATGCATGAAGCTACTATGACATAAATATCCCCTTAGAAAGGATTTTTAAATGTTCCACCCCAAGGGGATGAAAAAGGGGATTAATGTCTGTATGAAACTTTGTCAATTTTAAACCGATCGGGCTGGGACTTGGCATGCATGAAGCTACTATGACATAAATATCCCCTTAGAAAGGATTTTTAAATGTTCCACCCCAAGGGGATGAAAAAGGGGATTAATGTTTGTATGAAACTTTGTCAATTTTAAACCGATCGGGCTGGGACTTGGCATGCATGAAGCTACTATGACATAAAGATCCCTTTAGAAAAGATTTTTATATGTTCCACCCCAAGGGGATGAAAAAGGGGATTAATGTTTGTATGAAACTTTGTCAATTTTAAACCGATCGGGCTGGGACTTGGCATGCATGAAGCTACTATGACATAAAGATCCCTTTAGAAAGGATTTTTATATGTTCCACCCCAAGGGGATGAAAAAGGGGATTAATGTTTGTATGAATCTTTGTCAATTTTAAACCGATGGGGCTGGGACTTGGCATGCATGAAGCTACTATGACATAAATATCCCCTTAGAAAGGATTTTTATATGTTCCACCCCAAGGGGATGAAAAAAGGGATTAATGTTTGTATGAAACTTTGTCAATTTTAAACCGATCGGGCTGGGACTTGGCATGCATGAAGCTACTATGACATAAAGATCCCTTTAGAAAGGATTTTTATATGTTCCACCCCAAGGGGATGAAAAAGGGGATTAATGTTTGTATTAAACTTTGTCAATTTAAAACCGATAGGGCTGGGACTTGGCATGCATGAAGCTACTATGACATAAATATCCCCTTAGAAAGGATTTTTATATCTTCCACCCCAAGGGGATGAAAAAGGGGATTAATGTTTGTATGAAACTTTGTCAATTTTAAACCGATTGGGCTGGGACTTGGCATGCATGAAGCTACTATGACATAAAGATCCCTTTAGAAAGGATTTTTATATGTTCCACCCCAAGGGGATGAAAAAGGGGATTAATGTTTGTATGAAACTTTGTCAATTTTAAACCGATCGGGCTGGGACTTGGCATGTATGAAGCTACTAACATAAAGATACCCTTAGAAAGGATTTTTATGTGTTCCACCCCAAGGGGATGAAAAAGGGGATTAATATTTGTATGAAACTTTGTCAATTTTAAACCGATCGGGCTGGGACTTGGCATGCATAAAGCTACTATGACATAAAGATCCCCTTAGAAAGGATTTTTATGTGTTCCACCCCAAGGGGATGAAAAAGGGGATTAATGTTTGTATGAAACTTTGTCAATTTTAAACCGATCGGGCTGGGACTTGGCATGTATGAAGCTACTAACATAAAGATACCCTTAGAAAGGATTTTTATATGTTCCACCCCAAGGGGATGAAAAAGGGGATTAATATTTGTATGAAACTTTGTCAATTTTAAACCGATCGGGCTGGGACTTGGCATGCATTAAGCTACTATGACATAAGGATCCCTTTAGAAAGGATTTTTATATGTTCCACCCCAAGGGAATGAAAAAGGGGATTAATGTTTGTATGAAACTTTGTCAATTTTAAACCGATAGGGCTGGGACTTGGCATGCATGAAGCTACTATGACATAAATATCCCCTTAGAAAGGATTTTTAAATGTTCCACCCCAAGGGGATGAAAAAGGGGATTAATGTTTGTATGAAACTTTGTCAATTTTAAACCGATTGGGCTGGGACTTGGCATGCATAAAGCTTGGCATAAAGATCCCCTTAGAAAGGATTTTTGTATGTTCCACCCCAAGGGGATGAAAAAGGGGATTAATGTTTGTACGGAACTTTATAGGTATAGTATATACCTACGTTTGCGGAAACCGGAAACCACGCGGACGGAGTCGCGGGCGGCCGCTAGTTATTTATATTTCACACTATCAAGTACATTAAGATACGTAGCAAGTAATTGTGTAACGGATATCTGTATACAAAAAAAAATAGTAGATCAATACCAGACATTTCATGGGTTAGGTGTTTCCCTCCATGTTTGCAATATGCGGGAAACCAAACAGACTCTTTTTAGGGTTCCGTCGCCAAAATGGCAAAAAAACGGAACCCTTATAGATTCGTCATGTCTGTCTGTCTGTCTGTCTGTCTGTCCGCCAGTCTGTCACAGCCACTTTTTTCCGAAGCTATAAGTACTATACTGTTGAAACTTAGTGAGTGGATGTATTCTGTGAACCGCAACAAGGTTTTCACACGAAAATAGAAAAAAAAATAAAAAAGTGGGGGGTCCTCATAGTCAGAACTGAAACTCGAAATATTTTTTTTCATTGAAGATATACGTGTGGGGTATCTATGGATAGGTCTTTAAAAATTATATTAAGGTTTCTAATATCACTTTTTTCTTAAGTGAATACTTTGCGTGACAGACCCTTCCAAAGTAGAAAAAAGTGTGTCCCCCCCCTCTAACTTCCAAAATAAGAGGATGATAAAACTGAAATAATTATACAATGTACATTACCATAAAAACTACCAACGAAAATTGGTTCGAACGAAATCTATTCAGTAGTTTTTTTACTACGTCAAAAATAGAATTTTTACGGAACCCTCAGTGCGGGAGTCCGACTCGCACTTGGCCAATTTTTTTATGAACTGAACACTAATCACCAGCGATCGCCCCTGGAAAATTTCAACTTCAAATGTAGAATGAAATCCAGATCTTTTGTATTATTTTAATTCATAAAACGGATATGACATAATCAACGAGCTCATTGTTATTTAATGGAATTACCAAATCTCGGGTCACGGTCGCGTATCCTTGTGAATGGGATGTCTCTTGGGAAACCATTGTATTTGAAAACGTTCTTCAAACATTCTGCCTGTTTATTTGAACCGGGAGTGAAGATGATGGTAGGATAAAAAGTTTTTTATTTCGTAAAATTGTATTTAAATTGTTTTGTGTGACGAAATTCAGCTTTTCTGTTGATCAAATATTTACCTTATTTATTAATATTTTATTTTATTTTATTATTAATTGGATTTTATTTACATATGAACATACTTGCACATCGTTGAACTCCTCATGCCTTTTGATATTGCCAACATTTTTCATTAAAAAATCTTACAAACTATTATTGCTGGCTACGGAACCACGATACCGCGGCCGACTTCAATCAAGATAGGCTTATTATTAGTTCGATATTATTTACCGAGCACTTCAAGCAAACCCGATAGATTCAGTGGAACTGAGCTTTCTGTTAACTACCAGTTCTGGCGAAACGTGATTAATTATTAGCCTCGCTATCGGTCGAATTCAACGAGTTTGTTAAATTATTCAGAATACCCTGAAATTCAAATCGATTATTTTGATACTAAGATTATTTTACGATTTGTTTGCAAAGATATGATAGCGGTTGTTTTAAGTGAAGAAATTAATGAAACACTTTTCCTTGTTACACCGAAAAAATATGTTTTATCGGAAGAGCAAACAAATTAGCTTAGCAGAAAAATTTTCTCTCAATACATGTATGTATTAACTACCCATAGTTACGTTACAAACAGGTCAGACGACAGTAGCACTATTGTAATAACCAGGCTGGTCAATTCAGGGTCGTAGTCGAAGCGTATACCCTAGGCTCCGAGGCAAATGGTCAAAGATGCAACCGTAAGAGGCGCTAGGATGATGATAAGTTACATGATAAACAAGAGATCTAGAGCGAGAACAGAAATAAACAATCAAAAAATTTCAAGAATTTAAACGACCATTGGGTTTGTATTCCAGTCAGTTCAATATCGTTCAAACGAACATTTAAAAATAAAACGGGTATGATGACGTATTACGCGTAAGCAAAGTCCGATTTAGAAAATCACTCTTACGCGTAAGTTATGTGATCGGTCGAGTGGCGCCTGCCCATCTTTGTGATACAGCGATATAGTGTAACAGTGAAGTTGTGACTTTAATCAAGGAAGAGGCACATGTTGCTATACTCGATATACCTGAGGCATGAACAGTTTAACGAGTCTGAAGATTGCTATGATCTCACAGAAAACCAGGGTGAAGTAGTACCCTTGGATTATCAGCTTATCACTCTAAAGGTTTTCTTGGTATTAGAAAGAACAAAATTGTAATAATTGTTGTTGTACTGATGTGTAATTTTGCTGTAGCAATAGACCCGAAATACATACGAGTAGGTACTACCGAAATATTTTGGAATGTATGAATGGGTGTTACGTTAAAAATATACGATAACTCTTTGTAGTACGGAAAGTTCGTGTTGTTATAAGTTATACATAGTGATACAATTGAAGCCTGTGACACAACCGAAGTCTATGCAGATAATGTCAGTGTTTTATACAGAGCTTCTTTGAAATCTTCATCGCCTCTGCTTTGGTTGCTTTCACTTACTCATCTGTGAGGGAAAACTAAAAGGGACACGTTAAAATCTGGACAGGCCACTCCATTTCCCAATTAAATTATTGAGATATTTAGTCCATGGTTACTATTCTAATACGATACTGACCATACAAATTCTCTACCTACAGAACCGCTTGAAAAACAAGTGACTGCTCCCGAAATAAATAGGAATGTATGAATGGAATAGTTCAGTTTATATTTGGATAGTTGTCTAGGTTGTAACATATTTACATCTTGCTGTTTGCTAAAATTTGTGAAGAAGACTGTAAATAAACCGACTCAGGGTTTTGTTTTCAGATACAAGACTGATACAAGAGGGGACCTTGGTAAAATAGCATCTATTTTATTTGATATTTCAACAAAACTTACGATGAGTATTATTTAAAAGGCGTTCTGTGTTGTGTGCTGAAATAGTGGGTAAAATAACTCATAACTGTTAGTATACGATATTTTCTGTACTTAACCTATCGTGCCAGTGGTTTAGTGAACCGGCTACATATATTGTGCAAATTAGGTTCGAATTTCCTTCAAAGAGTAGGTCAGCGTATCCGATATTGAACGCTTGCGCAATTAAATTTTCTCTTAAAACCGCGCAAGTTTGCCCCGGTTATTTATAACGTAATGTTTTTATGTTTCCATAGCTTGGATGATTTACGGTCGGTTAAATTAATTTTATAAAAACACTAGCGGCCGCCCGCGACTCCGTCCGCGTGGTTTCCGGTTTCCGCAAACGTAGGTATATACTATACCTATAAAGTTCCATACAAACATTAATCCCCTTTTTCATCCCCTTGGGGTGGAACATATAAAAATCCTTTCTAAGGGGATCTTTATGTCATGGTAGCTTTATGCATGCCAAGTCCCAGTCCAATCGGTTTAAAATTGACAAAGTTTCATACAAACATTAATCCCCTTTTTCATCCCCTTGGGGTGGAACATATAAAAATCCTTTCTAAGGGGATATTTATGTAATAGTAGCTTCATGCATGCCAAGTCCCAGCCCTATCGGTTTAAAATTGACAAAGTTTCATACAAACATTAATCCCCTTTTTCATCCCCTCGGGGTGGAACATATAAAAATCCTTTCTAAAGGGATCTTTATGTCATAGTAGCTTCATGCATGCCAAGTCCCAGTCTGATCGGTTTAAAATTGACAAAGTTTCATACGAATAATAATCCCCTTTTTCATCCCCTTGGGGTGGAACACATAAAAATCCTTTCTAAGGGTATCTTTATGTTAGTAGCTTCATACATGCCAATTCCCAGCCCGATCGGTTAAAAATTTACAAAGTTTCATACAAACATTAATCCCCTTTTTCATCCCCTTGGGGTGGAACACATAAAAATCCTTTCTAAGGGGATATTTATGTCATAGTAGCTTTATGCATGCCAAGTCCCAGCCCGATCGGTTTAAAATTGACAAAGTTTCATACAAACATTAATCCCCTTTTTCATCCCCTTGGGGTGGAACATATAAAAATCCTTTCTTAGGGGATCTTTATGTCATAGTAGCTGAATGCTTGCAAACTCCCAGCCCGATCGGTTTAAAATTGACAAAGTTTCATACAAACATTAATCCCCTTTTTCATCCCCTTGGGGTGGAATATATAAAATCCTTTCTAAGGGGACCTTTATGACATAGTAGCTTTATGCATGCAAAGTCCCAGCCCAATCGGTTTAATATTGACAAAGTTTCATACAAACATTAATCCCCTTTTTCATCCCCTTGGGATAAAATAATAGATAATACTATAGCCTATAACCTTCCTCGCCAAATACACTATCCAACACAAAAAGAATTTTTCAAATCGGACCAGTAGTTCCTGAGATTAGCGCGTTCAAACAAACAAACAAACAAACAAACAAACAAACAAACTCTTCAGCTTTATATATTAGTATAGATAAAATCGTCATTTACTCTTTCAAAAACGGAAATTTCAGTCTCTTTATTTCCCACTGATGTAAAATCAATACGTTTATAGATGTCATAAAAATAGGTTCAATGACCTAACAGTACCTTGAATCACATGAGGGCTAAGTGCGCAAGCGCATTAATTAAAATAAAACTATTTCCGTATTCTATATCACTTTGGATTTCCATACTAACTCGTATGTGAAAGATACATTATAGATGTATGAAAATACTTGTACATTCGCAGACGAAAACTCGATCAATATCAATTTGATACATTTGTCAGTTTTGCAATATCCAAAACACTTGTGGACGTCGGTCGTCCCAATGGCGGGTCATTCACTCTGCGTAATAGCCTGTATCCCGTTCTGGACTGAATGGAGTGGCCTAAGGCCGAGACTCCATCGAAGCGAAGATGTGGGAAGCAAAGCGGAGATGTGCCGTAAGTAGCCAGTGACTGATAATGATTTAGTTTTAGGCTTTACAAAGTTTTAACGTGTCTTTTCGCGATTTCCCTTACCAAGTGATTAAGTGATAACATGACACAAAAATCCTCGCTCGCTAGGATTAAATACTTATGGACCATAAGTAATGTAGGACACGACCCCGCCACACTATAAAGGCTGGAATTTTCAATGGGGTTTGAAGGCCAGAGAAGGGGTTTTCGTATATCAGCATTTTTTGCTGACTTAATATTTTTTCCAAAATCTGAGTGCAGATCAAAATATCCCAAAAGTTATATTACAAAAGTTATACGGTTAATGTACCTGCCCTTCAAAAGCCAGTTCAAAGTTCCAACCTCAAAGCTCAAAGTCGCCACAGTATCCCTTTCTGCTCCACACATCTCCGCTTTGTTACACTTTGACACATTTCGCGGTCGTGTCATACGCGATTATTCAATTGGGCTTGAATAATATTGTTTTTACGATGTTTTGGTGTCAAAATTTGGATCATGGATGTAGGTGGGTGTACCGTTGAACTGAATGGGAGTGGGTTGGAGTGGAGATAATGCATGGGGAACGGGATAGGTCGACCTTATTCGTTGAAGACGAGATCAACTACCTGTTCAATGTAGATTTTGCCTCAGAAAAATCTTTGGATGAATCTGTAGTGTGTATGATTACCTAATCAAAATACTTATCCAATAGTCAAATGTTATTTTTAGTGTTTTTTTTTTCTTTACTGAAATGGATGGGTGACCAAACATAGTGCTTTAGAGCCGTTGGTTGGTTCTGGGTGAGTAATTTATTACCTCCAACTAGGCACGTGGTGATTTAAATCTCATCTCGCTGCCATCTGAAATACAGGGAATCCTAGTTCAGGCACATTTTGTTAATTTAGCAACTAAGATAATTATATAGATTTTAATTATTTTTCCTGTGCAGAATGTTTATTGAATAAAGTTTATTATTATTATTATTATCCATAAGGAAGGCCTGTACCTCATGGTATAACTCTATCCATTTAATAGGTAGGTAGTAGTTTTATTTCATGAGTAACAGACGCGCAAACCTAAGAAAACAATATTATTCAACCTCAGAGACCGCTGTTGTTTACACACAACAGACTATATTGACTTCTTCCATCGCCCACGTCCTTATTTTTCCCGTCCGTAAATAAGAGTTTCACAATGAACCCACTAATTCGACCCTCAGCGCCACAATATTTGCTCAGCCATTACTCACGTCGTGGTCAACAAGTTACTCAGACAAATGTCTGAGGCACGTAGGAAGACGATTGAGAAGCTGTTGGTTGTGGTGAATCTATTCTAATATATGTAATACAGCTGAAGATATTGTTTGTTTGTTTGTTTGTTTGTTAGAATGCGCTTTTCCCTGAAACAATTGGTTAAAATTGGAAAAATTGTGTTGAATAGGCTTATTGTCGAGGAAGGCTTTAAGCTTTAATATAACACCGTGCGGAAACCGAAATCCACGCGGCAGAGTCACGGGCGGCCGCTACTGATGAATAAACTTTTAAATAGTTTAAGTGGACTAAATATTCTTCAATCTCAGAGACCGCTGCTGTTTACACACAACATACTATGTTGGCCCACGTCCTTATTTTTCCCGTCCGTAAATAACAGTTTCACAATGAACCCACTAATTCGACCCTCAGCGCCTCAATGTTTGCTCAGCCATTACTCACGTCGTGGACAACAAGTTACTCAGACAAATGTCTGAGGCACGTAGGAAGACGATTGAGAACGCTGGTTTTTGTGGCGAATCGCGGATAAATTGGATGTAGTTGTTTTGCGTTTACTGAGGGGCCCGTTGTTGATCTAGCTAGTGGCTAGAGACCCTGGCTACAAAACCAAGGGTCGCGGTTCGATTCCCGCTAGGGGCAAATGTTTCTGTGATGAACGTCGGCATTTGTACTCGTGTTATGTTTGTATATAATAAAAGTATGTCTATCCGTTCCTTAGCATCCATAGTACAAGCTTCAAGTTTTGTTTGGGACTAGGCAATTGGTGTGTTAGTCCAGAGAATTTATTGGGTCTTGATTTTGAGGGCTTAAGTGACATGAGTTGGACCGCGGCCCCAGTTGCATGATGCGTTTTTTTTTTTGTGTTATTTTTATATGCTTAGTATTTCTCGTATTGAGCAGTAATAATTACAACCAACTTAAAGGAATACACATCTCCCACAAACACTCATTTGTGACAGTATCCAGGCCAACACATGTCCGGAAACACAAGTCGGAAGGTGCATTAAGATGATAGAGAGCGTTCAGTACGAATCGTTAGGGCTTACTACATCGATGCTTCGATGTCATAAACTATGTATAGTGTTGAAACACACTCTTGTCTGGGGAAGTACCTCCACCTTACAGAAGATCACTTCGTGAAGTAGGTAGTTCTTTCTAACTGTTGTGTTGTGCTATGTTTCTGCTGGTGAGTAAGTGCGCCAGAGTTCAGTTGGGGAGTGGTTTTAAAAGCATCTGCGACCCATGTGCTGTTGTTGATGCCCATGGGCAGTGTCACTTACCATGAAATGACCCTCTTGTTTCGTTTGCCTCCCTTAAATAAATAAAAACAAGTTACTAAGTAACGTAACATGACATCCATTTTTATTCACGTCCATAATACCTTGATCATGAAGCCGAGTGCACAATGTCCCATCGAGTGTAGTGACACTGCGACACCCGTGTTATTGTTTCCGTTCAGATTTTCCTCCAAGCCCGGCCTTGGTACTATAAATAACCGATGGAATTATTTACGTACACATTACATTACATTACATTAAGAGCCTGTAGTGTCCCACTGCAGGGCAAAGGCCTCCCTACCCTCTTTCCACCTTTTGCGGTCTTGGGCGATGGTGTGCCAGTTTGTACTAAAGGAGTCGAGCTCATCTCGCCACCTCCTTTTGGTTATTTACGTACGCTTTCTTATAATGCGTTTTGTCTCGACACAATAGTGATTGGCTAGGCTTCTAGTTGCGCAGGTGTTTTTCTAGAACGTACATGTACTTGTAATTAGAGTAATTGATGAGCTCGATGGCGCAGTGGTTAGCGCTCAGTCTGCGATTGCAAAGTTAAGCAACTTTCGCAGAAGCCAGTCATCGGATGGGTGACCGAAAAATTTCATCTTGAGCTTCTCCGTGCTCCGGAAGGCACGTGAAGCCGTTGGTCAGGACCAACGCCTGATTTCTCTACAGACGTGTCAGATTGCTGTCCTACCTAAGTAATAAAAACAAATTGATTTCATACTATACCAGTTGATTTAATGTCACATTGAAAGGTTTCTCTGATTTTCCTATCCTACTACTATTATAAAGGCGAAAGTTTGTATGTGTGGATGTATGGATGTGTGGATGTATGGATGTATGGATGTATGGATGTTTGTTACTCTTTCACGTAAAAACTACTGAATGGATTTGAACGAAACTTTACCACAATATAGCTTATACATCAGAATAACACATAGGATATTGGAAATCGAAATCCACGCGGACGGAGTCGCGGGCGGCCGCTAGTATACCATATTATTGCAACGTTCCCTGACGTAAAGATTTTTGGAATACTGGAATAGCCTGACCGTGAACATTAGCTTTGTCGTGCTTAAAAAGGCTCCTACCACTTGACCAAACAAAGGTCGGTAAACGAACCCGCGACCTCCGCGTTTTGATTTGATTAATGGCTCGCACACGCTGTTTTGTTTCTGGTACAGTTTTATTGCGGAAGCTTTCATTGGCTTTAATTTGCAAGTATTCTGAGCCCTCGTGGCTTTGATGTTATGTTATGTTATGTTGATCGGTGCCGTGTTTACCTCAAGCGATTGTTTACCAAACACGTCGCAGTCAGGTGTAATCTAGATCAGAGGTTGTCAAACTGTGGATGATATTGTTTTTGGTAGTTGTAATTTGTAACAAATATGATTTGAACGACACATTACGTTAAGATGTGTCTCGAGTTAAGAAAAAAAATATACAATTTTTAAATTACTAGTATGGCTTTGGAGCCGCAAGAGCACAGCGATTATACCGCGCTGCAACGTAGGCGAATGATACAACTTCTACTTACGATTGATCAAATAAAACTTCTTAACTACGAGTAAATCCATCTTTTTAGAATCTTTGGAAATAATCATACAAAACATGCAACAAATCTGAGACCTTTTCACTACGTTTGACAAGACACTTTGTTGTCATCCATCCAAGTTTGGGAGCCACTGATCTAGATAACCTTAATCCTTCGTCTGTCTCAATCTTCCGTCCTACTCTCACGCGTGCACTGTTGCAGGGGCTTTGCCCTCGAGGCGCGTGCGGTACGGTTCAGCTCATAGTGTTTTTGCTGTACTAACTGACAAACTAACGGGTTTGTTTGTTGCTTGTTTGTTGCTCCGTTTTTGAGTTACGTTTTTCATCATCCTTTAACAGAGAAGTTAGTAGATATTAGGTGGTGTGCAAAAGAATTTCGTTGTAAATCGAATTGATAATAAAATACTAACTTAGACTTTGATAGGGAACTGTTGAACGTAGACCATAAGGGATTTAGAGGACAAGGTTCTGGGTTTATAGCGTTTAGATAAGTCTTAAATGTTTTGATGATTTCGTCGAAAACAACTCCCATTTAGCTTTGTCAATATGTCCGGTGTTATTGTAGAAAGAGTAATTAATATGTGTGCTCTTTGTTCGCCAACAAGTTTAACATAACACTGCTCGTAATGTTAAATAATATTACGGCATTCGTAATGTAATATATTAAGCATTCGATCGGAACTAATGGAAACAACATAACACTTTAGTAGGCTGAGAGCATACTATCGCTTTTACAGTCAATGACGTATGAGACCAAAATTTGGATGCAATTTTCTGAAGTTTTAAGTGCTGTATCTGCAAATTGAAAAGTTGAAATGAAGGTCCTTTCAGGACCTTTTTTTGTCTCAGGAGCTAGACTTAAACCATCTTCCAGACAAGATGGATCTGTTCTTATTTTATTAATTTTTCATCATCTTCAGCGACAACTTTTGTCTTAAAGTTAAAATACATAACTCAAAAAAATCTCAAAAATATTTTTATTCAAATAAGCTTCATGGAAGCACTTATTAATAGTCAAATAATATACAAAATAATGACTTGACAACCGATTCGGAAGGCAGTTACTGGCGAGAAGTATCGGCAAGAAACTCGACGATGTCGATAGTCAGTGCAAAATAGATCTACACTACACATAAGACGGTGCCGCCGGCTAGTCATCTGTGTTATTACGGCTAAATGCGCTATTACCTCTTCCAAGACAAAAAGCAGATAGCTCCAATGCTTTGAATGTGCACTTACGTGCGACCACAGAGAACGCATCGGTGGCAGTAAAAAAACATAGTTCCTGCAAGCACCATTTTTCTTTTCCATTTTTGGTCTGGTCTAAACATTTGAGGGTAATTTCCAAGTGTCTTTAACATGAAAAGGGCGTCAACGGCATAAGGCCTAACAAACTAATATTTTATTAGAAATGAAAGAAGCTTTCCACCACACGGGTGAGGAAACCGCAGGGTTTAAGTTGGTAGTAGGACGAAGTCCCGAGCCCAACACACGGCTGCAGGTCTAGCTAGTCTGCAGTTAGAGCTCGTCAAAGCGCTTCCCTGCGATAAAAAAATAACAAATAAACGTCTTAGCTAAACATTGCACTACTATTTTATTAAGAGAGTACCTTTTAATTTAATAAAGTTGAGGCACTGTGAGGACTGCTGCTAAAAAATAAGAGAGAAATGATCAAAAATATTGGGTTTGTGATTTCCAACCCACATTGTCAAGCACTCTAACCAAGTCAATTCATCCAATTGATTTTAATTAAAGAGGCCTTTGTCATGCAATGGGATGGAATCGAATTCTGGAGTTGGAGTCAGTGGGATAGAGTTTTCATTCACAAGTTATTATTTCGTTAGGGCTCGTAACTTTAATATCCCAATTCCGAGCTTCGTTTTTAACCGACTTCAAAAAAAAGGAGGAGGTTCTCAATTCGTCTGTATGTTTTTTTTTTATGTATGTTCATCGATAATTTCGTCAAATATGGACGGATTTCAAAAATTTTTTTTTGTTGGATAGAGTTCAGTTCTGAGGTGGTCCCATTTTCACCAGTCCAGGATCTGATCATGGAATCCAGGAGAAATCGAGGGCAACCACCGAAAATTGTATGCTCGTATGGTGTTTTTGTTACGTAATCATGTTTTACTCAGGTATATGCTTCAGGGTGTCAACATTTGATGCTGCTGTCCTGATGATGATGCTATAGTACTCCTTAGCGGTTAGGAGTTGGAAGGCAGAACTGCAATTGGTCGATGGAAACTATTTAGTAGTATGTAGGGCTTAAATGTTGCTTGTGAGGTATGCTTGAATCAACATCTGATGCTACTGTGCTGATGATGAAGCTACAGTACTCCTTAACGGTTAGGAGTTGGAAGGCAGAACTGCAAGTGGTCGATCGAATGTATGTGGGGCTAACGTGATACTTGTGTATATTACATCCAGACCCACGGCAAGAAATCTCGCCGAGAAGTCTCGCTGGGTCTTCTCACGAGAACAAGTAATTTATCCACACTGTCATTTACTTTTAACAACAACTAAGTTCCTAATAATAATTAAGTTCACGACCCTTTAACACAACTAAAAATCGTGAAATAAACTGACTTTTTAAAAAAAAATTAAACCGACTTCAAAAAAATCGTGAACACAAAAATAAACTAAAAATTAAAAAATAATTCCTAATATCTATTACCTAATACTACATATAATTTTCCTAAACTATGTCAAAGTAATCTTAAACAAACTAACTGAAGTCGGTGCCTGCCCAAAAAAGCAGAAGAGAAAAAGCGCCGACTTCAGTTAGTTTGTTTAAGATTACTTTGACATAGTTTAGGAAAATTATAGTATTAGGTAATAGATATTAGGAATTATTTTTTAATTTTTAGTTTATTTTTGTGTTCACGATTTTTACCATGTATTTACAACCGGTTACTTTCGATTATCGGCCTCAGTTATCTCTCGAAGTAAAATTATATTATCGCCGACGGTTTTTGAGTAAACTTCAAAAGAAATGAACGGTTTAAATTTTCGCCTGTGCCGATTTTTAATTTTTAGTAAATCTTGTTTAAAGTGTGTGTGAGTTTGAGGGTACAATTCGTCACTAGTGATTTGTGCTATGATTATTAGTATTTCAGCCATAGTCTTCGTTGATGATTTTTCGTGTAAGTAAATATGCATAATAGTTGTGTTTTACTATTTTTTTCTTTAGTTGTCTGTTTTATGAAACATTTTATTGAATTAGTGCAATCAATCATTAAACCAGTATCGCTAATATCACCATTGATTTTTACAGATCATGAAAGTAGTAGATAAAAGTCATGAAGTCGGAAATTAACATTACGATAAATGAAAATCATAATTTATTATTTTCCAAAATAATAACGTCATCTTTGAAATAATATATTATTTACGTAAGTAAGTAAGTATTTACAATTTACTACAATTGGGATTGGGTTGGTATGCCAAGTCTGGAGTATTTCTTTTTTATTATATGCTCTTCCAAATAGACTTGTGTGAATTCCATCGTTTGTTTCTAAATATATCCCATAGCAAATACATTTACAATTGGATTTAAACGGCAAGCTTTATTTTCTGTAGCCGAAACGGATGGTTTCGTTCTCTCAATTCATTCTACCTTCATGGTTGGTATTGAAATTAAGAGAGAAAAGAGACAATGATCTGTTTTATTTAGTACGTGGATTGAATCTAAAAGTTGACGGGCCTTGTGGTCGAGTGGCTAGAGACCCTGGCTACAAAACCAAAGGTCGCGGGTTCGAATCCCGCTTGGGGCAAAATGTTTGTGTGATGAACATCGGCATTTGTACTCGAGTCATGGATGTTTATAAAAGTATTTATGTATGTCTATCCGTTTCCTAGCATCCATAGTACAAGCTTCGAGCTTAGTTTGGGGCTAGGCAATTGGTGTGTTAGTCCAATGTATTTATTTAATTTATAATTTTATGTAGTTTGTTATTATTTAGTATCTGGGAGTATGTCATTCTTCAAGAAAGATGGCAGCACCGAGTTCTATAAATAGTCAATACATTATAAGAATAATGCGGTTTCGCAATATGTGTACCATTTTATATGACTACCGCATTAAAGTAAGTATGTCGTTTCAGCTAAGCTACCGTGCTACTCACATCAGACGTGTTTATACATTCGATTGTTTTTATTGTACCGAGAGGCGATGAGTTAGTACAGAAGATACATGCCAAATTACTAAAACTTGTTCACTCAGTCTATAGTCATAATTCTGTATCCATAGGTCTTTGCGTTATTCATTGTATAACCCTAGAAAACTAAACAATGTTGATAAAAAGTGCGTATTGTATGATAACGCCGGTTGTAACCATGACCCAATTGATCTGATTCCTTTGTCAAGGCTATGGATTGCGACTTGCGCCGGTGTTCGTTGGTACTCGTCATACGTTGAAATAATTTCGGGAATGATCTAGAAATCTAACACAATCTAATACATTTACAAATCGTTAGTGTTTCTTTTTGTAATAATTATGTCTGCCTACTTCTAAAGGATAGTTAGGTCAAATTACCTCATGTATAATATTATGTATATGATCACGTAACCTTGAATTTAATGATCAGAATCTTTGGGTCGTATTCCAGTCTGGATATTTATTTGATTATGGCCTTTGGTTTCGAGTCCTCCACAATGTAGACAGGCCCGTTGGTCGAGTGGCTAGAGACCCTGGCTACAAATAAAGGGTCGCGGGTTCGAATCCCGCTAGGAGCAAATGTTTGTGTGATGACATGGATGTTTATAAAAGTATTTAAGTATGTCTATCCGTTCCCTAGCTTCCATAGTACAAGCTTCGAGCTTAGTTTGGGGTTAGGCAATTGGTGTGTTAGTCAAAGGCATTTATTTATTTATTTATGTATTAATAGCATCATCATCAGCCTGTTACAGTCCACTGCTGGACGCAGGATTTCCCCAACTGAGTTGCTTTGCTCTTAGTCACCATCCTGGGCAGTTGGGTTGGTGACCGCTGCATAAAAGTTCTAGCAAAGTAAATAAAACACTCTTATTGGATCACCTAATGTTTTTTTTTATATTTCACAACATCACATACATTGATCCGACTCCGTTATAAGTAGCTTCAGCACTTGTGTTACAGACATCAGAATCAACAGTGGTATTACAAATATACTTAAATAAATAGATACATATAACACCCAGAGCAGGACAAACAGACATTTGTGTGCATGAAGCACACACATATTTGTCCTGTGCGGGAATCGAACCCGCGACCCCTTGCGTAATAGGCAACATCTTGACCATTACACCAAGCGGGTCGTCATATTCCCTTTAGGTTATGCGTTCCCGAGTGTGACTCTATTTGTACCATACCATTAGTCACCGGATGAATAATATATCGAAATAATTGTCGTTACGAAGCTACGCGTACGGGTATAATTAGGTTATGCGTTGTTTTGAGATGCGTCAACTGTGCCTGCGTGATTGAATATATTACCATTACCATTTTTAGTATTTTTGAACATGTTTTAGTGGTTTATCGCGTTTACAAGGTTTCTGTGGAATTCGACAGTCAGCGCGTAAAATTACAATTTAATGAAGTATCCAGTGTTTAAGGGTGACGTTACTCGACATTCAATCCCACCTAGGTGTTTTCTGGTAAGCCTATCTCTTTTTTATAGGATAGTACTTTTTTTTTATAAATATTATACACAAACAAATGCGATCTCACAACAATGTTAAAAAATTTACAAAATTACAAAAGTAATCTGTACTAGTAAGGATTAGTATCTAATAGCGCGATGGTGAATTAATATAGTGACGACACCAAACAATCTTGTTTTGACCTTAAAAAAGAAAGTGCATAGAATAGGTACAGTCAACGTCTCCTGATATCTAATCTATGACGTCACCTAATTCTTCAAAAGATGCTCAATCTGTTTTGAGCTTTATGCCCATCTACTAATAAGTTCGGGTTTTAAAGAAAGTAATCTGAAATGACATGACGTGCACCGAGTACCGACCCCGCCCAAGAATGCATTTCAACTTGTCACTTCAATGAAACATAAACTAATGCATGACAATAAGATAGCTCTGATTGAAATAGGTGGTGCTAGTCAAAATGGGTGCGTCACTCACAGTAACCCATTTTTTTGAGGCAAAGTTCGGAAAAGTCATCTGTCTACCTAAATAGTGATTACTGTGCTTTTTTGAGTAGTTGTAGCGAAAATATAAGTTTACACGAACATGGTTGTTTGCATTGGTGTATGTGTAAAAAATATAGTAACATAATGTTTAACTGGAAAGAAATGGTGAAGGCTGACCTGCGTGAGCTCGGGTTGAGGACTGGTCGAAGGTGGCGCAAGAGAGAGACCGGTGGAAGTCTCACGTTTCGGAGGCCAAAACACTCTTTGGGTCGTTCAGCCATAAAATTTAGTTAGTTAATGTTTAACTGTCCAAACACCTGATCAACATTACTAGTTTAACCTAATCCAGCGCTAGATGGCGCTGTGTGTTTTTTAAACAATGGCAATAGCAGTTCAGTAGTATCACAGCTGACTCAGTAGTGACGCGCTAGTCCAAACAGATGACTTCACTGTCGCCGTAATGCCGTCGCGACGGTGCATCGTCTCGCATGCAGTTGCATACAAGCCACGTGCTTGCTTATTGTTAGGGTGCGTTTCCACATAAGCTGAGCTGCGCGGAGCTGAGCAGAGACGTGTAAAAATTGACCAATCACATTGCTCAAAATACACGTCTCATCTCCGCTCCGATTCTGATTGGTAAATTTTTACACGTCTCTGCTCAGCTCCGCGCAGCTCAGCTTATGTGGAAACGCACCCTAACTTTATGTTATAACTTTAAAGTTTACTGCGATGCATTAATTCGCGCGTGCTGTACACCACATTTGGTGTTAGGAAATAACGTCCAGTTCGAATGCCAGCTATTTAAAGTGTTTTTCTTTTTAAACTGAGAAAAAAATAGATTCATCATCTACGGAGATTTTCGCGTGACAGCTAGCTTCAGAAACGTATCAGGTTAGATTCTAATAACTAAGCTGCTTTTAGATTGTCATACAACATCATTTTTTAATTTAAATATTTGCCTAATCAATGATTAATCTTACAGAACAACTTCATTGCACGAATTCAGAAGCGCAAAAACATTATAAATTGATGTTGGTAAAAGGCCGAAACCGTGTTGCAACCACCAGAGATAACCAACATCGTTAAATATTAATTTACCATGCAATTAATGAGCACACTTATGATTAGTCGTATCTGGTGTTATATTGCTCAGATGTCGTGGGAAATGGGTCGTAGGACCGTTGACGGTGTCAAGTGTATATAATGTTATTACATATTACCTAATGCTACGATACTATAATATAAACGAGTATTGTGCTCTTCAGAGATAAAATCCGGAATATCGACATAATGTAAAAATAATAATAAAGAAAATCGATTAATCACAAAACTGCTTTTAAAAGGGCTAGATGTAGCATAAGAAGTGTTAAACGTGAGGAAACTTAAATAATTTGGATATAGTAATGGTAATTATCTCTGAAGCGTGTCGTAATGTACTTTAATCTATGAAATAATTCAGCACAGAGTAAGTTTATTGTAATGACGACAATATGTTTTTTATTACTATCTATCTCCGGCGCCATTTCTTGTTTTAATGTAATTTAAACCAATCGATAGGTATCAAACTTAAGGCATCTAGTTGCTAAAATAATGTCCGATTTTTTCTCCAACAATGTTTATGTCGCCCAAATTGCTCGTACGTCAATGAATTTAGTAATGTAATTCAGGCTTCTTGTGTTAAATGCTGACAAGACGTCGTGTATTTTAAAATGTCTATGTTTAGCTTGTTAATTGGCAGTACAATTTATTCAAAAAAATGTTTCTCTACTAAAATACTCGTTCTACTTTCAATGATAACATTCACGTTTTAATTTATGTTTTTTTATAACATTTCTTCTTGTAATTACATTTTAGTAGTTACGTGGTCGGTCATACAATTATTCAATGTTTGTTACTGTTTCAAAAATATCCATATTGTTGTTTTCGGGGCAATAAGTGGAGAAACAATAACACCCAGACCGAATCATTAAAGTGATTTATAATGTGTTAATTATTCACTTTGCTCCAATTAAGTAAAATAACCTTGGACTTTCGTAAAAAATTATACAGTCGTTAATTATTTGTGATTAAACTGTCCCCGATAGTGCAGCGTATATGGCGATGGAATTTGTACGAGTTTTCCACAGCGCCTGCGCAACTCTCGAACATAACCTTTTTGGTAATTTCACGCACAATCGCTTTACATCAGGTATAATTATTACGGTTATGTGCCTGTCTATGAATATATTCATAGACATAGAAACGTCAAACTATGTTTATTTCGGATATTATTCGTAAGTTGACACCATACTCCTTAGTTTTTTTTTCATTCATGATTGAAAATGTCAATCCTACATTAAAATTATGATTTTTAGTCGTTTTGCATTCTGGAAATAAATCAAATTAATGAGTCAAACTTTTATGAAAAGTGCCCTAACGCTACTTTTAGTCACCTACTGTCTATACTACTCTTTATCAGGTATCTTTGTCTATTACAATTGTATTAATAATATACAGTTATTTAATGCTTTTTTAACACTGGTCTAATTCGACATATACTTACAATTCCTTGCTTAGAACAATGCCCCACTGCCATAAACTCCCGACCCTAAGAATTAATTCCACCAGCCATAACTAGGAGACCGTGGCCTTATCAGGAGCGGTGTAGAAGGGCCCCGTTCCCACGCCGCGTAGGGCTATCAGCCTATCAGCTGTTGCGACAGATTGACATTTACACTTTGAGACTTTTGATAGCAGATATGCATAAACAGCTGGGCATTCCAGCAAAATATCAAGACTCGGGCTATGCAATGGCAATAATTGTTGAGTTTTAGTTTGGAAAATAACGATTTTGTTGCAATATCTTACAAAAGACCAGTGTGAAGTAGGACTTCGTAACTGTTGTGCCATGTTTCTGCTGGTGGGTTTGGTCGCAAAAGCTCAGTTGGGGAGGGTATGGGGTTTTAAGACAGGCAACACATCTGCGTGGCTTGTGCAGTTGTGGATGTTCAGGTGCCCGCTTGTTCGGTTTCCTACGACCTAAAAGATAGAAATAAAAAAATCAAGTTCATCGGAGTATGAAAGTTGGCGGTTAACATGTCCCGGAGATGTCCCTTTACGCTAAAAATGTAGAATAGCTGATCTCCGGAATATCAGGGTCGATCAACTTTTTAACCGACATAAGTTTGTCCCGACGACATCGCATTCAAAAACGACTAAATTAAGACAATTTAGAAATTATTTCTATGTTTTGTTCAATTAACAGTTAAGTAACCTTAATAAAAAACCAATGATATCTAGATAAAATGAAGAAGGAAACGTAAAAACTATGGTAACTCAGTATACGACTTTGCATAAGACATAGCTTTCCATACAAATTTTAGCTGTCCCTTCATCGAGGTAGCTATATGTAATTGCTAATTTAAGAGTTTTTTTCCTTGGAACATTCTTAAGTCTGCTAATATATTGCTTATAAATTAAACAAGGTTTAGTTCTTACTATGTTAAATATAAAAATAGGTCTTAATTTTAAAGGAAAAAAGGCTTTAAAGCTCTGTCCTTAAGTCATCTCATTTTGTGGTGTATACTGAGTGACCGCGAAAAAACGTAAAAAATATTATGCAATACGTCACAAATTTCTAGTAAAGAACGGCGATACGATCTTATTCCTTGCACGCGCGGCGGCGAGCCTTAAATTCTTGCCGGCTCGCCGCCAGTCCGCAGCAAACTCTAGAGGAGTGCGCGTGTATTTATTCAGTGTCGGCAGAGTTACCGGATTATTTCGATGAACGGGTAATTGTCTTTTAATTTCTTCATCAAATTTTGAAGGTCCTTAAGGCTGATTTCCTATTGGTCAATTCAAACCGTTCGCCATATTAGTAAATTTTAATTTACAAGCCATTATGTAAAAAATGTCTGCTGAGTTGCCTGTACACTGCGTTACCAAAGTGGTAACTCCAAAGACAATTTTGGTAACTCTTTAGACATTGTGCGATTTTCATAGACATAGTTTCATGAAAAGTCGTAATCAAAATTACTTTCAGATTGTAAACTTGCTACTGGCGGTGTCCATGATGGAAAACATGTATAACACACCTCATAAAGCCGCTCAAGTTGTTACTTTATTGCAACAAAGGCTCAGTCAGCGAGTAGTCTCTTCCTACCTTCTCTTTAGTCAGTCTGCTGTATCCCGAGTATACAAACAATATAAAAAGACTCGATCATTATTTGGAGACTAACAACCAGCCACTACCTTGGTACTTCTGAACGAGAGGACCGTTTCATTGTTTCTATCTGCCTGTGAATTCGACACCTTACGGGTGTGGCCGTGCAGGTGAGCTGAGGCATGTTCGAGATGTAGCTGTCAGCGAGTGGACAGTAAAGAGACGTCTAAAGGAAGCCAACCTGACTGAAACAGATCCAAAATTGACTGCAGGCCTCCGGCAAGCTCGGTTACAGTTTGCTGGAGAGCATCTCAACTCGAGTTTTGGGCAATGGAGGTCGGTCCTGTTCACAAAGGGTGCATGATGTGACAGGTGAGACCGGGACTGCAGGCGTCCGGGAGAGCAATTTTCCCAATGCTGGTTCGCAGAAACCGTTGCCTTTGGTGGCGGTTCTGGCATCATGTGGGCTGGTATCTCGTTGGAAGATAAAACCGAGCTCGCTTTCATGCCTGGATGAGGCCGAGAAGGACTAGGAGCTGAGGGGCACATCACAAACATTCTTCTGGAACATGTTGTGCCCAACGCAGGATTTTTTGTCGAAGACTTCATCCTAATGCAGGTCTAAGCTCGATGCCACACAGCGCGCGTTAGGCAGCAGTTCCTTCAAAGAGTCGATTTGAACACAATGGACTGGCCTGCGCTAAGTCCAGACCTAAATCCCATCGAGCATTTATGGGACGAGCTCAAACGAAGGTTATGAACAAGAAATTCAGCCCCATCAAGCCCAGAAGAGTTGAAGGCAGCTTAATTAGAGGATTGGGGAGGTATTCCTCAAGACACCGTCGAAAAATAAATAAGGCCGATGAAGAACCGACTACGGACTGTAATTAGGGCTAGGCAGTACTAAATCCTGGACCCATAATTTATTTATGTCAATTGTGATCTCAACACCTATGAATACCCAAAATCCCATTTTCCCTCATTCAAGTTCAGACACTAATATAAAAAAGTAAACATGGATATTAATAATGATGATATCACATCAAATCTGAAGTTTTAAGCGTCCAAATGACATATCATTTGTATTATAATGTTGCATACTTTTACTTAGAACAATGTTTGAATGCAAAGGTTGCGCTTGAGTCGATTTGGTTGCTCGCGAGTGTAGTTATGTGCAGAAGTTTATAGATTGTTCTTGTCTCTTGTCTCTTGAGTTACCAAAAATGTCTCAGGCGTTACTAGTTGTCCCTAAATTTGTAAGCCGTTTTTGCAAGGTAACAATATGTGTTTGATTTTATTTGTATGACTATTTTAGGTTCAGGGTAAAATAAGATTATTTACTTTAATTTCAGAAAAAACTGTGACTAAATTTTAAGTTTTTAAAGAAGTACAGAGAAAATTAACAACGTGTCTGACTCGTTAGTAACTCAGCATACATACATCTCATATTTTAATGCCCATATATTACAATTACATACAAATGCTGTATACCAAACTATTTGATTTTGCATGACAGAATAAATCCACTAAAATAAAAATTTAAGTCTCTTTTTATTCAAGAATTGCAGCGAAATAACTTTGGGTAACTCCGGTGACAAAAATTTGGGTCAAGCTTTACACTTTTGAGTTTTTCAATAAGAAGTAGTTTAAAAAGTTCGCTGCTCGATAAGGAAGCCGTATCTCAGATATATTTAACACACTTCTGAGTAAATTAAATAGTTAAATAAGCAAAAAATTTTTTTTGAAACACGCCGAAATTTTTTGCCCGTTTTGTCGGTTAAAAAGTTGATCCACCCATCACTCATTTCGAGCTAGCCTGCACGCTATGGCGCGTTAGTCCCCCTGTGTCAAAAAAGTGACTTCCTAGTAGCAATAACGCACATAAAAACCCTACCTAATTGATAAGTTGACTCAACCCTACTCCGTCTCGGTTATCGACCCCGTACCAGCACGGGCTGCCTCATCAGCTGTTGTCTTGACGTTCAACAATTGGACGGGGTCCTCGATTGGATCAATTGCCCGGATCGGATTAACGCCCCGTTTGTAGTGTTCATTGTACACGTCATCGTGTTGTGATGCGATGAATTTTGACCGAGCATTAGTCGGCGTTTGGTGGAATTATGGTAATTGAAATGAATGCGTGCCGCAAATGTGCGTTTATTCCCACTCGCTACAATAAGGATTGCCACCAGTGGCAAATGGGAATGAAAATTCCCAGTCGCAACCAGAGGCGACTAGGAAATTATTATCTACTTACTTTATATGTCGAAAACATTTGCTAGATCTCATGCAATGATTTTAAGTTCCATTTAGCAAAATGTATCCGAGTAAAAATAAAACAAATTATTGTGGTTGGGATCTTTGTTGATCATTCATTAAACAAAATGCGTAATGATGCTTGATGGATCATCCACAGTTGGATGCAGATTAAATTGTAGTTTGGTTGATGGAAGAAGTTTCTCTACTCGTAGTCATATTTGTCAAACTAGTTTGATCCAGATTACAGATGCTGTCTGATATATTAGCAATATCGTTTTCAGTTCAAGCAGAAATTACAATGTCAGGGCTCGGCCATTGCAAATGTAGAGACAAACATAAAATAGTTCGTCTTGTAATAAGACTGAGAACCTGAGAACAAAGAATAAGTTACCATTTACGATAGCAATAACAGCACATTTAAGTACAATTTAGATAAATTAACAACCTCAGACACTTAATTTAAATATAAGTTGAAACGTCTAGAGAGAATAACTTTTAGATGAAAACAATTAAATGAACTGTGGTGGTAAAACAATGTTTTAAATATCTATTGGTTTACAAGTCTAGAGTGAAGAACAGTTAGATGAAAACAAAAACATTTACATGTAATATGGTGGTAAAAGACAATAGCGGTGTAATTAATGTTTGCGATTGTTGAACAAATAAGCGTTTAATGGTAAAGGCAAGTGTCGTGATAAGTGCAATGATGGAGTGGTTCTGTTCCCACGGGAGATCGGGGCTGTTGGACGTTGAATAGCATAGTAATGCTGGCGGGGTCGACGATTTCAATTAAGTCGTGAGTTCAGGGCGACTACAGACAGACTTGTAGCTTTAGGATTGGTATTGAATGGGATCTCGCATTGGTTTATTATTGGGTAGGAATTTTCTTTAAAATACTAAGTTTTTCTTCAAAAAACTTTCTTGAATAATAAAAAAATCAAATAGTTAATAATAATATAAAAAATTAAGCGGGACTCTTTGTTATTAATTATCCAAAGGTATTCAATCTAACTTGATATCTATTATTTATATTTTATAAAATCTTCGCATAATATACCTACTGAAAGAAACGAACTTCTTTAGCTATCCATGGATTCTCCGTGCGGGTGCCGGGTCCATCGCGTGGAACAGAGAGGAATGTCAGTCGGCGCCTGGGACTTGCGACCCAGCGTGTAGGTTTAAGGGGCCCCTTTATAGTATACTAACGATCACTTTCATCGATGATATTCCTCTAACTTGTATTATGTATTCCGTATTGTTAAAAAAATACAATTGAGTTTTTTCAGACATTTACGTAATCGCATGATATTTGACGTGCAAAATTATAATGTAAATTTTTTTTTACGTAAGTTAGATCGTAATTTTTTTGGGTCTTAGTGCTTATGATTATTAAAAAAAGATACTAATGAATGCATCAATTCAATTTGCAATTGCTGCAAAGAGTATATTATGTTTTTGTTTTTATAAAATGTATGATCAATTCACTTTCTCATTTTTTTATAGCGTGACATGGATTGGGGTTGTGTGCTTAGTAAATTGTCAAAAAATTCACGTTTTCACACGACTCCGAATTGAAGAAGTATTGATTGAAGCAAGATAGTGGTCGAGTGTCACGCTGCGTGCCCACTGATTGCCGCCATCCGGCTTTTAACAATTGTGTTTCCATCACCAAGTATAGTCGTCTACAACAAGCATTAAATTTTAGATATTTTTGTCATTATTACAATAGTCATTTGTGTGTAAACAAGTTAGTGTAATAACCGTAAGATTGCCAATGGCATGAAAGTATAAGCGGGAAATTTTCTGTATCTATTGTATAATTTTTATTAATATTTCACTTTTCTTAAAACATGAACTTTCGATTGCACAACATTGTATCGATTACCTAATCGCACATTTTATTATATATTATATTATCGCTGTTGATAAACCTAATAAATAAATATAACAGTTTGGCCAATTCAGGATCATAGTCGTAGCGTACCTTGGCTTCTGAGGTAGTTAATGGCCGAAGATGCAACCGGCAGAGGCGCTTTGCTTCACAGTTTATATTGCCAAATAGGTTTCTAAGGAAAAATATGCATAGCAAAATATCTAAAAATAAACAGCCTACTTACAAGATAGTAACAATATATTACCATTTGACTTTGTGTTATTTAGCTACACGCTTAAACAAATTGAATTGACTTTTTTTTACCTAAAAACACGTTCAGGAATATATTTTCAACAATGTTTCTCGCCGCCCATGTTTAATTTACTTTAATGAAACCATTTAATTCTTGTTCTGGTTCAACGAATTGCGTAGTTGGTCTCTGACATTCAACCCCGTTCCACTCTGGTGCTCTGTTTAGCAGTGTTTACCGACTTAATAGCTTTCCTGGGAAAAACAACGACAGTAATGTGAAACATATTCTAAAGAAAAACGAAGAGATCAAAAAATAGTTTTTTTTTTGTCGAACAGCAGTTCAAGCTTTCTTGAGTTCACTTTAATTATAAAGACAAAAAACACATTTCGTATGAAAAATATTAATTGTTCAAACTACTTATATTTTTTTGGAATTTTAAGATATTTTATAACTGTTTACATTAGTAACATTAGTAAACAGTTAATTATCTTAAAATTCCAAAAAAATATAAGTTGTTTGAATAATTAATATTTTTTATACGAAATGTGTTTTGTATTTCATTGCAAGTTAAGAACAAAATAATATTAAAAAGTCTAAGACAAAATCTGGTGATTAAAATATTTTTGATTTCTAGTTCTGCGGGTGACTGTTCATTGATTGCTATTGTATTTTTTTTTGCTCTACATCGGTGATTGTTTTCCTCATCGCTCTTAATTCATTCTGTCATGGCTGAATTGATTGACGATTTATTCTGCATCTATAATTTCGGATTAAGATCTCTGCGTACATCTTGTAATGTTTCGTTCAATAGCCTGACATAGTCTTCTTAAATCTGTACGTGGCAGAGAGCGCATATTTTGTAGGCAACGTTTTTCTTGATTTCTTGAAGACATTTACAAGAATATAAGATACTAGCGGTTAGACCCTGTTTCGAAGGGGTGGACAAAATTGTACTAAATAGCGTATGCTTCTTTGTGACAAAGTAGCTGTCCAAAAAAAAAAACGAGTTCTTTTTTTTTTTGGACGGAGACAGAAGAACTTCTGGACAGATTTCAAGATCTTTTTAAATCCGTCTAGTAGTTTTTTTAAGTTATTTGTTACATACAAAATACAAATCTTTACTCTTTATATAGTTAGTGTATAATATATTTAATTTGTTGGCAACTTAGTATTATTCTTCTGATCAGATATTTATGACTGGTCATAAACCTTCCGATCTGTCGGATACTCAGCTGTGCATCCTAGTACGCGCGTTCGCTTCCCGGCGACATTAACTAATTGGGCCGCGCTAATAAACTTTAATCGCCACAATTACCGTCTGCTCTCGAAATAGTCCCGCTACTAGTGTAAACGCGATCGAGTTTCATCAACTCATGGTACATATGATGACATGAACTCTATGCTAGTCAAAACAAGAGATCTAATTTGTTTGATTCTTTTTGAATGTCTGTTCTTTATTTAAATAGAAGAGTCAGCAAAAAATATTGATCATGGTTCAAAAGTGTCTGTATAGATCTTGGATCTAAACATTGAAAGACTGCTTGCAGTAAGTGCATTCGCCCGCTCGCGAAGTGTTCAAATCCCACCTTACACAAAGAACGAGTTTTTTTTGTTTAAAATACCTAAGTGAAGCATCCTATTCTTTAATGAACTAGGGCCATCAATTGTATTAGATGAACTTAATTATTGTAAATGACCATTCAAAAGCATTAAAAGCGTTTTCCATGCCTTTCGCTACATGGCTTATGAAAAGCCGAAAATGCTGCCAAAGTTTTCGCATTACACTTGGTAACTGGTAACTTATGAGTGCAGTTACGTAAATTAACGACTGCGGAATGACCACGGCGCCATACTGCCCGCTACTGTAATAAAATGTGTATATGTATGTAATAAACGACCACACTTTCGGACAGTAAAATCCATGTTAGGGCCGCAGACCGGACCAGAACCGAACCCAATATCCGGTAGTTAGCGTGCTCCCTCGTCGGCTGGTACCGCGTTATTTATTGGAGGTAGTCCAATTTGAGCACCCAATTTTTCAGCACCCGCAGATTAAACACCTGGTTTAGTCCACTTTGAACACTTATTCAATTAGGTCTGCCAAAACTCCGCTGCCTCTTTCTGCGAGGAACTTATGTCGCAGAAGGAGCCAGCGGAGAGGGACTGGAATGATGATCCTTCTAGCCATCATGTGCTCATTTACGCCCTCTCTAGCCCGATGGATATGCCAACGCGCAGGATCAGCTCCTCTGAGTGCATTGTAAGAACTACTTGCCTGACAAAATTTTCAAAAGGCGTTCATATTGCTGGCTTGGTCCAGTTTGAGCACCCACTGATATTTTCGGCTTGTGAAAAAATTTAATCAGGACTCCAAAATTAAGGTGCTCATGTTGCACTGCCAGGTGCTTAGCATTGTACAAATCATTCCGCAGAATGAGAGCATTGCGGGATGAAACGACGAAACCTCCTATTGTGCGGGTGCTCAAAGTGGACTGCCTCGTTTATTGATTCCGGCATATACAGATACGAAGACTTGTGTATACCTATTTGTCTCAGTATCATTGAAATATGAACCTTATTGCTTCCTCATAAGACACGTGCATCATTTCACGTGTACAGATCTTCGGCGCCGGCGCAACTTATTGACACCACGAATGCGACCGAGTTGACGCAACGGACGCACCAAATATTATGCTTAAGATTTAAGGTGTGTATGCGTGGCCATGTGGTTAGTATACAGGAATTACTGTCCCATAGTAAGTGATAAAGAGAGTATGTTTTGGTTCGTCACATTGGGAAGCGATTCGTTGTCTTTTCCGCCTATTTCTTCTCTAAGATAAGAGTGCAAACTAAGATTATGGAAAAGACTGGAATTTTAAGTCATTTTTGGAGCTGTTATTGTGATGAAACTAACGATTATTTCCTCATCGACTTCATGTGAAGTTGTTTCATGTTATATTGTTTCGTCGTATTGTGTTTATTTTTAGATATCATGTTCCATTTCAAAACTAGTCAACGTTTGTTATCATATCATCACAAGAAACAATACATTATTCACCCACATACGAGTATATCGTTATCATCAAATATTAAAACGTTAGATACTCGTAATTAATTGTTAAACATCATCATCTAACTGAACACTTCTATTTATAGAGGTAATATTCCATTAATAGACAAACCAACACGAGGTAATATTTATGAATGAATCGGACGGATGACCGGATGCAGTGTTTCGAACATCTTAATGAATTTGTAAAAGCATTGATATAATGATGCCGTTTGCATAAAAAAGGTATTTTTTTTAAATAAGTACATATCTTTTGATTTTTTGAAATGCATATTCTGGAGCCACTATGTAGAATAAGAAATTGACTTGCAAGAAAACTTATCATGTAAATAATTTTACTGGATAAACTTTTTCCACTTCAATGACGTCTGAGCTCGTTTATGCCAAGCCTAGCATTCTTAACGTATTTTCTCCGAGTCATGAATGGATATGAATGAAGCCGTAAATGTCGGGAAAGTTAAGCGGTTCGTACGAGGGAGTGTCCACATTGCTGCGTGCTGACTCGAATTGTTGAGTGTTGATGCAACTGTGTTTGAATTATTGAGTGTTGTTTGATAAGGATTTGATAGGGTTAATGAAAAAAAATATTTTTATTTAGGTGTTTTATATAATATCCTTATAGACCTTTTCGGTGACGGCTTGGACTCCCTTTTTCATAATCATATTTCGATGTGTCAGCAGTCTGACAAAAACATCGCCCATCAAGCCTGCTCCCGATCATTTAGCCCTGGGATCTGCATCCAAGGGCTTGACGCAATAACATACAATGAACAAAAACAATTTTGATGGATAAAATATTTTTCCCGTGTAGAAGTTGTGCAAGATGTAAGTTTGTAACTGGTTCACCAATTGCAATTGCTGATTACAATTTTGTTGACTTTTTGGAACGCTTCGTTAAGAAGGGCACCTATTACTCCCATTCGTAGATAACAAAGACCTACTTTAGATTTAGACTAAAGGCAATGGCAAAGATGCAGTAAGCAAACGCTTGTTGCTAATTGTTTCCCCATACATCTTGTTCTTGATGTGTTCTTTAGATATCAGTTAATATGTAGTTTTTGCCGAGATGCACACCAATATGGAACTGTAAAATATAAGAATTTTCATGAACTTCATGAATTTCATCGAAAACACTGTTATTCTTATCTCCCGTTATGACGTAAACACGTGTTACGTAAATAGAAAAAAAAACAATCAACCAAAACGCCTCAAGTTTTTATGGAGCCGTATGAAGGTACTCGTATTTATAGTAATATTCCTTTCCGTACCTACTTTATCCAGACCCGTCTTTCCCACTGCGCACCATGGGCACGTGCCCAGGGCTCCGATTAAGTTCTAGCCCGAGTAAGTAGTAATATTGATTAAGGCCCACCAGACCAGTTTCTGGGTAATAGGTGCAAGACGGCCCTGACATTATCCCTTGTAGCTTAGCCCATATTCGAGAACTCATCACAACAGTTTCATTGTTATCGGTACCAGTATAGTAGGCGAGAATTTTCACTCGGAACAAATGTCTGTTTATTATCGTACGCTAGCGTGTTTACATACGCAACGGTCAACGCTCGCCGGTCCATACACTGTTACACAAGGTACAGTATTGATTCATCCTTACTGTTCCTTTAGTCATCATTGACTTATTTACCAGTATATAGTATAGTACCAAAACGCCCTGCTTATAACAAAACGCAAACTGAACTATGACTCTACGTCATACATCACTAAACTTTTCAACCACTAGATTAAAGAAAAACAAAGAAATAATCCATCGAGTCCTTCCTAGAGTCTTGAATGGCAACAATAAGAAAATAAAAGACGATTAACAAATAACAGACATTTTGTAGGTTAAGGTCAGAGTTCAAAGGGAAATAAACAAAGCTTTAAAGAGGGATTTCCGAAATTAGTGCTACGTTCAGTTATCTACTGCACAACAAAATGGATTCGGACCGATAATCACAGAGCCTAGAACAATAACAGTAAATTTCGTTGCCCCAGCCTAGCGCGAAACTAACTAGCCGTGTTTTATTGGCTAATCCTCGCTATATATGGGTGTGTGTCACGCATATGGCGTAATTATTGTGCGCAGGGCGAACAAGGGGCAGGCCCAGGGCTCCGAAAATAGTGCGGCGGGAGGGGCGGGCGTGGCCGCGCGAGCGCAGTTCCGAACACGCGGTCGACGCACGCACATCATATGCAGTGGCCTAGTGACTAGTGTAGCAACTAGTGTGACTCGATTAGTTTGTGGCGAGACTAGTGAGTGGTGGATAGTGGAAGGACCATGCTGTGCGGGACCCACGGCGCTGTAGCCGCCATGGACCGCGCGTATATGTCACTGCGCGCGCGCAAGCCGCAGCAGACCACAACGGTTCGTTCGATTTTTGAACAGTTTCAAGTACGTTACACTCATCTATGTTTGGACGTTTCGTAAACAAAGAAAAGTCATCTGGTCTAGGCGTAAGGCTGGAATAAGAGGCTATTAACCATAGTATGCCAAAGCAGTGGGACTACGGTTTATATCCCCGAATTTTCACTTTTAATACCTAAACAATGCGGAAGTATGTTCCAAAATGTATATATCGTGTCATTCATAGCGAATGGCATCGGCAATGGAATTGGCATCTATCTTGTAGTATCGTTAACCGAAACCGTAGTTTACGCAATGGTTACATTTAAAGATTGTATGTTGCTACAAAAAGATGTGGCAACTCCACTGTTTAACATTGAAACTACTGCTTACAAGAACCACTAACGTGACGTGAATATATTCTATCCAAATTGCGCAAGCATGAACAATTTTTTACGTTGTCCAGATGGGAAAACGTGTTAGTACGAAAACTGGGTCGTAAAAGTTGTATGCGCTCTTTCATTACTCATTATCTGTCTTTGACCTTTAAGGTCGCATGAGATAAACGAAGCGATACTTTTGATTCTCAGAACAACTCAGTTGTTAAGGTGATTAAAAGAACGGAGTTATTGATAGCTGATACCAACTCGATTATCATAATAACGGTTGTATTAATGACTGGTCTCGCAGGAGACCGTACTATTTCCGGCATGTCGATGTAACACTCCATAGTTCTATCATCACGTGCTTCTACTATAGGGTAAGCATTAGACGCTTTAAAATGTTTGTAGTATGGTTTTACAAGAGTTTTGGGGCTTCTTCGAGCTGTTTGTTTGAAATCTTCATTATTTATAATTATGGTTTCGTCACGTCACTTAAATGATTACTAGCAAAACTTGAGGATGCAATTAAGTCACCATTTCTGAAATTCTTAACTCTCGGAGTAAGCGTGAAAATTCATAAAGTAGAGCGGGCATCCATTCAAGCTGACCTGTTTCTATAATTGATATTACGCTCATCAATAATTTTGCAGTATCTGAGGTCAAATGTTGTGTAATTGTTTTATGTGATGTTGACACAGTTCTTGATAAGAGCCGCAAAGGCCGATCCTCATTCATTAGAAAGCATTTGTATGACTCACAAGACGCAACCGTTGTCGGTTTTGCATATTTTACTCGTAAAATAAAATTTACGTTCTCGATATCAAGCTTAATAAGTGTTTCTTTTATTTTATTTTTATTTTACTACATTTAAACAGCGATATCTAGCAATTATTCCCAATTTTAGACATTGATTTGATTCATATGAGAACAGTAATTGATACGATTAAAAGATGTGTCTTGCGTGTACTAATGATCTAACTCCGATAAATGGAGATACATTGCCTTAAACGCGTTTCTACAACATATGTGCATAATTAAACATAAGGTCAAGAGTACCAAAATTGGCCCTGATCTCAATTATCCATCCTTTCCGAAGTGAATCAATATTAGAAGAAACAGGTTCATGATATCACATTAACTGTGGTCATGGTTTAAATAAATAAACAAACCATTATTCATTCATTTTGTCGTTTCGAAAGTGCCATTCATAGTTTGGTATTTATTGAATGAATCACTTACTCTATGAAGTCTCAGAAACAAGTCAGCGGCAGCATTCTTCCTAAATCCAACAGAGTTTCCAGCTTACATTATTCTCATGATATAGCTCGCTAAATGCCCTGTCTTCTAGTTGAATATAACGATATAGATCCATTGACGTAATGACGAGCTGCCTTGAGCTAATTTTTCTAAAATGTTAGTGCTCTTTTCTTCCATCTCTGCAAAAAGTACATTATATTACTTCATACTTTAATGCACGTGATACTTTATACAAGTTTAGCTCTCTTTGTTGATCGTTTCTTGATTAGTCCATATTATCAATCATGTCTCGTACTCGGTTTTGGGCGGCAGTCGTGCCGCCTTATGTCATCGACCTTTCTTAAATGCGCACTTAATTTTATACAGGGGATCAATTTTAATTAAGAATCGTTACCGGTTACAGCTAGTGTGATGAAAAAATTGAAATATTTAGTCTTAGATTATATGTTTGAATTATTGGGCATTTAGTTCTGTAAGTGATGGCTTGTGAGCTCTGAACATTGGAGTACGACAGGGTGTGACATTGAGACCTACTTTTGATCTTCAGATATTCCTAAGATATTCCAGTGGTAAAAAGCTTCTTCTGTCTTATGAGACGTACTGAAAATTATTAGAACTATGAAAAATGCTGAGGAAAACTTAGCCGTCGTTGCAGTTCAAACTTACAGCTACTGGCGTTAGCTTCATGACAAAAAGCAATATGCGCTGTCGCAAGTTAAATTTAACTTAGCCATTTGAAATTTTCCCCTCCTTGACATTAAAATATTTACTCGCGGTCGTTTGGAATATGCCATCAATCACGGCTGGCGTATTAATAGAGGCGGGTTTATGGCTTGGTACGGTTTATTATCAACATTGTCTACTGAGATGGTGCGCGTTTTGTTTTGCAGCTAACGCTAAGGCTTATGATGGATCGCAGTCATACTTTTTGAGCTAACTGTAACAACAACAATATTCACCAAATCATATATATGTAGGTATATTTATTTTGTTTGTAGTCCTGTGAGTATTTTCTGGATAGGCTTTCAAGAGACTGACGAAATTAATTATTGTTGTAGTTGCAACTGATTTTAACAGAACTTGATTTGGTCTATAATTCGTAGAACTTCGCTTAAAAATTCGCAGTGGAATTCAATAGTCAACAAGGGTTTGCCAATTCTCGTTTATAAAATCCGTTTTAAGAATTTGTAAACCCTAAATTCCTTTGTTGTTGTCACAAAACGAAAAAGTTGTTTGTCGTTTCCGTTGCCAGTATTTGATTTAGGTGCTTTACTCATACATAATTCGTTTAAGGTGAAGGTCAGACGAAAGTCAAGGTTTTCAGCAGTATTCTAGTTTCATGATTTATTCACGAACTGATTGGTCTAGATATTCCTGTGGGGGAATGCCCAAATGTCGTCCTTGAATTGCAGGAAAAAAATAGTTTGTATAAACGACAATACATATTGTTTGTCGTTTCCCATTTGCGATTTTGCGCAGTAGTTCAACATTAGCAAAGATCATTCCAGCCCAAATACGTCTGTATACTTCTGGATTAGGCTTCCTTCAAATCTATTGGCTATTGGCAAAAAGTTACTCGTTACTTTTGGAGGATGTTGTTAGACCAACAAAAATACCAAAACTACAAGCAGTTTAACTTTTTACCACACTTTAGTTCTTTTGTTGCTGCTTTAGTCAGCAGTTTATCATAATAGACGATAAGGAGTAGTTCTTACTTAATTGAAGTGTAATTAAAGTAATATTTTTTAGGTCTAACTTTAAACTTTCGCGTTGCATTATAATTACATATTTAACAATACAACGGGACTAAACGCGATATTATTTTAATAAGTACCTGAGTTCTTACTGCATGACGTTTCTTGTCTTTTTAGGTCACCTCCAAAATTAAATATACCTACCTAAGATCAGTCCGTTCGTTTTCCATAAATATGCATTAGCTATCATAGTTTACTTTCACTGTAGCAACAGTGCGATGTTGCCGTTAAAGCAGAGTCAGGTGGGGGCGCACCTGCCTCCGTCACGGCAGGTGACCACCCTCCGAAATGTACGGGGTTCGAGTCGGGTTGAGTCACGTTGCACGTACTACTGCGTTTTGTTGAGGAAGTATTGGGACTAACTGAATTAGTTGCTTGTAGAATATTATGCTAAGGCAACATTAGAACTAACTTTAGAATTATTTTTATGACAAAACTTGGACAATTTAGTTACTGTATAGATTTCGTTGGTTATATTGGAATAAATAAAGCGTTTGTATAGAATAGTGTGTTGTCAGTGTACAGTCATTGAACCCGTGACGTTGATATTATAATCAGCATATCTATAAATATCGTTATCGCATCAGTAGTGACGAAATTGTTTACCATTATTACAGTATATTACGCTAAAAGAGATGCTTGAGCAGACTTTCTAAAACCTTTCTGTACTATGTACATAAATTACTCGAACCTAACACATAAATGTCCCAGAAAATTTGTTATTATTTTGAGGAAACACAAATTAAACGCGAATGATTTATCAAAGCCTTTATCCTTCAACAGAAGTGAAACGCCCGCGTATATTGTCGGCTCATTGATCATGACAATTAAATCTCTCACAACAACCACTAACTTGGAAAGTTCTATTCAACATTTCAATAAACAAATGAATGAGTACTTCTCGTTTCTCTGTTCGGATTATGAAAGGGCTGTGCTTTTAATGTTATACGCACTTTTATTACTCCTACCCACATCCTGCCTGACTGAGCAACTCAGGTGTTCGCTCAACGTTCTAAGAAATAATAGTAATGTGTAATCAGATATTTCTGTTGATGAACAAAGGAGGTCGGTGTTGTACTGTGTTTATTGTCTCACAATTTTTTCTTTATAAGAGCAAGCAAGAAGGTTAATTGATGGTAAGTGAATCTGATCACTGCCGATCATGGACATCAAGATCTTCACAAGGCTCGCAGCTGCGTCTCCTGTCTTTTCCCATATTCCAAACCAAACGGAACTGTGCATACCGTACTCACCAATAGACCAACTTAGAGCCAGATCTATACAAGATGTTATCATCAGCTATCCGTCAGATACTATGTCAATAACTTTTCTGAGGGTTCTGTTAACTACCGGTTTCAATTTTATGTTACTGGAACCTTTTTTTGTATATCATACAGATAGATAGATAAATCATTTATTTGCATCACACAACACACAGTAATGTAACAAAAGCAGAGAAAAGCTCGCCTTCAAACTAACGTCAGTCTGGATTTATGTGTGCTGTTTAAGATGCAGAAAACTACATACGTGTACATAGTATTTTAAAGCAGAAAACTTTAAAATACTATGTCCACATAATCATTATACCAGTATTGTACGTAATACTTGTAATCGACATGAAAAATTGCTTGTGTAGATATCTCTTGAAAATGTCCTTGACCATTTACATAACTGTTTTAAATTAGCAAGCTGTTTGTGTCTGTAATTCTATGGTCATTATAATACACGTGTTATTGTGTTTTAATGTGAAAATTTATTATAACAAATGCGTCAAAGCGAACTATGTATGAGCAATTCAAAGTAATATTTCGATATTGAAATGAAATTTAACACGAATGTCTTCCCATTGAAACATCACATCAGACAGGTGATTTTATTCTTGTCACAAAAACAATGTTAAAAACACGAAATGTAACAAAAACTGCTTTAGATAAAAGTAAAAAAATAACGGCGAACGAAGACAGACATAATGCAGCGGGCTCGCTTCCCGCTATGTTTGTTTTGTAAACGACGCGTGCACAGCGTGGAATTAGTTGATCCCATATATTTTAACCGTTAGATATGCCCTCGTCTTACTTCAACCTGCTCTGAAATTGGCACTAAAATATGAAGCGACAGTCGCATCTTGGAGTGCCCGTAGTCAGCATGTTGACGGTGCACTAAACATATGTACATCATGTCAAACAAAATAATGCCTCAGTTTTCTGTTGTCGGAAGTGATTTCAGATTTCAGTTTTCCGATCTGATCTTCACTAGTGGGGGATTTCCTTGTGGGTATATCGGAAAGAAATCTAGTTGTGAAGGAAAACAGAGAAGCGTGGACACTTGAAAACTGTTGCGATCATAGATTATTTTTTCTAAACTTTTAAACTGTTCTTCGTCTTACTATGAAATGCTATACTGAAGAAGACGGACATAATGCAACGGTCTCGCTTCCCGCTATGTTTGTTTTGTAAACGACGCGTGCGCAGCGTAGGATTAGTTGACACGTGTTGAGGAGAGGGGGGTGCGGGACCAACTACACTCGAAAACGGTTCCAATAACATTGCCACGTGAGCATGATTTTTTTTAAAGACTGGCAACCTGAACATAAAACTTGACTTATTTATAAATACTTTGAAACTGTAGGTACTGTGTTTAACTGTAAAAGTTATGACCAAAACTATAGTGGCCATATCGATCTAAATCCAAATAGTAGTACCTAGGTAAAAAATAAAATGCTATGGTATCGGACGAGGTACAGTTAGCGTTTGTGCATTAATTTATTACCTAAATGATAACACTTTTTTTTATTAAACGTTCTTGGTCATCCGTTTTCCAAAGAAAAACATTTTTACTAAAGGAATGATGATATTTAAAACCGTTTGATGGCACTGAGGAAACCAGTTGCATTTTAAATTTAACTACAGTTAAAATTGTCAGACGAGCCAAAAGCCGGTCACCTAGTAACACCGGTAGCAAGCAATAAATAGAAATAAAACTTTTACGATCACGTGCAGGAGTATTTTAACGATTTAATACAAACTAGTGTTTGATAGGAGTACATTATAGCAACATCAATACTTTTGAAATTTCTAGAACTTGAACATTCCGAGCAACAAACAGTTCAAAGTAAACTTGTTTCTTTTCTGATAACTGTAACACTTGTGTTAAAGCAACTTAACACGGAGTCAGATTAATTTATGTCATGTTGTAATATATTTATTTATCTAAACTTAGTGACAGGCATAATACTATACAACCTCTGCTCTTGGAATAAACTTTGAAATGGTCATTATTATGATTTGACTTACAAAGCTCATCATTATTGTCTTATATTTTATTTATCGTGAATATTATTGCAAACCTGTCATCCATAGACTACTTAGCGATCATTCAACTATCGACGGTGAATCAATATTTCGACAATGAAGTCGATACAGGTTTACTGTCGATAGTGTAGCAACGCTAATGCCTTCATTAATTTTGTTTGAATAAACGGAGCTCATATCAGGTTAAGACTGTGTTTTATTTCGCAGACTCCTGAAATCGAATCACGCCCAGACCGCGTGGCACCATGTGGCGTCGTTGTGTATTGTAAATAACTTAAACAAGTAATATAAATATTCATAAACGTTATGTTTAAGATTTTTGAACAGTTCCTTAAAAAAATGATTGTAATTGATGTACTTTGAAACAACTGTGTTTGCGTCAAACGCTTGTGGAAACGTACGAGTTGAACCTAATAATGAACTTAGAGACAATGTTGTCAAATATGATGCGTAGGTGATCATAGGATTTATCTTCTTTTTGTGTGGCATCTCCTCATTGCGCGCTATTAAAAAAGCATATATCCTGTGTAGTGGATCTTAAAGCTGAATTAAATTAAACATGAGCTTCGGAAGGAAAATGCAGGAGTATTGTGGGTAGTGAAATGTTTAAGGCACAAATTAGGTCTAGCTAGGCTGCAGCTATGGGCGCAAATGCTTTCTTATGTGCTAAGAAATCATGGCCTTCTTTGATGTTGCTCCATCGTAGATCCTGTCTCGGTCTTGGCTATTTAGGGATCAAAAGAAAGAGCATGGTTTAAAAATCATGTCGACTAGATATAAGCATTCTGATTCTTATATCTAGTCAACATGGTTTTTTAAAACATGCGCTTACGTTGCTCAGAAGTAACGTTTTATTTGTGAATTAAGGTTTTATTGGAGCCATTTTACTGTCGCAATCAATGTTTCAAAATCTACACAAAATTGACTTAGCCCTGTGCCAGAGGCTGACGTCATATCTAAGTAAAAATATATTTTTGACGTGGGTAACAACCTCATATGAATGAATTATCAACGAACTTTTTGTTTAACCGTGAGAGGTAATAAACTGATCATTCAATTTATTAATTTTGCTACTACATATATTGTTAATTAAGTATTACCCATATTTATTTTTATGTATTAACAGAATGTTTTATTTTGTTGCAGGTAACTACAACTTTCTTCATTGTTGATACTGATATTATTATTAAACAGTAAGTGTGAAGTAATAAGCTGAGCTAAATGTATAACTATAAAGTTTTAAATTATCTGTGGATCGAAAGGCATTATTTAACTTGGTACCTCTTCGTATAATGTAAGATTAGTTCAAACTAAAATACTACTTGAAAAACCTAAAAGATTATGTCACAGACAATGCTTCAAAACGTGCATTTCTTGTAAAGAACTTGCGCTGTTGAACATATCGACAATATTTATCTATTTAGTACATCATTTCGCACTTTAATATGGTTGCCATACCAACGAACTCTGCTCGTAGTACCTATGTTGTAGTAAAATTATTGATTTATTTTGATTTGAATAGTGAAACTATTCTTCGTTTCAATCACGCCAGCCAACCACATTCCGAGAAACGTCCCTTGGTTTATTTTCTTCTCATTACGGCATTTCTATGTATATTAAGTCCGTAGGATTTTCTCACGCACTGTCTCCAACTGTCACCGGTATTCACGCTAGCCATAAATAATGCAGACGAGTGCATAATTAATTAATTATTGTAATTACCAGCTGCACATGTTTGTTCGCCCATCACTTACGAAATTAGCAATATCGGAGATCGGAATCTTTAACGGCCGTGAAGTGGTTACAGATTTATAAGGTAATGTTGGAGATAGTACGGCGTATGTTGCGTTAAAGAATGGAATCAGTGTTAGATTAGAAAATCAAGGCCTTTTATGCATTCGCCATAAAATAACTATTAGCAAAAATGTTGATATGAACATTGTGACTAATTTACAATACATACCTTAATATAGGCTAAAGTATAAGTACCTAATCAAAATGTGGCAAATCTAAACAAGCACTTGTATACTTGTGACGTATAATTACATAGTAAAAGTTACCTTTAGAATGAAAAACAATAAAAATATTCGCTTAGTCATCAAAACAAATGCGACGCAGAACGCAAAAGTCCAGTGCAGTAAAGTTCCACTCCATTTGAATTACATGAAGAGTTTAATTGCAAGCGAAACCGTTTTCGTCGTCTAGTATGATACATTGATTAATTGTTTATGCATTCATTGATTAGTATGCGGCGTGGAGTTGCTGACGCAAATCGTGAGTTCGATGGCGAATTGAAAGATTCACGAACTGTCTCTTCAAGACTAATGTTGACTAAATGGGACTTAACGCGATTTGATTGTATGCTATTAATTTATTGTTGGTTGAAGTTTTGGTTGAGTACACAACAGCCGTAGAACATAAATAACCTCAAAAGTATATATATGTACTACATAAGAAATAACAATAATATTTACCTCATATTCGATTAAATGCTACCAAAAAGCCTCCGCGATGTTGGCTTCGGCCCCACGCATGTTTCAAAGGACCGGGTCCCTGTTGACCCAAGAATTTCCATGTACCTACTTAATAAAAATAATAATAGTCGCGTTAGTCTGGTTTACTCATTATATGAGTTTATAACTAAACGTGAAAATTTAAAATCTTATATGTGTACATGTCTTTGGATCCGCGTAAAATGAGGCCGAAAAGGTTAATGCCTGAAACATATTCATAATTTTCATAATGTATAGTGACGTCCATGCATGTGTTGAGGAAGAGTCTTCCTTTGTTCAGCTTCAGGATTGACGTATTAGACAGTGAAAGTATTACTGGTCGAATAAATAATTATAATAATTAAAAATTAAATTTGACAGAAAGTTCGTACTTTTGTGGATTAATTGCCTAAAAGGCTGGCTGGTGATTACTAACTCCCTGTTTAGGTACGACAGAAACCGCATGAAACAATATTATTCACACGTCTGAAGGCCTAGTAAGCCTGTATGGTATGGCGCGAAAATTTGTACCCCTACGTCAAATTATAAAAGGTGTGGACTTATTACGAAACGATCAGCCAATTAAACTATTTAGAAAACGTTGAAAAACATACCATTAACATAACGTAATGAGGACGACTTTTAAATAATGTAACGCGGTAATAAATTAATTATACGAACATTAGTGATTAGCCAGTACAGTAGCATAGCGTTAAGAGTAATGAAATAAGTACATGCTCGTAATGCTTTCCTTTAAAAATTATAGATTGATATGCTCTCAGAAAAATCGTGCTTGCTTGCATGCTTATTGGATATGCGAATATACACACTTATGAATATATTTGTAACCTTTAAGAATTTCCCCGCTGACAATGTTAACTTCAATTAGGATTTTGCATTAGAGATCATTCTGTTGAAGAATAACATCAAAAAACATTGTTATGGAAATTTTGCAGATAAACAGGCTATATTCATCAAGAGAATTAAGAATACGAATATCTATGAGTAGATTGAAACGAAAGATAATATGTTTTTTAAATGTACTAAGCATTATAATAACCTTTTGAAATTATGCAATTGGGAAGAAAATGAGCAGGGTGCAATTGCTAGTAAGTGATCACCGCCCTATATGGACATTTGCAACACTTCTGAATTTCATATTGAATAAGCAAGAAGAACCAGAGCCAAACAGACATAATCATGACGAATTGAGATATTTTTTCTCCAAATTTGTCAATTTTACTACATATACGCAGTAATTACATTAGAAACAAAGTTGATTTGCATACGACTGTTTCCTAAATCGGTCCGAGTTTAGAACATAGCCCCACCAGCCGTATAGTTAGCAATACAGTGTTCCGGCGGCTAATCCGCATCTCCACCGTCTTCCCGCGTCCTGTTTACAATTGCTTCCAGTAAATTGCTTCCTCCGCGGATGCCCTGTTCCGTATTATACTGATTGTCAAGAATCTAGGTCGAAAATAGAGTACGTGCAGTAATGTTTAGGTGTTTATCTTTGATGATCTTCACGTCAGTTATATCATCCTTATATTTCCGGGTTTCATCCCGGTTTGATCAATTGTGAACCCCAGGGCACGCTCGACAATGATGTTTTGAACAGGTTCAGGGCCGTCTTTCACATATTAGAGGCTCTGGGCACATGGGCCTTTAAACCTCTTGTTTGGTTAACGTGGGGCCCCCAGAATCGATCGCAGGCCCTGGGCACGTGCCCATTGTGCCCAGTAGGAAAGACGGGTGTGACCGGGCTGATTATTACATTGCAGGGAATATTTATTTATTCCACTTTGTTCACCTGGGTTAAATCACCAATGCCTTCCTCTGTTATATGTACCCTTACAAAGAAATCAGACAATTATTCGATCGTACTATATCTCCTCCATACCATGTTCAATTTTGAAACTGCGAAAATTCCTAATAAGAGCATACTGCTATTGCGCTCTAACGATTAATTTAAACGAATTAAAAAAGAATGTTTGTCTGAGGTCTAGGCTGGTTGAATAATTTAATTGAAATATACATATGCATATTTTATTTGTCGAATAGTATGCAGTTTCCAAGTCTATTGCTACACTTGCTAACTGTTATCTGCTTTTATTGCTTAACTGGGGTTAGAACTTCGGAAAGAAATGTCTTTCTTTACTCATTGTAATTTGCTTTTCGAAAATCAAATTAAGGGGAGTAAGTGCATGTACGAATTTTATACGAATTGACAGAGTTAAGTCTTATTTTACTTGAATATCTGAAGTTTTAACGTCACTACTATTTTTTACAGTTCTACTTTAGCATATCAATTTTCTGTAATTGTATTGACTCTAAAAATAAATAAACAACTTAAACTTCTTTTACCAAATTCATGCAATTTTTTACCCGGTACCATTTAGCTGATTATTCCTTGTAAAGATATTAATTCACGACTTACGACTACATCTAGCAATGCGGTCACCGTTAAGCCTGTATTGATTTTTGTATTATAAACCGAATTTAAGAAAGAAATGTGCTCACAATCACAATTAACTACCACTTAATCCTCATGTATCAATGTGGCTATTTCTTCGATGCAATTTAACCTTCCTATTAATGACATCACGCAAGATATCATGAAGAAAAATGTTATTCGCATTTCTCGTCCGCCATCACAGTCCACTTTATTCCTTCACAAGTCTTCTCTTATTAGCTTAGTGATTAGTTTACTATTATCTGCTATAATAGATTAGTAATTGATAGCTGCTCTAAGTTTTTCCATCAAAGCAATTTTATTCCTCTTATAAACATACGATTCTGTCATTACCAGGACTTGTATGGTGGGAAATGTGAAATTATAGCCTTTTGACATGAAACCATTTCCAGTAATAGGAGCAGGATATCGTGACTCTCGGGTAATTTGTCTTTGAATGATAGAGTTGTGTTATTGCCCCGCGTCGTCGATGAAGATACTTTGTTATCTGTTGCTTTAAACGGTTGTCAAGCGGTTCCTTCATTGATGCACTTACTAAGATTTTCAGTTATAAAATATGCTATTTTATGGAGAGGATTATCTCATTGATATTTATTTCTAAACTTATTATTAAATGGGTATTTTTATCGCTTGCACTACGATGTTGGTTTTTCATTTATAAGGTTATTTAGGTATAATACACATTGTTGTCGATGACGAATGTTTTCAAGTCAGTCGTTGTTTATTAGTTAAGGTTATTTCTATAAATAAATAAGCAATCATTCATACAGCGCTAATTTGTCTTGAAACAACCATGGCTTTAAATCAAACACAATACCTAGGAAGTATCTAGACAATGAGACCCTTAGACACTCCGGAAACCGTTACTGTTAGGTTTTGATTGCCCATTTGTTAAGCATCTATGCGCTGGAGGTTGGGAGTGCAAATCCCACGTCCATATAATTTATGCAAAGAACACAGAGATCTCTGTTTCCTAGTGAACATCGTGTGTGTTTTTCTACGTTTCGATGTTTATTTGCTTTGATGATATTTATGGCGCTCTTAGCAGAATTTTGCTGGATTCAGGGTTTTATTTATATTTTTATTTTAAATAGGCGAAAGGATGAATTTCTCGAAGCTATGGCCTACGTGACTTCCACCATTCGATCGGTAGACTTGACCAAGATGGCTGCAACGATCCATTGTGTGATTGAACGCACCTTTGACGTCAAACGGGCAGATATGGGCGTCGCGATCCAAGGTGGTTTTAGGTTAAGGACTAAGTATAGAGTTGACATGACTAATGTCGATAACTTTGGTGACAGACGTATTTGTGATGTTGGTACAATAGTGCGATTGAGGTCGATTCAAAATAGATGGGAATGAGGAATATGTGTACTTCCACTACTAGCTATGAGTTTCTGACAATGAAAAGTTCGCCTTGAAATGCTTGCAAAAGTTTGTTTAACAATATTTTAATGAAATATATTTAAAGATGCTGAAATATTAAAAATATCCTGAAAAACTATACCTTGGAGTATTGTTCAGAATCTTGTAAGAAAGGAAAGTCATTCAAATGCATATTTATTAGATGAGATGGAAAGATATATTTTAATTAATTTTGATATTGTATAATGACTTTATCATCCAGACAACACATGTACACGGGTTAAGGTCAGTAGTTACGTATGTTATGTTATGTTATGTATGGTACTCATTTAAATTTATAATGGCGTCACAAGTTCACCTTAAAAATGCCCTGCTGAAATACATTACGTAATTCCAAAATTTGAATCCACATTTATATGTTATTTACGAGAAACGATTTGAAATTATTTACCTACAATGTGGTTTTGTGTTGGTAGTAATAATTTTCTGAATAATGAGTTGGTGTTATTGAGAAGACGGTAAAGAGTAAATATTTTGTGGTTTAACATCTGTTTATTTCCATTAACAGTGGTATTTAGATACATAGGTATGTCCTAGTATAGGTGACCGAATAATAAAAAATAATATCGACCTCCGCCGTGCTTCGGAACTTTGGAAGGCACGTTAAGCCGTTGGTCCTGCGCCTGATCTCTCTATGATCGTGTCAGAATATGTCCTCCGTATCTGGCAGCTCGTAAGATCGGCCGCCCGGGCCGAAAATCGACCGGAGGACATTATTACTCTTTTCTATATTTCTGTAATTCTTTCTTAGCTGTGGATAATATCAATGATACGTTGTCGCCAACTTAGCACATATAGCTCACATAAACGTTACTTAAACTGTTATTTACACGCTCCATGTCTCGATAAATGTTTTGTAAACAAAATTATAAACTGCTTCAGTAAATAATTAGCCGTGGTGACTGAGATTACTCCGCATGAGAAGCTAATGATGTGCTAACTGTTCTGTCACGTACATTGGATTTGTAAAGCGAATTCTGATCGATTCCATAAATGTTTGAGATGTCGTCAATCGTGCGTGAGACGTGAATTTTGTTACGAAAATTGTAGTTAATAGGTAAAATGTGTTGAACATAATTATCAGGTCAAAGTATAATTGGACTAAAAATTTAGTATAAAGCACTTTTTTTACATAAAACTGGTTAGGCATTTGATCACCATTGTGTCTGCGATACAAGCAGGTGTTACATGTCCGCCCATTAGATGCCTATTCACTCTTGCCTTGAAAAGACAAATGTTTTACCAATCGGAAAAATAAGAAAGGCTCGCGAAATTTAAAATGTTCAAAAGTTAATGCAAATTGCAAATAATATACCTACACTACACGAGTACCTTCAGTATTAAATAGACATCTAATCCGATTACATAATTGTCTTACGAAGTTTGATCAAGTAATTGTTTATTAATCCTGATTGTACAAAAAAAATAATTTATATTATTTTATATCTTTCGTTCTTTTATGTCTTTCCGTGTTTTTTTTTTTCAATATTACTGTAAGTAAGTGATATAACGTTAATATGATGACACAATTCTTAGATCACAGCACCGTTCACAGTAGTAGTAGTTATTCTGTGGTTCAATTGTCATTGTTCAGCAATTTCTCTTTATTGTCTATCGCAACAGTATTTGTAACGGTACGCCGTATTAGCGATCCTACACAATGTACTCTTAGAATGTGCAGTAATATAGCAAAACTCACGATTTCAATTTACCTTGCAATTGGGTTTCGGAGTTATGGTACGGGCTATATCAAAAATGGTAAATGTATGAAACAAATGATTGTAGAAAAGTTTTCACAATTGACTGCTCTTATATCAGTGATTGTCCTAAATACATTTAGTAATTTAGTATGCATATTTTGTAGTTAGGTATATACCTGACAATGTTGTCAGAGGCACCGCGTTATTTTAATATCACGGTTTTGGTCAATAAACTACGTCAAGATTACAATTGAACAGTCTATTTCGGTGTTATGATAATTTCTCTATAAGATTATGATATCACGATTCTAGTTTTAGTGCGTCAAAAACGACATATTTACTTATATGTTGTTATTTTCCACCCAGTTCACTTTACTTACACAGTTAAGTTTACCCAAAAGACACAAAAATACCTTTCAAAGAGTCAAAAATCAAATCTTACTTATTCAAAACATACCTCAATGTCTACTACATACTTATACCTAAGTGACTTAAACATTGAAATTGGATGGACAGCCTGTAGACAACTTCAGATTTTCCATCATGTTTAGGAACCATATGCTCAGGTTGATATATGAACCATCCAGACCGATATAAACAAACGAATTGGCTACTTCACAATATTCATTCCTATCCATGCAAGCGGCACATCTGAAGGCATTGTGCTAATGAAACGGCGGGCTAACGAGCCCGTAGCGCGTACAATGCCGGCATTGTCTCAGACTGAATGGCGGTGGTTTGACGTCAGAGCAACAGAGTGACATATATGCACCCTGACAGATGGCACGGTCTAGCGTCTAGTCATCATCATCAGGCTTTAACCAAGGTATTTAACCTATAGTCACTCTAAAGCACTCGGTCTGATTGTTATTGGCTTCCAGAACAATCATTCATCATTCCGTAGGCCGTACCGTTTTGGGTGACCACAATTTCAATCAAGACGTGTTAGAATACTAATATCAATTAGTTTACGGGACTAAACGCGGTATTTAATAATGTAGTACATAACAAACTACTTACTGCTTCACGTTTCGGCTGTGTTACGACCAGAGAATTCAGTTAGTTCAGGCCGCTTGCGACCACGGTTGTTGTAACACAGCCGAAACGTCAAGCAGTAAGTGGTATTTAATGTACTACATAATCAAATATCGCATTTAGACCCGTTAACTAATATCAGTATAGTAAAGCAACGCTAAGGCTAAAATCTTATAAAACATTTTAGATCCGATTGACATCATGGTAGGTTCGAATGAGACTGCTAAAGACGGAATTTGTAAGAATCATTGCTGGCATAGAAGTTAGAACTGGGTAGCTAAAAAATGGCATTGCTATAAAACCGTAAAAGATTACACTGAATTGAAGAGTTGACACGTGTCATAAATAAATGTTTGTTTACCTTTTCTTCATTTTCAAAAGATGTTTATAAGAATAATGTGAATATATTAAGTCATATGTCGGAAAACATGTGTAGCGTCTGAAGAAAATTGTTGTTTAAATCAGTCACGATTCATTGTCGTGACGGTACATCATAACAATTTAAGGAATAAACACGGAAATTAAATTGGTAGGTACATTGTTTTCACTAAGGTATTAATTTATGGCGATCCCATTGGATGGCGAATTACTCTATCATTGTAATCATTATAAAGACGAGTATTTTTTTAATCATAACGCTTTCCAAGGGCGTATATCCAGTCACTTATCCGAGCAGTATGCGAGAAAATCATTTATTTTGTTTGACCTAGAAAGATCTTTTTGGTTGTACAAGTAACTACCTAATAACTGACATGATTGTTCATGATAGGTCTTAAAATAGGAATAAACATACGGAACTACATTTCCTAAACGTGAAAGATCATAACTCGTGACATACGCTTATGGCTTTCTTTTAAAAACAAGAGAAGAGGTCAAATAAACAACTATATTACGTCAAAGTATTGTTCACATGACGTCTGTTATTAAAGAAAAAGCGTTCTACTTTTGAACCTATACAAAGATGTTGTGTCGTCTACTGTCAAAACATCGGTTCCATGATCTACTGGTTTAGATTTCTGGTACTGACCTCGGCTTCCTTGGTACATTAGGCAGTTACTAGACTGTTATTAGTGACAGACAACTTTCGCGAAAACTTTACTAAAACTTGGAGTGTTAGCCATCAAGGGCATGCATCAGTTTAACCCTACTCGGGTGCAAACTTGCAAAGACAGCCGTATGAGTCACAGAAAAGGCCGAAGGCAAACACAAAATGCGTTTTCCTTCGATAAAATGAAATGGTTTAATGAAACTTGAGTCCTACGTATAATCGTCATTAGCTTCATTATTAGCCTATTGTAGTCTATTGCAGGATATAAACCTCTTCAAATGCACGACACTCGAAACAGCTCCAAGCCATCATTGCATAAATCATTACTTCACCTCCCCTCAGGTGAAGCGGTTACTGAATTCGTCTTTAGTTTCCAAAGATTTAAGATTTAAACTTCGACCAAAATTTCCGATAACTTCATTATTCACGTTCACAATCCCGGATCACATCCACGCGACAAAGACATGTCAAACATTGGCGTGACAGCAGGTGCTAAGTGTCAGTCGTGATCCTCGTGATCAACTGATTCGCATGCTCGGTCTAATTCTGAGGGGGCCCAAGAGTTTTCCGACGCTGCCTAAACGTGGTGTTTGCTCAAGTCATCCAGAATTTGTTCGTCTCCTTAAATGGCCTCTTGGCGAGGAAAAACCATGATTGTTTTGGAAGATTTTCGGAATAGAGAATGTGTAGGATAAATATTGGATTTAAGTTACGTTACCAACTATCAAAATGTAATAACTTCTTGTGTTTATCCGTTTACTCATTACATCTTTAAGGGTTTTTCTTTGAGTATCGCATTTAATATTCGTTGGGCATTTACAGCTATTTTTTCTTTTCAGTTTGGTGTTAGAAATAATACAGATAAGATTTTTTTTCCTGATCAAAATCATAAAAGATACAAACTTATCTAGGCAAACAATGACACGCACTTAATAGATTATTGTAATTCATGCGGATAAAATAGACAAATTGAATTTCCAAGAAATTATTAATTATGTTAACAGACAATCACTATTTCATGTGAACATAATGTGCTAGTTGCAAATGTATTTGGGAACAAATAATGAAAGCGTCAGCGACCGGGTCATCGAATTCGATATCGTGTGTGAAAACTATAATGAAACCAAAGGTAAGGTACAGTACACGTAAATGCAGCAAAGCTTTCTGGCGACTAATTGCTAAATATGTCTTTAACATAGCCGCATCGTCACGAATAGTCACGATACACAATACACGACGTATATAGCAAAGAAAGTTCTTTTTCTTTTATCTGGGGGCACGGCAGTGCCCCCGCCAAGTCGAGCGCGAAGCAAACACTGCCGTACCATCCTTTACTGGAACCATTTCGCCGCATTTTGAGGCCCCTCTTTGAGAACCTTTGGATTAGACCAGTACGCAGAAATTTTCATCATCCACTAAGCTATGATAACATACTTAAAATCCAAAATTTCAAGTCTGTGGGACTTATAGTTCCGAAGTTAAGCGAAAGCAAAGTTTCGCATTTATGACACACACTCACTCACTCACCTACACATGATCATCAAAATAGAACTAGTACTTCCCATAAACTCAGAGCGCTGAAATTTGGTACAGAGTTAGGGTTTAATAGCCACATAAAGGGAAAACTATAAAAACTACCATAATCGAAGATCTGGAGTACCTGGTGACCCTGATTAGAAAACACAACAGCCCAACCAATCTATTAAGAAAATCGACATACCGACTTGACAAAAAATATTTAATTTGGTTAGCTGCTTCAGTTGATGTCAATCTGGAGGCACGGCAGTGCCCCCGCCAAGGCAAGCGCGAAGGAAACACTGCCGTACCATCCTTTACTGGAACCATTTCGCCGCATTTTCAGGCCACTATTTGAGAATCTCTGGATAAGACCAGAACGCAGAAATTTTCATCACACAGTAAGAAATAAGATTAGGTTTCTACAAAAAGAAGTGAAATCCCATCAAAAACATTCTGTAAAAAATCTAGCCAAGCCTCGATGGAGCTGCTTGCTCATCTCTAAAAAGTAATGAAATCTAGGCAATATCGTGCCAAGTCTAAGGTTCCTTACTGCAATTTCTTCATTATTATAGTTAGTGTTGTGTGACTTGGCCGTTGAAGGGAACACAAGGGCACAGAACCAAGTGCTCTGTGACAATATTACACCAATCTGTCGCCAGAACCGCTACCCATTGACGATGAAAAATTGCCAATTGGACAACGTTGATTGAATAACAAGTGAAAATTAAGGCTTGATACTGGATTTATACCCTTTGAGTACCCTTCAACGGCCAAGTCACACAACACTAACTACAATAATGAAGAAATTGCAGTAAGGAACCTTAGACTTGGCACGATATTGCCTAGATTTCATTACTTTTTAGAGATGAGCAAGCAGCTCCATCGAGGCTTGGCTAGATTTTTTACAGAATGTTTTTGATGGGATATTTATTACAGTTCGATTCGATTCAATTAACAATTGTGTTAAGATAAATAAATATTTATAATATTCGCAACCATGTTTGCTAGCTACATAATCAATATTATTCTACAAACCTGTGACCTTAACCTTCCAAAATCATCACAGTCATCGTGTTTTCCAGTTCCAGTAAACAAACTGCTCAACATGACTTGCTTTGCTGATGTCCACAGACAGACAGTGCAGATTCTCCTACGATGCGGTCGTTACTGATTATTACCATACGAACGATAGCCACAGTGCGGTCGCTGCGGTTATAACTACATGCATAGAAATACCGTTTGATAGCTCACTGTAGTTAATCTATGTATCTGTAAAGAGTTTTAAATCAATTGATGCAGAACCTTTTACAGATTTTCTTTTAATTCCTTCCTTGCGTGTATCCCGATTATTGTGGACCCCAAGGGTTGCTACGACATCCTGATTTTATAAGCCTGGTTATTACATTGAAGGGATACTCTAACCTCCGTAACCCTGACAAGGGAACCAGACATATTTTGGATCGTAATGAGGGTTTTTGAAAATGAAAAATCAGCTATATAGCAGTAGGAAGGCGTAGGGTCTAACTGCTATGTCATTGGTTTATGTTGACGTGACATTGACAGATATGTCAAAATTCACTAATGTCAGTTAAAACTCCCGCTTACGTATTGCCACCTAGCGGATTTTTTAATCGCAAACACCAATTATTGAAGGACGAAATAAATCGATACCGAGTTTTCTAAGTGAATTGATGATGAACCTTATTCCATTTAACATCAACCGCTTACATTACTTCTACTCTTGCTTTACTGTTTACACATACAGTATAGCCATAATAGACATTGCAGATTCTCCACTTCCCATGCGGTTGTTACTGATTACGGTCGCCTCGGTGCATTACGGTGCATTTTATTATTACCGTTTGATTGCTCAATATATTTTACTATGTAGGTATATTGCATTTTATGTTTTTCTTCCCACAGTAAAATAAGATAGCCGTATTGTATTTGAACACTAATGACTAACATATATGTATGCCACCTTATTTACGCCTCGATGGTCTCTAAGGGTTTGAGTATCACGAAAATATGATTTCAAATGATGGAGGCCTTTGCCCTGAAGTGGGACATTAATAGGCTATACTTTACTTTACTTTACAACTTATTTTGCACGTACTGTACGGTCACGAATCCAATTACAATTTGATTACTTATTTATGTTGTTTCCTATGGGCGTTAACTGTAGTTTAGTGTATGCCATACCTATTCGCAGATAATTCGACCGAGACGAATCATGCGAATGAAACTCCTTTAAATGTGCGTGTGTTGGAGAGGTATTTCTAGTTCTGGTTCAAATTTCATGGTACTTATCTAATTTGAATGAAACGAATAGATCTTTCTAGTCAGTTATTTCGCTGGTTTGAAAATGATTTGATATCACTCTTAATAATCGATTTTCAAAATGGATTTAATATAATATGTACATTGTACCTACAATTACCTATAGTACCTGTTGTTTCAGGTTTAACTCATATTTTAAAAAGAAGGATTTGAAGTGTTCATTAAAAATCTTCGAAAGATTTGTTATTTTTTTTATTAAAGAATAAGTGGGTATTTGACCCCTCTCACCTAGTAGCAAGCGATGATGCTTTCGAGGGTGAAGCACACCCACTTATGATCAGCTTATTTACTCGGAAAAACAGAGACCGGCAAGGAGTTCCATTCATGGCGGTTCGCATAAGGAAGGAGGAGGCGAACCTTTTCGTTCGAGCAGGAGGTTTGTCGACGATGTAGGGATGGTATTGCGCCGAGCGTCTGCTAGTCCGGAGGTGGAAAGGACCTGCGGGAATTAGGTTGTGAAGGTCATGCGCGCACTCTCCGAAGTGCAGCTGGTAGAATACCAAGAGACAAGCCACGCGGCGACTGTGTTCGAGACAAGTACTAGAACAGTGAACAATTATTTGTTTACTTACATGTTTTCTGATGAAAACCGTTATTGCAAAGGTTGGCTTAGTCGGGTTACGATAAGAGACGCCATTAGTAATAAAATGGTACATTTTCACTACACTAACCATCGACAAAGAAAACAACATGAAGTATTGATGTTTTGACAGGGTTTTGCCAGATCCGTCTATCGTTTTATTTACTTAAGTGTAATATAAGCACTAGGTACTCCGTGTTGCTAGGTAGTAACTACAGTAACAGTTTTTATGTTAGTGCGTCCTAGTTTGTAGAAACTATTGTCTTTCCATTCTCAAGTCTGTTATCTGTCGTTTGATGAATAGGATTGAGGCATCTGTAGTTTGGCTTGAAATAACGACTTCAGGAAGTCTGAAATTGATAGATAAATGTATTCGTCTTATCTTTATAAAATACTAGCGGCTCGTCCCGACTTCGCTCGGGCACTGAACATGACATTTACAGACATATTTTTTTAATACTAAATAAAGCGTATGTTACTGAGGGCTTATGGTTTTTGAGCCTATTCATTTCTACCAAACAAAGATTTCCTCTTTATCATATGTAAGGAATAGATAGATAGATTTACATGAAACACATATAATTTATTCCTTAATTTTAATGTCCGTAGTGATTGTTATCACAATTCTATATTTATTTCGAGGTTTTATGGAGCATGCAAATATTATAAACAGTTTTAATATGTTGCATTTACTTAAGTATTATTGTTTTATTGACGCTTTCTCTACAGAAAGCTTAATCTTCACGATATCTACATATCGTGAAGATTAAGGGACTAAAAATAAATGACCTTGATTTAAAGCGGTCTAATTAATATTTAATGATTAAACGAACTTACCAAGTGAAGTTCTATCATAATTATACGAAGCACCTCGTCCGAAGAGATAAGTATCCTGAAATAACTATTATTAATTCACAACATGTAGTAACGCATATTAGTCACCGTTTATGCACTATGGTTTAGAGAAGAAAAAAAAAAAAAACGTTTTTGTAGTGGACATCCCCGCGTCGCCATCTTGTATTGTCATTTTGTTTAGAGCTACACGGGAGAATGTGATATTACCAAATCCTGATAGGGCCGGGATCAGGGAGGGTATTACTTATCTCTTCGGACGAGGTGCTTCGTATAATTATGATAGAACTTCACTTGGTAAGTTCGTTTAATCATTAATTATACTCGCACCTCGTCCTCGAGATAAGTATCCTGAAATAACTATTATTAATTCACAACATGTAGAGGTTGAGAGCTATTGGTTTTATTTGGGAATATCACAGAAGTTATAGTTTTGCAATAAAAATATTTTTATAATCAAAACTATTTTTATTTAGAAGGATTTAGTAACTTATACTAGATTTATAATCATGACTTCTCTCTTAATTATCTCATATAATCAGTAGGAAATCACTTAGCAATACCTAAAATATAATCTTAACAGAAGTAATATTTTAATCCTCGTTAAATACTGCGCTAGCCAAAGAACTTTGATTAGCCGAATCACTTACTATTCTATTGTAGAATTTACCAAAAGTTGTGGAGGTACCGCCCCAACCTGCGGTTCTCCGGATCACATCAACATTGACACCTTTATGGTAGGTCCTGGAAGTGGAGGCGTGTCGGGTGCTGTGTGCCGTGAATATTGTCACATCAACTCCACAATCTTTAAGAGTGGACTTAATCCATCGACTGATACTTTGTGTGGTCACTGTTTTATACGGTTTTTTAAGAGCTATGAAAAGATTTTCGTCTTGTCGAAGCGATGCAGTTTTCTTAATGTAGCACAGTAAGGTAGTTGCTGGACATATATTATTTTTATTAGTAAAGAATGGAATACGAAGTGTAGGTTGATTATGACCAGCTCTGGAAGTTTTAATAAGGTCTGGAATTTTAATAATAATTTGAGATGAGTGAGATTCTATGTTGCTTAAGAGAATTTTATTAAGTGTTTGGACTCTCTGAGCTGTTGCTAGGGCCAGTAATGTAGCACATTTTCTGGTAAGCCTTTCTAAAGAAAGTGTGTCGTTTGGGTACCATTCACTAAGGGAGTCTAATACTAGGTTCGTATCCCACGTCACCTCGTATTTAGGCATTGGCGGCCTTAGTCTAAAAATGCCTTTAAAAAACCTTTTTATTCTATCATCGGTGGAGATGTGAGGACCGAGTATGAGAGAGAGAGCACCTCTATAACTGTTCAATGAGCCATATTGAGCTCCTGAATGAAACAGTTCTGTTAAAAAATAGATAATTGTTGGAATTGATGCCACAAATATATCACGGTTGTTTTGAAGACAGAAGCTATGCCAACGCTTTAAACACACATTGTATTGCTTGATAGAGTTGTCACTTAGGGATGCCAACATAATTTCGATAGACGATGGTGGTATGCTTCGCTTCAACAACGCTGACCGCACAAGATTCCGACAGCCAGGGTAAGGTTCTTGTGAATCTGGCCTTTGCTGGAATGAGAGATAATTACATTATCGTTAGGCTTGAAAATTAACAATTCAGATACGAGGAGTCGTCTGAATATCGGGTACCAGGGTTGTGTAGGCCATACAGGTACCACCACAATACCTTTAGCTCTATCTGCTATTATTTTACGGAGAGTTTTAAGAATAATAGCAAAAGGAGGAAAAGCATAGAAAAAATAATCATTCCAGTTTAAAGTAAAGGCGTCAATAGTAAATGCATCCGGATCTCTTTTCCATGATACATATAACTCACATTTCTTATTTATGCGACTAGAGAATAAGTCAATTTGTGGGATGCCTAATTTTGTTGTTATAACACTAAAAACAGAATGTTTCAATTCCCATTCAATATCTGGGTGAGAACGTCTTGACTCCTCATCTGCAACGTAATTGTCGATAGACCTTATGTATGAAGCGACAATAAATATTCTGCGTTGTTCGCACCACTGCCAAATGCATTTTGTTATTTCTGTTAAATGGGGGAACTGTATGCCCCCCATACGATTGATGTAGCTTAGTGCTGTCGAGTTATCTACACGCATTAAGATTTTGCAGTCGGTAAAATGTTTAGCAAAAGTTTTGAGGGCTATGAAGGCAGCCAAGAGTTCTAAGTAGTTTATATGGTGATCACGCTCTTTGTTAGACCACGGACCACTGGCAGTTTCCGTACCACATGAGGCCCCCCACCCCGTAGTTGAGGCGTCAGAAAAAATCTCTAACTCATGGCTGTCGTCTCTGATTTGTTTGACGGAGTAAGGGACTGCCTGCAGCCACCATTTAAGATCTTGGTGTAAGGAGACAGGAATAGACATGTTTCTGTCGTAGTCTCCATGTCCATGCAGATTAAGATATTTACAGCGCTCGAGCTCTTTGGTATAAAGCCAGCCATATTCAATGGCAGGACAAGCTGATACCAATAGTCCAACAAATTGTGCAAAATACCTAATTTTACAACTTTGAAGTTTCATAATTTTTTTGGTTTCATTAGTGATTTTTATTCTTTTATCAGTGGGTAGCTGAATGTTAAGTTTATTAGTATCAATTATATAGCCAAGATATTTACATTTGTTTGAGGGAGTCAAAACGCTCTTGTTCAGATTTATTACAAAACCTAAACTAGTGAGTAGATTTTTAGTTGTCTCAATATTATCGCAGCAGGCTTCGTACGAATCGGCTATAAGACACAAATCATCCAAGTAAATTGATGATAAGTAACCTGCTGTACGTAACAGTTTTACCACAGGTTTCATCACTTTGGTAAAAATGTAAGGTGCCGTGTTAAGACCAAATGGGAGGGCGTTAAATTCATGAAGAATATTATTAAAAGTGAATCTTAAGTATTTCCGGGACTCTTCATCTATTTTTATTAAAAAATAAGCATCCTTTAGATCTAAAGTTGCCATAAGCGAGTCTTTTGAAACTAGTTTAAGAACTGTGCGTATGTCTTCTAATTTGAAATGATTAGTTTTGATATGTTTATTTAAGTTTTTTAAATTAAGTATTAACCGCGCCTTCCCATTTGGTTTTGGTCTTAAAAATATGCTAGAGATAAACTGACTTTTGCAGGGTTGGCATTTGGAAACAGCTCCAATACTGATAAGTTCTGATATGGCTTTGTCAAAATCAGAAAACTCTTTGGGCGAAAGAGCAGGAGGCGTAGGTATTGAATATTGCTGTATATTGCTATCAAATGCAATTTTGTAGCCTTGTATCCAGGATAAGACCGTTTTATCGTCAGTGATACGCAGCCATTGTTTGTAAAACTTGGATAAGCGACCAGCATAGTTTACCTCTATTGACGGCGATAGTTGGTTGTCTTCTGCTGTGGATATGACGTCTTGGATGATCCGCCGGGCCGATTCTGGTGAAAGGTAGGTTGAGCCTTCCGAGTTTGCACAGGTGGTCTCCGGCTTGGAGCCACCTGTGCTTTCGAGTTTAAATTACTTGATTTTGAAGTAGATGGTTGTGGATGAGGTCTTTTATCCTTCCTTGCAGCGGTGTTTTTTATTTCAGCGCTGGATTTGGATACAGCTTTCGCAGTTTTAAGTGTATCTGCTAAGTTTTCACCAAATAGGAATTTGTCGATTTTTGCATTAGTGATCTGTGATTTGACATCTTTTTTCAGTACTGATGCACTGAACATTCTCCTAGTGACGGAATCGGAGTGCTGTATATCACAAAGCAGTTTGCTTGCGTCCATTAGCTTCTTTAACAAATCTTTGTTTTGGTTGCTGGGTTCCAGTAGCGATGAAGTCGCTGAAGCTATTGAGGAGATAGCGGAAGCAAGGAGTTTTTGTTTCGCTTCTATTGCCTTATCACGAGCGATCAACGTTTCGGGCAAGGCCGCTTTAATTTCTAGGTTTATTGCAGGTGCACCTAAAAGGATCGCGTTAGAAGGAAGTAAGTATTTCTGACTTAACTCTTTTCTTGCTTCTTTTGTTAGTCCGTTAACTGTTATGTGTTGCAGCCGGGTTGCAAGTTCTTTATGAATTTCCTCCCCGTACTGTACAGTGCTGGATGGATCAACGCCTAGCAAGTCTAGGATATCTTTATCAAGTTCTTTATTGGTAGCCTCGTCAGGATTTTGCTCTGGGGCGGCGAGCGTCAGGTCACAATACTGGTTATTTTCTGACAGGTTTGCGTCAGTATTGGAAGCTTCCGGCTCCAGTGGCTGCGCGTTATCAATAATATCGACTTCTGATATAGGATCTTCGAATAACTCGCCTGGAACAGTGATAGCAGCATATGTAACCCTGGGCTATTGCAATAACTGTTTGCTATTCAATAAATATGTGGGTTTTTATAGGTTAATAAGTGGGTATTTACGAAATACTTTTATAAATTTAATTTTATAATGTAGTGGAACAGTCCAAAGATCAGTCCGATTACATTATTTAAGTAAACGCATTGAGTCAGTCCATAGATCAGCTCGAGTTGCATTTAGGGTAGGCAAAGTATAATTATATTTATTCGCCGATTACACGCAGTGAGACAGCCCAAAGATCAGCTCGAATTGCGAGTAATATTTATTAAAAAGTGGACATGTAAACAATAGTTATTAATTGACCACTGGCGGTATACATAAATGTATGTATGTGCCTACGACACGTTCAATGCAGTGAGACAGTCCGATGATCAGCTCGATTGCAAGTAACATTTTTTGAAAGTAAAGATGTACGCAGATAGTTGTTATTGACCGCACACAAGCGGCAAATATATAGCCTACGACACTTAATGCAGTGAGACAGTCCGGTGATCCGCTCGATTGCATTTCGTCGTAATTAGATACCTACGTTATATGTAAGGAAATACGCTAAAAGCGTTTTTATTTTAACTGTGTGAGGTAGATTCACATTGTAAGCGAGCGTAGCAGACTTGTTTTTTACTCTAAGACAAAATATCACTTCTATATTTTGACTTCATAAGTTTTGCAGAATACTAATAAAGTAGGTACTCACCTGCTGAGCTATTTTTAGATTCCGAATCACTGTCGGCGGAAGACACATTGTGCTTACGCGCCCGTTTTAATTTCTTTTTTAACTTTTTAAGTTGTTCACTGATTTGATCGTAATCGTTATTGTATTTACGTTTCGGCATTATAATAACACGTATCGTTTGAATTTTTAGTGAAATTGAATCGTATTTGAATAGTTTTTGAATTTAACTGTGTGCAACGGTGGGCACTAAAATGCGAATGACAATACAAGATGGCGACGCGGGGATGTCCACTACAAAAACGTTTTTTTTTTTTTTCTTCTCTAAACCATAGTGCATAAACGGTGACTAATATGCGTTACTACATGTTGTGAATTAATAATAGTTATTTCAGGATACTTATCTCGAGGACGAGGTGCGAGTATAATTTCGACAGAAATGCTTTGATATCTTTTTATGAATTGAACCATTTAATCTTCGAACCCGTATGCAACGTCTATACTTGCTCTTTGGGAGGTCCTTATCATCAAAGCGGCTACTGAGCAATTTCCAAACGTATAATATAATTCAAGTGTCTCCTTGCTTTAAGATACCAATTTCCAATCTTAACCAATGTGCTAATGGATTATGAACCTTATGCTTATGAGATTGAGCATGCATTTTTATGTTAACTGTACATTACAATGATGTATTGGCGCGATATCACCATAGTGCAAATAATTCAAGCGAGGCATCTTCTATCTGAACTTAAACATGAATGTAGATGGTAGATCAAAGCATTCATTAAGAATTTGGAATTATCAAGTTCATAAGAAAGCAGTAGTGTCGTTTCTCCACAGGTCAATGGCATGTGCCTTTAATTTATGTATTTTAATATGTATAAATAAACCAAATACCCAAACTAAGTTTTAATTCATACTCGTATTATTTGTTCTGTTATGTGTGTCTGAATTGGTTATGTGGTGTGGTTATTTCGTTTTGCAACAATTAAGTAGTTATGTTGCCTTTTAGATGTCACATCTGACCAATCCGACCTATCAGTATTACCTCAGGGATAATTTAGTTTCTTCGCAAACCAAAGCCATCAAAGCACTTGACCATGCATACACCGTCATCAATGAACAAACCTTGCGAATTCTCGGACAATGCCGGCTGACTTCACTGCCCCCTCTGCGCTGTGCCGTCATTCAGCGCGATTCGAGTCCATTACGGCAGTCGGTGGGCTATCCGCGGCCATATTGCACGCTAGCCACCAACCAGCCTGACATTATCACAACACTCGGACTTACGATACGAATAGTGTTACTCGTGGTACGGAAGAATGTGAACTTGAATTAAATGTACTGAATCGTTACATAAAGTGATTAAGAATAAAACTGTTTAACTGTATCGAGTGTAGTTAGTACTTAATACTAAATCAATGTGAACTATTAGTTAAATCTAGTAATCCGTTGTTAAGTTAGAAATCGCAAGGTGAAATAAATATTAGTGTTACTAGCGAAAACATTGGGAACCTGAATTAAATTGTACCATTCATAAATCTGTCAATAAAGTAAAATTTAGTGAAACCAAAACAATTTGAACTTGTTATAAAATCTACTGATTCATTGTAAAATAAGTACATACGGATATTGACCCTTAAAAAACAATAAATAAAGTGAAATTACGTGAAAAAGTTAGACTTAATCAACTGCTGACGGTTTCTACGTAGTGTTTTTGTGTAGTCTTACAATAGGAGATAAGGCGACGTCTGGAGGATTTAAGTGGATTAATGTGGACGTGAAGGATATGGAAGCATAGTGAAGGATACTGAAGTAAACTGAAGGATACTGAAGGATATTCAAGGATATTGAAGCATGGCGCGTCTGGCAAATAGTGCTGTTCACTTCTGCCAGCGTTTGCAGGAGTTGTATCCGCAGAAGTTGCTGCTTATTAAGCAGGTCTGTATAATTTCCTTTGCTGTAGTGGACGGAAACTTTAGTCCCATAACCTGTTGAATTGGCAGGGGAGGATTGTTGCACAAAATGTCTCCTTTTATATCAGTATGTGCGAACACTTCCAAAAGTCTTTTATGAGAAAACGAAAAACATTTTTTTAGGTATTTTATCTATACGACATATAAGGGTGAAGAGACACAAAACAATACCACCATATACTTTTCTTCTCTTTTAATACTCCCTGCTAACGGAAACCTTTCTTTCTTGGTCACTACAAAGAAATGTAATACTTTTTTGCAAAAGTTTTCCATACATAAGAAAACAATGCTGCTATGCAGGAAATGGGCAGAAATACAATTAGCGATGCTATTACCAAACCAAACACTGTTAAATAAATGTCGCTTATTAATTATAATTTAAGGCATAATTACCGATCACTACTACTTATTAACCGGTTAATTCATACTTTCGACGTGTTAAAGTAAACATTTGGCATTGGCGGAATCGTGGCATTGTTTAAACATGCTATTGGTAAACGATTTTATAAACAAGATATATAGATCAGGTTCTGTCTAATGTGCAGTCTCTTAATGTTTTCTGTAATAATTGTTCTTATGTTGAATAATTATTACAGAAAATGCATAGTTTGATTGGTATACAGCCTTCCCCATATAAACATTTTTCTTTGCTTTAAAATTTCTACAAAAATCATTCAAAGTGTTATTATTAATCATAACATTCCTTATAAAACAGTTCATTAATCGTAGCATTCAGTCCATTCTTCTACACAATTCAATGATATCCTAATCTTATCTCTAATGATCATCAAATTAAGGGTAATCTGTTAACAACTGCAATTCAAAGATTGTTTTTAAAACCGCAAGGTATTCAATGTGCATATAAACCGACAGACATCTTGAAATGTCCGTGGCAAAACGTCTTGATAAAGTAATCGTAAATGTTATTGTTCATAGATAGAGATAAGATTTTGTCAAATTGCTTAATTACGTTTGTTCGAGTTATCGTTTTGTCTATAACACGGTTTCTCAAACTCGAAGCTCCCTTCAACTGATAATGATGTCCAAGCAGGACGTTAATATATTTTTATCAATGAATTGTCTCACCTACATAAAGTTTTTATGTCAGACCTGCATGACCATCTTTCTGTAAAAAGAGTTTTTATCAGGTGAACATTTTCCCAAGATTACTATTTCTTACTAATATTAAAAGTAAGTTGTAAACTTCTACCGCTTGTTGTCAAGATTTTTTTGTTTGTCGTGAAGTTTGTATCACTTAGTTACATGCTCAAGAGACCTCCCACGCCTTTGAAGTCGTCTAATCCTACGATTACTTTTTTAAGAAAGTAATCTTAGGATTAGCAATTTGTTTTAATCTCGTTAAATGAGGTGCAATAAGACAATGGCATGTGTAAAAATAGTTACAATCACATATCTCTGTTTGTATAAGTATACCACTATATATGCAAGGATTTTCATTGGAGTGAAGTGCGTTAGCCTGATATTGTCAACCTTTGAGATCTGTACGTATAGTAACATTTCATTTCGTATATTTTTTGACCTATTTTGTTTGCTACAATAATAGTATATCTTGTTTTGATATTCTAATCTTTGTTTTTGGGATTCCCAGGGGTAATGAGTCAATTAGTTTTAGTTGATAAGAGTAAAGATAATTAATAGATAATAATGTTTTGCTTTATATGATATTATGTACCCTTCCGGTAATATTGATTTTAGGTAATTGCATCTATGTTACTACAATCAGTGCTATTTATTTTAAACCAGCGATACACAATGCTGCTCTACTATATTGTTTGTATGTTATTCATTTTATCAATTACTTAACATTTAACTGCCTCCGTGTCGCAGTGGCTAGTGTGTCGCACTTTAATGCGGCGGCCGCGCCGGAGGTCCTGGATTCGAATCCCGGGTCGGACCGATGAAATTGTGTCTATGTTTTCATGATATGATAACACAGATACAGTCCGGAGTTTGGAAGTTGGCGGTGTAATTACACCCCCGTGCCTCGGAAAGCACGTTAAGCCGTTGGTCCTGCGCCTGATCTCTCTACGGTCGTGTCAGACTGCTGTCCCACCGAATTATGGGAGTGAGGGAATAGGGAGTGCACCTGTGCTTGCGAATGCGCTTGTGCACTTTCATATATCCCGCGTAAGTGGCTTATCGTAGGATTGGCCGCCGTGGCCGAATTCGGCTAGGAGGGTATTATGTTATTCATACAAATCTCCCTTAAGAAACATTCTATCAATTACACAAACGCATCAAATCCATTGCCTAGTTTTGAACATCTAAGCAAATATACTCGTACATTACATAGGGGTACGAGAAGCTATGAGCTACTTTTGTTTTTACTATGTAAAGGTACATAGGTGTGTCGTGACGTATCCATGACAGACAGAAATGCAGATTAGCAGTGAATATCCGATGGCAGATGCTTGTCAACGGAGGATTACCAGTATCGAGCTCTTGAGACCAATACACACGCGGCTACGATAAGAATGTATGTGCAAATAGGTTAACAACATGATCGTATGTACAATGAATTTGTTGTATATTCTAGATTGAAATATTCGTCAAACATTTTGCAAGCAGACGTAGACATTTATTGAGCTGTGGAAGGCCGCTTCCACCGACCTAGAGAAGAAGAAGAATAAAGACATATTTTAAATGTTAATAATAAGAAGATTGAGTTGTATCAGCATTCTGATAAGTTAGTTATGTTTTCTGAAAAATATGAACTACTTTAAACTGAGTTGACTCTTGCCCCCACATTTCATGATTCCTCTAATTTTGAGACTGTTAACGCTGTAAAATGACCAAGGCTATTTTATTTATGGTACAAACATTGTTCTCATTACTACGTACGGATATTATGAAAACATCTGGGTGCAATGAACCGTAAATAACATCCTAGAGGTGTCATGTAGGCCGAATGCAAGCCAATTAACACTAGAAACCGTTCAGCCTCGGTTCTTTACGACCTGAACAGTTTTGCACGTACATAAAACCGTAATTTTGCTCGTAACTAAAGCCGTCGATCTAGCACCCGATCTCTCAACGATCGTGGTATTAGATGATGGTATTGGATCGGAATAGATCGCGTTGATATATGGAAATGGAAGGGTATAAATAATAGGGAGTGGAATATATACTTATCAAAAGTAAATCAATGGGGCCTCTACCTCTCTGTCAGACGATTTATGGTGCAAGCCTATGATGACAAGACACGTATCAAAAGATAATAGGGCACAGTATTTTGCGGTCATTTCCAAAATCTTACAATTCATATTTTTGGACCGGCACGTCGCGATTGGAATGGTTTAAGTTATTTAATTAGGTTAACTGAATAATTGTTAGTGTTTTGGAATAAATTCAGAATAACTAGGTCCTATTTTGTTTTGAGTGATATATTGGAAGTTGTTTGCTGCCAATTTGCTAATCTTTACAAATCAACCAGATCGTAAAGATAGACAGCCTTTACCAAAACTCGATTAAGAGGACAATTATTATCAGATTTAATTGATTTCAGAACAACACTATAAACCTCCATAAACCTAGTTTATATTAAAAGCGCATTTGTTATTATTGCTTGTTATTGAATAAAGGATAATCTGTGTTTTGAAAACCGTGACTCAGGATTCAAAGAATCGAGTTTGTGGGTCAAACATTGTCGTTTCGTCTCATGAACGATTGTTTACAATTAGGTATCAACGGTTCCAATTAAAGTTATCAACTAGTGTGCTTACAGTTGTGTAATTAACCCGTTAGAGTGTTTAACACGATGTGCGGTCGCAACATGTTTATTCATTGCAATCGTAATGGCTAAGCAGCTTTTTGCGCGGTCAGCTCGTGATGGATGGCTATAAGTACTTCGTAAGCTATGCCAAGTTGTTTAACACATGCCATGCAACGTATATACGACCCTTGTACGGATTTTGATGTCTGTGGGCAGCGGTGATAACTTATCATCAGGTAACACTCTTGTTCGTTTGCGTACCTATAAAAAAATAAGAATGTTTATTTTGCTTTCATTTTATATACTTTACTACACCCTATACTTTATACAAATTAAGCCATCTTCATCAGCCCTTACCTGTGCGGGGATCGAACCCGCACAGGTTATAGTGAATTTCTTGACAATAACACTAAGCGATTGTCAGATATGCAAGTAGAGGATATTTTAAAGGTGTAATAGTATTAACCCTAATGTTAAGTAAATCCTGCAAACAATCTACACGGAACCGCGGCTTTGGTCATTTGTTTATTTACTTCTTTTTATATAAGGGCAGGGCACCAATTGTGTCGCTTATTCACAAGAACTCGCATTATATATTTGCAGATTTAGTTACCCGTTTAATATCCTGTGCGACAAAGCAAACGTCATAATGATCTAATACTTGAATTTGCCGACACCAAATTCGGATGTGGTGACTCAAAGTTTGTGCCGATTTCGTTTAGTTCACTGTAAACAAATGTGAGTTTAACCAACCCGGCAATCTGGATAATACTCGTACGTTATGATATTATCTTATATGTATGTTTTTTATTATCTTTATAGTCTCAAATAATCGGGACTCCAATGTCGCTGGTATTTCCTGAAGTACAAATATGGATCATTTAGCATGAAAAGGTAAATGTGGCTAACTTTTTGTCCACCTCAATCAAATATGGATTGGATTTTCACAACTATTGTTGACTAAATGGAAACAAACGTTATTCATTTATCTTTTTTGCTTGCATAGCACAGTTTAATTGTCAAAGTCAAAGATTTAATAATTACCTGGCATTAAAAAATATGCGAAAACTATGATATGAGCGAAGCTGTCAATAAAAACGATGCCTGTCAAAGCGAAGCTACACCGGTACTTAGAGCGTGAACCGATATCCAACGGCACAGTCAACTGTAGTTGCATTGTGTGTGCGAGTACAATGCAGTTAAGAGTCAATACGGGCACAGAATGCACCTGACCTGCGAACAAAAAAGGGTTAAGAACTAGGGATAAAATAGTCATTAAAAATAGAAGAAAGTTGCAGTTGTAAATTAGAGCTTTGGTTTTCTTTTTTCGTGGTTCTTTAAAATAACTTATTGAGTTGGCCAAAAAAAAGAAGCTTCATGATATACTTGTATTTTCGCAATTTTATCAAGGCTAGGTTACATGTCTAATCATGTACAATATAGGTACCTTTGTCTAATCGGACGAAGGAACGACACATAGACGTTGTTGGGCTACGGTGAAAATGGAATTAAGCTCTTATTACGTACCAAGCAAACGTGATTTAGCAACTACAGTCTACTAACTTTGACCAGTTGTTATTATAGTAAAATGTTGGTAACTGGTATGTTGTTGCTTCCTGGCGAATTGTAATTTAATATTTTTAGATTTTGAGCTCATTATGCTTTTTCTTTTTATCATTCCGTTAAAAGATAAGAAGACACAGACACGAGTCACAACACATCTCGTTTATATAGTAGCGTCATGTGAACCGTAGTCAGCTGATTAGTTACAGTTCAATGATTTCATAAAAAGATGACTCCCATACTTACTACATTTATGATTTAGCGGTACAAGTTATGGGTTCACACACACACTTGTAGTGAGAGGTTTCAAGTAGGTATTCTGGACTCGACGAATATGCATCCAAGCTTGTTTGCGCGATCGATACTAACCCCTATCTAGACGCATTTGATTACCAACTTACAACATTTTCCTACAGGAGAAATAGGCATGAAGCATTGGGGGAGAAGGACATTGTGTTAGCCTATTTCTATACAAGGAAATTTTTTTTTGCTGCTACTAATGATTTCCACAATTTATATTTCTAACAAACATTTGTTTTTTTTTATATTTCACTCAAAATATAATTAACGTAACATTGAAATGTGTTTGGATATTTTAAGGTGACCATAGATTCTAGTATTCCTAGGATATTTGAGTAATAGTATTAGAATGAAGAGTTGGTATAATATAATTAATATGGGTTATGAGAATTATCTCTTCCCTTATTATTTGACGTTTATTGCAACGGACAAAGCATAAAAATAAGTGTTTTATTTTGAAAACGACCTGCTTGGTGTAATGGTCAAGATGTTGCCTTCACGCAAGAGGTCGCGGGTTCGATCCCCGCACAGGACAAACATTTGTGTGCATGAACATGTCTGTTTGTCCTGGTCTGGGTGTTATATGTATCTATTTAAGTATATTTGTAATACCACTGTTGATTCTGATGTCTGTAAAACAAGTGCTTAAGCTACTTAACACGGGGTCAGATGTTGTGAAATATTTATGTATTTAAAAAAACAACTGTACGTGAATGCTACTTTGTGAACCTTATTTTTGCGACAAAGTCAACACATTTGTAACAGCTAAACAGCTTCAACCCAATGACGTACATAGCTTGTTTGCCGCTATTTCTAATTGGTATATTGTGTGTCATGTTTGAACAACTGTTGTCTGTTGTTAGCGCGTGCGCGTCTTACCGTCTACCACTAGAGCGCAGTTGTGCATACAACTATTGTTTGCAATGGCTATAACGACTATATGTACCTTGTATTTTGAATAGGACTGTTGTGTATTTTAATGTCTTGATAAGATACCCTTATTTTTCTTTGTTAGTGTAACAGTAGCGTAGTGTCTATTAAAAAAAACTTTTTATTGCACTTGTAAAATAAGTTTTATTTAAATTTTGAAACATTTCATTTTTTTAAGTATTTAAATAGGTAATTAAAAATTCAGTGTATTGAATGGGTTGTTGTGGTACGAAACTCGGAACGAGTCAGTATTCCTAACATGTCTAGATTCCCTTTTGAGTTACACACATCTATTTATACAAATATTATAAAGAGGAAAGGTTTGATTTTTTGTTTGTTTGTTTGTTTGTATGAATTGAATAGGCTCCGAAACTACTTGGCAGATTTGAAAAATTCTTTCACTGTTGGAAAGCTACATTCACCCAGAGTAACATAGGCTATATTTTATCCCGGTACGGGAAGTAGTTCCCCCGGGACGCGGGTGAAACCGCGTGACGGGCCGCTAGTATTTAATAAATGCAATGCCATTTGTATCCCGCTTTGAGTACATATAACTGGTCACAAGAGTCAATGGCACCTGGGCACGGTTGACGACAAAATAAAAGTGAAAATTGCGCAGTTTTCAGTCTCTTGCTATGATCTTTCTTGTTTAGTGAAAGAAAGAAAGAAGAAAGAAAACCGTTTATTTACAGCTGCACAACATCGAAAGCTTCATAAGAACTTAATGATTTTTTTCTTGAAATGGCAGAATACTTTTTCGATTATTTGTTTAACGTTGAGTATTAAGATCTTTTCAATTTCTTTAACATCTAATTAAGTAAGTTTAGTGACTTTAATAAGTAGTTATATTTTTTGTTTCACCTTCTGTAGGTTAAACATTAAATCGAGATCACGCATTTGAAATTGTTAAATATTCTATTAAAAGATTCTAGACGTAATGTTACTGTTAATAGACAGATATGTACCTCTTATGCTATAAGGCAGAATGTGGTAATTTGGTTCCAAATTGTTTATTTAGAAGGCTTGTTTTAAGTCATTTAGGTAATTCGTCAATACATGTCGTTTTAATCTGAAGATGACTTCTACACGCAAGTATTTATATACTTCAATTCCCACGCTTCTTTCCTTTAGTCGATTCTTCAAATCACTAATTCCCTTCAGTAGGCGTTCTTAATCGAACCTCTTTTTCTGCAGTTTTTTCTGCCTCATAAATCCATTGCTATAGTTTTTCCTTCGACAATTAAAACTATTTGTGTGTAATTGTACGTCTGTTGGTGTATTGTCTTGCTGTGGGAATCACCATGGAGACTTGGCATTGTGTGGCCAGTTGGGATCCGAGCTTCGGAACTGGCAGGCGCGTCACGGCTCTCGCGAGTGAATCGACCTTATTCCGACGTGATAAGAGTGATAGTTGACAGTGAAAGTTTATAAGTAACAAGAAATTACGCCAGTGGATTTGGAGGTATTTCAAGGTCGGTATGAAAGGTATTTGTGGTTGTTTCTTGTTGCAATAAGTTGATGACGCGCTAATTGGAAATTCTATCAATAGCATTGTCAATTAGAAATGTAAATGAGAGAGGCAACTTTTTAACGAGGCCATTTTTGTTTCGTGTGCTTAATATAAGCAGGCATTGGACAGGATAAGTTTAACATAATTACTTAATACTTTGTTCTCGGTTTAATTAATTATTCGATCATGTATGTATAGTATACCTACGTGTATCAGTGAGACATTTATCTTTTAATTTGGAGCGCACATCAAATATTCAAATTAAAGCCAGTTAACAACAGCTGTTGGTAATTTACCGGTAAAGTTGGCTTATTGTTAGGGAAAATCGATTTTGACCATACATATTTTATACGCATTCTAAATCTGGACATTATACGGTTATTTCTGTTACCGTTCTAGAAGGTACGCTAGTGATATTTAAGTTATCAATGCCTGTATATCATAATCATCAAAGGTTTACTAATCGAGCGTGTTGGCGACAACTAATATAAATCAAATTGAAATGTGTCTTGTCGCTCGATCGAGCGAGTTGACCAATAACTCGTTTGATCTAGTGGCAGTGACAATATTGATAAAAGACAATTGGTCATATTATTTGTCACTCTCTGTCCCTTTCTCAACCCTATGTTTATTTATTGTGAACGGATATATGCCAGGAAGATTAATCAAACAATTAGTACATCAGGAAAATTAATTAACAATTGACTCTTATCTGTATCTTCGCATACTTAAATTGTTTCAGATATGATTTTCTGAACAATATCACGTACAGAAATAAACGCAATTTAAATTTCGTAGGCTATTTTCGTTTCGTTCATCGTACTGGCTGTCGTCAGATTAAAAAAAAATATACTTAAGGAGCAATAAGTCAGGACTCAGGCTATATAAGTTTTATTTATACCTACATATTAATGAACATTAAATTGTAATACAATATGCTAATGATGTTGTTAATGTTCGCTAAAGCGGTGATAATTATGTACTCTGTTGTCTCTGTTGATATCTGACCTATGTAAATCCTAAACGGTTGAATTTATTTAGTCTCGACTTTCCCAGACAGCTAATGTTGTAGAAATAATTAAGGATAATTCAATGTTAGAAAACAAAAAAAGAACAAGGCTTGTTCTGCACAAGAAAGGCTCTCACAATGTTTATTCAACGGACTGACATCTACGGTCTTGGTTGCGTAAGAGAAAAAAGAAAGCAGCATGTACCGGGTTTGATTCCGACCATGCAGTGATTGTGGTTACGCTTGTGTAGTACAAGTATGTGTTTCCATTGAAAAGTGTAGACATTTTTACTTTTATGTATAGTAACTCCTTGAACTCGTCGGTGTCTATGGGTGGTGATCAGATCACTTACCATCAGTTGACAATTGTTCACAAACACACATTGTTTGTTTAATTTCAAAACTTCATAGACCAAAACTCTTTGATATGAATATTAATTCGTGTTTTATTAAGATCGAGAAGTAAACGGGGCTTCCAAGTTATAATGAGACATTCGTTTAGATACGATACGATCACAACCAAGTTGTGGTACAACAGAAATGTTTTAGAAAAACTATTTTACTCATTATTCAGATTAAATGCTCGTATTCAAGCGACGACTGTCGATAATTTGCAAGGCCCTTTTGTTATCTTACTGTAATATAATATAGTATAAAGTAAAAGTAGCGGCAAGAAACTCGATAGTTGCTCTTTTCATAGAGGCTACTTTTTAAGTTTCTGCAGCTTTTAAGTAAAGAGATACCTTTCTTGCCGCTAACGTGCTCAACATAAGTCCACGTGAATGAGATATTTTTCCGAAAAATAAAATACGGTACTCGTGAAACAAAATAGACGGATAACACGAGAGAGAGACTTGGATTAGTGTATCGACGATAAACTTAATCCTTGAGTACGAATCTGATAGGATATCGTGACGTCAGAGATGTTTTGTGCTCTCTACATGTTTTTAATATGTGCCTCACTAACATACCGCCCACCTAGAATAAGACTAGTGTAACTCGTAATTGTTGAAGACTGACTTTTTGACATGGCTGGATTCTGCGTTTTGGAGACAGTTATTTTATGTCATGTTAAATCATTATCATCATTATCATCATCATTTGCCTGCCCTATTTCCAGTTTAAGTCATGATAAAAGAATATGACTTTATATAAAACAAAATAACTTAAACATAACCTACGTAGGCTATGCTGGATTTCAGTGCCTATATTTTTGGTCCTTATTATTGACATAAAATGTTTTTTTGTCTTTCTGAAAAACATGCATTTAAGTAAGTCACTCAATTACAAAACGCCATCAACAAACCTACGAGATATTAACGGCGTGAACGCAACTGCTACTTCCTCCATTTATAAATAAATATTGGAGCAAGACCTAATTTTCTATTCTAAATACTGAAACGAGGTGTAATCAATTATAGCGAAATAATACTTGAATTCACATGACCGAAAGGTTCAGTCATGGCTTATTTATAGTAATGCAATGACAACTGACTGACCGCATAATTTGATGGTAATCAAGAGATGTAAAAACAAGGTGTTTAGGATGAGTTCACAATAATAAATTGTCCAGAACGGTGCGGTCGTGTGAAAGTTCTCAATGTCTGTGAATTTTCAGCTTTATGTTCTCTCAATCATTAGTTTTGCACAATCGTTGCAACAGAGGTGTATACAGCGAAAACGTATTTATTTATGTAATTTGAATGGGTAATGCTAATGTGATTACTTCTTACCATGCATTTTTAATGGCTGTTTTATCACGGCCAATGCCAAGAATACATGAAATGTTCATGAAATTATTTTATTAACAATGCAGCGTTTCATGGCTTTGTAGATTAAGTAATCGATCCTTAGAACTGCCGAAAAAACACAAACTGAAACTTAAATTTTAACAATTTTTTCAAAAATAATATTATAAGTAAGAAAAGTTCTGAAAATTCGGTGTGGTAGAAAATAAATGATTTGAATACGGCGCAGACTTTCTTAGAATGTATATTTATCACTCTAGCCTACTCTACTACTACGTAGTAATTTAGATACTAATAGATAGTAAAACAAGGTGGTCTACCCAGAAAACGGAGCGGTTCTTGAAATATTTCAAAACAATAATAAAAATGTCATGAATATAGATACGGTCGATCGTCAGATTCAGATACTAGTACCTAATTAAACGCTTGAGAATAAAACGTAAACCCTAAATAATGGATTCGCAGAATCTTAAAATGAAATATTTTACGCAGTTCGACCACATTGCCCTTTATATGCAATAATTATTGACACTTATAGATATACATTCTTCGAGATAACGGCACTTTTTGAACCTTTCTTAACAGTAACGTGAGTAAAAAAATAAAAATAAAATATACACATTCCGACCTGTACCGTTGTTAACAACATTTTAAGAATTTACGAATATAACAAAAGTTATTACTGTAATTGAAACAACTTTAAATCTCAGTGAACGACCTAAGAGTAATCAGATTGTGTATTATAAACAGTTTGTAGATAAATGCGGCTAGTCAAATATTTGCACCATAACTGCTTCGAAGTAGTTTTTGTATTTGACACGTGTATTTGGCTCATCGGAAGATGAGTACCTACACTGCCTACACTGCTCCAAATGACATATGATTAAAATAAATGCATAATATGAAATATATATGATTTCAACTAAATTTTAATGTTATAATTGCTCGTAACCTTTTCTTGTATATGATACAGTGTATTATTCAAGATTCTGCATGTTGTGAATAAAATAATGAATAAATATAATGTGCCAAATCAAATTACAATGCAATCGTTAAACATAAAGTACGGGCGAGTACATACATGAATATAGAAGATATGTCGCTAACACTCATGCTGCAGTGGATATTTCCTCTGTAAACATCTCTAAAAGGGTTTCCTGTGTTGAATGAGCAATAAAAATAGAATGAGCAATGCATTTATCTCATCTCGTACTATTTTTAACCATTCTATTTATAGTGTGTCGTGATTTATCTAACCACCGGAGGTCGAGCCTCTGAAACAAAGCCTTTTATCATAATAACTAAGATTTAGACAGTGATAGCAACACAAGACACGTTTGTGACAACGTTCTACTTTAAAGTTTACAGAAACTACACCGTTGCTGGTAAATTTCCAAACTCTAGACCTTAATTATATTGAAACTAGCGGCCGCCCGCGACTCCGTCCGCGTGGATTTCGATTTCCAATATCCTATGTGTTATTCTGATGTATAAGCTATATTGTGGTAAAGTTTCATTCAAATCCATTCAGTAGTTTTTACGTGAAAGAGTAACAAACATCCATACATCCATACTTACAAACTTTCGCCTTTATAATAGTAGTAGGATACCTACGCAGTAAAGCATTGAGTTACGCTGTACCAAACTTGACCTATGTTCGAACAACTTTTTTTGCGATCTAGCAATTAAACAAAGATCAATTGGATTAAGTATGACCAAGAACGAAATTTAATGAGTCGCCGTTTTAAAATAACTGTGCAAATGAATCACTCGACAAGATTTTTTTAAAATACGTATGTATCATCAAATGACCCCATGGTAGATCTACCCGAATTTATAGTAACACTCAAGCAGGCCATAGATGTTTTTCTACGAAAAATTAATTGGGTCATGGATGGCTTCATAACCACTTGTTATCTAAATGGACATTTCCCTAAAATCTTTTCCATCTTGTCCGACATGTATACTTGTAGTTCAAAAACATTATGAATAATATTAGATATAGTATCACCATTAACAAAATAATCATCATCTCTTTCGATGAGTATTAGTTTTTTATTTGCGCCGTATGCTTTTTATCAGCGTTCAATTTGCCAATAAACGGTTATGAAGAATTTATGACACAGCATTGTTTGAATGTCGATAAGATTTATTATTTAATAATGTACTGGTTCCATGTTTCTCAGAATGTTCTGTTATGTAATATACTGGCAATACTTACTGAAAAATGTATAATTCTCTGCGAATATTTTTTGTGTAGTGTTAAAGATGTTTTTACCAACAATACCAACTTCATCTTTTTCATCCCAACTTCCCAACTAATATTATAAATCCGAAAGTAACTCTGTCTGTCTGTCTGTCTGTCTGTCTGTCTGTCTGTCTGTCTGTCTGTCTGTTACGCTTTCCCGCTTAAACCTCGCAACCGATTTTGATGAAATTTGGTACAGACAATCTTTAGACCCTGAGACAGAACATAGGCTACTTTTTATTTCGAAAAAAAGAAATCCACGCGGACGGAGTCGCGGGCGGCCGCTAGTAGTTTTATAACTATCAAATTTTGTTACAATGTTACAGTGTTATATCCAACTAGCGGCCGCCCGCGACTCCGTCCGCGTGGATTTAGCCTATGTTCTGTCTCAGGGTCTAAAGATTGTCTGTACCAAATTTCATCAAAATCGGTTGCGAGGTTTAAGCGGGAAAGCGTAACAGACAGACAGACAGACAGACAGACAGACAGACAGACAGACAGACAGACAGACAGACCGACAGACAGACAGAGTTACTTTCGCATTTATAATATTAGTTGGGATGCGGCGTTACCTACATTTTTTAATTGCAAGGAGTTACCCGGTAGATTTACACTTGAACAATTCATTCTCTATAATTACCACATATCGTGGTCTTGAGTTAGAATTTTGAAAGGTATCGCTCCTGTAATTAAATGCACAGAAAGTAATTTTATTATTTTTTTAACTGAACCATGTAGAATTAATTTAATAACTCATTTAAAGACCTTATATAGAGGAATTTAGAAAAAAACAATATACCTACCTACGTATTCTTGTTATTAGGTACAAATCTGATAAAAGATAATTTGGATTTTATTGCGCAGATGGATTAAGATAAACCACATATTTAGCAGATTATTTATATTTCACAATTATATGACCACGGTCATATTGTAAAATACAATAAATGCATTAATAAAATATCCTTTTAGGTAAATATACAGATGATTGATTGCTGGTTTTCTGGAATTTGCTTGTTAAACAGTTAATCATGGCTAAAAATAGAACAGTGCACGTTTATCGTCTATAAATAAATTATTTTTTATGTATCACCTTTTGTTTCAAGTATTAAATCTTTATCGGTTTTGTTTTATTGAAATGACGATTTTGCAAGTTTACGAGTACTTGCAACATCATAGTGCATATTCATCCATGTGGTTTCCGCTGCCAAGTGTCCATTGACATAGATTTGATCTTGGAGTTCCGTAGGAGTTAAGTCCATCTGCTACTTTTTATTAATCAATGCATTTAAATCCATCCAAATCATTCATGATACATAGGAGTAATCTTGTTCTAGATATTCTTTATCACATCCGGTAAATGAGGTTGTAAAACATACATCCAATTTTTATTTAGAGGCCTATATATAAATGTAAACCAAAGTTTCTTTAAGCCGGGTAAAGGTTGGACATAAGAATGACCAATGCTGTTATAGGCCACTTCAGCTAAGAAGATCCCTGTGACAGTTGTACTTCTTATACGAAATTAAACTTTATTTCAAGGCAATAAGTTCCACGATGTATTTCTTCCCAAGTTAGAATAGTGTCGCTTTTCCTTTGAAGGCAAACTGTCACTGGGATCATCTTAGCTGAAATGGACTAAGTATTGCAATCATCATCGCCATCCTTCAGCAGTACACTGCTGGACACTGGCCTCTCCATGTAGCCCGATCCTCAGCAATTCGCATCTAGCAATTTGCTGTTTAAGCAATGCAAATTCTGTACTTGTTCCACAGATTTATGAAGTAGGAAAGAAAATTTTGGCTTAAAGTCCTTTTTACGAGTATAATTAAGATATTATCGTGTGATTTCCAATCCCGAGATTTCGTTGATGAGTATTTTTATCATTCACGCTTCCTTGAATCGAACTTGCGTAATCGTATTATCGGATTAGGTTCTAAAAATACATAGCGTGGGCTTCGGCCCTCCATGGGTCTCATTAGCCGCCCACGACCACGCGCCCGGCCCGTGCCTGATATGGGTCCTTGATAACTGATAGACCATTATCACTTAGAAACAACACATGGCGGAAAAAACGCGACCGAAGTTCGGTGGCAATTCATTTTCTATGCAAAAAACGCGACGTTATTTTGGCTTGGTGTCATTGGTCAATAAAAATACAATGCAGGCGTAATCCAGCTGAACTTCGGTCGCGTTTTTACGGCCTAGTGTGTTACTATACTTAGGCTAGAGCCTTGAAGCCATCGATTAGATTGGCTTAATGAGATACGCCTTGGAATGGTTGCTATTTGGTAAATAGGTATTGCTTTCTTATTCTGGGAGATTGTTCTTGTGGAACTAAGGTTCTACGACAACTTTATCACTTTCTTACCTTCCTACTAACTTTATTAATTATTTAGACAAGTGCTGTCTTTAGGCAGTATTGTCGTAGGCAAGTTGCAGAAGGCGAGCAATGCTATCTCTTTTCTGAAAGTAATACTAGTATCGTAGAGTTCCTACGGATGCAAATCTCCTTTATACTATTAAAAAAATGTAGCAACTTCATTTGTTTTGCCAGTATGAAGTCTAAAATGATATTCATGATGATGTTTTGAAGCTAGCATTGGAAGCGAGCCGCGGTACCGGCGAACACCTCTCGAAATGATAACGATATCGCTGAATAAATTACAGAAGGTATTCATACGCCCACGCGCGCCGCCCAGCCACAGTTCGTCCGCGTATACGGCGCGAAACGCACGCGCACCTCTGAACATTTGAATTTGGAACTCGGACATTTAAACTTTTTAATCAACAAAGTATTTATTTTTAAACCGCTCACTTACAGAAATATCTTGCGTGCCAGTATTGAACTACGTACCAAGGAGTTTTTATAACAGTGATTTTCAAGTGTTTTTTTTTATGAATCGTTGTGTAGTGTTGAAAATTGTTCAGAAAATGCCAGCACAACCTAAACTCGCGTTTGGAAAGTTGATCGCGAAGATTTCCGCTATCGTGAGTATAAAATTATTGTTTGAGTTGTGTGCATAAGTTATTTAATTGTGTCTTGTTTGAAGCCAATGTTTTGCACTTGTGTAAACAAGCACAGAATCGCGTATCACAGTGGAAAATCACAAAATTTTCGTCGGCTATTTTGTGTCAGTTGTTCTTTGAGTAGAGCGTTGTTTTATTTTGAACTGGTTTTGATATTTTTGATACTTATTATGTACTAGCGGCCGCCCGCGACTCCGTCCGCGTGGATTTCGATTTCCAATATCCTATGTGTTATTCTGATGTATATATAAGCTATATTGTGGTAAAGTTTCATTCAAATCCATTCAGTAGTTTTTACGTGAAAGAGTAACAAACATCCATACATCCATACATCCATACATCCACACATACAAACTTTCGCCTTTATAATAGTAGTAGGATGATACTGGTAATTAAATAAAAGATATTATTAAAAAGGAAAACAATTAGTCCAATTAGGCACTTCTAAAAACAATAGTGAACAATTCATGAGGCGAATTAAAGTTTATAATTAGTCTTTTGTATGAAGTCGTATTATTTTCCTCTCGAAATTACAAGAATTATGATTCAACATTTTACTACAGAAGCGAGCATGCGGTTCTTTTACGTTGTTAAAACAAATAATAATAGGAATTGAGTAATTCTCTCAACATAAACAAAAATCTTAAAATTGCTTTGTAACAATCTAAAAATACTTTTCGATGCTGTTCAGATTATAAGATAATCTTCAAAACAACTTTTTCTAGCGATCAATCACACTAGTGTTTCTTGTTGAAGTATTAACAAAGATAATATATTCATATCTACATGGTAACAAAATAACTTTTCGACTTATGATTTGAACAATATGTAGGTATGTTTGTTTGTCCCCTACAAGATCATCAGATTTTTGATTTGTTTTTTATTTTAAACTGTTTTTGCTATGTTAGTGTTAACATTACCAAAAAAGTATATTTTCAACCCAAACTTACTAACTTCTTTGGCGCAGCGACTCAAAGTGAGTCTTGGCCTCCGATAAAATAAGAGTCTCCATCTTGGTCGTCCGGGGACGACATATACTTCAACATAATATCTGGTTATTAACTAGCATATTGTTTGTGTCAGCAAAGAAAGGTTTTTCATCAAAGCAAAACGTATTTACTTGAAGATTGCGATATTATGTAACACAAAAGACAATAAACTTCATAATACGCTAGTAGAGACAATTACTTTGCCAGCGCGATACAGGTTTCAATTTATCGATCGTCTCATTGACGTACAACAAGTGCTTAAGGCGATGTTTACTTGTGTTTGGTTAAAGATACTTTATTTCTTATAAGAATATAATTCACTTACTGAGGAACCTAAAAAATATACCTATGTGAATTTTGATGGCAGCTACATTATCTGTAATGATGACATGGTGGTTTGAATTGAAGCACCACGAATTGCCAGGTAGACGAAAAAAGCAAGGGAATCAGACGCTTTATTTGTAGAAAATTCATTAGTAGAATTTTAATAAATAGGTTTACAATTATGTCTTAATGGCAAACACAAGGCAATTAATACTCTTCTTCAGAACAAACGCAATCAAACATTTCGTTTTTCTGAAGGTTGACTGGTAGAGAATGCTTTAAGCGTTAAGTCCGCCTTTTGTACCTTACTTGTGTGGTCAATAAAGTTTTTATAAATAAATAAATAAATCAAAATAAACCTTATTGTATTGTCCAAAAACATAAATTCTAATAGCAAAGTTATTGTTGTATTTCGATATTCATAAATGCTTTTATAGTACTGGGAACGAACTCCCGTTTTATTATACCACCTATTTCATTTAATAGGTAGACATACTGTCGCCGCATTTATAATGTTCAAAAGTAATTACCGTGTTACTGAGACCAAACTAATTTGCAACCAATAGCGTCTTTCTTTACAATCGCCGTGCATAGATAATTACCAAATGTGACATTAACATGTAATTAATACATTGGCCTTATCTCATCCGCCGAAGCTGTTGAAATGCTATTTAATTAATATAAGATTTGTGACTTTAGTGTTCTATAATAAACATGACACATCGGATTAAATATAAATATGTACTTAAAACATTTTAAATTGCCTAATTCTATTCCATGAATAGTATAAGTTATGTGAGTTTAATAGTAGAATAGTCGCGATAAGTCGCGATAATCTAAGTTTCATTACATTTAAACAGATAAAAAATTAAAAGTAATTTTATTTTATAATACAAGCGGCCGCCCACGACTTCGTTCGCATGGATATTGGTTTATCCCAAAGGAGCATTAAATCTGGATAAAAAGTATCCTATCACCTAAGTCAGCCAATACCCTGCCCGTATACCAAAGTTCAGTAGTTTCAGCGTGATTGACGGACAAACATCCAAACAAACAAACTTTCACATTTATAATATACATACTAGCGGCCGCCAGCGACTCCGTCCGCATGGGTTTCGCTTCCGTACACAGTGTTACTATAGATAGCTAAAAGTCTTCCTCGACAAATAGTAAGTGGACTTTCCAATACAAACGATTTTGTCAATTCGAACCAGTTGTTACTGAGATTAGCGCGTTCAAACCAATCTGGATCAGGAGTAACACGTGTTATTGTGAGTCAACCATGAAAGATAGACATATACTGTCAAGGGATATTTTTTAGGCAATTTTATGAACAATATTTCCGTCATACATGATTTTTATGTAACTTTAACCATTAAAGCTGCACACGCGGCAGAAGCTTAAAAAATGGAGTAAATTCTCCCGTTTTCCCAATATTTCCCTTCACTACTCTGCTCCAATTTATTGTAGCGTGATGAAAAGTATCCTATAATATGCCCAGAAGTATAAAGAATAATTGTACCAAGTTTCGTCAAAATCCGTCCAGTAGTTTTTGTTTCTATAAGGAACATACAGACAGACAGACAGACAGACAGACAAAAATTTTACTGATTGCATTTTTGGCATCACCCCCTGATAGGTTTTTGAAAATATATTTAATGTACAGAATTGACCTCTCTACAGATTTATTATAAGTATAGATTAATAAGATGTAATAGTCCCGAAAACCTAGGAAAATATTATGACTAATCGGAGCAAAACGTCATGCAGTTAATAGTTCACATGTGCGACATAATTAATATCATCATTTGTCCCTTTCAGTCAGTGTTATTGCAAATTAATTAACACTATAAATCATCGGCGGTCGTTTGCTTGAGACAAATAGCGTGTACAGATGATAAGGGTCGGTCAGTTCAGATATCAGCTGACTCATTCATTCATAACGGAATGATGTTGATAGGGAAAAGTAATGAGAAAGTGGTCATATATTATTAGAAGTGAGAAGGCCGTCGGATTTCAGATGGAATAGCAAATATTACGTCCGTAACTAATTTACAACTTAAAAATACTAAGTTTCTTATACTAAAATAAAGGACCAAATCTTCTCTGAACAAATAACAATGACCCACAATTAGCAAAAGCAATGATATGGCTTGAAATATTGCTGTAATATATCGTTAAAAGAAATTACAGTAGTAGGCATAGTTAAAATGTATTTAAGAAACCTAGACAGACAGTGTTATCGTAACCTAACACGATTTAATAAATTCGTAGTCAACTCAACTAACGTTTGACGCAGAGGTACAAATAACAGAACCGCTTGCAAAATAACAGTCTTTTGATTACATGCAAATGATTGAGTTTACACAAAAAGCAAATGCAAAATCATGTGAAACAATATTTTGTACGAGTTTCTTTATCACCTGATTTATAACAATCTTCACGCAAACAATATACCAGCCCTTCAATGAATGGTACTGAAAGTATTGAATCCGTGGCGTGGGCGTGATATCAGTTAAATAAACAATTATGTAATCTGTCGCCGGTGCATCAATGTGTGGGTAAACAAAGAGATATTGTTCTACACTTAACTATTGTGTGTGAGTGAAATTTAATCCGATTGTCGAGACTTGTTTAACTGTTCGAGAAGGGTGTGTGGTGATGATTTGCTTTTATTAAATATCTCACTAAGAAATATACTCGTAGTAAAGAAAAGAGTTTATAATTAACCACAGCAGACCTTTATAGTAATGTAAAATTTTTCTTCACGGTTTTTAAAAGGTTAAAAGTAATTTTGGTCTGGCAATGTAATTGAATGCGTTTAAAGTTAGCATGGTTATCTAAAAAGAATGTAAAAAAATATTCGAAAACGTTTTTCAGTGCCTATAAATAGGCGAAATTGCAAGAAAACCTACCAATAATTTAATTAAATAACGAAATGTTTTGATGGGTAATTTAATTAGTTAATTGTTTGTGAATAGATGTCTGGATGTTGTTATCGCTAAGCATGTTGAATTATTCATAGTCTGTCGTCTAATCAAAATTTAGGGGAATTTCATTTAATTAAATTAAAGTGAAAATACAAAAATTAAAGTTAAGCTTTGAGTATTAAGTAGAGCAATTTACGAGTGGGAATCACACGTGACATTTACATGTCAGGGTTGCTACAAGCTACCACACCCGTTCAGTAAATAACCACTCTTGTTTGACCTCAAACGGCCTGAGTCAAGTGGTTCCAATAAACTAACCAGCGACCCCGATGTACAATCATTTGACTCGGTAGTATTTGTAGAACTAGAAGACCGTGAGCCAGTATATCACTATCACTACATAGTATAAAACAAAGTCGCTTTTTCTGTCCCTATGTCCCTTTGTATGCTTAAATCTTTGAAACTACGCAACGGATATTGATGCGGCTTTTTTAAATAGATAGAGTGATTCAAGAGGAAGGTTTTTATGTATAATACATGCATAATATAGTAGAGAAACAGTAATAAACTTAGTTGCACCCGTGCGAAGTCGGGGCGGGTCGCTAGTATGTAATATAACATATCCATTCTAAGAGACTGTTCTCCTTAAGCTTAAATGGAAAGAAAGCACCTTAAAACTCTGCTAGTAACTGAGAAGTGAACAAATCTAATCTTTTCAATTCAATCGATTCAACAGCATGGATCTACGAGATTGTTAGAAGAATCCTAAATCAGTATTATGCGAAATTATGAGAGAGAATAAATGAAACAGGAAAAAGTCAGTTTTATCCCTCACTCATTCTCTATTCCCAGAAATGTCGTCAAACACTTTCTGAAATAGCAGACCACCGACCACATTGACACATTCCCAGTATAATCGAAGAATGTGAATAACCAGTTGAGCAATTGGTTGTATTTAGAGAAATTGACCAACTCCAATGTCACGTTATGATTGTACTTCCATTGGACCACGTGACGCCAGTGACATCCCATCGTCGGCGCCCGCGCACCGCCACGCCACAAGATAAATATCAAAACAGTAAAGAATGTTCACGAAAATCTAGCGCTTAAAGTTAATTTATCAGGCACAGATGTTTGGAACTTTATGCCGCTCGTATGTTAAGGGTATAAGTGCTACTTTTGAACTGCATGTTGATAACTTGAAGTCATCATCATCACCCTAGCGCTTCCCGTTTGCATCTTCGACCATTTCCTCGGAGCCTAGGGAACGCTACGACTATGATCATGATTGACCAGTGTCGTTATTATTACATTGAAGCGACTGCCGTCTGACTTTCGTAACGCTTACATACTAGGGAAACCAGACCATTTTCATCAAGTTGAGACCAATTTTGTTACCTAAAATGATGTATAAAAATATGAGGGCTCAATTATCACATAATGCGATGATGTGTTGTATTAAGTCATGAATTTTCAGAGACCAAGTATGTCGATAGCATTCATTGAATTGTGCCGTCCCGCCGGAAACATACTGTTTGCGGTGCGCTCACATTGTTATTGTGATTTCGCATTGAGGGCCGACCAAGACAATTAGAGCCGCGAATGGGAGCTATTTGTATGCGTTCCAAGTACACGATTGTTTTGGTCAGGCGATCGGTACTAATGGAATGGTTTGTGGTAGTCCCCTCAGTCAGTTGAACGTTAGATTTCACCACGAGTGGACGTGTCAAGAGCAGTCTGGTGTTTCAGTGTCTTTTTAAATTAGTTCATCAATGCCAGGCACGTTTTGGCTCTGGATTTTCTATAGAACAATTGTGCGATTAATTTGGTCTGGTTAAACGGCCGGTTTCAATTGTGGCTGTGGTTCATCACGGATATTGTTAAAGTTTAGTTCAGTGAGTGTTTGTTTAATGGGAATAAATAGAGTGGTTCTGTGAAATGAAGATGGTTGTATGGTATGTGACGGAGCAGTTAAAAGAAAAGGTGATTAAACCCTTATTAAATTAATTAGAAATTGTTAATTTTTTTATGTATTTTTATATTTACTTGTTCGATTATATATCAAATCGTGTTAATACCATCTAACCTTCATACTTCTTGAAATCTGAAGTCGTGCGAATTTTCCACTGTTATCATCACATGAAGGAGCTAATATTTGTGAACTCAAAAAATATACTGGCGACCGCGTTTTGCATTTTATTGGTATCATACATCATTTATACAATCATCGTATTTTAAGACTCGGTATGTTCTAAAACGACGATGATGTGACGAACTTGATCAGTTCTCCCGCGATTGGCAAATGTTGGCCGTAGACAGATGCAGGTGGAGAAATTGGCACAATATATGTAGGTTAAAAAAAAAATGTTCTAAAACACTTATACTTTTAGGTTGTTTCAAAACTCAGCAATCTTCCCGCATAGTCATTGACCGGATGGGTGACCATAAACTTCAACAATGCATTTCTCGCTAAGGCGATAGTCCCGGATAATGTCATTAGTTACAATGGTTGTTTTTGTCTTAAGTCTAAGTTTGGTCTTAAGTGCACGTGGTATTATTATTTTTTTCGTCTAATGAAAGGTCTTATGTAGAATTTTCTCTTCTTTGTTCTTTTTAGGTATATTTTCTAAAATTGTTTTAAGTGTAACGTCGTTTAGTTGTAGAGAATACCAGAATTTGAACAAAAGTACCGTACTTTACTAAGCAGCAGAGTTCAATATTATTTTCTATGTATCAGTATTATACGAGTATTTAATTCTACGGTAAACAAATATCACGACTGTGATTATGACCACCCATTTAATACAATTATGCACAAGGCCATATTTATTTGGACGCACTATTTACTATAATGTCACATGCAGCCGAATCTAGGTAAATTACCTACAATATTTTTCCTTCTCACTAACTGACGTTTCATATTTGTTTTTATCACGCAACTGTTCGCACCGTGGGCTTTTCCTCAGCAAACATGTCCGTCAAAAAATCATGTCTCTGACAGGAGTAAATAGAGCAGTTAACGATCTCGTATCTCTTTCGTTTGGTCTAGCCACGACCGGGACGGATGATGTCACTAGAATGATTTTTGGGTCATTGGTACTGTGACCTAAAATTTCAGAATGGGTTGTGACACGCGATTTATATAAGTCCTTACAGAAGACCGCAGTGAAGTAGCACTTCGTAACTGTTGTGCTATGTTTCTGCTGGTGAGTAAGGTGCCAGAGCTCATTTGGGGAGGGTATGGGGTTTTTATAAAGACAGGCAACGCATCTGTGACCCTTGTACGGTTGTTGATTTCCATAGGCAGCGGTGATCACTTATCATCAGGTGACCCGCTTGTTCGTTTGCCTCCCTATCATATTATATAGGTATATAAAAATACTTAAGTAACCAATGCAAACACAAGCAATTTGGCTGTTACTTTTTCTGATCAATTACAACATACAACCATACACAAAATTAAAAGGTATTATAGCTCATTAACGATTTAATCGTTTATTTCACTACATGCAACACAATCAAAGATCAATCCATACTCGTCTAAAACTCTACAGATACGACGCCGTGTTACTGTTAGACATTTATTATGTGTGTCGTTAATACAAGGAAGATATCGGGTTAAAGTTACTTTATCTCAACAATTAACCAACTACGCAAATGCAGGGAATCATACTTATTTTATACTAACCTTCCAACGCGGTTTCACACGCGCGTTATTTTTCTTTTTTTCAAATATCCCGAATTCTTTATTTCAAATGAATACCTGCTATACATTAAATTCCATGTACCCAGACAGATTATCACTAAACACTGAAAAAAAAAACATTTATATGCAAGGATATAAGGACGCAAGCTCGTAAACAATTTGCAGCGATTAAACTTGATGTTAATTACGGGTAATTTGGTTGTTACTTGGACATACAAGTTAATAATATAATTGTGGTGATGTCTCAAAGAAGCTACCACTTATAAAACAGTAATATTATGTTCAACGAGAATCACAATTTCATAACTTATTCTTTAAGGTAATTTGGTGCTCATTTGAAAAGAATCTAAACAAATCTCTATTTTGGACTAACCGTTAACGTAAACTTTACCCCATTTTCAAAAGATGGTTGTTCCCTTTAAAATCACAAACGTAACACCTGTGTTAGTTCATTGAGTTGTATGAAGTACATAAGGCATTAAATACTCGTACAACGTTTATGTTTCCGAGTGTTGATAACATCCATTCCTATTCAGTCGTTCCCATTGTGTTTCAGCATCCGTTTTTGAAGCTCTCTTTAATTCTTATTTCTCCTCAAGTTTTCCTTGTTTGTCATCATTGTTATGAAGCAACCGCAAATGTGTAACACTTGAAGGTCTATAAAGCCGTATATCATATGCAGACAGGTCCAATTGACTAATAGTAATACTACAGATAAAGTGCCCTTTTATGACTAAACCAAAGTTATACTCATCCAAATCCAATATCAATATTAATGGAAACTGGGTTATGATGACTTACGCAGGATAACTCATTATCTGTCTGTCATAAATATTGAGCAAATATGTACTGTATAATTTCCACTGAGAAGACATTGAGTTCATTCAAATCAAAACACCTCTCTCTGGTCAAACATTTTGACTCCGCGGCCGCGCAGTAGAAACGTGTTATTATTACAGAACACACAATTTATTGTAGTTCCATCAAGTATTTTGCTTTCCGGGGTTCCGCCAACAAAAAAGTTTGAGAACTACTGCTCTAAGGTGATAAATTATGTATTGGGTTGGCCATATTTAGTGTCTTAACTAAACTGACAAAAGACGTTGACCAGAAGTGTTCATTTATTGTGTTGTTTCTTGTACTCCTATACTCTTATGAGATATGAATATGTGTGTCTGTTTGTCCTCAGAGCGAGCAGTCGTCGCCGTTCCGGCGCTGGACGACCGGCAGCGGCGCGGGCAGCTCGTACCGGCACCACGACCACAGGAACATGTACAATAAGGTAATTACCCATCAGATAATACAAATTGTATTATAGGCACCGTGTGGTGCGATGACTCTGCCATCTCGTGACGCATATTCAAAACTTTTACTCTCAATGTTGGTAATTCTACTGTCTAACCACGGGGAAACACGGAGCCTTATTCTGCCATCTAGTGACTCATATTCGAAACTTTGACGCTAAATGTCAAATTATACAGTCAAACCAAAGAAAAACAATGGTTGGATGAAATGTTAAAGAAATTGACTCTTACACAATGCACAATCATGAGGGTGTTTGCGATTGAAAATCCGCTAGATGGCAATACGTAGGCGTGAGGTCTAACTGCTATGTTATTGGTGAATTTTGACATCTGTTAAATCTTCATCTGTCAATGTCATGCCAAAATTCTTAAATCACATACCAGTTATACGAGGCTTGCCTTTTAAGTTTTGTCGTTTGAAGAAAAAAACAAAACTGCAACATTATGGTCCTTGTTATTATTTTTAAGAGTATTTATCTCGTAGATTAATGTACTTTTCCATTTGCTATAATTAGTTTTTTTAAGTAATAATTTCACTCCAAAGTGAGGGTGTTCAATATGGCTAACTTGAAGCATCAACTGCTTCTTCCCCGGTCTAGAATCTTTGACCACAAAGATTTTTTTTTAAATTTTAGGTAGTGTAAAGGATTCTTTAGGGCTTAGGTCAGGTCTGTACCTAGTAAGATCAATTTATTTTAAGTTTTTATTCTTCAATTGCTAAATCGTATGTCGAACGCTGTGTGAGCTCGCATTGTCATAGTGTTAGATGATGCGTCGCTCAGGGTGAGATTTCCTAAGTTCGGAGATGACTTCTGGTAAACAAACTGTTGTATATTATTCTTCATTTGCTGTTCTACGAACACCAAGTGCAATCGTCGCAACAAGGCCGGTTTTTTTCGACGATCGTGGCCACCATCTCCTATGAAATGCTTCGAGAGCGAACCACTTCAGTCAGCTTTCCCTTGTCTTGGAAGATAGAAAATCTTGAATACTGTTTGAAATCAGGATTGTAAGCATAAAGCTAAGATTCTTCATCACTGATGATGTCGTAGACGAGATTTGACTCTCCCCAATTGAATCTTGGAAGAATTTTCTTACACCATTTGACGCGACCCACCTTTTGATCGTGGGAAAGCAAATGGGTGATCCAACGGGAAACTAGCATCCTCACTCCAGACTCTTAATGATTTTTTTTTGAATGGTTGTCCCTGAGATGCCTAATAAAGCCTCTTTCTTTCGATATATTACATGACGATGTTTGAGAATTAGTTGTGTCACAGCAACGACGTTAACTTTAGTGAAGGTTAATTTTGGACGTCCTTCACGAGATTAGTCACTGAGACTAGAGTTCCTACGCTGGAATTCTAAATACCAGTGTTCAACAGTCCGCAGACATGGAGCTTCCTCGTGGTGTACAGATCATAGCACTTCGAAACACTAAAGTCGTGTTAGGTCACTTCGAAAGTTGTATAAAATTACTGCATAGGTATTTTCCTTAGTAAGAATCAATCTTGTACGCGACCTGCTAGGTTTAGAACGATGTTGTGACTAAAGAAAAGCATTAATCCTTACACTTTCAATTGTTTTCACGTTCTAAAATCAAACAATTTTAAATATTTAACAGTTCGAAATTCAAAATTGGCGGGAAATATTTAAACGACAGAACTTAAAAGGCAGCCCTCGTACCCTACGCCTACATACTGCCATCTAGCTGATCCTCTGAATTCAGGACTTCCGTCCGATGCCAGGAAAACACTAAGCTGAAAACGAAAAGCTTGTATTATGGAAGCTTGGGAACGGATAAACATACTTAAATACTTTTATAAACAACCATGTTGATGCTGATATTCATCACACAAACATTTGCCCCTAGCGGGATTCGAACCCGCGACCCGTGGCTTTGTAGCCAGGGTCTCTGACCACTAGTCCCACTAGACCAACGAGCTCGTAAAATAATTCATATCTTCAAAATAATATCTAGTCACTTTGATTCTTAATCTCAATGTATTAAAGTTGTTATTCCCTCTAACAGCAGATGAGCGAAGGCGCAGCAGGCGTGGGGGGCGGCGCCACTGGCGGCGGCGTGGCGCGCTGGTCGCTTGGCCTGGAGCAGCTGCTGGCCGACCCGGCGGGCGCCGCCGCCTTCGCGCACTTCCTCGACAAGGAGTTCGCTGCGGAGAACATCAGGTAATTACATCAATATCTCTACTAATATTATACATGCAAGAGTAAGTCTTTCTATTTGGTCACTTTCCCGCTTGTGATTACATCTGCCTCAGACAATCTTAAGACCCTGAGAAAGAACATAAGCTACCTGATACCAGTTATTGCGAAAAATAGAGGCATCGAAAACGAAAAATAGAGCCACGCGGACGAAAGCTCATGAAGCCGCTAGTAATTTAATAAATTTTAATAAAATTCCTTGAACTTACGATGTCAACTAAAGAGAAGGACACCAAAAAAGAAATCAAACATTGATTAACCACAGAATAAATAATACATAGTCAAAAAGTATACCTCAGCTACCATCATCGCTGATATTTCTGCTGATTATCGCAGAGTTACGCGTTATGTTAACTGCAATGAGCGTTTTCGCAAATGAAAAATCCGCTAGATGGCAGTAGGTAGGCGTAGGGTCTAACTGGTATGTGATTGGTGAACTTTGACATGACATTGACAGATATGTCAAAATTCACAAATGACATAGCAGTTAAACCTCCCGGCTACGTATTGCCATCTAGCTAATTTTTCAATCGCAAACACCCTCATTCTCTATCTTAAACTACAATCCCCCACAGATTCTGGTGGTCGTGCGAGCAGTACGCTTCGACCGAGGACGCGTCTAAACGCGCAGAGATGGCCACAGAGATCTGGCAGCGCCACCTGGCGGAGAAGGCATCGGAGCCGGTCAACGTGGACGCCGCGGCGAGGAGAGCCACAGCGTTGAGGCTGTACCATGAGCCGGCTCCACAGGACCTGTTCCAACAGGTGAGCTTTTAAGCTTTTAGTCATATTGTTAATGAACATACTTCTCTCAGCAAATTGAACCTGATGGCATTAGGGGTCATCATTAAAGTACGTAACAAGTAGAGGAGGGGTCGACATAGTGTGATAAGGGGTGGGAAGTCCCTAACTTTTGTGATATCACACTTCAAAATTACGTTTTTTTGTTGTTAACGCATCTGCGACTTATCCACTTGTTCGTTTGGCTGCCCTGTTACATAAAAAAAACTTAAGGTTGAAAGTCTATGTAAACTTAACTATTAATAGTCAAACAGAAGCATTATTACTACTTACGTTAATTTATAATGCCTGTAGTGAAGGTCAGTCGGTAGGTACATTTAAAAGGCTAGCCAATTCCTTACTTAATATTTTGATTGATCAATAACAAAGGTCCAGTAGATGGCGCTTTGATTTTGTGAATACAAATAAAAGCCAAACCTTTTGTTTCTTTTCCTCAGTTGTATCCAACTGTTGAAGCCTTGTACTTGTGTACTGCCCATAAAGTAACTTATTTTCCACTCTGTCAACCGCAGGCCCAGAAGCAGATCTTCAACGTGATGAAGTTCGACAGCTACCCGCGCTTCCTGCGCTCGAGCGTGCACGCCGAGTGCGCGCGCGCCGACCTCTGCGGCCTGCCCTGCCCCTATGCGCCCTCCTCGCCGGAACTGCCCAGCAACAAGGTAATTTGGACCACGACCTATTCCAGTCTACTCCTGTATTGCAGTCCACTGTTGGACATGGGCTTCCCCCTAAAAGTGCCAACCAACATACCCTTGGCAGGCAACAAGGTAACTTGGACCATGACATAGTCAGTCTATTGCTGGACTTGGGCTACCACCCAAATGTGTAACCTCTGCGGCCTGCCCTGCCCCTACGCGCCGTCCTCGCCTGATCTGCCCACTAACAAGGTAACTAGAACCATGACATAAACAGTCCACTGCTGGACTTGGTCTGCACCCCAAATGTGTAGCCTCTGCGGCCTGCCCTGCCCCTACGCGCCCTCCTCACCTGAGCTGCCCAGCAATAAGGTAACTTGGACCACGACCTATTACAGTTCACTGCTGGACTTGGATTGTCCCTAAAAGTGCCAACCAACATACTTTTGGCAGGCAACAAGGTAACTTGGACCATGACATAGTCAGTCTATTGCTGGACTTGGGCTACCACCCAAATGTGTAACCTCTGCGGCCTGCCCTGCCCCTACGCGCCCTCGTCGCCGGACCTGCCCAGCAATAAGTTAACTTGAACAACAACCGTTACAGTCCACTGCTGGACTTGAGCTTCTCCCCAAATGTGTAACCTGTGCGGCCTGCCCTGCCCCTACGCGCCCTCCTCGCCTGACCTGCCCAGCAATAAGGTAACTAGAACCATAACCTATTACAGTTCACTGCTGGACTTGGATTGTCCCTAAAAGTGCCAACCAACATACCTGTAGCAGGCAACAAGGTAATTTTGACCACGCACGACCTATTACAGTTCACTGCTGGACTTGGATTGTCCCTAAAAGTGCCAACCAACATACCTTTGGCAGGCAACAAGGTAACTAGGACCATAACCTATACAGTCTACTCCTGGATTTGAGCTTCACCCCAAATGTGTAACCTGTGCGGCCTGCCCTGCCCCTATGCGCCCTCCTCGCCTGAGCTGCCCACTAACAAGGTAACTAGAACCATGACATAAACAGTCCACTGCTGGACTTGGGCTACCACCCAAATATGTAACCTCTGCGGCCTGCCCTGCCCCTACGCGCCCTCCTCGCCCGAGCTGCCCAGCAATAAGGTAACTTGGACCAGGTCCTATTACAGTCTATTGCTGGACTTGGATTGTCCCTAAAAGTGCCAACCAACATACCTTTGGCAGGCAACAAGGTAACTAGGACCATGACATAGTCAGTCTATTGCTAGACTTGGGCTACCACCCAAATGTGTAACCTCTGCGGCCTGCCCTGCCCCTACGCGCCCTCCTCGCCTGATCTGCCCAGCAATAAGGTAACTAGAACCATGACATAAACAGTCTTGCTGGACATGGGCTTCCCCCTAAAAGTGCCAACCAACATACCTGTAGCAGGCAACAAGGTAACTAGGACCATAACCTATTACAGTCTACTACAGTTGGCCTCACCCCAAAGAGTAGTCATTACTGTTGAAATGCTGCCAAAAGAGTATTCACTAAAAATATGTATTAAAAAGTTGAGTCCGTCCGCGTGGAACCCGGTTTCACACATAGTGTTATACTAGTACTGTAGCTTAAAGCCTTCGTCGACGAAAGGACTATCCAACGCAAAAATATTTTTGCTATTTGAACATGTAGTAAAATTGTCACTTAGTTTATGACTAGGTGGCGCTGATATGAGACGAACTTCTTAGCTATCCATGGATTCTCCGTGCGGGTGCCGGCTCCATCGCGTGGTACAGAGAGGAATGTCAGTCGGCGCCTGGGACTTTCGACCCAGCGTGTAGGTTTAAGGGGCCCCTTTATAGTATACTAACGATCACCTTCACCGATGACATTATTAATTTCATGAAAAACAGTCGCGTAAACCTAAGAAAACAATATTGTCCATAGTTCTGTTATTCACAAAACATCTTTTCCAACAGTCCGGCCAGCTAAAGAAGTCGGCGAGCAACGCGTCGGAGCGTCGTCGAAGCGGCGGCGCGTCCTTACTACCATGGAAGCTACGAGCCGCGTCCCGAGACAGAGGGACACCCGCCCAGCCGCAAGAACCGGCGCCCGCGCTGCTTACTGATGTAAGTCATGTTATGCCAGTCAGTTGTTCAGGAGAAATTTAGGTGCATCTGTGTACGCGCGTACGTAGTTGCATACACTCGTCCTAGAATATTTCGATTCAATTGATGACCATTTTGTTGGAGGTTTTGAACGCAAAGCATCTGTTCAGACGCCTCCACGACACTTATCTGTGGTTGAAATTTTTCCAGCTACATTTTTCTGTCAAAAACTCTCTGTACATTACTGTAAAATATCAATATACACTGATATGTATATAGGAAAGATTTGTATTTTTGTTTGTAACGGATAAACTAAAAACTACTGGACCTGTTTGAATAATTCTTTCACTGTTGGCTAGCTACACTATCCCCGGTAAACATAGGGTACTTTTAGTCCCGGGAATGTGGGGGGAGGAAGGGGATATTTGAAAAAAGAAATTACGCGCGAGTGAATCCGCAGGCAGAATGCTAGTTCAATATATCTTTATTTGACATACCAATGCGAGACAAGTTTACTTAAAATGTTACAGGCACCGTGTTAAAATAGCAACACCAATTTCCAAACACTGTCAAAATAAAATATTTAATTACAAAAATCTAAATAATGATTTGAACAATCAATCTTTATAACCGAAATACATAAATACAATAAATATAGGCTCCTCGAAGAATCTTAAACAAATAGAAACAATATCCGTAACGTATAATTAGCAAGCGATACTGAAATAGTGTGATAACAACGCGGGCAATATTTGCGCTAGCCGGTTATCGTTACTTTCCGTAGGATGTGTTTGTATGTGGCATCGGCAAATATTTAATATGTCACAATGCATGGAAATAGTGTAATTTCTCATAGAAATTATGATGTAATCTTGAAATTTGAAAAACAAACAGGGCTTATTTTTTTATTATTTGTAAAAAAATGCTTGTTCTTAAAATAAACATGCAATGTTGTTTTCAGAATAAGAAATAATTTGAATTATTTTATAAATAAAGACAAATACTATTTATAGGCTTATTTGTACATACATGATAGCTATTATTTTCTTTTTGTTATTTTTTTCTGAAATGCTGCCCTTTAAGGACACCTAAAAATAAAATCAGAATCATAAATAATGTACGTTTGGCTGATGCCAAAATTATTTTCGGTATAAAAAATTAAATGTTTACTTTGGAAATGGAAAATTATTTTAACCAACTTACCACTATCTATTTTAATTGCAAGACGTAATTAGATATCGTACATTCTATTACTATTCGATTTGCTTTTCTCTGCATACTAGCTATTCTAGCCCAGTCATTGTTGTCTCAACACTTCGTGACTAGACTGTTTGCACAATTACATTTATCTGATTGCTTTTCTCCAACATATTATTGGTTTGGAAATTGTTGTGGCAATCTGTTAAGTTGAACATGAAACAAGTGTGTTTATATTAAAAATATGCATGGAAAAATTAAGTGGTTTAATATGGTTTTTATAATTTAAAATACATTTTTTGAATCCGCTCCCAACCCAGTCTAATATTTGTTGGGATATTATAAAGAAACACAAAAATATCCTTCACAAAAAAGTGAAAAAGACTTATTACGTGACAATTACGAACAATTTGTACCTAAAACAACGTATTTCCTTTTTATTTGTACAAAATCCACAGCTCTTTAAAATTAATACATACAAGAAACTTTAATTCTAAGCTTACAGCTTTATATCATTGTAAATGATTAATTTATGCACATCTGGCTATTTGACATTTCAACAGGAGTATCTTAACTTAGTTCAAGTTTTTCTAACGAGCCAACCTAACCATTATTCCTTTTTCTTTCCCAGGTGGTAAAGACCTCCGCATCTCAAGGCCAGTGCTCGCTCTGCCGCGTGGTACTCCCGGATGGCGCGACGAGCGTGGTGGGCGTGGAGGCGGGCGTGACGGTGCGCCGGCTCGTCGACCGGCTGCTGCAGCGACGGAACCTGCTCTGCAACACGTATGATGTGCTGTTCAAGGATGCCGAGCAGGTCAGTTCGTGTGTGGATTGAAGTTTTGTGTTATGGTCCTTCGAGACGGATTTTGGTCCTTCGAACCAGATAACGGTCCTTCGAGCCGGATACGTACGACAAGTTAAAGGGATTTAGAGCTAACTCCCGGACGGTGCGACGAGCGTGGTGGGCGTGGAGGCGGGCGTGACGGTGCGCCGGCTCGTCGACCGGCTGCTGCAGCGACGGAACCTGCTCTGCAACACATACGATGTGCTGTTCAAGGACGCTGAACAGGTTAGTACTTGAGTTTGATACTTTGGTCCTTCGAGCCGGATGTTGGTCCTTCGAGCCGGATACGTACGACAAGTTAAAGGGATTAAGAGCTAACTCCCGGACGGCGCCACGAGCGTGGTGGGCGTGGAGGCGGGCGTGACGGTGCGCCGGCTCGTCGACCGGCTGCTGCAGCGACGGAACCTGCTCTGCAACACGTATGATGTGCTGTTCAAGGACGCCGAGCAGGTCAGTACTTGTGTGGATTGAAGTTTGGTGTGTTGGTCCTTCGAGCCGGATTTTGGTCCTTCGAACCAGATAACGGTCCTTCGAGCCGGATACGTACGACAAGTTAAAGGGATTTAGAGCTAACTCCCGGACGTCGCGACGAGCGTGGTGGGCGTGGAGGCGGGCGTGACGGTGCGCCGGCTCGTCGACCGGCTGCTGCAGCGACGGAACCTGCTCTGCAACACATATGATGTGCTGTTTAAGGATGCTGAGCAGGTCAGTACTTGTGTGGATCGAAGTTTGGTGTGTTGGTCCTTCGAGCCGGATGTTGGTCCTTTGAGCCGGATACGTACGACATGTTAAAGGGATTTAGAGCTAACTCCCGGACGGCGAGGTTAGTTCGTCTGTGGATTGAAGTCCTTCGAGCCGGATGTTGGTCCTTGTGGTACTCCCGGACGGTGCCACCAGCGTGGTGGGCGTGGAGGCGGGCGTGACGGTGCGCCGGCTCGTCGACCGGCTGCTGCAGCGACGGAACCTGCTCTGCAACACCTACGATGTGCTGTTTAAAGACGCTGAGCAGGTTAGTACTTGTGTTGATTGAAGTTTGATACTTTGGTCCTTCGAGCCGGATGTTGGTCCTTCGAGCCGGATACGTACGACAAGTTAAAGGGATTTAGAGCTAACTCCCGGACGGTGCCACGAGCGTGGTGGGCGTGGAGGCGGGCGTGACGGTGCGCCGGCTCGTCGACCGGCTGCTGCAGCGACGGAACTTGCTCTGCAACACCTACGATGTGCTGTTCAAGGACGCTGAGCAGGTTAGTACTTGAGTTTGATACTTTGGTCCTTCGAGCCGGATGTTGGTCCTTCGAGCCAGATAATGGTGCTTTGAGATACGCTTGAGAAGTTTAAGGGACGAAGAGCTCAGGGGAACATCCACTTCTTCCCTTATAAAGAAGATCGCAATGAAGTAACACTTGATAACAACTATGCTATTTCTCTGCTGGTGAATAAGGTTTCCAGAGTAAGGTCCAGATTCTTGTTGGGTTACTGACTGGGCGGTGGTGATGACTCACTATGAGATGGCTTTTTTGTTTATTACTCTACCTTTTTTTATATTAACTAGTAGTGTCCTACTGTTGGACAAAGGTTTCCGTTAATTGACCTATTACCTACATCACCACCTAGGTACTTGTTTGTCTCGAAAATAGTCTTTATTGATTTCGGTAACACAATGTATAACCTTATCCTTGTCCTCCAGGGCGCGGCACCGGTAGACCTGACCTCCGCATCACTAGTACTAGGCGGACGCGAAGTAGTAGTGGAGCGGCGCTGCGTCGTGCGCCTCGAGCTGGCAGGGCGCGGGGTCGCAGTCCGAGCCCGGCCTCAGAGGCGGCTGAGGCACGTCCTGCGCCCCGTGCTGGCCAGATACGCGCCCGGCGGGGCCGCTACTGTGACGAGACTGGTGCTGAGAGACGGGCATCATGTGCATCCTGACACGCTCATGCAGGTGAGGACCCGCGTCTCCGAGAGGATGTGCCCCCTCCTGTAGTCCAAACGCTCCATCCAATCCCTCTCCTACTGCGGGGGCTTAATCGAACTTACATATTTATGTTTTGAATACTTAATAGAATCATCTAGATTTTAAACACGGTGCCAACCGTTTGAAACAACTAACCTTAAGAAAAACTACATCGATACATAAAATGTAGTGGAAATCAGTACAACTTATTGTGACGAGTAATGTCAAATATCAGTGTGACATGAGGGTGGTTGTCAACTTATTTTTATTAAACAGTCTGTCGCTTACTCCGGCCTTTCATTGACGTCTCATTGGCGACGAGGATGGGATTTTTTAATTATTTCGTAAACGGATAACGTGTTTTAATTTTCAAAATGCCAATCGGGAAAATAGAACCTTTTAATTTAGCTTCAAAGCTATGGCCTGCATATATTCGTCGGGTAAACCAGTACATTATGCTGAATTCAATAGAAGATAAATTGAAGGTGCCTATGTTGATAACTGTCGTGGGTGAAGAAACATACGCGTTGATGTGTGATCTGTGTTCACCGAGTTTTCCAGAGGATAAAACATATGAGGAATTAGTGAAACTAGTGACGGAACACTTAGAACCACAGCGTTCCGAGATTGCCGAGCGCCACGTGTTCAGATTGCGGCGGCAGCGTCCCGGCGAACCCCTCACGGAGTACTTGCAGGCGTTAAAACATCTCGCGGCCACGTGTAATTTTGGAAAATGTAAATCTTGTTCAACGCTAGAGGAGAACCTGCGTGACCAGTTTGTTTCGGGTCTCGCGAACGATACAATGCGATCCAGGATTTTTGCAGAAAAAAAAATACAATACAAAGAGGCAGTTGAACTAGCATTGGCATTAGAGGCGGCGGAAAAGCATGCGGAGGTAAGCGGGTCCACGGGGGCCGTGACAGACTCGTCTCGGGCTACGGGCGGCGAGGCGGGCGAAGGCCTGCATTACGCGCGCGGCGGGCCGGCGGGCTCGCGCGGGCGAGGGCCGCGGGCGCCCGACACCGGCGCAGGCGGCGCATTAGCGGCCGGCAGCAGGGGCGGCGACGGCGCGGGCTCGCGCGCGAGGGCCTGCTGGCGCTGCGGCAAGGCTCACGCACCAGACAAGTGCAGGTTTAGGAATTACAACTGTGATGAGTGCGGGCAAAGAGGTCATTTACGTGTGATGTGTAAAAGAGTGCGTGTGAGTGGCGGTCAACAAAACTACGTAAGTGACGAATTGGATGATGGAATGTTCAATATTGCAGTCGCAGCTCAAGGTAACAAACCATACTTCATTAAAGTTAGGATCGACGGAAATAGTTTAGAGTGTGAAGTGGACACTGGCAGCAAAATTTCCGCGATTAGTGAGGACACCTACCGACGTATGTTTTCGAATAAAAAAATAGTAGCCGATAATTTAATATTAAGATGTTATTCTGGTTTGCAAATCGAGTCGCTGGGTTACATTGAGGTGGAAGTGTGTTTAGGGGATAACATAGCCAAATCACTCCCACTTTATGTTATTAAAGGTGGTGCTCGACCTTTATTAGGAAGACAATGGATGCGCGCTTTAAAAATAACACAAATAAACCTAAATGAAATCGCAGATGACGGATTTGTAAACCGGTTATGCGAGAAATTCCCCGAAGTGTTTTGTGACAAATTAGGTACATGTAAGCGATCTATTCGACTACAGCTGATAGATAACGAACCGGTGTATGTGCGAGCGAGACCGATGCCGCTGGCGCTGCGCTCGCGCGTCGAGGCTGAGCTGGCGCGGCTCGAGGCGGACGGCTCGATATACCGTGTAGATTACTCAGATTATGGCACCCCAATTGTCCCCGTCGTTAAAGCAAATGGTGACATACGCATTTGCGGTGATTATAAAATTACTATAAACCCTAAGTTAAAAAGGGATTATTACCCACTGCCACGCATCGAGGAGATGTTTGCAAATCTAAGCGGGGGGGAGAAATTTAGTAAAATCGATTTGAGACACGCGTATGAGCAATGTCTTATAACTGAGGACTCGCAGAAGTATACGGCGATAACTACGCATGTAGGTACGTTTGCGTATCGTCGCACCCCTTACGGCCTTTCTTGTATACCAGAAAAATTCCAAAAAATAATGGAGGAGACATTGCGCGGGGTGCCAGGCTGCGTCGTATTTTTGGATGACATATGCGTAACAGGGTCAAACAACACTGAACATATTAAAAATCTGACAGCTGTACTCGAAAGATTACGCAATATGGGGCTTACTGTTAAATTAAGTAAATGTACTTTTCTACAAGATGATGTTAAGTATTTAGGATTTATAATTAACAAAGACGGCCTGCGTCCCGATCCGGAAAAACTTGAGGCCATTTCCAATGCACCAGTTCCTGGGAATGTATCACAACTTAAAAGCTTTTTAGGGATGTTAAATTATTACGGGCGGTTATTCCCAATTTAAGCACCATATTGCAACCCTTACATAATTTGTTAAAAAAAGGCGTGGATTGGAAGTGGGACTCAAAATGTGCTAAAGTGTTTTGTGAGGCGAAGCGATTACTCCTGAGCGACCGCGTGTTAGCGCACTATGAAGAGGGGCGCGAGATGGTGCTGTCTGTGGACAGCAGCGCGTACGGGCTGGGCGCGGTGCTAGCGCACCGCTACGCGGACGGCGCCGAGCGGCCGGTCAGCTGCGTCTCGCGCACGCTCAGCGCGCCCGAGCGCAACTACAGCCAGCTCGATAAAGAAGCGCTCGCTATCTTATTTGGTGTCACAAAACACCACCAGTATCTATTCGGAAGGCGTTTTGTGTTACGCACTGACCACCAACCGTTAACGTATATTTTTGGTGAAAAGGGGGGCATCCCGCAAACTGCAGCCAGTCGGCTGCAAAGGTGGGCGGCGCGTCTGGCTGCATATGATTTTTCGATAGAATTCGTTCGATCGGCGGACAATGGTCCGGCTGATGCACTTTCACGATTACCGTTACCTCAGGAGGGTCGTTTCGTAGACACTGTAGATTATATGAATTTAATGGAAGAAATATTGCCGGTCAATTTCAAAGATATTGCGAGAGAGACGGAACGTGACCCATTACTGTGCAAAATTAAAGGGTTCATTAATTTTGGTTGGCCGGCGAGTCCGAGTTGTGACGCGGAAAGACCATACTTTTTAAGGAAAAATGATTTGACTGTTAGTCAGGGATGTGTTATTTATAAATATAGAATCGTAGTGCCACAAGTATGCCAAAAACAAGTTTTAAGTGAAATTCACGAAGGTCATTTAGGCATGAATAAAATGAAAAGTTTATCACGTAGCTACATATATTGGGCAAATTTAGATCGCGACATTGAAGAGGTGTGCAGGTCGTGCAGCGCATGCCGCAGCGTGCGCGACGCGCCGCCGCGGGCGCAGCTGCACCCCTGGGAGTTCCCGTTGCACCCGTGGCAGCGCGTCCACGCCGACTTTGCCGACTGTCAAGGGGTTCGGTACTTAATAATAGTAGATGCTCATTCAAAGTGGATCGAGGCAGTACCGATGAAAAGTACAAATACAGAATCCACTACTAAAGTATTCAGAAGCATTTTTTCACGTTTTGGACTACCGTCACAGCTCGTGACCGACAACGGGCCACCGTTTTCTTCGCACGATTTCAAATTATACTGTGAAAACAATTGTATTAAACATTCAACCTCGGCTCCTTATAGACCTCAGGGAAACGGCGCAGCCGAAAATGCCGTGAAAACGGTAAAGAAAGCAATTAAAAGAGCATTATATGAAGGTGAGGACGTAAACAACGCACTTAGTAAATTTCTTTTACAATATCGGAACTGTGAGCACGCAACCACTGGCATCTCGCCTGCGGTAGCTCTGCTGGGGCGGCGGCTGCGCAGCCGGCTGGACGCGCTGCGGCCGGACGTGGCGGCCGCCGTGCGCGACCAGCAGCAGCGCCGGGCCGAGCGCGCGGGCGGCGCGCACAGGGACTTCCGTGAAGGGGACGCGGTGCTCGCGCGCGACTACACGCCGAGGGGGGACAAGTGGGCCGAAGCCACGATTATAAAGAAAACGGGGCCGGTCTCGTACAAGTTAGGTCTAGGTAACGGAATGGTGTGGCGCAGACATACCGACCAAATCATTCCGAAGACTCGTTCCGATCTGAACAGGTATTCACTATCCAGATTAAGCACAGCCGCTGAGGCAGAGGGCACAGGTTCCGAGGGCGAAGTAGAGGTCGATAACAGAGCCGAGGGTGATGTATTCGAAGACGCATCAAGTGGCGACGGTGAGGGCCCGAGGGCGCCGCCGAAGGCACCGCAGGAGTCGCCGCGGCCCACCGCGGAACCGACCCCGCCCCAGGCCAGCCTGGAGGCAACGCCGGCGCCACTTGGAGCCTCCGCTCGAGCACTGCGTGCATGGAATCGAGCTAAAAGGAACCCCAACTAAATAAGGGGATTATTTAAGTAATTAATGCACATTTAGGCGTTTTCTTTGTATTTAAGATGTATAGTTTAAAAATTAGGTTTAAGCGATAACATTTAATTAAAGAATTAATTGTTAACTTGGTGGGGAGATATGTGACGAGTAATGTCAAATATCAGTGTGACATGAGGGTGGTTGTCAACTTATTTTTATTAAACAGTCTGTCGCTTACTCCGGCCTTTCATTGACGTCTCACTTATGTTACCAATCTTTTTTCCATTCCATATACATACATTCCTTGGTTGTAATTGACTAGATTTACTTGTTATTCACTAGATTTACATAAAAACTTCAATAACAAAAAGTTTATCATTTATTGCTTTTTAAGTATATAATTTTGTAAATATAAAATAGTAAGAAGCTTTATTATACATATTAAAACAGTGTACTAAGTCTATAACTCCTTTGTTCCCAGGACCTAGACGGAGCGCGTCTACAAATAGTGGAAGTACCGGAGGGGGAGGCGTACCCCATGCCGCCCTCTCGCGCGCCGAGCACAGTCGACGATGACGCTGATGCAGACTCGCTGAGTGACTTGGCACTCAGACTACAAGATGATAAGCAGGATACACAGGTACATTTACACACTGTTTTTAGGGTTCCGTTTCCGTAGGGTCTTATAGTGTTGATTATCCTTTAAAAGCAAACTGTTACCGGAATCATCTAAGATTAGTTGAAATAGACTATAATGTTATGAGACACATTTTGTGTCAATGTGATTCCAAAACTCTTACGGACGACGAACAAGTGACCACATTATATGTAGATACAAAAGGCATGAATTGTAAAGTGTAATAATCTGTAGTGGTTTTTTACAATAAAATTTCATTAAAATTTCATTTCATTTAACAAGACGGCCTACTTTTAAACCCGAATATCCTCATTTTGATTATTGTTAAAAAATAATAATCATTTGTGTATTGTTACAGAGCACGAGCAGCGCAAGCGGATCCAACAAGAGCGGCGTCTCCAACGGCACGCAGGGCTCCGCCCCCGGGCGCGTGTGGGCCGCGCTCCGGCAGGGACCGCCGCTGCATCATCACCCACCAGGTAATAAGCACTTCCTATCAATAATTAAGTGGTGCTGGCTTTTCATCAAGACGATATCTCACTTTCAACTGGAACCTAAAAGTAACTAAAAATGTAATAAACAAAATGTAATGTTTTCTTAGGTTTAAAGTATCAGCCTATTAATGTCCTACTACAGGGCAAAAGCTTCCATCATTTGAAATCATGTTTTCGTTACAAAGATGGGTTTTGGCTTAAACACCACGCTTGCCAAGGTTGGTGATCACAAACCCGGGCTGTGATCAGAAAAATCCACAAATTTTACCCGACTCTGGAATCGAACCCAGGACCTCTAGGCCACGGCCCGGTACTTAAACCACTAGACCATCGAGTTGTAGACCATCTTAGGTGTACGCGACTGCTACTCACGACAATAAATTACTTTTAATTGGATAGAAATAGGTGTACCTGTAAACATGTAGCTTAAAGCATTATTTCTTTTCTGCAGATTTTCTCGAGAACCTGCGGGAGACGCAACGCGCGCGCTGCCCCGGCGCGACTGGACCCGGGGCGACTGGCCCGACCGGCGTGACTGGGATGACTGGCGTGACTGGCGTGACTGGAGTGACCGGTGTGACTGGAGTGACCGGTGCTCCCAGTGAGGCGTCCCCCCGCGCGCCGCCGCCGCTGCCGCCGAAGCCGCCGCGCGCGCCGCCGGAACTACCCGCTCTGGCGTCGCTGCCCTCGCTCGTCTGATGCCCGCCGGGTCCTCAGCTGGTACACACAAGAGCCTGGGACCGCCCGTGGTCTCCTGGGATCGATATCCTGCAGGATCAACTGGATTCACTCCACAGGAGAGAGATCCCCCCCTGCTCAGTTGCGGGGGCCCGCCCCCTCCCGCTCGCAAGCCCCGCCCCGAGATATGTGGAAATACGTGATGACGTAGCATTTTCAAGCTCGGATTCGCCGAGTGAGATGGGATTGAAACACTGTTTCCGATCTCTGTGTTATGGAGGGAACGGAACTCCGATTGGACTAAAAGGGAGATTCCCGCTCAAGTAGCTGTTTAAAAATCTGTAAATTCTAACAAACGTGTAATGTAAATATTATGACGATTGAACGACCGTTTTGCCATTAAGGAAAGATGACTGTATCATTCCAGACCTGTTGTAGGTATTCGAAATGAATGTTTGAGTACTTTGCACTGTGTAAAGATTAGTTGGACGATAAGTTGTAAATATGTTGTGACTAAATATTGATGCCTTCCATAGCGGATAAGACTGCACTAATGAAACTAGATGCCTCGTTCAGATTGTATTTAGTTTTATCATTTTAGAAAATGTTCTTAAAACCCCATGTTGTTGTAATCTCTTTGAAGAATTTATCTGATTAAACGAAACAATTTAGGGCGACGAACTAACGGAGCTAAATGTAATGTATTGTAATTATTTACAAAAAAATCCTGTCGTGAGTTCGCAGCCTTATACTAGAAAAATCTTCAATAGTAATCTCTGTAAAATAATGGATATCAATCTTATATAAACTAAGGGAAATTGTATAAAAGATTATTTTATATGTATTCATGTTGATGTTTATATAAACTTCAATTTGAATCAAAGAATCTGTAACTGGACAGGCAAGATTGACTAACGCTTAGTTATATCACTAACAGAATTTGTACTGTAAGTATAAGGTACTGATAGTCTAGCTAATTTATTGTTATACAGAGAAAGAAAATGCGCAGGAGTGTTGTCCTCTTGAGTATTAAAAAATATCAATTAAAATTATTTTGTTTTTTTAATCACCATTCCCTACTTTTTTAGATTTAAATCTTTGTTTGATCTAATGTTCTTTGATCTTCGAGTCTTTGCCCATTTGGAAGTGTAGGTATTTTGTGTCTACATGATACATTATATTTGATAGGCCTGCCGTAACAACATAATGCATAGTTCTAACTTCCATTTGTAGCAATGAAGGTGTTTGCGATTGAAAAATCCGCTAGATGGCAATACGTAAGCCTGAGGTGCTACTGCTATGTCATTGGTGAATTTTGACGTATCTGTCAAAGTCATGTCAAAATTCACTAATCACATACCACCCTACGCCTACTAATGAAAAATTAAATGCAACATTAATATTAATAAATCTATATTATTTATCTACACTAACAGTATTCAACTATAGCTATTTCTCGGCAATGGCGGGAGTCTCCGCCGGCGGCGCCGCCTCCACCTCGGGCAGCGGCACCGGCTCCGGCTCGGGCTCCAATCGCGTCAAACGGGATGGATCCTAGGAAATAAAATACAATAAATAAGTACGAGAACGTGAAAACTAGACAACTGACACAATAATGAAGGAAATATTATTTTGAAAGTAAGGAAACGCATATAAGATGAACTAAAATATTGATGGGTACACTAACGCCATCTCTTGACAAAGTTTATGATCAATGATGTTCCGGAGATACGTATCCGTATCCGCGGATCTACATTCTTAGCGATCCGGCACATAACTATTTATAATACAACATGTTCGTTGGATTGCAATAATAAACGTACGTAATAAACGTACGTAGGTACCTAGCTATTTACCCGCAAATCAAATAAAGTATTGTCTAAAAGAGAAACAAAATATTATGTAAAAGAATGCTATACAATACACAATATTTTATTTACTGCAGTAGGAGAACCCTTTAGTTTTTTCACAAAGTTTTGATAAACATTTGAATCTATCATACATATTGTTTTTCATTATCGACAACATAAATCGAACCGAAACCCTTCCACCCACCACAGGAGTTAACCCTCCACCCACCGGTGGGTGAGCGGGCATCACCACAATTGTTCAGTAACGCCAAACGTACCTTAGGCGGCATCCAGTCTGGTATAATCTTGTCGTGCACGCGCCAAGTCCCGTACATGTTGGACAGATGCTTCTCGAAGACGACGTACTCCAGCACGTCCTTGGCGAGGATCTCGCTGCCGTGCAGCAGACGCCCGAAGCGGTCGTACACGGCGAGCTGTTGCCGCGTGTGGAAACGCACAGTCAACTGAGAAGAAGCAGCTATTAGTTTAAACAAATGAATAAAAAACATTTGTGTAGGATCATAGGATGGTAGATGAATGCGACGGATAGCGTGCGAGCGATAGAGCGAACATAATGACGGAAGGATACAATGGCGCGGGCTAGGTTGAGCGCAGTTGATGTGTGAGTGAGAAGTGTCCTGCGCTTTTCTTTAATATATTCCCGGATCCTACATTTGAAACAGGGATCTGATTCCATGGTGAATAGCAGAACGGGTGTTACAGATGTCAGATTCAGTAGTGGTATTGCACATAAACTTAATTATATTAGTAACTAGTTTTTACCCGCGGCTTTGCCGGCGCTGTCAAGATTCCAAGATTCAAGGAAACTTCTCCAGTTCCTTCAAATCTGAGCAATAGACCTGGGTAAAGGTTCTCTAGGCAGATTAGATATACATCACTCTTAATCAGTGGATTACCAACATTGACTTTAATAAAACAACAGAATACTAACCTGTCCAAAAATATTTTCTTTGCTAACAACGTCGGTACATCGCGCGTGGACCACTCGTGGGGGCTCAAGAGACTCCAGAAACTTCCACCGGATTGTCTTCAAGTTTGTATTATGCTTGAACTCAGCATAGGCCTTCTCCGTCACATACAACCTAAGTGCCCTCTTATCACCATTTGCTAAACTCTCATGAGCTTTTATGTAGATGTCCTGTGCTTTAGAAGGAAATTCTTTGGAGTCAAACTCTTCTTCAAACGACTTAATCTTACGAATAGCCAACATCGATTTTGATTTCTTTTCGATCAGTTCAACAGTTTGCTTTGCTCGAGTGGCAGACACTAAGGAGGCTTTGCCATCTCCTTCTGGGGGCACATAGGGCTCAAAAACTCCACCTGAAATTAAAAATTATATCTTACATAGTAGTTTCAGGAAATAAGACATTTTTGTGCAAAGGTTCGTCATGTTAATCAATGTTGATTCAATTAGGTCCATTATTTCAAAATACAATTCCAGCTGACTTTCAAATGAAAGTCTCTAACAACATATCCACCAGATCTCACATGAATATGTTGTTCAATAAAAACAAATATTATACCTGTTGCTGAAATATAAAATGGCCGCTCCATCCACGGCCTGGGAGGCAGCACTCCACGTTCCCTCATTTTCTGCCTCATCTTCTCTTTGGGCATTGACTCAAAGTCCTCATTGAAGTCCGGCAGGTGGACCTTCATGTACTTTTCTTTCCTCAGCCTCTTAAACTTTGGGTCGAAATGCTTGTTGATCGTAGTACGGGAGGCTTGTGTGAAAACTGCCGCAGGCGCCAGCCGCAGACTGCTCATCTGATTTAAACGAATATGTACTGATTTATTTTAATTTATATAAATTAATCCAATTTAAGTTACTGGCTTTTTTGCCATTGTCTGTATATTATTTTTTATACATTATGAGTAACATTTTTTATTTATTGCGGAACACATGTAAACATGGTGCTACAAAAAAATAAGTTAATGCAGGACTGTGACGCGCCTATTAAGGCATACAATAGTCAGTGCAATAGCATTACTGAGAGTTTTGATTGACTTATATAAATAATGCACTATATTTGTTGCATAGAGTGAGCTAACACTGTACGTAATGGTCAATAATGTAATGGTCAATAGTTGCATACTTAAAACTTTTTTATTGATACATAAATAAAACACTATTAACCAACACCTGCAAGTCTCATTAATTGGTTAAATCTCATGTTTCTTAAAATCTTTCATAAAAAGTTTAATGTACTTATGTACCAAGCAAAGGAAAAAACCAACCTTCGATAAAATAGACGTAGCCATGGTTGCAGAGGGGCAGGAGAAAATGTCAATTTGATTATACTGATTTATTTTAACTATATTAATAAATAATCCCCATCCTACTTATACGAAAATATGAAAAGTACAGTGAAGTTAATTATTATAACCTAAAATTACAGCTGAAATCTGTCAGTGTCAAACAAACAGCGTGTTCCTATGTGACATTTTATGAATTATTAAAAACACAACACATAATACTATTTAATCCTAAATTATTTATTTAATTGATGCTTTTAGATAAAATGTATGTATTTGAACTGCGGATAAAGCAGTAAGTATTTTTAATAAACAAAGCATTTTGAAACGATGAATTTACAAAGAAGTATTGTAATCGTAAGAAATGTACAATTTCCTCAGCAACGGAACATACTCTCTAAAAGTGTCTATGGTGTTTTGTTTTTTCTGCCATTTTTAGTCAAATAATTTACCATTCAATTTAGTGATTTTTACAACGAAGTACAAAATTCATCAAATTTATTGTGTGGACTTTTAAAATATTTGTATTTATTTTGGAGTAGACGAGAGTCATTTTAATGCGTCCTTGTATTTTCTTTTATATTTTGTTTTCTGTACACTAACTATCGTATATACGCGTTTTAACGCCATAATACAATTTTAGTATATAATTCCTGCCCACACCTATAAAAATTTCTCTAGAAAACAACCTAACGTAGTGTAAATAAGAAAACTAAAGAAATTTTGCTGTCGAAGATTTGAATAGTGTCGCCGTGACCGCACCGGACTTCCGGCGACTCCATACACGTTGTCTCTAGCCCGAGGGAATAGAGATCGACGCAGCGTTTCTTTCTTTTCTGAACAGGCGCAGTCCAAGTGAACTCGCAAAAGGAGTAAAAGGCTCCTACATAACCTGTCACTATGTAAGTACAGTGCACCCATACATGTAGAGATTGCGCAGCGCATTTGGAAGTCGCGTCGGACATTAGTGCTCCTTGCTGACTCATAGTCTTTGCGATTCGCGAAAGTTTCGCCGAGGATATCCTTGTAATTTCGGCGGGTCCGTCACCTTCGCAGTAAGTAGAGCGAGGCGGCGACGCCGTGGCCCGGGGGCGAAGGGCTGGCGGCAGGCGCGCTGCGTGGCGCAGAGCGGGCGATGACCTTAGACTAACGGGCACCACCTTTCTCATTACGGTAGCATTATCCTAATTGCCACGTGTTTTCTGTTTCAGCAATATATTGTATGAGTCAGAAGGTAGAAAAACCAGTATTATCGGGTCAACGGATCAAGACCAGAAAAAGAGGTGAGTTTTTATTTCAATTTTCCTTTTAATTTTCTGCTTTTTTTTTCTTCAGTTAATGCATGTAAACAGGCTAATGGCGAGAGGCGCCTTGGCCATCGTTGCTATGTGGCGTTTTCCCTGTTAGCTAGCAGTAATGCCAGCAAAGTAGGTCATGTACATAGCATTACATTGATGTTAATTCTATCTTACACAAAGAAATTTATGCACCTTGATCAGTTCATTACTGTGTTCTTTGTCCTCAATTTTATTGTTCAACTTGTAATTCCTCCCTAGCAGTGAGTAGTTGTCACATGTGACTATCATTGATGGCAATTGACATCTTTATCAATGTAGCCACGAGGTTGCTTCAGTATTATTGTGTTTTATTACTGATACATTTTGTTCTAAACAGTTCTGTTCTTAGCCCATTGAAATTAATGAGTCACTGCATATAATGGCTTTGTGTGCTTTGTCAGTAAAATTACTAAGTTAAGGAGTCATAGTCATCATGGAACAATATCCAATTAAAACAAACATTATTCCTTTATATTTTTAAGATTTCAACTTGAATCCACAAGCATTGTTTTCTATAGCAATTCAATTTTCTATTGTTGTGAAATAAACAATGGTTGCTTGCTATATCTTTTCCTTTCAAGTTGGTATTATTTTTATTTTCTAAAGTTTTTTTTGTTACCATCTTAAAAAACTGTTTTGAAAAATGGCAAACAAAAGCAACAGATACTAAGTGACATAACATAACCCTGAAAATCTACATCTCTTAGCGCCTTCATATATTCTGAAAATTAGTATAGTATAGAATATTTGCATTAAGTACCTTACTTTATCATCAAGAATATTTAGTTTGAAATTTTATGCCACTATTTTAGTGACTTTTCTTTATTATCTACTAAAACTTTGTAAAAACATTCAAATACTAAATCAGTTTGAAATCAGAATAAGATGATTCACATTTTCATAAGCAATAAAAATGAGTTGTATTGCTTCCTCGAATTTTCCATATCAGTTTGAATGCTGTGTTATTAATCCCCAAACAAACTAGGTACTTATTAAAGTCTACATACAGTTTATGGATGTAACTACCATATAAATTGAGATATCTGATCAGGGTAATAATGGAAGGGAAATAATGATTCTGCATCACAATGCGGAATCATAATTTTGTTTGGTTATGTGGATTTATTTGTTTATTATGAAGAGGACAAATGAATTATTAAATTTAAACAATTATTGCCTACTATGTATCTTATCTCTGAAGTCATGAACTTAGTATGAGGCAGTATAAATGTTTTCTTAACCTCTCATAGTTATGATTTTTATTGTTAACTGGCGTTAACTTAAGTCATAAATGTCTTTGGGCACTCATTATTTCTTACAGATTTAGGATAAGATTTCTGCCTACAAAGATTACTGGGTTTAAAATATGTATACAAAATTTGCTAGTTCGGTGTGCTGGTCATTATGTATTTATGATCTCACATAAAGTTGGACCTAGAATTGAACCATGATGATACTATCTATTTAGGTTGCTACTGTAATTTTGAATATTTTAATAAATTAAAACCTAAATTCTATTTAATTTAAACAATTACAATTGATTACGAAGTGTTTTACATATAATTTATTGCAGTGTTGGTACTTAATGTTGGCAATTAAAAACGTCAGCTTTTACCAACTAAAGAACTTAATTAGGACTGAACTGAAAACATGTGTTTCAGATAGATATGCAACCTTGAAGTTGGCCCTGATGACATTTCTAATTATCCAGATTGCTAGTGTTATCTCAAGAACTATTGGAACAAATGAAAATATATTTTTGTGTTGGATAGTCCATTTGTCAAGGAAGGCTTTAAGCTCGAGTACCTATAACAATTTATGTAAGTGTGCGAAAATCGAAGGCCGCGCAGACGGAGTAGGGGGGCCCGATAGTCAAAAACTAAATTCAATTCGATCGCTTACTCACTTAATAACTCAATTACCTATACAATTTCGATTTTCGTTTTATTATTCATAGAAAGACTAACAGTAAGTAGGATCAACACTTAAGATATATGAAAATAACTTATGCTACCTATAGACACGAAAAAGTGAAAAAATAGTAAAATTATAGTGTTGGTAAATGAATATGGCGGAGTTGTATGACTATTTCCGCGTTATCATTGGTTGGCGGGGAAGCGCTAAGCGAGCTCAATGTCAGGTGACATGACGAAGCGGTTATTGCACTGGCTTTGATCTTGAACATTTTAAACGTCATTCTTCACAAACAGGTATACATAACACTTTTATCATAAAAATACCGACAAGATTAATAATAATTTAAAGTCTGGCCCTGGGATCTAGAAATTCTTCTTTTGATATTATAATTAGGGGCTAGAAGTAGTTAATAAAATTCCACGTCATAGGTAGGTAGGTACGAAAGTGGTTTTGAAACGTGTGGACTTGATCAGCGATTGCAAAATATTAAACGTTGATGTTGCAAAATCATCATTGTTAGTCATCACATCACTGACGACAATACTAAAAGTGTTTCGATTGTTTTCTGTGATATCAGGTCGGAACTTTCTAGAATAAAACATCTATTCTCATTTTAGATTCTGTCTTACTAGCAAAACACTCAATATTGGATCATTAAAATGAACGCCTTTGTTTTCCACTAACCTATTCAGGAGCTATTTCGACACGTAGGCGTTTCGACGTCGTCAATGTTTTGCCTAATTTAGAGCTATTTCCATGCTAGCTGTTTATTATATTTATTTCTTTACTACCTTATAACATAATAAATAAATGGGTACAATCGTATGTCCCGCAAAACCATTTCACATGTTTTGACTGCAGGATCCAGTATCTTCATCGTCATAGGTATATTTTTTAAACTATTGCCTAAGAAAATATCTCCAATCCCTGCGAATGTCCATTATCATCACGAGACATTGTAGGTACAAGGTTGAAGGTTGGATCAACGGTCAACCACATTCTGACCTTCAGTAATTAAATAAAATTATTTTAGTAGTATGTATGCCGTTTGTACATAACCGGCAGGACCTAGCTAGGTGGACTCGCGGTTAGGAGTATGTATAGAAATAAATCATCTTGTAGGTAAAGGCAATACCAGAAATAGATTTCTTTCATGTTATGTTTACCGATTATAGCGTGGGTTATGATTGTAACACAATTTTGGTACAAAGATCGTTACATAATCTAAAGTTTGAAAACATTGATCCCTTGCCAAAAAGAGTTATTCAATCCACATAGGCACAATTGTTGTCATTTTCAACCATTTTGTCGTTTCTTGTACATAATGTATTTTCTTGAAACTGGTTTGTGAAACCTTACGTTGTTTTGTACAGTAATACGAACAAACGCGGGTTGAATAACATAAGATTACATCATTTATCGTTATAAAGGCGATCTGAAGCCGTGTAAATCTTAATCTTTGAATTTACGTTGAAGTAATAACAAGTAGGTAACATAAATATTTACTTTCATCGTAAGATTGAGTATAGATAGTAACTAGCAATAAGAAATTATTGTAATATCCATAACAACATACATTAACATCATCTACACTTTAAAAGATAATATTCCGAGATGGATAACATTAAACGAAAGTTGTAGGATAGATTATTACAAAGATAGCTAAGAATAAAAAACAGGTACAAAACGTTTATTAGTGCGGGACCGAACCGATTTAGTTACTGCATAAGTAGTCGACTTCCAATTTGTTCGTGAAATTAGTATCTTCAGAAAGTCAGATTAAAAAAGTAAATGTTATCTACTTCATATGAAAATTGCCTTGCCAGGAATCTCGCATGCGGCATTATGTTCGAATGTTCCATCTCGCAACACATGGACCAGTTATCTGCACGTGTTAACATGTAATGTACGAGTAGGTATCATTTATAGCGGAATTCACTAGATAACGACTCGACTTATGAATATTAACATCACTCGATTTCCTTGTACCTTATTCGGTGGAACGGAGATGGAGGAATTTTACCGGTAATTCGGTGCGCTTGTTCTGAATGTTAACATCACTATTTCATTGTATGTACCTTATTCGGTAGATCGGAGATGTAGGAATTTTACCGGTAATTCGGTGCGCTCTTGTTCATTTAATTTTGATTGAAATGATTGATAGGAGAGAAAATAGGCTTAATTTTTTTTCGTTATGAGTTAATTGCTTAGAGACCCACTTAAACCAATTTTTTTTCCCAATTTAACGGCCATGGACAGGGTCCATACTTAATCCAATCTTGCGGTATATAGACATAAATCTTCTTTTTTTATTAGACTACAGTTCGCGACAAGATGGCCGCCATGTTCTAGGATATGTCCATAATGTATTAGTTTCCCAGCCTCGTACAGAGGTTCAACTGAGGCCAACCGCACTATACAGCCTTGCCCGCCTTACACTATTTACACTAGAATAATGTTAAATCCACGTGCCACGTGAATGGATGTGAATTTTCCAACCTCATATTTTGTTGAACGAAGCTATAATTGTCCAATTTATCTCTATTCATTCGTACAAGGTTGCGATATTCAAGTTAATCGTTGCCTTTATGAATCATAGATACTGCATATTATTTTAGTTGGAAAAAAGTTAAAATGTTTCAAAACACGTGTTTCAGGCTCGTATTAATAAATCGCACTCAACTCTGAGATCGAACTTGAGCGCGAACTTGATATGTCATTCTCATATAACAGCAAGCACCTCAGTCCGCGCTCAAGTTCGATCTCCGAGTTGAGTGCGATTTATTATAATACGAGCCTAAATTCGTTAGTCGTTCAACTTGATCATGCAAGATCAATAAATCACTTACAATAGAAGATATTTTATTGAAGATTTCAGTTATTTATATATTTTAATCTTAATAGGATATCGTTTTCTAACTTGCCGCGATTCTATTTTTATTTATGTTGTCATAATATCGATAACCTACCCAATCTTTGGGGAATATTTGAACTATCTTGTAAGTTTAACATAATTTATTTAAATTATTATTACAGTGGTCAATGACACTATTCGAAATAGCTTATTGGAATTCTTTAGAATAATTAATTTAACCTCGAACGTTGATCGAAACACTGATTCAGATTGGAGATCAATACTCCTGCGTTACATCATTAAAATTAACATTATTATATGGAGTGGTTTATATCTTGAAGACTTAAATCACGTTTTATAAACGGGAAACGTGGCCCAAAAATTATTTAAAAAAGAACCTGTACCTGGCATCACCTGTTCAAACACTTTGGTAATTAGGTGGGTAGGTACTTCTTATTGTTTTAATACTTTTCCGAAAAGATCGGAGCTTTCATTAATTTCCGTCGTTAATAATAGGGTCTTAATTTTGTGTGCCTTTTGTGTGTCTATTTTATGAGCTAAACGAAGTTATAGTAATGTTCAATATTCAGGCATCATAACAAAACCTACACGTATTTTTCCGTCTTCCATTGATGTATCACGACTTATCACGTAGAATCGCGTAGGGTCGATCTCAAGGTTGAGATAATAATCTGTCTGTTATCAGATAAGACAGGCCGACACTTCCTCCTTCAATCGTATCGTGTGTAAGCAGACATTCGCTATATGACAATAACTCTCTCATTGCTCAACATGATGGTGTAATAATAGCTTTGTTAAAAAATAAACTTAGTCTTAATAATATTAATAATTATTATGTGCGTCAAAATCTAGTGGGCGCTGGGTCGCTAGATACGACGATAATAGACGCTCAGTTCTTCGGATAGTAATACCTAGTCCAATCGTCTCAGACAGCGTGCGTGTATGTTCCACATACGAGGCGGTTATTTTCTGGAGGTGTAAGGAAAGAAAGGTGTTTTAAAGCTTAGGGCACTTCGACCCTATCATTGCCTATTGTATTATTGTTAAATTATCTTTCTGTCAAAAAATAAATAATCTTCTCGTAGTCTTAATTATATGTTAGAATATTGCTATGCTTACATCCATCTTTATCTTTATGTACCCAATAATAACAACAATATATCCTTGTCCCCAGATGAGAAAGAGAAGTATGACCCTAACGGGTTCCGCGACGCGCTGGTGCAAGGGCTGGAGCGCGCGGGCGGCGACCTCGACGCGGCGTACAAGTTCCTAGACGCGGCCGGCTCCAAGCTGGACTATCGCCGCTATGGGGAGGTCATATTTGACGTCCTCATCGCCGGGGGGCTCTTGCGTGAGTATCTAACACAGTCACACACTACAAGATCAAAAGGTCCTATTTTAAATGTAACTTTGTACTTTGTATAGTTTCTGGCGTTAGTTCAGTTAGATCTGAATGTTTAACCATGATCCAATCTGTCTGGATGCCCTCTATGGATTACGAAGGTCTGATGGCAGTCGCTTCACAGTAATAACCAGACTCGCCAAATCCTGGATCATGGTCAAAGAGGACCCCGCACAGAAACGGGATAAACGCCAGGAAGAAGAGATGTAACTTTGGCGGTGGTTGTGTCCACATCTAACGAATGGGCAGCTCGCGAACCGTTGTGCAATTTAGGTTCGCTTTCTATGCAAAAATCGTATGAGAGGCGCACCAAACGGTTCGGCGCATTCGTCAGATGTGGACACACCATTATGATTTAAGATTTTCGGATTACATTTGATGTTTGTGAACCTGACATTGCAGATGAAATAGAATATTTTATTGGCATTTAACTAATGTTCTCAATCCACTACAATTTACATTGGTAAAAAGTTATCAAATGGAAGCACAGTCAAATAAAATCCGAAGTAAATGTATGTTTTTATATGATGAAAAAACTAGGCTAGAGTCCTGAAGCTCATGTTGAGACATATTCGTTCGTTCATATCTGAAGTTTCTTCCCCTCAACCATTACTCCATGCTTCCCATAGCCATACCTAACCATGCATCTGTCCCCCAGTGCCCGGCGGGGGCGTGTCGATGGACGGCGAGTCGCCCAAGACCAATACTTGCATATTCGCTGCCAACGAAGATATGGAGACTATGCGCAACTTCGAACAGGTAATGTGGAATATAAGGTTGAAAATAGTTGATGCTCCGTCGGTCTCACTTTAGGAAGGTTACCTGTGGGTGTATGTTATGAAATTTCAATTTACTATAAGCGGGCAGTCATACTTCTTGGTAACAATTATCCGTTTCATAATAGCGCGTATGCTCTTGGCATAAGGGTCGTCAAAACTGTTTAGTCTGATGTGCTAGTCTGTACGTAGATAATAATTTATTTGTAGTATTAAAACACCTCAATTAAATGTGATAGACCTTTTTTCATATCTTAAGACACTGTATCAAATCAAATAGTGAATAGTTGCTCAAATCAAGAATTTCAGTCTGAAATGCATAATGTTCGTTAAAATTCAACAATACTTTAACAATAATTCTTTGAATTTAGACTGCCAGAAAAAAACACACAGGTGACCACAATTAAATAACTTTTCATGATGAAAAACATGGCTAGAGTCCTGAACTAATTGTTGAAAAACCACACTCGTTCAATTCATTCTGATGTTTTCTGATAAATGTTCCAATTCATTGTTTGTTCCATGCAATCTCTTAACATTAATCCTTTACCTGCAGGTATTTGTGAAGCTGATGCGTCGGTACAAATACCTGGAGAAGATGTTCGAAGAGGAAATGAAGAAGGTAATATTACAACCAACATTATTTATTTAATTATTAATTTATTGGCACACTAGCAACAGATTGACATGGTTACAGAAACATTGGTATTGATCTAGTATACATAATTATCAAGTCCAGGTGAGCACAGCACTCACAGATAGTTAAAGAAAAAAAAATTGAACTTTATATCATTGTCTTTTATCCTGATTATTTAAAGATTATATCAGCCTAATAATTATTTATATGGCCTAAACTTATCCGGCCATAATTATCCAATATATCCAAAAAAGGACAAGGATTGGCGCATTTGTATGTAAATCTCCAGAAAGTCTGTAGAATGAGCCAAGCCACTTAAACTAAAGCAACTATCAAACTGCTGTCAATTAAACTTGAAAAACGAAACGCTAATTTTAGTTAATGAGTTTCATAACAAAAATAAATCAAAATACCATTGTAATTTATTCTTCTTGACAGATAAAAGATATCTTTGTTATACATAATTAGTGTAGCAGTGAGCATTGGTTTTGTTAGTTCATAAGAGCGACTATAATTAGCAATCGATTATAAAAACATCATGAATTGTATTTGATTATGTTTTGATCATTAATTTAAAGAACAACAGTCTCATGATTGTTTTTTTCCAAGCTTACTTACAGGTCATTCACATTATAATTCTAATGGGATTCTAAGCATAAGCAGTAGTATAAAAACTACTTAAGCCGTTGTTCAGTTTTTATCCTTTAAATAAATGATTATATTATTTAAGTTTAAAAAAAAGGCATTATGCTGACCAAGGCTTCCAAGAGAATGGAATAAACTGGTCTAGAATTAAATACTTTCGTTGGTTAAGTTAGTTAAAAATATAGCAACAATTAAAAACATGCTGTCAGTTAAAATCTAGTCTACTTCAACATTTTATTTAACTTACTCATGACTTTCATCACAATTAAGAAAATATAAGCATAACATTAACATTTTTAATGTTAATTTGTTTTATTTCCAGGTGCTCGTATACCTGAAAGGGTTTGAGCCGCTGAACCGCATCAAACTAGCTCGAATGACTGCCCTCTGGATCGGTGTGTACTACTCAATTTGCTAAATTATTGTCTATATAGATTATCCATCAAAGGGATGAGAAGCTTTTTAAGACAATTAATTGTTTCCAATGTAAGAGTGTTGATTATTTGCTCTTAACTATATTAGTATCGGTTATTGCGCATTATATCTAGTCATACCAAACTACTGATACGAAAATTTATTGGCTGCAAACAAATTCAGTGTATGAAGATAAAGATCTACAAAATTTAATCTCTTTTATCTTTTTACTAACTCGAAATATTAAATTTTGGTGTAGGTAGCTCAAAGCACTAATGGATTTGCTGCCCGAGGCATTATAAAAATTCTGCATTGAATGTATGTCAAGTAGTACATTTAAGTAACGGTAGACGCGTCTAACGGGACATCCGACCAAAAAAACTAACGTTGTTTGCGAATTTACTTGGTCTTTTTTTGTGTTTTGTACACTGGCCTTGATTAGGTGTCGTATGTCGTTATCGGAACAGTTATTTTTTGAAATAATAATTGGCTATTTATATTATTTCGAATTATTAAACTCATATAGACAATCTAATAAAACTTTAAAGTTAGAAGACATAATGTAGAATTAAATCACCCAAATGTTCATAGTGGATTGAACTCCGAGGTATACTGGGATAAGTGCTAGGGTGATGATGATGTTCATAGTGGATTATCCCTGCTAATATTATAAATGCGAAAGTAACTCTGTCTGTTAGTCTTTTCCGATTAAACCTCTCAACCGATTTTGAGGTACAGGCAATCTTTAGACCCTTTTTTTTTTTTTTTTTTTTTTGTCGCAGGGGAAATGCTACCTGATGCATACCCGATGCCGGGGGGCAAACGGGTTATGTGGGGCTCTCCAACTAGGCATACCCACTAAAACCCCTGCGGCGCTCCCTCATCGTCCATAATTGGGAGGAATCACGTTAAGTAGCACGAAGCCTTCTACGCGATCCTCCCTGAATCTTTAGACCCTGAGAAACTTTTAAAGCCAGGCAACGCATCTGCGATCCTTGTACGGGGTTATTGATGTCCATGGGCGACAGTGATCACTTACAATCAGGCTACCTTTTATTGCGAAAAAAGGAATCTGAATTCCACTCTGACGAAGTCGCGGTCGTTCGCTAGTTCCAAATAAAGGAAAGGTGCTCTTCCTCTTCATATTGGTCATATTTAATTGTAATTTGTTAGCTATACTCTCGTAAACGATGGTATTATGCACACGATTAGAGCCACGTGACGCGTCCTGCGACTCGTGGTGTCGAAGTAGTGCTACAATGACGCGCGGTACATCCTCGGGCGTTCTCTATGGATGCCTGATATCACTGGCCTTGCTACATTTTTAATTAAGAAATTGCACCTGTATCTGTCTTCTTTCAAATTATTCTATCAATATTAAAATGGAAAGGATTTAGATAACTATGTTATTTATTTAAATAAGTCTTGATGTTTTTCGATGTAATAACTCAATTTCAGTATTTGAGGTTCCTAGTAGAGAGTGGGCTTTCGTATATTTTCACTCTTGAAGTATGCAAGAAAAAAACTAAACATGTTCGATCGAAGGAGCCAGTTATATGTATGTACATATAACTGGCTACAAAACCAAGGTTTGCGGGTTCGATTCCCAACGGGATCAAATATTTGGTGTGATGAACATTGCCATTTGAACTCGAGTCATGGACGTTTACAAAAGTATTTGAGTATGTCCATCCGTTCACTAGCATCCATAGTACAAGCTTCGAGCTTAGTTTGGGGCTAGGCAATTGGTACTTCAGCCAATTTGATCAAATCTGTTCTTGAAGGCCCCTTGTGAAAGTATAAATGTTCATAAGTGTAATAGCAAATTTTTAACAAAATGTAATGTCTGTCCCAGGCAACGGCTGCGTCCCGCCGTCGGTTCTGCTGGTGCTGGTGAACGAGCACCTGCTGAAGGACAACCTGGCGCTGGACTTCGTGCTGGAGGTGTTCGCCACGGTCAAGGCGGAGCGCGGCGTCGCCTCCCTCGTCACGGCGCTCAAGAAGGGGCAGCTTGAGGGCAGGTGCGTTGATTTTGTTCAAAGGTGTTTTAACCCTTAATCGGATATAGGGAAAATAGTTCCCATCTTAAATTGAACCTTATGTCCTTGACTTAAGGTCGAAAACCAATGAATAAATTGGTCATGTTATGTCCGTTTAAGGGTTAAGAGAGGTAGAGCTTGGTGGAACTTCCACTCTCATGAGCCGCTCGTCTGAGGAAGTATGTATCTCCACCTTACAGAAGACCACAGTGAAGTAGCACTTTGTAACTGTTGTGCTATGTTTCTGCTAGTGAGTAAGGTCGTCAGAGCTGAGTTGGGGAGGGTATGGTATCTTAGGGGCAGGCAACGCATCTGAGACCCTATGGCCGTTGATGCTATGGCAGCGGCAGACTATCACTTACCGTCAGGTGACTGGCTTGTTCGTTTGCCTCCTTATTCATAAAAAGCATTGCGTTATTTTATTCATGGCTTGTTATAAGTCCCGGTGACAAGTCTTTTCAGAGTAAAAAAAATTGGTTGCCTGTATAAGTCGATATACGGGCGAAAGTTTTACGTGACAACGACTTACATATGCTAACCATGCCCGAGTGGAAGGGACGCGTGCCTCTCACTCGCTCTCATTGTGAGCGCATAACGTGAGCGGAGCGTAACGCAGTTTCTTGAAGTGTCACCCGGCAAACCAATTTATAAGACGTTGTCACGTCAATAATATTGTATCTACTTTGCCTAACAGAGAACCTCCTAACTAAAGCTATCTCTAAACCTGCATTTCTCAGACTTTCCCCAGCGTATATTATAAGGTGTTTCTCAATAAGAAATATCTCTAGCTACGCGGGGTATAGCGACGCGGCGCTGTACTGGCTCGCCGTACCATTGCGGCGCTGTCATTAGTGTCGCAACAGTTAATTTACAAAAGTGCACAAGTGAGTGTGCAAGCACAGGTGCCAGCACTCCCCAAACCCTCTCGCTCATAGTTTGGTGGGGCAGCAATCTGACACGACTGTAGAGAGATCCTGCGACGGGCCAACGGCTTAACTTGCCATCCGAAGCACGGAACTATAATATACCCGGCTGATTGTAAGATGCCATGTTCGAAAACGGCCGGAAGGTTATTATTATTGACAATGATGTCTTGTAATAGTCGAATATAGGCACCGTGCAGAAACTATAGAGGGCGCTAAAATCCCGGGCGCTAAAATCCCGATTTTTTTTCTGTGGTTTGACAGTAAAATTTGACATTTACCTTGGTCAGTTCGAATTCGAGTCACTAGATGGCAGAATAAGGCACGGTGTTTTCCGTGGTTTGACAGTAGAATTACCGACATTGAGATTGACATTTAGCTTGGTCAGTTCGAATATGAGTCACAAGATGGCAGAGTCATCGCTACGCACGGTGCCTATAGTATCTTATTCTATTGAAGTTGACGTATTTAATTGTCAATTGCAGTCCACTGCTGGAAATCAGCATCTCCCAAAGATGACTTTAATTATGATTCATAATTTAATGTATACAAATATAATAAAACTGAAGAGTTTATTTTGATTGATCCCCCTAATCTAAGGAACTACTGGATTGACTACCATTTAACGAGGAAGGCTTGGCTATTGTACATATAACACTGTGTATACGGAAACCTAAATCCACGGAGACGGAGTCGCGGCCGCTAGTTAGTAATATTAGCCTCTTTTCAAGTCAGCATCTTTATCTAACAGTTTTCTTTGTCCCACAGGCTGCTGGAGTTCCTCCCGCTCAACCGGCGCAGCGAGGAGGTCCTCGCCACATCATTCGCGTCTCGCTCCCTATCAGAGCTGCTGCGGCTGCACCGCGCGCAGGCGTCGCAGGAGGCGCGGCGCGAGCTCACGCAGGCGCTGCTGGACGAGCTGGCCGACGACAAGCCCGTGCGCGACCTCATCCAGGACCTGCGCGACATGGCCGTCAAGCACGCCATACCCGACCACGAGGTCGTCGCCATCGTGAGTACACGTACAGTAGCGCTAGCACACCGGACGTGTACAATATAGCAGTATAGTCCTTTATAAGGTTATTGGCAAACCACTCCATTGAAATTAATCAAATGTAATTACATATTATATGAGATTATAGACTTTCGCGTTACATTACTATAATGATATTTATCACGGCACTAAACGCGATTTTATTTATGTAGTACATATATACTACTTACTTCTTGACGTTTCGGCTGCGTTACAACAACCGTGGTGGTTAATTTCATATTAACGGGTTGACAAAATAAGGAAAAATTTTTTGGTGCAGAAATCTGCTTTGTGGTTGGGTAAGTAATTTCGCCCCACAAAAAAAAAATCGTGTTTTCCTGAAAGGGCAGTTATTTGCTTAACGCAGCTCTGCGATAAGCAAATAACAAGGAGAAATTCGTCAGATCTACTAACGGTCTCAGTAGCTTAGTGGTCAGAGCGCTTGCCCGGATGAGGCGCTGGGTTCGATTCCCGCCTGAGCCATGAGATCAGATGAATTTTTCTTTGTTTATTATTTTAACATTATTTGCAATAACTATTACTTTCGGGAGCACGGTTTCAAGTCTCATGTGTCCTTTTAAATAAATAATTTTAATATTATGTACTCATTGCGCATAAGTTGTATTTGGTGTAATTATGTATTTTTTCACTAGTGGAAATTCCTTATAAAGGATTAATTGCTGCTCATAGACGTAGTCGCATTTTAGTTTATCATTGATTAAATTAAACTTAAATGTGCCTACTTTTAACTCTGATGACATGCACTATGCATTTAAACAACTTTTTAACATGATGAAACTTGATGACGAGTCGTGAAGGCGTTTCTCAGCGCTTGGTCCGCGGGGCGGCTGAGTACTTCGGCCTCCCCATCGGGCCTTGCGTGCGGGTTCCGCTAGCTGTCGACATGGCAATCTGATTTATACTCCGTACGTTAAAGGATGGTGCAGCTGACAGATGGTTAAAACATTAAGAAATATTTTTAACGCTTTGATTTTGTACATAACCTTTACTAACATCTATACTATACTTATAATATTTTTCATAAAATGGTATCTTACTGCATTATTTCTAATGAAGGTTTTCGCAAATGAAAAATTAGCTAGATGGCAGAGTAGGTAGGCGACGGGTCTAACTTGTATGTGATTGGTGAAATTTGGTTCAAAATTCACCAATGACATAGCAGTTAGACCTCAGGCCTACGTATTGCCACATAGCGGATTTTTCAATCGCAAACACCCTCATTGGACAATCATTTTATTTCTACAAAACATAAATGTTCAAAAATTCGTTGCTATTTTTTTTTCTATTGGCATTACATACTTTTTCATCTGGTTGGCCAGAAGGTTGACTTGTTTCGAAAGCCATGTGGCTAAAGAATTTGTTATGTTCCACACATTGTCAGCCGCACCATCCTAAAACCCGGAGTTACGCACACAATCTAGCTATAGTACCTCCTGTGTGTAGCAGAACTAACGCATGTGTTGTCTGGTGGTCAGATCTGGCAGTGCGTGATGTCGCGCGGCGAGTGGAACAAGAAGGAGGAGCTGCTGGCCGAGCAGGCGGCCAAGCACCTGCGCCACTACACGCCGCTGCTGGCCGCCTTCGCGCAGAACGCCAAGGCTGAGATTGCGCTGCTCTCCAAGGTAAATAATTAATATGTACATTAGGCTCGTATTAATAAATCGCACTCAACTCTGAGCTCAATCTTGTGAATGTCATTCTCATACAAAACAGCACCTCAAATTCGCGCTTAAGATCGTGATCAGAGTTGAGTGTGATTTATTAATACGAGCCTTAGTTTACAATATAGTCAGCTCCTGATAGGATAGTGGGTACTCAAATAAATAGACACAACCAAATAGGCATTAAATCAGTACAGTTTCTATATTGTTGAAAACATTATAATCATTATCTATCTGACGCTGACTATGGAACATCTACCTATAATACGCATGTGGTACTAAACAGCCACATAACTTCATCATCAATATCAGCCTGTTACAATCCATCTCAGACATATAGTGAACAATTAAAAGGGAATTCCGCTGGATGTCTCATAGGTGCTCCTTGTGTCATCCACAGGAAAAAATATTCCGATACAGAATATGTTATATGCCTCCTATATAATGACTCCAGTAACGTATTGAGCCATTCCTGAATTCAAATTTGTCATGACTCATTACCAATGAGTGAAGTTATAGTTAAGGCAGCAAATGGCAAGTTTTATTGACTGAATAGTACTGTGTATAGTGTCAAACATATTTGCAATGTTAAACCGCACCCAATTAGAGCCGGGTCGCGTGTCCAGCGCGGCACGGTGTCGAAGTGTGCGATAGCAACTGATCTGAAGTACATGTTGATCACTGATCTTCGGTGATCGACCACAAGCTTTTCTACATTTTCATTGTATACTAACTTGATGTTGTATGTCAACACCAAGACATGAATAAAAAAGTAATTATTTATCACAGTAAGGACAATAATTAATTAGGTATCAATTTTTCTCTCGTGCTAAATTTTGTACACGTCAGCCACTAATTTTACTAACATAATATTTTTTTCAATGCAAGTTCTAAATAAACATTTCTCTCAACCGATTTTGATGAAATTTGGCACAGACCATCTTTAACCACTATTGGCTTGGCTACCATTTATTGCGAAGAAAAGGGATCTGAAATCCACGCGGACGAATTCGCGGGCGGCAGTTATTAAATAATATTTTTTGTTCTTTGCATTGTCCTTGGCATGAGGCCTCGCTATAAATAGTATCAAAACTTTTATAACTATTGTTTCCGTTTCCCAGGTGCAAGAGTACTGCTACGAGAACATGTCGTTCATGCGCGCGTTCAGCAAGCTGGTGCTGATGCTGTACAAGACCAACGTGCTGTCGGAGGAGGTGATCCTCAAGTGGTACCGCGACCCCAACTCCAGCAAGGGCAAGATGATGTTCCTCGACCAGATGAAGAAGTTTGTCGAGTGGCTGCAGAGCGCCGAAGAAGGTGAATATGAGTCAAAGTCAAACCTCAAACGCTGTGGGTTCGAAACCTTGGGGAACATTTTAAGTATGTGTTGGTTTTCTAGGACATTACCGGGTTGAATCACCTGAGCCTTTAAGCTGTTGGTTTAATTGTCTGGTTTCCCTTTTTGGATTAAAGAGATCGGACGACAGTCGCTCCATTGTAATAACCAGGCCAGTCAATTCAGGAACATAGCCTTACCGTATCACCGTAATTCAGTCGTACCCTGGGTCTGATGCAATTCCTGAGGATGCAACCAGGAGAAGCGCCTGGATGATGTCAATTTTCTTATTGCATATAGCTTGCGAGGAACTTGGTAACCAATACTGATATAAGGGTTACGGCGAATCACCGCCAGTATGTAGTTTATTTATATTGATGATTGGTTTAAAAAGGTGGTAAATAGTTAACAAGTTGGCTGTGATACCAGGTTGTGGGTTCGATCCCCACTATTTCCCACACATAATGCATATTTTTTTATTTATAAATTGTTTACACTTGCAATTGCCTAAGCAATTATTTACCATGGAGGCTGCAATTTTTTTTATCATTTATATCTAATAATATCTATTTTCTCTGAGGCTATAGCTTGCGAGGAACTTGGTAACAGATACATACATTCTATGCCAAATAAGAAAACTCACACAATTCTCTTTTGAATATCATGTCATCTATTTGAAAATTACTTATATGTGAGTGATTTAATATAAATGAATGTACGATGTAATTTATCATGATAAGGGTATATAGGCCCATTCATACACAGGAAATTAGCTATGAACGTGAGTTTGTTGTTACCTGTTGATAAACATAACATTTTAATTTGTGTTTCCAGAATCTGAGAGCGGCGAGGACGAAGATTAGACGTAAGAGCAGCGAGTGAGACTGACCCCGCCGTCCCGCGGGCACAACGCCAACCGCAAACCGAACTGTACATCCTTCTAGGGGAATTTCCAAAAACGTACACATATCTTTTGTGTCTTAGACTTTCCCTCGTAGGGTTTTGATCTCCCGTATACACCCGTCAATGCATCCAATATGTTATTTTCGAATGTCTCGTCGCCTATAGTTGTGGTACCATCATCATGTCATTCGTCGCAGCCGTTCTCGAAGATAGTATACATTTTTGGAAATTACTATCGAATGATACCTACTCTATAATGTAATAATAATAATTAATAATAATATTGTTAACTGCGTTCGAAAGTGAGCGACACGAGCGGGCAATGTTTTCTACAACTGTATATTATTCATTTCTAAAATAACATGTTGATGAAATACAATATTTTTTATTCAATTTTTTTAGGAAAATTCCAATAAATGGTGGTAACACGCAAATGTTGTTTTATTTTACATTCGATGGGTCGTGCTAATGTGCGAGGCAAATCGGTGATTAGTCTAAATGATGTCGAGGATTACCAGTACATAACCAAAACCAATATAATCTTTGATAAAATTTTATTGATAGTCTTATTTTACCAGAGCCCCCTTCCTGGCAAATAGCTAATATGGAAAGAGAAAATTATAACGTCCATAAAAATATACGTGACACCAAACAAACATATATGTCACCAATATTAGTAATAATCTTGTTTTAAACAAATGACGAATAATTATATGTACATATTCTAAAATACATAAATAAACCAGTTACTGGGACCTTTTCTTACTAAGGTAGGTAGGTATCGCGCCTTTCTTAGTTCCGCCATCTGCCGACAAAACGTTAACTCATCCAACGTGTTAGTACTCATGAGTCGCATTAGATGGCGCTCCCTGAAAGTTTGCACTTTCACTGCCATTATTAGTTTTGTGAAGGAGGGTAGTTTTGACTTACATTTGAATCGTTACGTAATTAATTGAAAAGTTAGTGTTTTTGAGTGAGTTTTTGCAAACTTTATAAAGAAACTTTTGACTATTGGGTAAGTCCAATGTACAAAATAATTACCTTAATTCTCGTATCAGTGGTCTCCAACCGCCATTGGTGGAAAATTACACTTCGTAAAATAACACGTGTTGGGTTTAAAACCTTTGTTCTTTTTAAAGCTACTACTACATAGAAACTTACTTAAACCACCGCTCGGAGCGCTGTTCGATTCTGAACCAAATTCCGTAAATCTGTTGCAAAAATTACGCCTGTTTACTAAATCCAGGATTGCAAAAAATATCTTTTGTCCGATGTATCCACCGCGCAGCTGCAATCCTGATTAGATCATGGCTTCTGTGTTATTTGTCCGAATTCCCCATTTTCTGACAATACAAAAAGCCAAACTTCGCAGTTGCAACTATGTAAATACGCGCGATGTTTTTAATTTAAAGCTCAATGACTATCACAGAAAAGAAAATGTAACTATAATAGGAGCTATGTACATATTACCGTATAATAGCCAAAGCAATTCCTTGTGAACTTTTATTGTGAAATGTTTATTGTATTACCTACTTATATTTACATATTCGTTTCCTACACACACTTCAACTACATCTACTTACATTTTAGGGCATCCTTAACATTCAATTTTTTCCGTTGTTTCAAAACCTTTCGGTTTTACACCCAGTAGCAAAAACATGTGATACCATAATCAATCAGGAACTGATATGGTACGGGTAATTTTACTATTATACCTACGTATAGACTTATTTCTTGAGATTTGACGTCGGAAATGAGCAAAAAGAAGGGAGGTACCTACTCGTACACCAATCCTCTTTTTTGCGTGGTCCTCCTGTCCTATTCATGTCTATGCACGCGATACCAGACGTATTACTTAATACCAGGTACCTACGCATTAAAAAATCTAAAAAAAAGACAAAAAGGTACCGAGTCGAGCCAATTTTATTCTACCATTTAAAACCCTTTCTTTGTGAAGCTCATACAAGCGCGCTAGGCAACCAGCTAAGACGGTCGCTTCATTTTTTGCGATCTCAGGTATCCATTGCTCTTTATCCCGGTCTCATTGTGTTGTGCGCTGTCGCATTGTCGGGGATAAGTGAAAAGTGCGCATGTGTGTATTCAATACCGCAGGTGTGCGATTTGAAATCTTTTCGGCTTCTCGAGCGCAGCTGCCCGACTTAGCATATGTAGGTACTCAAACGCCTAAACATCAAACCGTTACTTTAAGCCTAGCTTGTAATTTCGGCTTCACCTGCGATCCTGCGACCTTGGAGCCTGGCCTTGGAATGGCGAGGGGATCGACAAAGCAGGGCCGTTAAACAAGTCCTGGATGAATGGTCCGGAAACCCAGACCCCTTGCATTGTGCGCCGCGTTGTGATCTGACGGTTTAACGATTTTCCTATTTTGCGTATTGTGCGGACCCCTCATCCGGCAGAGGACGCGATTCAGCCCTCAATGCCAAGTCTAGATTTCATTATTCACCCGCAGACTGGCAATTTATCATACCTAATATTTACAAGAAAGAATTTAAATGGGAACTCCATAATTCGAAAGTTGACAACTTTCAAGCGTCGCGTTATAAATTATTATTAAGCTATTTAAAAGTCACAATTTAATAAAATTGAGATTTTCTTCTGATAGGCATGGGGCACAATGGAAACTTGTGTCAAACATCAAAATGCGCAGGAATATTCTTGTATTTATCGTGTCATAGCCATTATGGCCATTTGAAAAGAAAATAAAACCCTAATAATAAAAAACCGATACCTACTTAGTTAAAAATAACACCAATCTATTTGATCAATAGATTCAACTATTCTCACATAACGTGATAACCTCTTGCAGTTGTTAGTTTATGTTTATTTTACCAATTAATTGTTTAAATTGACAGAACACAACCAAAGTGGCTTGAAAATGCAAATTAATCTTGTAAGTGCCAATACGGTGCGAACTTGAAAGGGGATATTTATTAGAGGCTTGTTAAAAACTGTGATGAAAAGATTACGACCAAAAGATCGGTCAATTCATGCTGGACCAATGAATGCAAATTATAATATTACAAATAACATACGTAATATCGTACTGGATTCGATAATACAAGCAGGTTTGATTGTTCGCTGCCCTTGGCGTGTTTTGAATCTAAAGCCGACCTTGAATCCCATGGGAATAAAATAAAAATAAGATTGTCCGTTGCATTCTTTTTGCGATGCCCCATTCACCCAATCTAGTCTGATATCCGCGGAACAGAAACAAGGTCTGGGTCTAGATTTTATGAAAACGTTCTTAACAGATTTAAAATATATTGTGTGTAAGTTACATAAGTTATTATATTAACTATATTTTGAAATTCCATTTTTTTTTTTGGAAATCATGAGTCTATTCCATTATCGGATTTACATTTTTCGTAACGATCGGGGTTTAGTAACCTTTCACAGCGCAAGGATCGAACCTAAGACCTCTTGCTTACTTCAACCACAGCATCAGTTGTGACTGGAATGTTATAATTTCGCACCCACCGCAGTTAATCCTCACATGACTTAGTTCATCGTATCGACAAAGTTTTCTCAGTGTAACGAGACACTCAGACAACTTCGCATAGCGTGGCATAGCGGATGCTGCCTACGCAAGAGCTATCGTAAACCTATGACGTGCGCAGAATCATTGTGCCAGCAAGAATCTCACCCAGGTATTCAGGTGTTGTAAGTATTTATAGGTACTTTTAAAGATGGAGTATAAAGGCAATACAACTCGATAACGAATCTCCAAGAAAGCAGAAAACCACAAATATGGAGCAGCACTTACCTAATATGCTGTGAACTGAATGTTATTTTATTATAGTGACGCGGCTACTACTCTTTAATAAAAAAATCGAAAATGGATATAAATAGTCAAATCAAAAACTACGGCTGCTGAAAAATTGTCGAAACTTTATGTAAACAAACAAGGGAAGAGATAGGGTCGCGCTTAAAATTGAAGTCTGGCTATGAGCAAATACGAACAGAAAACTTTCTCCTACGTTTCCCTCTCTCACTTACATACAATTCAAAAGGTTTTGAAACATATTTGTACAATTTTTTGAAATTTTCGTCAATGCGTTTGCTTGAAAATCACTCGATCAAGTGAGGTGACACATTATTTAATTTTATTAATTATGCGACTCTGTAAGGTACAGTTGAATATAAAAACTTTAAATATATGAAACGTTTTATATTTATTTTATTTTTGGGTGAGATTCTAATTGAACTCAAATTTTATAGGGTAGAAATACTGAGAACGACTACAGACAAGTTCAGACAACGAAAGCTAATAAATCTATGGAGCAATTTTTGAATACAGTTATATAGGTAGGTATTTATTTAGTCTATTAAGTGAATAAATGTTTATTTGATACTCATTACTTATCAATTGCACACGAAACCCCAATTACATTTTTGAATCGTTTTTTCATCGTATAACGTTTTCAAAAAGATGTGTCTAAAGTAATTGCCTCATAAAATAACATGCGTATTTTTTGTTCCTACGCACTTACAGTCAGAACAATATTTTACCGATAGAATAATGGCTTGACATGAATTTAAGGGACCATTGCAACCAGTAGAAATCTTGTCAAATAAGAGGAAACATTTAAGGACAAGAGCCTTCACTAACAAAACGAAACGAGGTTATTCTATCTACCAAACACATTTTACTTGTAAAGTCATTCTTTCCCCCCGCTCAAGCTTATCGTGATCTAGCTACAAAGATAGGTGGCCCTGTAACATCTTCAAAATATAAATTTGGTGCAAAACAATTTCTTCGAAGTATCTTCAATCCTAATTTCGGTGGCTGAAGACTATAAATTCCCCCTTTGTGCCGACCAAATTAAGATTTTTATGCTGTTTGATTTCAAAATCTAATTGAAAGAGACTTCGGTTCTGTAGCAGGTTATAGTCACTGTAGGGCTTCAATAAGATAGGTCTTCATCTTCATCCTATTCATGTCTCACAATAGGATGAAATCAATCATCCATATTTTAAAGTATCCGACTGTACTGCAAGTACTAAAAGTACTCAACCTTAAGTGACCATTGCGAATCTCGACCTCACAACGACCAATTGTTTTCTTCTCGAGCGCGCAATGTAAACTAATCACTGTCTTTCACCAATTGGTCTCGCGAAGTTATTTTATCTTCCGTAATCACGTTGTAACGGATCTTTTTTATAAAACCCATATAATGAATGGAAAAAGTTCGCTCTTATTGTCAAGGTAATAGAGTTGAAAATATGTTGAATTGCGAAGGTACCTACTGGTTGTCTGCGCCTACGCATCTCCATTGATCGTAATTCGAAGTTCATTCAGCCGTGATCGGATGCATTCTAAGAATTACACACTTGGTTTAGTTCTTTGTAGAATTGCATCTATCGTTTGATTACCGAGCTACGCTTGATGGGTGATTTACAATTACTACATTTTCGTAGTACCTACATATAAACAAGTCGCTTTCTTCTTGCTGTCCCTTTGTACCTCTGCTTGACTTGAATCTTTATAACTACCTATCCAATTTTCATGCGTTTTTCTTAAATAGATAAAGTGATTCATCAGGAAGGTTATACCTATGTACGATACATCTTTACTTATTTAAATATGAGAATGAATGAAATGAATAAAGTGGGAAAACACTGACGTGCGATGCCGGGTTAGGTCGCTTGTTATTTGATGGATTTAGTTATTGTTAGCCGCCTAGTTACTGAAGGTTTTCAATAACTGAAAGTAGAGTAGTTCAGAGATAATTGTCAGAATTCATTTTCCATTTATAGTGGAAAATAAACTAAATATTTTAATTGTTTTCTGTAAGCTCGTGGACAATGATAAAGTGGGTTACCTGCAAAGACTTATAACTATTACTAGCGGCCGCCCGCGACTCCGTCCGCGTGGATTTCGATTTCCAATAGCCTTAAAGCGTTCCTCGTCAAATGGACTATCCAACACTAAAAGAATTTTCAAAATAGGACCAGTAATTCCTGAGATTAGCGCGTTCAAACAAACAAACAAACAAACATAGAAACAAATTCTTCAGCTTTATATATTAGTATATATACATTTTCAAAATCGGACCAGTAATTCCTGAGATTAGCGCGTTCAAACAAACAAACAAACAAACATACAAACAAATTCTTCAGCTTTATTTATCAGTATAGATTCATCATTGGTCACCTGATGGTAAACGATCAACGCTACTCATGGACATCAACAACCCCGCAAAGGTTGCTGATGCGTTGCCTGCTTTTAAACCGGGTAGGTATGAGGTTCAAGAGGCAGGCAACGCAGGACTTACCTATGTAGATTACCAAGATCTAAAATTTGATTGTAACTAAACGATTATAAGACGACTTTCTCTTTTGGAATTCCAAAATATTTAATGAAAATCAAAATTTCGTTTTTTAATTTTATTCAAAAGTGAAATTTACTTTTCTATGCTTTGGCAAGTCTAGCCCGTAGAAATGTCTCAGATTGAATTAATTTTGAAAACCTGTTTTAAAGTCTGTCTATTTAGTATATTTGGTTATCAATCATATAAAATCGAATTGTTTATTCAACAAATAATTTAATTACGGCTCTTTTGCACGCAAGGCGTGAAAAGCAAAAACTAATTTTAATATTTTACGCATTACAATAAACATCCAGACTTTCTCTAAACTTTAGTACCGCGGTATTTTGAAAGGAGAGTAACAATCACTGCCTATCGGTCTTAAATCATAAAATCCAAGGGCGGGTTACAAAAAATCGTACAATAGGGTAAGGGTACCTGGCCTTCTTAGAAGGTAAGTGTTGTAAAGATGAAGCTTTGTGTTGCATCCGGGCCTTTCCAAAGTACAGTTGGGGTTGTAGTTACAGAGTTTTGTTATGATTTAGTTCCATTTGTTGTAGATAAATGCACTTCCTCAGGATATATACCACGTGATGAAGATCTAAGAGACGCATCATTAAAATTCTATTGAGATGATCCCTGGCTTTTGAGTAAATTTCGAATATTATACCTTACTAGAATTAAAGTGTAGTAGGTAGGTACTTAGTGGCGATGCCGCCCGTGGTAAACATTTTATGTCACAATTTATGGTTTTACCTTATTTTTTAATCGTTAGTCTAATAATCCTAGGTTCAATGAGCCGATTGGGCAAAACCTGTATCGGTTATTGTAAAGTAAACACAGATCTGATTTGTAAACACAAAGGTCCAACACCAATCAGCATTTGGCAAACGTGGTGATTAAGCCAAAACCGCCATCTTTGAAAAAAAATGCATGCTTTTGATGTTGGAAGCTATTTGCCGCTCCCATCCCACATTAAATTTTTTTGTACATCTGAATTTATACCGGAAGGGAAAATTGAACAAAATATAGTGCCAAATACCATATAACACAAATGGCACTTACTAAACTGACCTTCTAGAAAAATACCATACATGGGGCGATCATGGTATGGCTTAACTGTGTTGCTTAATCACGCGGAAGTTTAAAAATGTTGGAAAGTAGAAAAGCCTACGAGCTTTAGTGAAAGGCGAGTTTAGACGAAGGGATGCCCCAAACTTTGATAGAGACCCAGACCATCAAGTTTGATATCAATATAAAAAAAACAATAAATAATTTATTTTTATAATGGATTTAAAAGTCGACTTTACAGTTGATAGAGTTAACAAACCTGTGGCGTGACATACGTTTGCTTTAATTTAAACAACGATTTTGACTGAGTTTCACACAAACAATCTCTTTTTCATTAAACGATAAATGTTTGAGAGTTAATTAAGTAGTTAAAACATCATGTTTCGAAACGGTTTTGCCGCAAAATACCTAACCCCACATCCAAACATCCCACAAATAGGGGGCAAAATAAAATATTTTTAGGGCGTAGCAACCCTACCAACAATAACATTCGAGATTTGACCCATAACGTTAATATTGTTTAAAATTCTATGGCTATTCGATGTAATTTACGCACAAAGGTTCACGAAAACAACTCAAGTTATAACTTTTACTTGTTAAGCGTTTGATGGGACGGGCTTCGGGTTATAGTTGATCCATTCATCAACGCCCAAAGTTTATTTTTGCTTATTCATTAAAACTTATTTTAGATGCCTCTTTGTAAGTACGGGGTTTGGTTCAATTCCCGTGTCAGACAAAAAAGTGCCGGTTTTTGTTACATAAATAAGATTTCACCAATAGTCCAGGAATTTTAGATTTTATCTGCGGAATAATTCCTAGTGAGCTGAATTTTTGTATACACCTTTATTATGATATTGTAATGATGATGTGAAAAATCGACATTGATATCGTGCCGGCTAAAAAAGTTATAGGGGTCCAAACGTCACGAAAATCAATTTTTCGCAAATATCTCGCGATCTATTTCTCAGAGGTCAATAATGGATTCATAAAAGTTGTTCGTCGTAAAATTGTCTACAAAAAAGGTCTCATGCATTTTTCTGTAGAATTAACCGTTTTTGAAATAGAGACTAGAACGCACTCACATATGGTATTGTATACCGTACGCCGCATACCAAGGCATAAACCCTATTGTTTGTTTTTTTCCCTTTTTTGTTTGTGTGTTTTTTGTAAGTATGATGATCTACATATAGAAATATAAAAGACTTGTAATACTAGTACAGTCAGGAAAACAGGAATATCAACTATAAAAAACTAAGTGGCAATTTTTTTTGTCACTTTATAACTCAAGAACGGGCTCATCGATCCAAACCAAATTTTCAGGGTATGTACAGACTATTTAGTATATGTTTTATGTGAAGTTTGAACAAAATCGGTCGCTTCACTTTATACGTAGCGAAGCACGTTGCGGGCCGCTAGTAATGATATAGATATGCAATGTGAATTTTAGCAATTTTGATCCACGATCTGCGAAAAAAATCCTAGTGGGCTGAATTTTTGTATACGCCTTTATTATGATATTGTGATGAAGATGTGAAAAATCGACATTGATATCGTGCCGGCTAAAAAAGTTATAGGGGTCCAAACGTCACTGGACATAGCATATCTATATCATTACTAGCGGCCCGGTACGTGCTTCGCTACGTATAAAGTGAACGACCGATTTTGTTCAAACTTCACATAAAACATCTACTAAATAGTTTGTACAAACCCTGAAAATTTGGTTTGGATCGGTGAGCCCGTTCTTGAGTTATAAAGTGACAAAAAAAATTGCCACTTAGTTTTTTATAGTTGATATTCCTATTTTTCTTACTGTACTAGTATTACAAGTCCTTTATATTTCTATATGTAGAACATCATACTTACAAAAAACACACAAACAAAAAAGGGAAAAAAACAAACAATAGGGTTTATGCCTTGGTATGCTGCGTACGGTATACAATACCATAAGTGAGTGCATTCTAGTCTCTATTTCACAAACGGTTAATTCTACAGAAAATTGCAAGAGACCTTTTTTGTAGACAATTTTACGACGAACAAGTTTTATGAATCCATTATTGACCTGTGAGCAATAGATCGCGAGATATTTGCGAAAAACTGATTTTCGTGACGTTTGGACCCCTATGACTTTTTTAGCCGGCACGATATCAATGTCGATTTTTCACATCATCATTACAATATCATAATAAAGGTGTATACAAAAATTCAGCTCACTAGGAATTATTCCGCAGATCGTGGATCAAAATGGCTAAAATTACTGGACTACAAAGCCACAGAACAAATCTCTTTTCTGTGTTCTATATTCAAAACGTTTTACACATGATTTCAATTATAGGTACATACCGTTGTACATTATTAGACAGATATTATTATTTAATTTTATTAAACATAACATTAAAAATACAATTATTGATGTATGATATATTTATTTTCTATGACTCTAAAAAATAATAAATCATTAATAATTTAGTCATCAAATTAATATTCTATTAACCAGTTTTACAAAAAATATTTGGACATTTTCGATGACATTTTACATATAAAACACGGTAGTCCGTTTAACTACATACTATTAGAGATAACGACACCAAATATTTACATAGCTCTATTTTAATTGAATCTTTTGCTATGACAAGCGTTTGAATGTTTAAAATAAATAAATAATTAATTATTGGTGTGGTAGTCACACCAAAATATGTCGCATATATTTATGTCATCTATACACTTTTAATGCTTGGAAACGGATATAAATAAATAAATAAATAACTTCTTTGGACTAACGCACCAATTTGCTTTGGGAGATAGACAGACGTACTTAAATCATAAGTAGGTACCGTTATTGTTTCCTACAACTTCTTTTTCTCGCAGCTTTTAATTAAGCCAACAATTTACTGTTCCCAGATCATGTTGTGTATAAGTGTACGCTTTGTTGATTGTCCTTTAATTCATAAAATAATAAATACTTTATAAACATCCATCTCGAGTAAAGAAACTGATGTTCATCACACAAACATTTCCACCCAGCCGTATTCAAACCCGCGACCATCGGTTTTGTAGCCTAGCCAGGGCCTCTGACCACTAGACCAACGGGCCCGTCAAACGGATAGATGTTTATAAGTATATTTAAAGCTCACGATCGAGTTGATCGGCTTGAACTGAAATTGCTAACGCTAAATATTATATTGACAGGTGAAAAAAGGCTCATTTAACTTAACCTGTAGACTCTAGCAATTGGAAAAGCTGTTTATTTTAAATGGCTTGGTATGTCTTACTATCTTACTAATATTATAAACTAGCAGCCGCCCGCGACTCCGTCCGCGTGGATTTCGAGCCTTCCTCGTCAAATGGACTATCCATAACAAAAATATTTTTTTCAAATCGGTCCAGTTGTTCCGGAGATTAGCGCGTTCAAAAAAACAAACAAACTCTTTAGCTTTATATATTAGTAAGTATAGAATATGAATGTTTGTTTACATGTTTGTCCTTCAATCACGCTAAAACTACTGAACGGATTTTGATGAAATTTGGTACAGGCAGGGTATGGGGGCTGACTTAGGTGTTAAGATACTTTTTATCCCGATGAAATGCTCCCCAGAGATAAACAAATACCCGCGCGGACGAAGTCGCGGGCGGCTGCTAGTTAATCATAAATTCATAACATTACATTAAATTTTAAAAATATTTACTGGTAATCAACGTTTCATTATGCTATAAAATGTATTGCAATTAATAACACGTTGGTTTGAACACTTCTACGTAAGCCATGTCGAGGTAACGGTAGCAAGTGTCGCCGGGGGCTATAGCTTGTGTTAGTGATGGCCGAAATCCGCCAAAATGAACTTAACGGTTTTTAATGTTTGTTTTGTCTCCTGTTTTTGAAGTCAGCAAAATATTAAAGGTAGGTGTATAATTTGTGAGTCGTCAACTGATGATTGACAAAATTGGGAGCGCGCAAGTTGATGCTTTTCGATTTTAATTATTTAACCTTTCTGTCGTTTCTGAATAATAATAACTGATGTATTTATGTGGGTCAGTATAAGATGAAGTAGGTACGATTTTGTCACATACCTAATTAGATGAGTTGACCCAATAACTTTTAAATTAACTGCCATGAATTTGAGAGACTCGCCTCCCCACCTTTCTGAGCTTCAGACGTCACCCCCTCCCCCAATATTAAAAAAAACCGGCCAAGAGCGTGTCGGACACGCCCATGAAAGGGTTCCGTAGCTAAAAGATGGCCCGACCGCTTAAGACACCATTTAGTAAGGGCAACTGCACGTCATAAGTTGGTCGAGTTGTATAAAAATAACTATGTATGATACAGAGTTCGCTATAATTTTCGTTGAAAGTACTTACTTGGAGGTATAAAGGACATTTTTTTCAGAATTATTGTAATAGTATTTCAAAAGTTAAGGGGGGGGGGGGACGCTCTAATTTTAACTTTGTATTAATATATCTCGAGACTGGGGTGTTTGATCCACATGGTTTCAAGGCAAGTTTTATTGTATTTAAAAATACCTTTTTAACGATACCCAACACGATGGGGTAAGTCGATTTTTTTTTTTCGAATTTACTTTTCGCTGTATGGGAGGGGGGGTAAAAATAATTATTTTTCGATTATTTTAAAAACCAATTCTTGAATTATCACTATACATCTGTCCACCAATTTTCGTGGCAATCGGTTCAGAAACGGTGGAGAACGAGCCAGGACAGACAGACAGACATGACGAAACTATAAGGGTTCCGTTTTTTGCCATTTGGCTACGGAACCCTAAAAACCTATCGGTGTTTAATCAGGCGTCGACAATATTATTAGACGCAGGTTTCCTAACATAAAATTCCTAACATAAAATTATTAGAGCTGGTATAAATTTATCTTTTATCTTTTATCTTTTATCTTTTATAAATATGAAAAATTTTAAAAGAAGCGAAAAAAGTGAATATGTTTCACGAATCTACACTCGCTTTATAGAACGAAATATCCAACAACGTTCAAGAAACAAAAGAACTCTGTTCATATTTAATCAATGTTGCATTACTATTGTAATAAAGTAGTTCTAAGAAACGCGGAAAGGTTTATCGCCTATCGCCGGATCGAATAACCGCTACAATGACCAAAGTTTGTTTGTTTGTACAGTCAATAGTTGTTAGGGTCATAGCACACGGCGTATTTTAAACGCGCAGACGACGCGCGTTTCAGGAACGCGCGTTTTCGGCGCCGTAGATGCTGATTGTTGCGTTTGCAATCATGATACAAAAGTTACAAAGTTGCGATAGAATCTCGTTTGAATCGCGTATACGCGTGTAATCTGCGCGTCGTCTGCGCGTTTAAAATACGCGCTGTGCTATGGCCCTTACTCTATCTATATTATGAACGTCACAGCATAGATTCAAATCGTCAAATATGCCCCGGCACACAAGGAAACTATGGGTTTACTTTATTCATATATTTATTTATCACTAGCGGTCGCCCGCGACTCCGTACGCGTGGATTTCGATTTCCAATAGCCTAAAGCCTTCCGCGTCAAATGAAATAATTTTTCAAATCGGACCAGCAGTTACTCAGATTAGCGCGTTCAAACAAAGAAACAAACAAACATACAAACAAACTCTTTAGCTTTATATATTAGTATAGATTTATTTTCAGACAATGCAAGCCCTAATAACTTTCAAATTAACATCCATGCTAATACAATAAAGCTGAACCGTCTGCTTGTTGGATTGTTTGTTTGAAGGCTCTCACCTCCAAAACAACTGGTTCAAATAAAAAAAAAATGTGTTGGAAAGTCCATTTATTAAGGAGGCTTTAAGCTATAATATAACACTGTGCGCGGAACTTCCACGCGGACGGAGACGCGGGAAGCCGCTAGTACAATATCAAATATGTATGTATTAAACACATTTGATAGTAAATAAAACTTATCTCGATGTTAGTAATATATTTATGTATTTTACTTAACATGACTAAAGTTTTGAGCTGTCACTGTGATAAGAAGGTATGGTCACTTCAAATTTTAGTGCCAATTTCAGAGCGCGTCAAACTATGGTGAGGGCATTCTAACGATTTAAATCTTTTGCGTCAAAGCGACGTTATTGTAAGTTATATAACTGCAGTCGTTTAATGTTGACTTGCAGAGTATGCGCCTTACAGTTATGTTCGAGGTGTTCGGTTAATTGGAATACTTTAAGCCACAGTGTGAGAGTGGGCAGTGTGACTTCGGATACTTAAATAATCTCTGTAAAGTGACTGACTCATTCATTTCAACAATTAACGCCTCTCCAGAGGGGTAGGTGTCAGTTCGGAACAATTTTATTCAAATCAGACCAATCGTCCGAATTGGCATCTTTTAATTTCAATATTATTTCACTGACAATTCGGACCACGAGAAAAATTGCTTATTTGTATGTAAACATACACACTGTGCTGCCTTTGCAAATAAATTGTTTTTAATGCTCTCAAGAATATAATTGTAATATGTACCACTAGTGGCCGCCCGCGACTCCGTCCGTGTCGTGGATTCCGATTTCCGCACAAAATATAACCTTCTATTTGACGTCCTAAATAAAACACAAAAATAGTTCCTAAGATAAACGCGTTCACAAACGAATTCTTCAGCTTTACTACATTACTATAGATGTTAGGTTGGACGCGTGACAAAAAAAAGACGCCACCGCCCTACAAAAATCGGCATTGTTTTTACAACATCCCACTTACTTATACAATATACGAACTTACTTTACATACTGCAATTCCACTGCACTGTGGGTCGCGGCTGCCATCATCACATTCTTTGATATCTGACCCCAGCTCAGCCATGGTGTAGTAAATCAGACCGAGCGCGGGAAATGTAAACAACAGGGTCACTTGAGGTTCACGCACTTGGTGATTTGCTGGTGATTTATACGTGACGATTGAGAGTATTGAGCGAGGGAACAAAGAAATGGCTACAGAGAATGATATATGTTTATTTGACAAGTGAGTTGGTGTTATGTACAGTTTTGAGAGAGGCTTTGAACTTCCACTCGAATGAGCCGCTCGTCAGGGGAAGAACTACCTACCAACCTACAGAAGACTAAGTTAAAGTAGCACTTCGTAACTGTTTTGGCTATGTTTCTGCTGGAGAGTATGGTCGGCAGTTGAACATTAGTTGGTACCTTACTTTATACCAAGTAAGTACACACCAACACACCTCGATTTACACACCAAGTAAGGTGGAGGTACATCCCCAGATGAGCGGCTCATTTGAGTGGAAGATCCGATAAGCTCTACCTCTCTTATAACTTACAAGATAGCGGCCGCTCGCGACTTCGTTCGCGTGGACTTCAGATCCCTTTTTTCGTAATGAAAGATAGCCAATGTTCTTTATTAGAGTCTAAGATTGTCTAACATTTCTTCAAAAAAAAATCGGTTGAGATGTTTAAGCGGGATAGCGTAACATTCAGACAGACAGACCGAGTTAGTTTCGCATTTATAATATTAGTAGGGATATGTTATCATTACTTATCATTATAAGCCTATCGCAGTCCACTACTGGACGTAGGCCTTTCCTATTGCTCTCCACTCCAATCCTTGGTGAATCGGGATATATAAGTGGGGATTAAATCCTTATAGATAGTATATGACCGTATGATAGTTCAAGTAGACGACGCCGCGTACCGCCAGTTTGCTTGTGACCACGGCTGCAGTATCGCAGCCGAAACGTCAAGCAGTAAGTACTCTGGTACTTATAAAAATAATATTGCGTTTAGTCCCGTTGTAATGTTAAATAAGTATATGACTGCTTGGAACTAAGGACAGTTCACTAGTAGATGTAACCTAGCAGTGTAGTGAATCAGCCGCTGCGCCGGCGCCGGTCGGCGGACCGGTCGCAACCGGGCCGACCGTTACCTGCCCACGTGCCGCGCACCTACCAGCCACCTTCCGAGCGTCCTAGCTGTACTCGAGAGGTCGCGGGTTCGAGCCCGGGCAAGCCAAACATTATTAGTTCCCTTGGACTGACACACCAATTGCCTAGCCCAAAACTAAGCCTGTACTTTAAATGCTAGGGAACGGATAGACATACACAATTACTTTTATTAACATCCATGACTGGAGTACAAATGATGATGTTCATCACACAAACATTAGCCCCTAGTGGGATTCGAACCCGCGACTCTCGGGTGTAGCCAGGATGACCGCTGTTAAGCCTGTCTTAATATCTGACAGGATCACATAGGCACAGATAGAGAGAGTGAGATCTTGTGTGTTTTATTTCATACAATGATATCGACCCTAATGAGGAATATGCCTCAGGGAGGAGGATACGTTCCCTAGCTTCCATGAAGCTTCCGTGAAGCTTCGAGCTTAGTTTGGGGCTAGCAATTGATGTTGGTGCCAGAAAAAAATGAATTTGAATATAAATAAGGTGACAAACTTGTTCCTTTGCAACGAACTACACAGGATATACGTTTGCTTGTGGGTGGGTAAATGCAGGTGCTCTCCAACCCGTACGTTAAAAGCTCTGATAACAACAGTAATACACATCGAAAAGAGATCCCGTCCAAAAGCTGAATAGTAGCGGAACGGAAAAACCCCATTACAATTTTTGGTCCCACTATATTGAGCCGGGACACTTGGGGTAGTATTCTAAACATGAGAAAGATCAAAGTCGCTGGTCAGTAGATTGAACGACCAGGGCTGGGATAGCTACATATATCATTGCTACACTTAATTCCTTCGTGATTATGGTCAAGCAAAATCATATTTTTAATATCAAAGTTGCTATAGTCCATTTGACCCAAGATGATCGCGGTGACAGTTGACAGTTCAAAGGAAAATAGTCATTATTCTGAAGCATTAAGAACTATGGAAAATCATATGGAGCTTATTGCCTTGAAAAGAAGCAAGGACGATTACGCCAGGTGTCCCGACTCAATAAAGTGGGACCAAAAATTGTAATGGGGTTTTTCCGTTCTGCTACTTTCAGCTTTTGCCCAGGATCTCTTTTCGGTGTGTCTTCCTGTGTACAATCTACTATAGTCCATTTCAGCTAAGATGAGCTAGATGAGCTCTGTGGCAGGTATACTTCTTTTACGAATTTAAACTTTATTGCAAGGCAATAAGCTCCACGAGCTGTTTATATGGTGTAAGCAAGTTCATTATATGTAGTAATTCTCATGATTGCACATTCATAGACTAAGGGTCAATTAATAAATCGCACTTAACTCTGAGTTCGAATTTGAGCGCGAACTTGAGGTGCTGTTTTGTATGAGAATGACATATATTCGCACTCAAGATCGAGCTCAAAGTTGAGTGTGATTTATTAATACGAGCCATAGTCACACACCAAAAACACTTCTAAATGCCTATTAGAGAATATGTATTATGAAATTCAAGACCTCTTGAAATATAAGTAGTTGTAAACAAGAAGTGTGTGTGTGTATAATATTTGTTATTTACGTTCTTTCTAACCTCGTCAACATAACACTTTTAATTTTAATTCAGCAATTAAGTATTACTATATAGCTTTCATAGAACAGCACTTTCATACAACTTCCTCCATAGTTAAAAAAAACAGGTTTAAATAGGAGGTAGGGTAGCAGGTTCAATCCCGTCTTGAGTCTGCAGATGGTGTTACCTATAAAGTTATTTAGTTTACTTTAATGAACCCTGTATACTTACCTTTTTTTACTGCATCAATTAAATAATGATCATAACTATAATTAAAAAGGTTTAAAAGTCAATGCAATTTATTTTAATGCTTACAACTGTTTCTTAAGTAGAATTTCTTAACTATCGAACTACCTATGTAGAAGGGTTTATTTATTGGTTTTCCAACGTTCAGTTTCATAGGTATTTTACTATTTTTAAATTCATGCAAAATGGATCTGGATCCTATAAGTATTGTATCACATTATTCTTATTAATATGCAGATTATATCAGTGTAGTAAAGTATTTGTTTTTGTTTATAATCGATTTTAAATCGGTGATCTTAAAATCGATTTCCTGTGCTCAGTAAAAACTTGGTCGTCATAGATAAAGTATGATAAAATAAGTTCAACGCGCCTGCATAAAGCAATCAAACGAAAATGATGACATTTTTTACTTTTTCGTCGTTTTCGAAACGTAGCTTCCTGCGTGCAGCGTATGCACTGCTGTAGGGGTGACCACACGGGTAGAGGTTTCAAGGATAGTTTTGTTTATTTTAGTGCTAGTGGGTTAGAGGGTTAGTCGGACAAAATTATCTGGTAATGGACTGAGTTTCCTACTTTATTATGTTATAGGGAGGCAAACGAACAAGGGAGTCACCTACTGGTACCTAAGTGATCACCGCTGCCCCGCACAAGGGATGCGTTGCCTGACTTGACTACCCGACTTTAAGACCCCATAACCTCCTTAATTGGGCTGGACTTTTTTTAAAGCAATTATGTAGGCTGTTCGGTCGGTATTTTCATTGCCCAGTTATATAATTGACAAATTAAGAAGAAGCCTGTACGCATTTGTTTGGCCACCTAGGTTCATTGGACTTCTTATTATTTTTCTCGGTTTCATCTGAATGTTAATCATAAAAGTACATATCGAGTCTCACATGTCCCAAGCTCCACTGCCCGTGTGGCGACCTGCGCGTGCGCAGCTGTCGGGCGCAGCTGCGCGGGCAGATTGCGCCGACCTGTCGAGGTGCGCTCGCCGGCGTCGAACCCTGGACTTTGCGTCCACACCAACAATCCAACACTTGTGTGCGGTGTGGTGCCGACTTAGAACACTTATGCCGACTTAGAAAACTTATGGTGCTGTTTTACATGTATTAGAATTGCATGTCAAGTTCGCTCTCAAGATCGATCTCAGAGTTGAGATCGATTTATTAATACGTGCCTCAGGCACTCAATTCATTCCAGGATTTAACGTCTTACACCGACAATCTTCGAAACACTGTTGTGCTATGTTTCTGCTGGTGAGTAACACCAGAGCTCAGTTGGGGAGGGCATGGGGGACATTTCGAGGACATGACCAGCAGAACAGAACAAATAAATAAGGGTGGGCAGCAGCGTTCCCCTGTGTATTTACCGTTCACCATTCTTCAGTTACTAAGCCGCCTTCTTACCATGGTGAATGGGCATAACTCGAACAATAACTGGACTAAAATACACCGACGATGTTGATCATAAGATCGATGCGTGAGTTAAATTTCATTTTCATTTTTAACCAGCTTACATGAAAGCCTCGATGGTCTAGCTCTGGCTAGTGGTTTATGTACCGGGCGGTGACCCCGAGGTCCTGGAATCCTGGATTCGATTCCTGGGTCGGGCAAAATTCTTGTCGATTTTCCCGAGCACAGCCCGGTTTTGTGATCACCCATTTGGCAAACTTGGTGATTATGCCAAAACCATTAATTGTGACGAAAACATGATTTAAAATTATGGAGATGGAGGCTTATCCCGGTCGCATCCGCGGCCCTTTGCCCATCACTGGGACAATAATTCCTAACCTTATGCAAAGGACAATGTCACATAATAGCTACAAAGTTTTTCTACCGTTAGTAAAGTTGTTTTCAAAAGAAAGTGCGAAGTTATCGCATGAGGTTATGTCGTAAGCAACAGGTGATCGTGCACATTGCGTCTGCCGGCAATCTGGCCGATAAATATTACATGTTTATGGATGGGGATGGTTGGTTCAAAATCAGAATGTTGTTTTATTCATGTAGGCTTCAGATACGCATTTAAAAACTATATTCATATTGAACGTGCCTGTTTGTCCTGGTGTGGGTACCACTGTAAATTCTAAGATCTGTAACACAAGTGCTTAAGCTACTTAACACGTAGTCAGATCAACGTGTGTCTAATAAATTACAAATATTTATTTTCATTTATTGCATTTATTAAAGTTACAAATGAATGAAAGTCCATCAACTCAATGATGATATTGCTTTGTTCATTTTGTCTTAAAATTTCTTTTTTTTATGAAGAGTTAGGATTCCAATTCAATCTTAGGATTTTGGGGCTGAAGAAAGGACTTCGGGGATTGGCCTCTAATCTATACTAATGTTATAAAGCTAAAGAGTTTGTTTACTCGAACGTGCTCATTTGAGATTAGCGCGGTCAATTGGAACTACCTACTGGTTCGAATTGAAAAAACCTTTTTGCGTAGGATACTCCATCCATTTGTCTAAAAAATGTCTAAGAAACCTGAGCAAATGTTAGTAAGTAGTTCATGCGCATGTAAATTCAAAAAATCACGACTCTAAATGATACTGTGACTTTAGTTTTCGCCCGAAAGCGTTCGTCCGCGCAATCAATAAGCGATTACCTCGTGATCAATCTCACATTTGTCTAAGAAAGGGCTAATAAACCTGGTCAAATGTTGATTATTAGTTCTTTCACAAGTACATTCAAGAAATCTCGACTCTAAACATACGAAGACACGCTACCACCTACCGCCCGAAAGCGTTCGACCGCGCAATCAATAAACGATTACCTCGCGATCAATCTGCCACAAAGGGCTGCAAAGGTGCGCCGGCGCAGGGTGAATCTTGTCGTGTGCGCGCGCAGCTGCGACGCCATCTGCGCGCATCTGGTGACAGGAGGCCCGCGCCGCCGGGCAATCATAACTGGCAATGTTTTCATTATGAAGGCGTTTCATTTTAGAACCTTCGGATTATATAAATAAATAAATAAATTCCTGAGACTAACACACTTTCGATTAACGTCTCCAGCGAGGCCCATGGCCGAGGTTCGTGCCCCCCTTGGGGCGCCCCTGGGCGGTCGCTGCTAAATTTTATTGTGGTGTGAGCCTTCCGCTCCCACAATTGTCCGGTTAAGCTGTTAAGGTAGCCATATGCAAACACTAGCGACGTGCGACCCTACGAAAAAAAAAAAGACTAACACATCAATTGCCTAGCCCCAAACTAAGCTCGAAGCTTGCACTGGAAGCTAGGGAACGGATAGACATACTTAAATACTTTTAATAAACATCCACGACTCGAGTACATATGCCGATGTTCATCAAACAAACATTTGCCTCTAGCGGGATTCGAGCCAGCAGCCCTTGGTTTTCGAGCCAGAATCTCGGACCACAAGACCAACGGGCCTGTCAGTTATCATAAATGAGGAAGGCTCTGTTTTAGAACCTTGGGATTTTGTGTACGAGAATTTTATAGGTAGGTTTGTTAAGAAAGTTTCTGTTGGTGACAGGAGGCTAGGCCAATAATTACTGGTACAGTTTTCATTTTAGCGAGGAAAGCTCTGTTTTACCTCCTTCGGATTATATCAACAAATAATTAAATTCCTGGGACTAACACACCTATGAGGGTGTTTGCGTTTGAAAAATCCGCTAGATAGCAATACGTAAGCTAACTAGGTAAAATGTCATTGGTGAATTTTGACATATGCGTCAATGTCATGTCAAAATTCACCAATCAAGGTATGTCAAAATTCACCAATCACATACCAGTTAGATCCTACGCCTACCTACTGCCATCTAGCGGATTTTCCATTTGCCAAAACCCTCATTGATGCCTATTCCCAAACTAAGCTTGAAGCTTGTTTAATGAATGAAAGGGTACGGACGGATAGACATATTTAAATACTTTTTATAAACTTCCATGACTCGAGTACTCCAAAATTTACGCGAAAAAATTGCGGGCGTCAGTAATGTTAGTAGCCAGATAATTTCCTCGAAGCCTGCCTGCCATCCTTCATGGCAAGTGTTATCGCATGCCGCGGGAGGCCGGAGGGCGGAGGCCGAAGGCTGAGGAGTACGGGCAGGCAGGATGTTTAGACTGGCTGTTTTGCTGACGAAGCGACCACCGCTGACATCAGGGGTCCTCAACCTTCGGAGTTGGCAGAATTTGAAATTACCATAACAAGGTTTGTTACATAATGGAACATGCTCCTTGAGTCGTATTCCTCATTACAGAGAGCCGTGATCATTGTATGAAATGAAACACATTCACATAACAACTCTCTTGGCAATTTTAATGGAGTGGTTTGCTATTGCCGTCTTCATAATAGAACATTAAGTAGTTGCTTATTCCCCTTGCTTGCTTATTGCTCTTAAAGGCCTTTGCGATAAAATTTTGATGATATTCATTTTGATAAATATTGCAACTCTCTGCCCTGTGTGGTGTCACCGATATACTTATAGTCCCAGACATCACAGAACGTATTTTTCTCTAGGTTGTTGTTCAAGCCCTACGTCACGCAGCGGTCGGTACAAGTATTGCGAATCATGGTTGGTCAAAAAATATGTCTTTATATAGCTCTGTTGTCTACTGAAACCCCAGAAAATGACTGAAACGTTCAAATTGAAACTGTCCAAGTCAATGTACACGTAGCGATGTGTATTTTAACCCTATGAACTCCGTTGACGGATATATCCGCGAACGCAAGACAACTTTCTGTCGAGGTTTTGACGTATATTTCAGTCTTCAAATTAAACCCGCAATCAAACTATGCAAAGGACACCATTATTTTAATTACACCCGCCGTAACATACTAACAGCCATATCCTGTCCTTCACTTATGGATACCATCATTTGCATCTTATCTCAAACTGTTAAGAGAAGACGTCGAATTAACTTTCATTTACTTAACACGAGTTTAAGGGCCCATGAAACGTAACGGGGCAGCGACCGGTTCATTTAAATCCACTTCCAACAGCGTAATCAAGTGTTTTTTATAGCATGCATTTTTATGAGTTATTTCTAGTTTATTTGTTATTTATATGGTGGAATAACGCATTAGAGCTTAGCATTATTAAAATACTTCTGAGTGCTATCGTATCGCAATCGTGGATGTCCTGAGTTCAAATCTTTGTAGGTTAGGTTTTGTTTATTAAAAGCACTTAATTTAACGAGTGATTACATCGCGTCCAGTTCAGCAAATTGTTCTTCCGTTTACCCCTTCGCGCCGATTTGCTATGACGAACTGACGAAGTAAAAAATATTAACGAGGTTTATTTTTATAATGTTATTTTCGGTATTATAATAACTGACTTTCTATACACATTATTGGAAATGTTGTGAATTAAATAGCAGATATCTTAATAACGAAGGAAGAATGGTTGGTTATAGTGATACACAAATATGATTGTAACACCTAGAATAACATTAACCTAAACTAAAGCAATAAATGATATTTGATTTGATTTGAAGAAGAAGAATCAGTCGTACGAGAATTTTATTAGCATTCGAAAAATTCAAATATCAGGTCAGTATAGGTTGACCACCCCTGCCTCTCAGTGTCAGAGGTTAATCCTACGCGAAATAACGGTCGAACAATCGTGACCGAGCACTTTTGATGCACTCCGCTAGATAGCACCGATGCACTTTTGACGCCTGATAAAACTGCAACAAAGCACGGATAAAAATTGTCCCCAAGACATAGTCGTACCTCTAATAGTTTCTGAAATAACTCTGGGTTATCATAAAATATTTATGAATATGCAAGACATGTATCGTTATTCAGTAGTTAATAAAAAAGAAAACAGAGTTAAATGTAAATCATAATTCATACTAGTATTAGAAATGTAAATGTTTGTTTGTTTGGATGTTTGTCCGTTAATCACACTGAAACTACTGAACGGATTTTGACGTAATTTGGTATACAGGCAGGATATTTTGTATCCTGATTAAATGCTCCCATGGGATAAAAAAGGAATCTTAATAAAGCGGGTAAAGTCGCGGATAAAAACTAGTAATTCATAAAGACTTCCGAAGGGCACTTTTAATCGTCTTAAAATAATAAACATCGGTTTCCAAATAGTAAATTTTCTGCAGCATAAGAATTTATTTCTTTCTTCCGTTGCATAAGAAGCAGTAGACCCTTCCATCCCTATTTCCTCACATTTCTCGACGGATGATACAACAGCCAGCTAATACTAGAGAGATCTGACTCAGGGTTTACGTGCTTTCCGAGGCATAGTATCCATACATTATGCAATTAATATCCACACATAGGGACAGACAGCGGAAAGCTTCTTTGTTTTGTACCTACTTGCAAAGTAAATTAAAGTATCAGCCTATAATGTCCCATTGCAAGACAAAGGCCTCCATCATTTGGAATCATGTTTTCGTTACAAAAATGTGCTTTGGCATTATCACCACACTTGCCAAATGCGAGTTGGCGATCACAAACCAGGGCTGTGTTGAGAAATAACAACACAAATTTTGCCTTTGGAATCGAACCCAGGCCCTCGAGACCACGGCTTGGTACTTAAACCACTAGACCATCGAGGCGTTCACAGTAATTCCTTTAGTTATTCATTTCTTTCACAACCTTGAAAGATAATTATGTGCTAAAAACCACGGGATATCCTTCAAGCGGTCCAGATGACTTCGACTGGTCACTCATTGGCAACGCGTTACGAAACTTAACTTACGAAACTAAAATTAACAACTATTATTATATTTGACTTTTAGAATGTAAGCTAGTCTTCGGAACTAACAATGGTTATATTATATTTGTGTGCAAAAATTTCAATGGAATGTAACTAACTATACTTTTATGTTTCTCGGAATCAACTTAGGAGCGAGGCCGAGTTCCCGACAAGTTTACAAAAGCGCACAAAACCTGTCATTGTCAACCTTATTGTTTAGACCATAATGTTATCGGGATTGCCTGGATAAATTGGCAATGGTATAGTAGCTTCCTTTTGTTCTAAATGAACGAATTTCGCCGCCTATACGTTTGCAAAAATGTTTTTTTTAATCTGTGCTTTGTTATCTGAATTACCTACCTGGTTTCATTGATGAAGGTACTAACAATTGATAAAATACAAAAGAGGAGGGCAGTACACCTTTTCTTGTGTTTCCTTTTGTAACTTGTACTTGTAGGTGAAAAATGTTATATTAGCCAGGTAAAATGAAAAAGGTGCTAGATAAATAACTAGTTTGGTAATATTCAAAATATCCACAAAGAATACGTATGTATCAGGGATGTTTAACATTTTAAAATGTAGATTGGATACTTCATAAAAACCTGATTTGTTTAGAAATAAATTAAAGTCTTTAAAATATTACGATCTTTATACGTTCATGCACAATTTAGCCGGCGAAACTAAAACTACCTATAAAAGCTTACGATATTATTTTGGTAGTGACTCAATTTTTGCTCCAATTTTTAGTTCTTTCATAAATCATAATCTAACAATGCATTTTTTTTATTATTGTTAATATGAATACATAGAATTGATACATCTATTTGTCACATCTAAATTTAAACAACAAAAGGTAAAATTATAACTTTCGAGTGAAATGAAGGTACGTACTAACAGAAGTATCAACATATTACGTTGACAATATTGATCTCCTTTGTTACCCAAAAGAATCATTGGTCAAACTTAAATAATAAATAACAACTCTCCCACATTTTACGAATTATTATGATCAACTCGATTAGATATGTGACTTTCAAACGTAACGAAAGAACGCCAGGGCTACCCTACTATGACGTTTTTTTTAAATCTTTATAAAAAAATGGCGCCATTTTTTCCTACATCATATGGTATTTATTATAGACAAACATGACGTCATTGAATAGAACATAATTTATCACCACGTGGCTCGTGCGAAGCTCTGCTGGCCGCCATGGCGTAATCTGTGGCGGGGCGCGCAGGTAGTGCGTGAAGACGGTTTGAATGTCGAATATCGCGGGGTTGCCAGAACAGGAAATTTATTTACCCATACTTAAGTTTAAAAAGCGAAAAAAATGTGATAGAATACGTGCTATAAAGTCAACGGAATATTTTGTAAATGAATTGGAGAGTTGTGGAGGTTTTAGGAAGAAAAATAATTCAAAGTGAAAAACGAGTTAAATAATGTAATCTGTCTGATATAATAATGTATATCCGCGTGGGAATCTTATTTTAATGTATTTTTTACGAAGGTGAATTAATACAAAATACTTACTATTAATTTAAAATGCCAAGTTTACTTTGGATTAAAATAAGTATAATAAACATCGAACAGGTTCTGCAATGTTTAATAGGTATCATATTATGATTATTTATATTAACCAAAATATTAATCTATACTAATATATAAAGCTGAAGAGTTTGTTTGTATGTTTGTTTGTTTGTTTGTATGTTTGTTTGTTTGAACGCGCTAAACTCAGGAACTACTGATCCGATTTGAAAAATTCTTTTTGTGTTGGATAGTCCATTTGACGAGGAAGGCTTTAGGCTATTGGAAATCGAAATCCACGCGGACGGAGTCGCGGGCGGCCGCTAGTACTGGAAATAAAATAAAAGTTTTAGGTTGGTATAAGTTTTGATTTTTCTAAAGACAGTAACTTTAAAGTAGGTACCGTTATTTAAATCTTTGAAAATTAATAATTCATGCACATGCCATTAATTATCATGTATAAATGATGTCTAAATAACAAATCAATCTGATTATCCCAACTGGGTAGCATTACAAATTACAAACTTAAGAAAGGTGAATCTATAAATATTTAAGTATATTGGACTGAATAAATAGTCTTTTCCTCAAACTAATAAGTTTAAATTAATAAAATCAATGAACCCGCTATCTGATGCTTACGCTTCTCCTACTCCAATGACCGTGACAATTAAATTCATTTCAACTTTCAATCTATTGAAGTATGCGAAAAGCTCGGTACACGTCACCTCGCGATGTCAAGGACCACAACTTTCACGCCTACAGCCCGGCCAGTTTACATCTGGATAGGTGTAGTTCTCCCGCTGGCAACCCATTCGGGATCCTCGGGAACCACTTCCCAGAACGATAAAGGGCCGAGGGTGGGGGGCGCGCGGGACGGGGCGCGCCAGCTGCGCTCGCGTCGCCCGCCCCGCTCGCCGCGCCATTCCGTCGCCGGCCGCCGCGCAGGCCGCACGTGCGCTAGTCTCGCGAAATACGCGCGTAACATTATAATTCCGTTAAAGTGCGTGCTCAAGTTGAAGCTACGTTGTTTCGAGGTTCGCCGGGCGCGGCGCAGGAGCGGCGTCCTTTGTCCGTGGCCCGTGTGGATGGGCGGTGTCTGGTGCTATATTCGGTTGATGTGCGATATTGCACCAGTCCCGGCCTATCCAAGCGGGCCGGCCGTCGAAGACCGCTATTCAGGCGCTCGCCGCTCAGCATCCGAGGCGCGCAGTCCCGTTAGGTGGCCGGTACCCGGTCGTTCACTGCGGTGGCCACGCTTAGGACGCGATTCGGTGTAAACGTTGTGTCTTATATTTCAAATTGCACCAATCCCGGCCTGCTTGTGGTCCCCGCTAAGGGAGGAGCTCGGCGACAGGTTTGCACCGCACGTGGTAAAAAACACAGGTAATATCGATCAAGATGTTGTAATTTTGTGCTCGCATTCGTGTGCAATGTTGTAGTATGTTACCTACTTCATGCCGTATTTGCTAACTTTGATCTTTGTTCGACATTTAAAAGTTTTCCTTGTTGAACTTGATGTTCTACCTACCCTCAATAACGAAATGTAACAAAGAAAAGTGTGTTTCAACAACTTACCCTCTTTTAGACAAGTTAAGAATTAAGTTTCTTAAGTAGAATTCGAATTCCTTTTACAAGTATCACATTATTTATGATTAAAACAGCAAATTCATAAAATAACAGTAACCAAAAATCAAATTTCAACCTACCTTCACCACATTAATGGTTTGTTCGATTTAAGTCGTATAGATTTAATTAAACATAAGCTTGTTTACGCTTATATTTTAAGATTTGCATAAATCACCGCGAGATTTTACATTATTTTGCAAGAAACATTACTTTTGTACGTAGGTCTTTCAATTATTTCCTACCTAGTCTCCATGACATGTCTTTTGTCATTCTAAAAACCATCCCGCGCGAATTCCCCCCAAATCTTGACATCCCAACTTTCAAACTTCGAACACGGCGGCTTTCTCACCGGCCAGTCTTTTTGCAGACAAAAGTTTCTTTGTTGTCTCTGCCCGGTGCGTTCCGTTTCCTGAACAGCTGCGTCGATGTACAATAACATGCCCGATATTATTACTTGGCTTTATGTAGTCCACGTTAACACGTGTTATTTCGATGGGAAGATAGTAATTTAAAATTACTTAAGACCGCCATGACCAAGCATTAACGACCCTTGTTTTGTTTTGAGTGCGTTCTATGTTTTTTTTTAATTGTGTCAGTGTAGGGTTATAAAATAAAAGGCTTGTTCAACTGTCGGTTTAGTGATGTACCCTACATCCAAAGTAATCATCGAAAATAAAATGTAAATGATGACTTAAGAAAACTTAAGCTCGTTTCTTTTGGTTAAAGCAATATACCTATTTAACGCTTTTTTAACTTAATTAGCTACATATCACATCTAGATTCTTAACATCTGGTCTATTACTGAAACAAAACATTACAACTCACGCTTAGTTTAGGCAACTTACTTTACTAAGTACAATACGATTTTATCATATCGTGGGTAGTTCGAAAATGATATCGATGACCGCGTTAATATAACAAAACACGTTGCGCGACGAAAAGAAAGTTCCTTTAGTATGTAGGCAGATATACGTCATGATTGATTTTGTCAAGAAAGTCTTACATTTGGTGTGACCGATTTGATGAAGCCACGGCGAGAAGACCGGTTTCAAACGTAACATACCTACATGCAGTACCTACCTACCTATACGACCATACGAGCGAATGAAGGACTTAGAATGGCTTTCAGATGAATAACGCCAAAACTGGATGTCCTTTGTCGGTCGAGTTGTAACAGATAACAGTTATAAAATAATAAGTAGGTTACGAACTATTTGCATACGTTATCCGTCGCAATTTGTGATATTGGGTGGATTACAATTTGAGTTATTTTATTTCCGGACCATAGACATTTTGTTATCTTTTGTCCTTAAGGACAGGCAAAGATAGCTAGTACCCATACAGCCGTCTGTACATAATTTCTCAATCACAAAGTAATTTAAAACCACAAACAAACTGAACACTAATATCTTTTTCCTTTTCCCTACATCAAGAATGTAAAATGTAGGGGACAATCACCTGTTGATGACAAACGACATGATGACTGACCAGTTTTTGACACCACCATTTGCATAAATTCAATATCATATTAAAAATAAACAAATTAACGTTAACGGCTATACAACAGTAAAACCTCGAGAAAGATTGCAGTCCGCTCTGCATTCGTAAAATAATTAAAACAACAACCAAAAGTCAACGGCTTGTATTTTTTTTTAAATATACAATCTTTGTTAAAATATTTGCCTTGTAAAGTCCAGAAATAACGCCTACGAAACTCTATTTCAATTCATTGTAAATTAAGAACTGGCAATAACCTACTTCATATTCTTCCCTTTGAAAGTTAAATTTTAAAATAAGGCTATAAATTAACTTGAGGATTATTGGCTATTTTATAAAATGTGCTGCTACCTACGTATAATACCCACAGTGATCCTTGAGTCTACCTTCGTTTGTTCTTGAACAAAAGCGGCGCAAAAGTAGGGTACACGCCAGGTGATGAACACTGAACAAGGACCAGTTTAACAACGACTTCCGTTTCCATAAATTAATTTTAGTACGTTGGTACAATGTGATGTACTGTCATTGTAGGCCTTGGTGAAGGTTTTATGTAAGTCAGTCCCTTTAAGATTAAAATCATTCTTGCGTCAATTATGATTTGATTTTTAATTCAAAAAAGTCCCGATTTTATTCATTTATTTGGATAACTTACATGTTGTGTCAGACTTAAGAATTTGAATATTTGGTCAAAACTTGCAGTAAAGATTAATTATTTTTGATATCTGCAGAACTTAATAATGAAACAAGATAAGTAATGTTGTCGTTGACGAAATCTCCGTAAACTAGTCATTCTAAATCAGCGGTAATATTTCAGTCATATTGGTAGTCACAAAAACAAGATTAATCTGTTAATAATGTATACATAGTCAAATAACTAAACGTCACTTACTCCGATTGAAGTAAACTTTATAATAATCAAAATTAAAAACACTGATAAAAACATTAAATATCTCCTAATTACCGTCTTTCAATTAAGCAACAATGTTTACAAAATTAATATCAGTAGCGTTATAAACGCCCAGACATAATCGTGTTAATTTAAACATTAACAATCTGAACATCATCTCCAACACCGTGAGATCCGGGGCCTGATAAATGTTAATTATTCAAATTAATTAGCTAAAACTGTAATGCGAGACGCTAAAAGCGCATGAATACAGATTATATTCATAGTACCTGGTAGAATACCTACTTTCTCACGTTTTTCTGTATGAAAACTAGAAGGAGGATTATGATTTCTTACTTCGTGGAAATGCGAATGAAAGCCCTAGGCTACTTGTTACTAGTTAGTTCATTATCTGAGTTGTGTTTTACCAATCATAACGATTGTCTATGGTTTTAAGAATCAATGATATTAAATTCCAGGATTCGGACTTCATTTTTACTTTCTACTAAATGCTGTGTGAAGCCGCCTAGAGGCTCTTTAACTACGACTATTGGAATTTGAGATTCATTTCATGATGGTTACCTATAGACTACCTATGTTTTGGATGTTAGGAAATCCTTACCCGCCTTTAAAAAACCAACTGAGTAGGAAATGCTTCTAAAAGTATGGTATACGTAAAGTTGTAGTATCAGTATGACCCATATTTAAAATGGCTTTCTAAATATAAACAATATCTTACATTCGTAAGTTTTTGTCATCGAATCAATGTATCTTCCCAGAGGTGTAGAACAAAATAAAGTAGCTCTAACAACTTAGTTAATCATTATGGCGACAAAATCCATAGCTTTTCGGAAATGGGAAATAATAAAATGTTTGTGAAAACTGACAACATTTTATTTCTCCAATAAAAATACAATGATATCCTGGTCTTGTTAAAATTTAAATAACTTATTTTATAGCTTTTCCGGCGATGTCACCGTGTTTGATTGCAGAAGCATTTTTACTCATACCAAACACTCATCGTGTTATTTTTTCCCTCTTAGTTTCAAAATTATAATTATATTGAGCAAATTTCCATGTCTGAAACAATTGAACACAATATAATAACAACATTAAGGAATAAAACATAATTTTGAACTCAAATAAAATAAGGAATTAAAAATTTCGACATAAGGTAATCTTCGAAGACCTCTAACAAAACCCATCGATGTCGCCAAGGGCAAAAGCTACTCATATAGAATTCTTAGAAACAAGAGTAAGGTCGTTCGTTACTGCACTGGTGCTTTAAGTAAGAAATTGTAAATGCGACCTTTTTCCTCGATTACACATATACTCACTCACTAGCATTCGAGTGGGATTACTTGCAAAGCTGACCAAAACACATCATGTATATAGAATCCTGAGTTTGAGGCTTGTTATGAACTTTAAATTAAATATTACGGTTAAGAAAATAAAAAAAATCCTATCGAGGTTTTTCATTTTCATGAAATTGCAGAACGTCTAATTTTTAGAGGAAAATTAAAACAGGGACCTGATTACTATGCGTAATTTAACTATTTTGTTAAAATTCGTCGTGGTAGACTATAATAATTTATTGGAACAAGACATTACCAGTAGTTATATAGTTTTTTATGTATGTTTATTTATTATAACTTACATAAGAGTAGTAATTATGAAAATTCGTCATTCAGAAATCTCGTCATTGTATTGTTTATTGGACATAACGACATAAGATTTAATTTAAACAAATTAAAAAAAGTTTATGACTTGCAACTAAAAACACTTGTTTTTGTTTCTTATCATAGACAATTATTTTTAATTTATTATTAATTTAACAGTAACATTTAATTTCTGATTCCAAAGCCAAACATACCATGTTCGCGCGTTAAAAAAAAACGCGTCGATGGCGAAAGCATGACTTGATGTACCGTTTCCATACGCCTAGCCGAAACACCGTTAAACATTTGGATACTTATGAAGCCTGCGAGCGCCATCTTGCGAGACAAGGAAAAGAAATACTGTCATTATAATTCATCGTTCATTGAATGAAGGTGATTACTCGCTCATGAGGATATGGGACCGAGTTACTTTGATTTCTTTTTGTTTTGTCAACCATGACTAGAATAGAGTAATATGTATGTAGGTAAGTAATATAAAGGTTTGTTATACAGAATTGGCAAATGTATGTAAATTATTATATGATTTGAATACTAGAATATAGTAACTCAATTTGTTTATTCCATTTAGGCACATTTAGAGAAATTCACTATGCAGAAAAAAACGCTACAGAAGTTTTGCGTGGTTACGCCTTCAATGTAAATGTATTTTAATTGGAAGATGACACACTATGCCGAAATTAGATCGCTTAATTTTGTATAGAAAATGCATTGCCGTGTGCCGTCGAACTTCGGTCGCGTAATTTCATCTTAGTGTGTTCCTTCTCCTACACTTACAGTACATACAGCAACTGAGTCAATCTGTGGTGGGTGTTATAAATGTTTTTTCAAATTCCCGCGGTAGGTACTTTAGGTAAATCTTTTTCACAATACACAAGTTTAAGGTTTCTTAAACATGCAAGCCATTTTACTAAACTAAGACAAACTTAGCACAACATAACTCGTAACAAATGCTCAAGATCGACAATCACAAATCAAGAAAATGACAACATGTGACTTAATTTTGCAACAATCACATCATGACTAATTACATGATTCAAGAAGAAACAAAACAGAACGTACATAAATATTAAATACAAAATTCCCATTCCCGTTTGAATGAAATGCAGACAATGACACAAAACAATTACTAGGCCAGTGACAGATAGCGACCGCGCTGGATTATAAACAATTATGACCGGTTCCGTGGAACCACTCCGAGAGGTACGAGGTTCACCTTCACTGTGTTCGTGTGATATTTAAAACTGATCGCTCTTATTACTTTATGACAGATAAGCTATGTAATAATATCAGTTGGAATTAAATACTCAATTAAATTTGTAAATAATTAAAAATTGATTATTGTATGTGGCAAAATAATAGGTTTGCTAGTTCTATAAAAGGTCCACCCTGTCTATTAGCTACTTTAAGTCACAGAAATTAGACATGGTTACTTTAAAGGAAATGTAACCATCGCTGTGTTATGAGTTTGATATTTAAAACTGATCACTCATATACCTATGAATCATATGAACACACTTAATGAGCGAATGAGCGGTAGTTAAAATCTAAACTAATAGAATAAAGCTGAAGAGATTGTTTATTTCTTTGAACGCGCTCCTCTACTGGTTTGAGTTGAAAAAATAATTTTGGGTGACAAATAATTTTGGTAGTCCATTAGTCGAGGAAGGCTTTAGGCTATATCAAAATGTGTGCAGAAACCGAAATCCACGGGGACGATGTCGCGGGCGGCCAATTGTATGTAATAATATCACATGTCTAACTATTAATTGCGAATTATTTATTCGTTATTTGGCTTAATAACAGGTTTTCTTAAGGTTAGAAGCTCCACCCCTCTTGTAGCTCCAAAATTACCTTCATGTGTTATTCGTACGATATTTAAACCTGATCGCTCTTATTACTTCATGAGACAGTTAAGTCGTGGTAATAATTTTGCTTGATTAAATTACTCAACTCAACTTACTACAATTGAGAATTATTCCTTTCATAACAGGTTTTCATAAGTGAGGAGCTCTAGTCTTGTTCCGTTGTGGCTCCAAAAATATAACATTATGTGCTTTTCCATAAGTTTGGAAGAAAAATATAACATTTTTACCATGGATAATTTTAATTTAGAATAGCAAGGACTAAAAATTGTCTGAATGTTTACTCGATTTAAAGATGTAAAAAGATTTCTTTCAGATAATAAACATTATAAAGTGCAGCCAGGGGGCGAAACACAACTGAATTTGGAAGAAAGGTAAGTTTATGTGTTGCAATTTTGCATTACAGTTCTTGTCGTACCTAATAAAGATAATAATGCATCACTGTGCCTACGATAGACGCATCACTGCTGCACTGTGTCGATTTTCTTGCCGATTCTTCTCGCCAGTAACTGCTTTCTGAATCGGTGGTAGAGTCATTCTTTTAGTTTTCTGAAGCCTATGTTAAAAAAGAATATTTTGAATATTTTGAAAGTTTGAAACACAGTGTTATTTTTATTGTATTTTTTTGTGTTTAGGTTTGATACAGATTAAATAAAAACCTCTGATGTAGTCGCTATGAGTAATTAATTAAGCCATGGTAGGAACTATTTCTGTGGTTTATTGTTAATAGTCTCAGTTAATCCTTTCATCACTTGTTTAACATGAGGTGTTGTTTTGCAATAATTATGCATTTTCCGTCATCGGCGTCGGAGTCGGGGCAGTATTAATAAGGCCACGCATTCTGTTTCTTATTGTTAGTCTAATTTTAGCGTCCGACGCCTGGGGTCACAGTGTTAACAAAAAAACCCGTTTTGTTATCACTTCCCTGACGTAGCAACAGAATCTTAAATAAGATGTATTGGTATTCGGATTTGGTGTTTAGAGATTAGAGCCTTAAACAATTTAAATAAAAGTTACTTAATTTTCAAAATGATACCACAACAAGCCACAGGCGATGGTAACATTTGAATAAAAATAAAAATTGACACATGAAATTAAAATCATCGTGGTGTTACAGGGTCGACGACGAGTTATGTCTTTGTTGGTGTTATAAGCGCGAGGCAATGGTCACCATCCAGAGATGAAAGAACAGCAAAGAAGACCATAAATGTAGCTGACTTACAATTTTTTGGCAAAAGCAACCCTCTTGCCCGGTGTGAACTCTGGTCAATTGTGCTGCATCAAGCTGATGGCTGTACTCAACCTTCGATGATTAATTTACTTCGAGCCTCTATCTTTCCCAAGGTACGTGATGCAGTATCTTAATATTTATAAAATATGTAGATTAGTAACATTCATAAGACATGGCTGAGATTTTGTTAGTATTTTAACTATAAGCAAGATGCAATGAGGGAAAGGAATTACAGAAGACAACATTGAACGAGCACTTCGTAACTCTTGTGCTATGTTTCTACTTGTGAGTAAAGTGATTACTGACAGGGTTACAGGATTTCATCATTATTTATTTTTATTTAGTTAATTTTAATTATAAGCTCTCAATCAATTTATGAGTACGTTAAGTTCGAAGAGAAACAGCAGATAGAAGGTATTAATTTAAAAAAGTTTTTTTTTCAAAAGCGCTCTCTATTTTATTAAGCCAACACCTCAACTTTACGTACTTAATATGTATCCGCATATTCGATCACTGTTAAAAATTAATAATTGTTTTATAAACGTCCATTTTAACAAGCATTCGAGGAGCGGTATGTGTCGTGTCGATGTAACCAAAAGCGGTCTTATCGTACTAACGGTACTTTCGCTGTCAAGATAAGTAGCGACTAGGGATGTAACGGAGGTGTCATATCGGAACCGGAGTCGGAGTCGGAGTTTTTTGATTTAATTTTTCGGAGTCGGAGTCGGAGTCGGAACCGGAGTCGGAGTCGGAACCGGAGTCGGAGGCAGGGTCCGAAATGGTGGCAGGAGAGAGATATTTTATTTAAGGGCAAATAAAACATAACCTTTTTAGGGTTCCGTAGCCAAAATGCCAAAAAAACGGAACCCTTATAGATTCGTCATGTCTGTCTGTCTGTCCGCCAGTCTGTCACAGCCACTTTTTTCCGAAACTATAAGTACTATACTGTTGAAACTTAGTGACTGGATGTATTCTGTGAACCGCAACAAGGTTTTCACATGAAAATAGAAAAAAAAATTAAAAAAGTGGGGGGTCCCCATAGTCGGAACTGAAAGTTGAAATATTTTTTTTTCATTGAACATATACGTGTGGGGTATCTATGGATAGGTCTTTAAAAATTATATTAAGGTTTCTAATATCACTTTTTTCTAAAGTGAATACTTTGCGTGACAGACCCTTCCAAAGTGGAAAAAAATGTGTGTCCCCCCCTCTAACTTCTAAAATAAGAGGATGATAAAACTGAAATAATTATATAATGTACATTACCATAAAAACTACCATTGAAAATTGGTTCGAACGAAATCTATTCAGTAGTTTTTTTAATACGTCAAAAATAGAATTTGTACGGAACCCTCAGTGCGGGAGTCAGACTCGCACTTGGCCAATTTTTTCATTTATTTTATTAATTAAACGCAAGGAAATTAAATATGGAATAAAATAGTGATATTATAAAATGAAACAAACGAAAAACAAAATTACTTGCTTGTTTCCAAATAATTAATAAATTAAATCAAATTAATTGACTCCAAAATGAGTGTATTGTACTTCACGAACAAAACTCCTTTTCTTGAATACCTACGTCTTACTACATAGTTTACACTTAGACTTTGCCGAGTCTGAACTAACTTTAATGAAAAAGTTCCAAATACAACTTGATTTTGGTTTCATTGTCGAACACAAAATAGGGTATTCTACTCTGTTTGACAAAGTACTATAATATGTTCGTTTCATCGTTAAAAGACACCAAAAAAAAATATTTCGCCGAAATAAACCCGCTTTCATGCCATAAAGATACTTCTAAGTTTTAAATATATTTATTCCCGCGAAAACAGACTTCTGCGCTGTCCGCCATGTTTATGACGTCATTTCGGCATGTAAACAAAGCTTGACGTTTTAATTTTGTTGTAGGTACGAGTTGTTGTATCTACACCATAGAGTTTTATTGGACTGGGTTGACAGGTGACAGCAAATTATTATTGCCAATATGATGTCACACACACACAGCATGGCGGCTCGTGTTTTTAGTCACGTGATATACAGATTAAAAATATCAATTTTTAATTTTAACATTATAAATCAATCATGTAAATTTATGACTCAAAATCAGTTTAACTATGTTTATTTTCACATAGAGTTCATTTTGTACCGATTTTTATATTTTTTCATTAACCACCGAGAGTACCCTATTAGATCACTTTGATTGCACTGAGCCGTAAAAATCAAAACAAATGCCTATAACACTTGACAACGTGTCGCGTGCGTAACAAACTAATAAGTGAAATAATAATAGACGATAGAACACACGAGCGGAAGTCGTTGGGAGGTGTCCGCGCGACCTGTATAAACCTGTTCAAAGCGGTCGACCCAGACCGCGCCGATATTTGTTATGCTTCGACCTCCGATTCAACCTCCGACTCAAAAGTGTCGGAACCGAAGTCGGAACCGAAGGTGTAATATTAATCGGAAGTTCCGACTTATCGGAGTCGGAGTCGAAGCTCCGTAACATCCCTGGTAGCGACACGTTATTTTACTATATTTATTATAACCGTTGGTTTAATGGTTTGCTTCGGAAACAAAGTCGCAAGTTCAATATCCGGACGGAAGGGATAAACTTGTTTAGGTATTTGTGTTAATAATGTGTCGTAATTAAATAAAGTACTTCTATTTTTAGGCGATGCATGGAAGGAATATGGTTTTTGTTAAAGAAGTATTACTAGTAAGTAGTTAACTATCTTTACTAATATTATAATCGGAAAGTGAGTTTCTTTGTTCCGCTTTCACGCCATAGGTATCTACTGAACCGATATCTTTGTAATTTTGCAGACGTTAACACATTCACTGCCACCAAGATTTTCTTGAAGTTCATCGAGATGCCGCCGTTTAAAACTGCGGACACGCTAGGCGTGTTCACGGCATTGCTACTAGGAAAAACAGTGAACACACCGGGCGTGTTCATGGCACTGATTGACGGCAAAATCTTTAAACGGCTATTTTTCGGTTTTATCTCTGTTTGCCGGTTAGTATTTCTTGTGCTTCGCGAGAATAAAGGTGCTTGAATAGTGTCGTGAGTTTTGTTACTCGGAAATATGGCGAGAAATAGATTTTATGGTAAGTAAATGTATTATAATGTAATATGTGGTTCTCAAACTTCATCAATTGATAAAAGTCTGCCGTTTTTTTGTACCGTAACATCGGGATTCTTAATTGTGCAAGTAGATTTGTTTTATTATTACAAATATTGAGTGAGAATCGTTTGTAAACATATTTTATAGTCATAAACGAGTGAATTCATTAAAATTATTAATCCAATAAAAACTTCGAACTGCAGAAAGTTTATTTACTTACGTTATTTATCTCGTAATATCGTTATGTTGGTTAGTTGGTACGTAACTAAAGTTTGACGTTTTAAATGAAATAAATTGACTTCTTATCTTATGATTTTTTCAGGAAAAGCTAAATTTGTACCGGAAACTGAAGATATCGAGAATAAGGCAGACTGCTCCCCACCTTTAAAGCGTTCAAATATAGAAAGTAAGAATCAAGTACTTAATATACTTAATCAATCTAAACCATTTTTACCATCAACATCACAACTCACTACGACTAATGTATTCACCCTGGTGATGCTGTAGGTAATATATTAAGACCTTATTAAGTTTGATATCGAAAAGTTTATCTGTGATGTGACAGGTTGGAGATTATAGAATAGTCTAGCTAGACGCTCGTGTTAGCCCATGTCTTGTGTGCCGTAATATGTTCCCCAATCTTCTGCCGGTGGTCCAGGGTTCGAATCCCGGTAGGGGCATATTTTTGTGTAATGAGCACAAGCATTATTTGTTCCCGAGTCATAGTCGGTCGTTTTTATGTATCTGTTAGATATTTACCTACTCTTCAGCTTAGGAACGCACCTTTAGATCTGGCAAATGTGCCGCTCAAGACATCTCAAGAGGTGCACCAGACAAATCGATGGCCCCAATGAATAAAATTTTTTTTTAAAAAATCTCCATTTAAAAAACGACTTTGAGGTTTAAACTTTAAAGTCGTTTTTTAAACGTTCATTTTTTCTGATTTGTCACGTTCTTGTTGCAAATGAGCGATATATATTTTTTTTGTATATTTTAGATTTAAAATAAGGCTTTTATAGCACAATATTCGTTTATTGTACGGAAAAAAAATATTTACATATCACATGAATAATAAAACATGCGCCTATTGCAGATTATTTGTTTATTTGAGTTCACCAGAATAAACGTGTTTAATCAATCTGCCGCCCTCGTGTCTATCCTTTCCTTTGGGTAATAACTCTTGCACGATTATTCGTGTAAAAATGCAAGCGGCTTATTTCAGCAATGCCTTATTGTAGACGGCAAAACTTTGAATATAATAAATACAGCTATTCTTTTATCCTTTACTCATTAAAAATATACGTGGAATAACCATGCAACATTTCAATATACTTGTTTAAGCTTCATTTATGACACGAATAAACGTACAATGATGCAATACTGTTAACAAGTCAGATATTATTTACTAGAATAATAATTTAATACGTTTTTTCTTAAATACTTATGTCGTAAACCGATAATATTTTTTTACAATAAATATATGAGCTGATAGATATTTTTTAGGGTTCCGTAGCCAAAATGGCAAAAAAACGGAACCCTTATAGATTCGTCATGTCTGTCTGTCTGTCTGTCTGTCTGTCTGTCTGTCTGTCTGTCCGCCAGTCTGTCACAGCCACTTTTTTCCGAAACTATAAGTACTATACTATTGAAACTTGGTGAGTAGTTGTATTCTGTGAACCGCAACAAGGTTTTCATACGAATATAGAAAAAATAATAAAAAAATGGGGGGTCCCCATAGTTAGAACTGAAACTGAAAATATTTTTTTTCATTGAACATATACGTGTGGGGTATCTATGGATAAGTCTTTAAAAATTATATTGAGGTTTCTAAGCTCATTTTTTTCTTAAATGAATACTTTGCGTGACAGACTCTTCCAAAGTGGAAAAAAGTGTGTCCCCCCCCCTCTAACTTCTAAAGTAAGAGGATGATAAATCTGAAATAAATATATAATGTACATTACCATAAAAACTACCAACGAAAATTGGTTCGAGCGAAATCTATTCAGTAGTTTTTTTAATACGTCAAAAATAGAATTTGTACGGAACCCTCAGTGCGGGAGTCCGACTCGCACTTGGCCAATTTTTTTACCTTTAATTTGATAATACATTATATGTGTCTATTCATTATGTAATTAAAGTTGTTTGATTCCAAAGTTTTTATTTTTCCTGATAAGTTGTTGTTTTTCGATTGCACGTTTATTCGTTGGGGCCATCGAAATACAGTAGGTATCTGCATTGCACGTGTTCGCGCCTCGCGCCCGGATGAGATTTTTTACTAGAGACCCTGATGATGATGACTGATCTGATAAACTTGTTTATTTTACTAATCATTTTTTTAAGCAATAAGAAATCTTCAATATTATTTGATTCCGAAATCTATTACTATCTAGATTTATAACTAGAGACCCTGATGATGATGACTGATCTGATAAACTTGTTTATTTTACTAATCATTTTTTCAGGCAATAAGAAATCTTCAATATTATTTGATTCCGAAATCGCAATCGCAACGCAATCTCAAGTATGCTCGGAAAATGATACCACTACAAAAGGTAAAGAGAGATGTTAGTTATGTTCCATCTAGATGCAAGTTACTTGTTTAGTTTCGTATGATCTAATTTGCATTTATTTTTAGCTAAAGATCAACACTATGAAGCAGATTCTGATTGCACCTATTTTGAGCAAGATAGCCAAAGTATTGAAGACTATCTAGCCCTAGGAAACAGGCCGAAGTATACAGAAGACGAAGAAGTGTTTGCCGGTTCAGCGAAACAAGATATTGCTACCCAAACTTTAAACGATGCTAATGAAAGTGTTGGTGTTCAAACTATAAATTTTGCAAATAATGAATATGAAAATATCAAAGACGCCAACTATCATTTTGGAATGTTTGTAGGTAGGGAACTCAACCAAGTCCCTCCAATCAAAAGGCGTGCAATAATGTGGGAGATAATTAGATTAATTGAACATAGATCAACTTAATTTGTAAAAAATATTTTTTACAAATTGAGTTGATCTGTGATCTGTGTGTATTTTTTACAACTTAATTTGTAAAAAAGATTTTTTACAAATTAAGTTGATGATTAATGTCAACAACTAAAATTTTAACAATCAAAATCAACAACATTTGCAGCCGGTTGCATGAAGTAATTCAAATTACGAATTTGCATAAAGTAAATGTAAAAAGTAAAAAAAATATAGTGAGTACCTACCTACTGAAAAACTATTTGGTGCAACAAGTTTTTAATGTTTTACTTTTACGTTGCCAATTCTTTATTTGAATTATTTCGTGCAAACGGCTGCTGTAGTATTTAATTTTTTTTATCTAAGAATACTTAGGTATTTCAAACGTTGATTTCCTAAAATATTGCCATTATACTTTATTGAACAAATAAACCTTTTCTGTTTTAAGTGATTAATAATATCTTAAACCGTTTATCTTGTTAACTATATTTAAAATATACACATATAGTTAGATATATATCGATTTGTGGAAATATTAAATTGTTGATATTTTGGTTGTTGACATTAAATATGCCATCCTTACCTTCCACGGCCGTATCATTAGCGTCTTCAGCCATTTGAAGATAGTATTTATATAGATTTTAGTAGGTATATAGTATTAAGGGTGATTGCAATAATAAGACTGATTTACTTATTTAGTACAACATTTATTAAAATAAGAAAGAATTATGTTAGAATCATAAAAACTATAACAATAGCTTATAATAAGTAATTATCTGAAAATCAACAGTGCCAAAAAAACGTACATTTTGTAGTATTTATTTAGTACAACTTTTATTAAAATAACAAGGATAAATAATCTTTTACAACATTTATTACAATAAGAAATAATTATACTAGAATTTTAAAAACTATGACAATAGCTTATAAGTAATCATCTGAAAATCAACATTGCCAAAAAACGTACAATTTTTAGTAAGTATTTATTTAGTAAGTACAACTTTTATTAAAATAACAAGGATAAGTAATGTTGTACAACATTTATTAAAATAAGAAATGATTATGTTATAATCTTAAAAACTATAACAATAGCTTATACTTAAGTAATTATCTGAAAATCAACAGTGCCAAAAAAAACGTACAATTTGTAGTATTTCTTTAGTACAACTTTTATTAAAATAACAAGGATAAATAATGTTGTATCTTAAAAAGTTATGATACTCATAAAATCATTTTAAAATCAACATCGCTTATAATGAACATAAAATATCTAGTCGTTCTCATAATTTTAAGAAACAAAAATTGTTAAATAGTAATTAAATTACAATACTCTGTTAATTTTTATTATGTTTACTGTTATTAACAGTTTTAGAAATTTTAATAAAAAATGGGAAGGTACTTTCGAAAGCTATTTAATATTTGTGATAGGCTCTAAAACATTCTATGCAAATGCCTGGCTGTTGGGGACAGTTTTCGCAAGCAAATAATGATGCTACCCTTTTTTTTTTCGTGTTCCAGCAATGGATGCATCTTTTTCTTTTTGTTTTGCCTTTTGTGTCTTTATCTAATTTTTTTAGGCAGTGGATTTTCGTTCCTATAGGTATTTCCAAGTCCGGCGGCATATGTGGTTCCAGTAAGGATTTTATAACGTTTAATCTAAAATCGTACAAATTTAATTTCCTGGCCGAAGAATACTTATTGTACAAGAAATATGAATTTATAAGTATTACTTGCATTATATGAATTATAACTTTCTTGTACCATCGTATGGATTTATGTTCACATGAGTAATATGACAACATTTGGTCATGTCGATCTATACCGTTCATATTTTTATTATAATGGATTACCATTTGTGGTTTTAGTTTCGTATTCCCTCTACGATTTGTGGTGTTTTCTAGTGTTCCTGTATGCTTAGTGGAAATTGCAAACAATTCTCTTTGATCATTCCATTTTATAACACAAATACTATTTTTATGTTGTATACATAGCTCACCCTTTTTTAGTTTACTTTTTATTACTGTTTTTGGGTTGTTTTTTCTTTGTTTCCTAAGAGTTCCTGTACAATAAGTGTTTTTTTTAAGAAGATCTTCGGCCAAGTCTACACTTGTATAAAAGTTATCCATGTATAAGTGGTGACCTACATTTAAATAAGCCTGCATTAAATGCATCACCACTTTTTTGACGTGGTTAATTCCTCCTACAAGAACGTCAGATGCACCGCCATATAAATGTAGTTTTAAAACAACCCCTAGCTGATCAGCAAGTGCATAGAATTTCAGACCATATTTATTTTTTTTTCCTTTCATATATTGTCGAAAACGTAAACGGCCTCTCCATAGCATCATCGATTCATCAATAACAATATTTCTTGTAGGGTAATAAAGTTGTAACATTCTTTTATTGAAAAACTCTAACACATTTTGTATTTTTTCATAGCTATTTGTGCTTGGCCCTATTGTAGCACATAACATTCTTAAAATTATAAGAAACCTATTCCTTGACATTGTCTTGGCGAATATAGGTTGATTGAAATAAATGTCTTTTTTCCAATAGTCTGACAGACGGTTAATTTTGATAAATCCCATGTGGAATAGTAAACCAAAAAATATTTTTAGATCTTCACATGTCACTGGCTTCCACGCATTGCTTCTACTACGTGGCCCTCTGTTCACTGCCTTTTCACGTTCACCGTAATCATTTGTTGCACATTTCAACATTTCTAATAGTTCTGAATTGCAAATATTTTCAAAGTATCCAATAGGTGTATCCTCTATCACTTCTTTTAGGCCGGTCGTTTGGGTAAAAGGTAGTTCCGATGAAATAATTTCAGGATTACCTGGAAGCCATCCGTCACTGGAAGAGTCCATAACTGGCATAACCTCGTCTTCGTCAGATTCCATTTCCATTTCGGATCCATCAGTCTCCATATCATCTAATATACTTTCTGATAAGATACCATACAACTCTGCATCAGTTAGCGGCGAAGTTGGCTGGATCATTAGGGGATTTGCCTCCAGAGGTTCCATTTGCATAGGTCCCAACAAGTCATCTTCTATGCCCGGAAAATCCCAATTCGGGTCCTCCCACGAACACGAGGGCAGCGGGTTTATTATGTTCAAAAAAGTTAAAATAGTTAGTTTATTTTTACCTACATTATCTCAAATAAAGATTTTTAAAGATTGATAGATTTTTATTCCATTTTATTTATTTTTAATCAAGCAACAATGGCTCATAAGCAGATATAAGTATAGGAACCTTAAAATAAAATGTACATAAAACAAACAAAATAGTGTTCAATAGGTACATTGACAGATTAAGTATATTTTATCCCAATTAGAGAAACGAAATAGCCATGGGCAGCCAAAACCAGGCGAACAAAGTTTATAAAGTACCTAGTAGTAAATATTATCTCTAGGAATCTTGGAAACATGGATTAAGAAATTTGTTCTTATTAATTATTTTTCTAATTACTACTTACTTAAATGCATGAATAATATCGTACTAATCACCAACAAACATATAATTGTGTTTTAGGCTTAGGTATTTGTTGATGGTTGCAATGCAACGCACTGTTAAATAAAAGTAGATTTTTGCTCCGAAATCGAAGGGGTATTCATGTTTATTAATATAGAAGATATAAGTACCTTTGTTGTAATAGTTGAAAACAGAAATGTAAGTAGGTACTCATTAGATTAGAAAATGTCGTCATACAGTCATCCACCACATTTTTGTCCAAAAAATTACCTATATGGTACGCTACGCTGGCACAAAATAGCATTTACCTACACTTAGTTGAGCTAATAAGCATTCAACATTAAAATTCATGTCTCTTGCATTTTCGTATCTGTGATGAGTAAATAAAATATTTGACTGATTTGATTGATTGATCTGTTCATTAAAATAAAACACACTTTTTCGTATCATTTAAACCGAAAAAGTGTGTTTTATTCAAATTCATAATATGTATTATCAGAAAACAAACGAACGAAAACCAACAGTTTTTTCAAGATTATGACTTGGGAACAAACCTTTTGAATAATTTCAAATGATTCTTTTTTAAGTGACATAAAAATCACTCACGCAAGTTTTCACTTTGAAATTAGTAAAGTGTTCAATCGAATAAAAAAGTTTGGGAACCTAAGGATAGCTTCAGCAATTGAACACGCCTAGCGTGTTCTCGGCACTACATAATACCTTTTTTTCATAAAAACATCTAACTAGTTTTTTAAAGTAACCACTTCAAAATGCCATAGTATATCCCTTAAAAATGATACACTATTAGTTTGAAATGAAAATCAGGCCTAGTTTAAGAATTATAACCGAAAACACCAAAACACGCCTGGCGTGTTCTTGGCGTAGAGATATAGATTTGCCTGAACACGCCAGGCGTGTCAATGGCAATGAATGTGTTAAGTTGGAAGTCCGGATTAAATAATAGGGAATTTTTTATCCCGGAAAAAATGATATTCCCGAGGGAAAACAAAATATTTTTTACAATACATATTACCGAAATCCAAGCGGGCGAAGCCGCGTGTTGAAAACAAATTTTAATATAAAGGAGTCTTGGTCTGCCTTTTTTAAAGAAAACTTATGTGAGTTCTAGTTTTATTTTTAATCACCGTTTTTCCCAAGAATTAGATCATGTTCGTAAACAAAGAAACCAGATTAGTAATTGATGGGAGTGCCAATAATATTAGACTAGTTCTATTGTTTCTTAACCTTGCAAGGCTGCCCAGTAGGCGTGGTGAGTAATATGTAACCGCTAGGGTTACTGGTTCGAAACCTTGCGGAAAATATTTTCATATCACCTGGTATTGAGGTTTTAAACATCGCTTTCAATCAATTTATTCTAATCTATACTAATATAATAAAGCTGAAGAGTGTTTGGTTGTTTGTTTGTTGTTTAATCTCGGGAACGACTGGTTCGAATTTAATAATAATTATTGTGTGGGTTTGTGTGCGGAAATCGGAATCCATGCGGACGGAGTCGCGGGCGGCCACTAGTGAATAAATAAATAAATATTTGACAACCTCATTACTTCCAAGCTACATAAGGACATTGATCTGAGTCAGTGGATATCAGAACTAACATTGGAATTACGCAATTGAGCAGACTTTACTTAAATATACTAATTACACCCAAACATGTTCAGTTCATGCACACAATCGATACAATGTTTATAAATACTGTGCGGATATCGAACCCGCGACCGTATGTGTAACAGAAAACGTTTTTCGCCACCAAACTGTTTGCCAAACCACTGATTGATGTTTTTTACATTTAAGCCTGTTTACCAAAAGCCAAAGGACAATGCCGATTTTGTAAAGGAGATGGCGTGTCTTTTTTTCACGCGTCCTTTGATCAAACATGGTATTACATTTTATATTCTTGAGGACATTAAAAACGATATTTGCTTAGGCAGTATAGCTATAAACTCAGTCCAAACTGAGTCCAAACTCAGTCCAACTCCAAAGTGAGACAGGCTAGAACTTTTACACTCTCATAGAAAAATGTATGAAGCAAGAAGTTCGAGGCTGTCTCACTCTGTTCTGACGGAGTTTACAGCCTCGGCAAATATATGTAGTTTGAAATGACCTCAAAAACATATACCTATTAAGTTTTACCTATTAAAGTTGGTGGACGCAAAGAAAAATGGCGCCAAGTTAAGGCAATTTCCTTTCAATAGTCATGATTTTTGTTCTAACTCTCGGCCTAACCTTAGAACATTATGCTCGGCGTCGCTTATCGTGAGCGTACATAGACATAGTTACTTCTAAGGCCTTTCACACATGAAGCATGATCATTTTGAGCCCTTTTCTATACTTCTTTTAAGCATTTTTAAATGCTTTCTTTATGTTATAGGGTGGCAAACGAACAAGAGCGTCACCTGATGGTAAGTAATCACGGCTGCCCATGGCCATCAACAACCTCACAAGAAGGTCGCAGATGTACCGCCTGCCTTTGAAACCCCATACCCAACTGAGCTCTGGCGACCGTACCCACCAGTAGAAACATTAGCACAACAGTTACCTACGAAGCTAAGAACTATTTACCTGAGAAGGTAAAATGGAAGGCTATTATCTTATTGAAACCAATCCCGATTGTTTAATATGTACAATAAGAATTAAAGCCATATATGTGCTTACGTTTCAATTTTTTTTTGTATAGGCTGTTTCTTTTGGGCGGTGTTCTTTGCTTCAAGTTTATTAACGTTATAATGGCGAAAACAAAACATCGTTACTTTATTACCGACTTTGCAATGAACAAGCACACGTGACACTACAGAACTCAGTCCACTAGCGCCTCAAGTGGCCAATACTAGCAAATTACAAATCTTGCGCGATATAAAAAAATCCCATGTACAAAAGCCCTAAGTCTCACAAGTCACAGTCCGAATGAATCAAGCGGAAAGATGATTCACGTGGCGTTGAGAAATCGCGTAGCCTCAGATGAATGAATCAATAGAAGAAGGGAATAATTTGACAGTTATGCTATCCTTTTTCTCCATATTATGAATCACGTGTGATAGAGCAAGACAGCAGACACATGCACCCTCGCGGCCTTAATGTCAAGTGAGATGTGATTACTGATTTTCTCGTCCAAATTCTCGTTGAGAGATACAGACTAAGGCTCGTATTAATAAATCGCACTCAACTCTGAGCTCAATCTTGAGTGCGGACTAGATATGTCATTCTCATACAAAACAGCACCTTAAGTTCGCGCTCAAGTTCGAGCTCAGAGTTGAGTGCGTTTTATTTATATGAGATGCTGTTTAATATGAGAACGATATTATCAAGTTCGCTCTCAAGGTCGATCTGAGAGTAGAGAGCGATTTATTAATACGAGCCTTAGTGCTCTCAAACGTGACATAGAGAGCATCTGTGGTATTCAATAATCTGAGCGCGTAACCGTTATAATTTAAACTGCAACAGCTGTCAGGCAGGGGCATTCGAATTGCGGTACATACATACCGCGATATGTGACGTTGCCGAAACGTGAAAAAAAGATGGTAGTGGAATGTACTCGTGAACTTTGTGTAATGTCATTGATATTTTTTTTGTTACGTTTGTTTGGTTTTGTTATGATATAAGACATAATACATAAGAATTCTATCTCTTCTTAAAAGTCAACTAAGTATACGATTGACTTGATTGTGTAAATAACTATCTCCCATAGACATTGATCAACATTTTAATCGAAAGGATGCATTTGGATGGTCTCCTGCATGGAAACCAGTGATTGATAAATGCAAACCGCGATATTTGTCAAAACAACAAAAATAAACCCCGATACTGTAAGTGTGGTGTGCCGGAGTAACTTTACTTACAATTCCGTGAATATTAATATTGATAATTCCGTGAATAGTGAAGTGCTAATCGGGGGTAGATGCCGATTCACCGTCTCAAGCCTATTCGAGTAGACGACGTCAGTCCGCCTGTGGTCATGGCTGTAGCATCGCAGTCGAAACGTCAAGCAGTAAGTAATAATAACACCCTCCTAGCCGAATTCGGCCACGGTGCCAATCTTACGATTAGCCGAATCGATTAGTAAGTGTACGAGAATATTAAAAAATAAAATCGCGTTTAGTCCCGTTTGATTATTATCCAGAAGTACAGTGCTGCTGCACATCGTCCTACCCACTAAACCTAGCTCCACACGCCAGCACTCCATTTGTGGCTCGTAAAGGCGTTCCCTAGTGTCATAGACAAAGGTCCCTAGTAGTAAGGAACCATGTAAGGACTAAATAAGGTGGTACACGGTGAAATGCAGAACAAAGCTGTTCTTCACTAATACGGTTGGCGAATTGGCATGTTGCCAACTAGGTCACTACTTACTAGAACCCACCTGCCATAATATGGTTTTGGAAACCTACACTCAGGATAAGAGTGAAGTGTCCTGAGCAATAAGACCCATCTGCTTAAAATCCATTACAGATACGTTGGTAAGTAGAAAATACACAATATTTGTTTTTTTTTGTGTTGCGGTGGTAATCTTTCGTTTCAGAAGAATAACCGCTATGGATGTGTTCCAGCAATCGGTAATCTAGAAATGGCTTGAAGAGTTACGAATTACGTTTTGACATCACATAGGCCTTCCGTGGATCAGTGGAATAATCCGCAATGGCTTTTTATCATCAGGTAGTATATTTGTTTGCCAATAAATTGCAAACTGAACACTTAGTATAAAAATATCTGACGGCATTCCCTTGATCTTAACAACCGGTTTTACCAGGCCATCGATCACTGACTGACTTTGGTTCATCTTACCCTGTGATCTATGTATGTCTGTTCCTTGTGTCAGACGGGTATTGTTTTGCAGCCTGCCATCTGATCAGTTAGAGCAACTTACGAAAGACGTGGTCTCAGGGATTTGGTTAGAAGTGCCAATCAAGTTGCGGATTCGGAGACACCACAGGTGTTGGATTAGTCCAATGAATTTATTTTTGTTTATTTATATATAATCAGTTGCTGGTTCTTTGATCAAAGGTTTAAGGAATACCATTATAACTCTGCAGATATTGTGCGCTGCAGAAAAAATAGCGAAAAGCGTGCTTTTGATTATAGGTACATAAACTTGCCAATAATAACGAAGTATCCCTTCTATGTCTTACTTAGTACATAACTGTTAAACGCTCTTAAAGTATTAACCATTATAAAATGTTTAATTATTAAGATTGATGATTCGACTTCATTATAGTTTCGTAAATAAATACCTACATAAAGCAAGTACAAAATCCATTCAACTTCCTCTTGTCGAAACAAGAGCGAATCTTGATTTGAATGAGGCTTGTTGAGATGTAGGGTCGGAAAGATCTGAAGAGAACCGGTTTCAGTTTTTCCGAAGGGTGGAACAGATGACTCAAGCTGTGAGCCATGGGGAATATTGAAAGAAGTTTAGTCATGAATAAATATGGAAAAAACTTAATCGTCGATAGAACTTGTGATAGTTTTACTGCTTGCCTCCGTGGTGTAGTGGTTTCGATTTCCGCGGATAACACTTTAGCTTTGTGTTGGTTTTCCCAGTTTGGCTAGGACATTGCAGGCTTGCATCACCTGATTGTCAGATAAGAATGGTGATTTTGGAAAGGCTTTGGAAAGCACGTTATGCAGTTGGTCCTGACTATGCTCGAAATAGTCTAGTTATCATTGTAAGAGTTACGGAAGACAGACGGCAGTCGCTCCATTGTAATACCAGCCTGTTCAATTCAGGATCATAGTCGTAGCGTACCGTACCTTGCCCTCCGAGGCAATGAGGCAATGGCCAAGGATGCAATCGGAATAAGCGCTAGGATGACGATGATGATGAACTTGTGATAGTTTTACGGAATAAATGTAAAAACTTTTTTTGATGTTTGTTGTTTGATGTTTCTAATGAGCTAGTAAAAATACCCTACTTTATATTCTTCCACAAATTTATACTAACTTACTTTTCTAGAATAATACGCGTATGTACTTGATTCACTGCGTGACGATCCATTTGGTACAAATAATTATGATGGCCAAATCGTAAATCTAGTGAAAAACCAAACTATTATTCGGATCTTTGGGACTCCCCTAGGGAAAAGGTGTTCCCACATCAGGGAGTCTCACACGCTTTAGTGGCAGTTTTATAAATACTGACGTTTGCTAAAATAGATACCTACTCTCATATTCAACTGCCGCATACAAGTATAATGTTGCGTACAAAACGTTCAAAATGAATTGGCTGGATTAATTATCAACTAGAAGCTGCGCGGTTCTAGGTGACCTAAGACCTTCATACAAACTAGCAAACGGAGGGGCGGTTTTTGGTACTTACTAAGTATGCGAATTACACCCGAAAAAAATGCATTTGTTGTTGAAGCACATCATCCACTATTGTTGAATTATTCGTAATTCCCTTATAATTACTTGACCTATTGATAACTTCAAAGTGCAAAAATGTTCCACATTTGGTGGGCCATATTTCTTGACCCAACCTGTCCTCACTTATCTTTTTATATGAACCTGAAATAGACCTTAGGCCAACTTATTTCGCAAGCTCTGTATGTTTGCGCAGCAAGATTGCCGTTGTACTCGTAGTCCGTGGGCGTCAAGAGAAATTGTTTAGCCTGTTCGATGAGGTAGTCCACTTGAACACCCAATTTTTGAGCATCTGCAACATGAGCACCTGGATGAATTCATTTTGATCACCTATTGACATCTTGGCCAGGCTAATTTATATATTTTTTTATTTCATAGGGAGGCAACGAATCGGAGGGTAACCTGCTGGTAAGTAATCACCACTGCCCATGGACATCAATAACCGCAAGTGTGTCGCAGATGCGTTGCCTGCCTTTAAAACCCCATGATGCCCTCCTCAACTGAGCGACTCACCAGCACAAACATAGCACAAGAGCTACGAAGTGCTACTTCACTGTGGTCTTCTGTGGGGTAGTGGTATTTTACGAGACGAGCAGAATTCTCCAAATGCGGCACTTTTTTATGGTGGAGTGGAGTATTTAAATAAACTTTGAGCCCCTTTGGATATTTAGACAGGCTAATTTATTTATTTTGAATAGCTAAATATGTTACTAGGTGCTCAAAGTTTGGGTGCCTAAAGTGGGACTTCCTCTGCCCGATGCCTGATACTCAGGAATGTGAATACGCACCACGCTTCCGGCTATACTTATAATTGTATGTTCGTTAGCGTATGTTTTACCGTAACGTTTATAATTTACTTCTCAAAATACGGTATTTTAATGTGGAGGTTATAAGGTTAAGGTATTTAGTTAATGTTTACTTTTAAAGATATTTGGTGTTAATGCGACAGTAGGTAATCTAACACCAAGCGAATCTGTTTATAACTAAGATTGTTCTTTGAATAAACAACAATAGATAACGTTATTGACATTAACTAACTTTTCATGTGTATGGCCTGAATATAAATTGTACACTGACGCTCTTTTTTGAAATGCTAGAGCTGTCTATTTATTTTAAGATAGAGGGCAGGAGCTGGATGCTAGTCGCGGAGGATCTGGCTGAGTGGAGAGCCCTAGGAGAGGCCTATGTCCAGCAATGGACTGCGATAGGCTCATGATGATGATTATTTAAAAATACATTTTAAAAAAATCCATAAGAATTTCAACCTGTTATATGCTGGACTTAACCCTGCATAAACTATGCTTTATTTTTTAAGGATATAATATTCTGTTAGAAATTTTTAATGTGTTCCGGAGAAACAGATTTTCCTTTTAGCAGTGATCATCTGCTGGCCAGATGTCATTCATTTGTATTGCAAGTACAAAACGAACGTACTACCATTACACTACATTTGAAAGAGCATGGTACTGTGAAACTATACAAATATTATTTAACTAACTAAAAAGTTCCTATTAAAAAAAACATTTACTCTGTGGACGCAATGGAATGTCACATTTTTTCGTAATAAAAAAAGTATCTGGCCTGCGAGTATTTTTTTTTAAAAACAACATTTCAATTTCTATTTAATCTAAAACAAAGTGAAAGTAGGACGTCAAGTCAATTGACGATATTTTTTATTTATTTAATCAATGTAAAAGTTAAGATTCTGAAAGTTTAAATTATGAACAAAACTTACTTATTGCTATAGCTGTTACATTTTAATTTCAGTATAATGTACAAACTTATTTGTGTGGTCTTCTCAACTGTAGGTACACCAAGTTATCACATAATAAGCTTAAGTTCACAAAGTAGGTACATATTTTTTTATCCATTTACCCGTATTATAATTTTTTACCCATACCCTTGATTATTTTAAAGCATTTTTTTCTTGTCATACTATTAGTTTCAAATTAAAAACGAATATCAAATCGAATATAAAAATAGTACAATAGCAAACGAAATACGCCTTAAAGTATAATGCTCATTGTTGTATGTTAATTGTGTGCATCTGTTATGTTAAAAGCGAAATATGGGCGATGGTCCACTGGTTTCGTGTCAAGGTTGCGCTCCCCTACCCTAATGTAACCTACATCTTGTCCAGGGCTGCCACACGACGAAAATTATTAATTTGTTTTGTATTCAAATCAACTTTATTTATTTTGTATTGTATTCCAATCAATTTTCGCTGGTGTAACTATAACTGTTTTCACAATAGGCACCAGATTGAATGGGACCTATTTTGTGATGATCAGGTTACAGACAGACTTTTGAATACCTGACTTTTGTTAATAAGATTTATTTATGTCGGACAAAAAAAGTAGATTATTAGATCAGAGTTTATTAACAAATTTTGAAATACAGTAGATTTCAACGAAATTAACAGTGAAACATCAATTTCACTAAAGATGATCCCGGTAACAGTTAACGGTTGAAGAAAAATTGACACTACTCCAAAGCATAAGAAACCCAACATATGGAAAATAATATAAACGGCTCTTGGAGCTAATTGTCTTGAAATAAAGTTTAATTTTGTATAAGAAGTACGCTTGTTTTGCTACAGAGATCATCTTAGCTTCTCATGGGCAGCATGTAAAGGTCTTAATGGAGGATTTTAACCTTTACATGCTGCCCATGAGATCAGTAGGTAATATTTTGCAAAGGTACTACCTATGATCATAGATTCTCTACTTGTTTTTCACTTTACTTACTTTCCTTATTTTATTCTCAGTGGCAACCCTAAAAATGCAAGTAACTTTTGGTTTTAACGTAACGCTCGCTCACGTAATGAATTAACTGCTTGTTTTTGTAATAATATCGCATTAATATTACTACGAATACTACGATATGAGTTTACACTTGAGATACGATCTGAGCTCGCCCGCTCAATTAATTTCATTGTAGTTCGCTCTAATAAGATTAATTTGTAATTATAATTATAATGTTCAGTAAATATTTATGACGATTTGTTGTTTACTTTTCCACTGCACTTATCTAGCGTAGTTTTTTTTATGTCTACTATGATAGGTTTTATGTTAATTTAAATCTGTCAACGTTCAGGGTAATTTCATCATCATAATCATCACCATCATGCAGTCCACTGCTTGACGTAGATACGGCAAATGGTGACAACAGGAATCGTGGAACAGATTACGGATTTGTAATTTGGTATACAGGCAGGGTATGGGCTGACTTAGGTGATAGGATACTTTTTATCCCGATTAATGTTTCTATGGGATAAAAGAGGAATCTTGATTACGCGGGTAAAGCCGCTGGTAAAAATTAGTGGTTACTATTTACGTTCGATTTGAATAAATCTAGACCGGCGGACTTCAAAAGGCGAAAATCGAACCCACGACCCCCGTAAAATAACTCGATAGCCGATATAGACCACTGTTCAATAATTTACGATGTCTCAGATGATACATCTCCGGGCTCGGTGACGAAGCAATACCTACTCTTGATTCGCAGAAATCTGTCTGGAGAATGCGTGCGATGAGTCTCTAATATTTTGATTACGCGTCTGTGACGTAGAGTTAGCTGGATAGCGGAAAGAATACTCACTTCACTTACCTAAAGTTATCTGTGCCTATAGGTATAGGCACAACCCCCAATTGACCTACTTACTTAAATGCCGAAACTGAAGTGGGACTTTTTTTCCAACCATGTCTATTTCATGTACTTTTTTTTGGGTTATCAGAATTTGTATTCAAAGAGATTTCGAAATGAGGATTACAGCTTAAAGAACACAGGCAGAATAACAGATTTCCTGATTCATCCCTTTTAAAAAGTACACAAAAACTGTCTTCTGAATTTGATGGTAGAGTCATTCTGTATTAGTTAAATTGGCGATTTACCAGTAATACTTTGAAGCCTATATTTATTTAATAATATTTGTTTCATGTGAAAGGCGTCGGCAACTGTTTTAAAGTGAAAATAAAAAGACTAACTTTAAACTTTTGAAAGAGTTTTATTTTACCCTACAACTTTCCTTCCTCGCATTTCGACTCTTCTGACTATCATCCTTCTAACCAACCTAACCTTGCGAACCGGAGTCTGAATATTTCGGTCACCCATCCATACATATCCTGGTCGCAAAGTCGCTTAGCTCGTAAAGAACTTATCTATCTGGACCATCCCAAGCAAGGCTCTGTTCGTCACAGAAACAATGTGAGCGTATCAGGGCCGCTTAAAATTCATTGGAACATAATGAATGGTCGATTGTTCTATATTTAGCTAGCCCGTTCGTGCATGATAATTCTTTATTACGCAAACTAATGTTATTTACTGAAAGGAAGAAAAACATGTGTTTGTCGTCCTAAACTCATGTTATAGTTAGGGAGCACAGGCGGGGATTTTTGAAGTGTCTCGAGCATGTCAGAATATAATATAGGGAGAATCCTTGTACCCTTTAAAGTACCTCTAAAAAGTATGAACCCTCCATATACCCACCATAAGACACCACGTCTTGAAAGGACCCCGTCTTACTATGAGCTTGACATTAGTGGGTTCGAATCCCACACAGGTTTAATATGTAAGATATAATTAACAGAATTGGCTTTAATGTTCATTCTATCATGGGAATCTGTTTTTTCTTGATAGAAGTAGGTGAAAGCCTTATGTCATCTTCCAATGGCTTAAGGACAATATTATTTTTTGGTCTAGTACTTTCGAAACCTTTTTGATAGAAATTAAAATATTGGTCAAGTTTGAAGTCACGGTGATCGTGTCGAACGTTCAAAATAATTTACGAAACAAGTTTCTTTCCTTTGAGGAAAATGAAGTCGCGTTAGGAGAAAACTTCTGCAGTACTTTGCAGTACTACTGCAGTACAGTACTCTGCAGTACTACTGCAGTACTTTCTGCAGTACCAGTAATTTGACATTACCTTCATTCTGCATCTACCGCATACCTACAATCTACATCCATACATAAATTGCATCTACAGCAGTCAAAATTTTATTGGTTCAGTCTTAAGGGTATAAACTTATTTATTAATCATTACATTGAACTGGAAAATGTTATAAAAATCACACAAGGATTTGATTAAACAAACATGGAGAATTATTCAGAACAAGTGGCGACATCTAGTAGAATTTTGCTTAATCATATCTTGACTGAGAATGCTTGATTTAGCTTGAAAAAGGTTGGAATGGGAATAAGCATTAAGCATGTCCTATTACATATTACCATATACAAAACATGAGATTGGCAGGTGGCAGTTATTTTGATCAAGCATATAACAATTATATTCATTTTTATATTTTTTGCACACAGTGAATAAAGTTTATTTCTAATTTCTAGAACAAAACATTATTACAAATTTTCAATTTCTAGAACTCAAATACCAAAGTACTTATTAAAAATTAAAATAAGGAATAATATGTAGTTTCACTTTTTATTAAATAGGCACATTTACATAAATCATTTGAGATCAAAATAATTTTACAAATCATAGGCTTATCTTATCTTAAGTTAAAAATAACAAAGTTCATATCGCAAGACTTCTAAAAGTTAAATTAGTTACAATGAGACAAGGTTATTAAATATTATAAATAGTTAAATAGGCTGTTCCTATTAATTCAACTTCAAATTAGATTTTATAAAACAGGAAAGACTAACATGGAAATGTAACGTATTTCACGTTTAGAGAGCCGATTCTTCTTCCTAGCGTTTATCCCGTTTCTATGCGGGGTTGACCATGATCCAGGATTTGGCAAGTCTGGTTATTACAGTGAAGCGACTGCCATCAGAACTTCGTAACCCATAGAGGGGAACCAGACAGATTGGATCATGGTAACACATTCAGATCTAACTCAACTAAAGTCAGAAATCACTGAATGTGCAGGTTTCCTTACGGTGTTTTCCCTCACCGCCGAGCTAATGGCACAAATCCATTCCAATCCAGGATTCGAACCGCGGACCTCACTTATGTGAGGCGCCGTCCGTACCACTAGGCCACCATTACATAATATAATATATTATCATTAATGCAGATTACAGACACAAATAAAATTGTTAATAGTTAATATATTTTACAATTAGAATAACACAATAAAATTATAATAAGAATAAAATACGAACATGATTTTTACATTGTTGGCCAACATTTGAAACTTTGTTGAAATAATTATGCATGCAAACAAAATAAATAATCATAATTTAATTTAACATTGAAAACTTAAGTGCTTGAAATGAACAGTAAACATGCTTTGAAATTTTTTAACATACCATATATGTATTTATAGCTTATAAAAATGTAAAAGTAAATTTACTTTATCACGGATGACTAAAGCACGTCTGTAAAAACACGATTCGTACTCCTTCTACCCCCATCGGGTTAAAACCTGGCAGTGCAGCAACAGGCTAGACTAACTCTAAATGACTAACATGACTCTACAAATGCACTCTTACTTAATACATTCGTCACCTGCCAGTAATTATAGTACTAGACAAAGCATTATTGATATATCTTCTCGCAGTCCTCATTCTGCCGGCGGCCACGCTATCAAACACCCACTTAGAGTTGACTTGCCCCTCCGCCGCGCCGATTGTCATGTCGCAGTCGCCATCTTGTCTGCATCCGCCATCTTGTGTAGCGCCGCCATATTGCCCAGTGGCGCTATCTAGCGTGACAGCGCCGCACAGTTTTAGCAGCTCTATGGCGGCGTCTCTCTGGTCCGTTTGAGGGGATACGCGAACGCGCATACCGTTGAAAACGTCGTAGGCGTAGTCGGATCGCATCCGACCGAGGGCTGTGCGTTCGATGCGCGCTTTCTGAAAAGATAAGAACATTTTGCTACATTGAGAGATACAAGGTATTGATATAGATATACATGCGCGGATGTGACGTGATGCCTGATGAGTTCCTAATGAGTCCTGAAAACCTTACTCACCAACGGGACCATAGCACAACAGCTGTGAACTGCTACTTCACTGTTGTCTTCTGTAAGGTTGAGGTTCTTCCCCAGGCGAGAGGTTCATTTGAGTTGAAGTTGCACTAAGCTCTATCCCGCTCACATTAAAGACTATTATTGTTTGAACTCCTCACCTGCGCAATCTTCCTCAGGTGCAGCACCTCGTACCCATGGTGATGCAGCCAGTGCCCCGCAGCCGCGCTGTGCCCCGCCCAGGTCGCGCGCAGCACGCGGCAGCCGCGCGCGCTCCCGGCGAGGGCTTTAGCCGTGCGCGCAAGAGATGTACTGCGGGGGTGATGGTGACGCCTGATATGTCGCGTAAGGTGCTTGGATGTGCCTCTGGTTACTTAGTTTAGCCCCTCAAAGACTTCTTAGATGAATCAGCGATTCCCTGCGTTTTATCGTTCCCATATTGCGGTCACCAGGATGGGCACTAAAAGCAAGTCCCCTTTCTGGGGGAGACCAAGCCTTCAAGGCAATGCGTAAATGTCTTACCTATGCAATCTTCTTTAGATGCATCCCCTCATACCTGTGATGATGCGGTCAGTGCCATGCAGCGGCTTGTCTGTACGGATGTATGTATGAATGTGTGTATGTATGTATGAATGTATGTATGGATATATGAATGAATGAATGTATGAACGGATGTATGTATGATTTGTACGAAGGTATGTATGGATGTGTGGATGGATGTATGGATATGTGTATGGATGTATGTATGGATGTTTGTATTGATGTATGAAGACTTTAATTAACTCCTCACCTGTGCAATCTTCCTCAGATGCATCACCTCGTACCCATGGTGATGCAGCCAGTGCCCCGCAGCCGCGCTGTGCCCCGCCCAGGCCGCGCGCAGCACGCGGCAGCCGCGCGCGCTCCCGGCGAGGGCTTTAGCGGTGCGCGCGCGAGATGTACTGCGCGGGTGGGGGGTGATGGATGATTGGAAACCTTACTCACCAACGGAAACATAGCACAACATCGTTGCATAGCTCGTTCATCGCAGTCTTCTGGCACCACGTGATGGTTACAGAGGTCAGACGACAGTCGCTCCAACGTAATGAATAACCAGGCTAGTTAAATCAGGATCATAGTCGCAGCGTACCCTCGGGCCACTATGGATTTAACCGTGTATGTATGTACATATGTATGGTTGAATGTATGTATGAGTGTATGCATTGACGCATGTATGTAAGGATTTATGTATGGATGTATGTATGTATGTATGAATGTGCGTATGTATGTATGAATGTATTGTATGGATGTATGATTTAATGAATGTATGAACGGATGTATGTACGAAGGTATGTATGGATGTGTGTATGGATGTATGGATATGTTTATGGATGTATGTATGGATGTTTGTATGGATATATGTATTGATGTATGAAGAATGTCATTAACCCCTCACCTGCGCAATCTTCCTCAGGTGCAGCACCTCGTACCCATGGTGATGCAGCCAGTGCCCCGCAGCCGCGCTGTGCCCCGCCCAGGTCGCGCGCAGCACGCGGCAGCCGCGCGCGCTCCCGGCGAGGGCTTTAGCCGTGCGCGCGCGAGATGTACTGCGCGGGTGGGGGGTGATGGTTGTGACGCCTGATATGTGGTGTGAGGTGCTTGGATGTGCGTCTGGTCACTTAGTTTAGCCCCTCAAAGACTTCTTAGATGAATCAGCGATTCCCTGCGTTTTATTGTTTCCCCATACTGCAGTCACCAACTTACCCAGGGTGGACACTATAGACATAGCCCCCCTTCTGTGGGAGAGCAAGCCTTTTACGCACTCGTTATCTGCGCAATCTTCTTCAGATGCGCCACCTCGTACACTTGGTGATGCAGCAGATGTATGTATGTAAGTATGTATGAATGTATGTATGCATGTTTGAATGTATGTATGTATGCATGTATGTATGTATGGATGCATGAATGGATGTCTGTATGTATGTACGTATGTATAAATGTATGAATGGATGTACGTATGGATGTATGTATTAATGTGAACGCTCGGCTGTAAGATGTCATAAACCTCTCACCTGCGCAATCTTCCTCAGATGCATCACCTCGTACCCGTGGTGATGCAGCCAGTGCCCCGCAGCCGCGCTGTGCCCCGCCCAGGCCGCGCGCAGCACGCGGCAGCCGCGCGCGCTCCCGGCGAGGGCTTTAGCCGTGCGCGCAAGAGAGTACTGCAGGGGTGGAGGGTGGATGTGACGCCTGATTTGCTGTGTAAGGTGCTTGGATGTGCCTCTGGTCACTTAGTTTAGCCCCTCAAAGACTTCTTAGATGAATCAATGATCCCCTGTGTTTTGTCGTTCTCATACTGCGTCCACCATCCCACTCAGGGTCGGCACTATAGGCATAACCTCTTCCGGGGGACACCAAGCCTTCTATGCCTTGCGTGAAAGTCTTACCTGAGCAATCTTTTTCAGATGCAGCTCCTAGTATCCGTGGTAATGCAGCAGATGTATGTATGGATGTATGTATGTATGTATGTATACATGTATGTATGTATGAATGGATGTACGGATGGATGTATGTATTAATGTATGAATGAATGAATGTATGAACGGATGTATGTATGAAGGTATGTATGGATGTGTGTATGGATGTATGGATATGTGTATGGATGTATGTATGGATGTTTGTATGGATATATGTATTGATGTATGAAGAATGTCATTAACCCCTCACCTGCGCAATCTTCCTCAGATGTTTGTATTAATGTTAACACTCGGCTGAAAGGTGTCACAAAATTCCCACCTGTGCGATCTTCCTCAGATGCATCACCTCGTACCCGTGGTGATGCAGCCAGTGCCCCGCGGCCGCGCTGTGCCCCGCCCAGGCCGCGCGCAGCACGCGGCAGCCGCGCGCGCTCCCGGCGAGGGCTTTAGCCTTGCGCAAGCGAGATGCACTGCGTGTATGGGTGGTGGTTGTGACGCCGGATATGTCGTGTAAGGTATTTGGATGTGTCTCTGCTTACCTAGTTTAGCTCCTCAAAGACCTCCTAAATGAATTAGCGATCCCCTGCGTTTAATCGTTACACATACTGCGGTCACAAGCCAACAAAGGGTGGGCACTATAGGCTAGGTATAACCCCCTTTCTGGAGGAGACCAAACCTTTTACTCAATGCTTGAATATCTTACCTGTGCTATCTTCTTTAGATGCATCACCTCATTCCTGTGATGATGCGGTCAGTGCCCTGCAGCGGCATTGTCTGTATGGATGCATGTATGTATGTATGTATGTATGAATGTGTGTGTGTATATATGTATGAATGTATGTATGGATGTAAGAATGGATGAATGTATGAATGTATGAACGGATGTATGTATGAAGGTATGTATGTTTGGATGTCTGTATGTATGTATGTATGGATGTATGAATGTACGTATGGATGTATGTATTGATTTGAACACTAAGATGAAAGACGTCACAAACCCCTCACCTGCGCGATCTTCCTCAGATGCAGCACCTCGTACCCGTGGTGATGCAGCCAGTGCCCCGCAGCCGCGCTGTGCCCCGCCCAGGCCGCGCGCAGCACGCGGCAGCCGCGCGCGCTCCCGGCGAGGGCTTTAGCCGTGCGCGCGCGAGATGTACTGCGGGGGTGGGGGGTGATGCCTGATGTTCAGGCCAAAATGAACTTTGGAAACCTTACTCACCAACGGAAACATAGCACAACATCGTTGCATAGCTTCTTCATCGTAGTCTTCTGGCACCACGTGATGGTTACAGAGGTCAGACGACAGTCGCTCCAACGTAATGAATAACCAGGCTAGTCAAATCAGGATCATAGTCGCAGCGTACCCTGGGGCCACTATCGATTTAACTGAGTATGTATGTACATATGTATGGATGTATGTATGGTTGTATGTATGTATGAGTGTATGCATTGGTGCATGAATGTAAGGATTTATGTATGGATGTATGAATGTATGTATACATGTATGAATGTATATGTATGAATGTATGATTGAATGAATGTATGAACGGATGTATGTATGAAGGTATGTATGGATGTGTGTATGGATGTATGGATATGTGTATGGATGTATGTATGGATGTTTGTATGGATATATGTAATGATGTATGAAGAATATCATTAACCCCTCACCTGCGCAATCTTCCTCAGATGTTTGTATTAATGTTAACACTCGGCTGCAAGATGTCACAAACTCCTCACCTGCGCGATCTTCCTCAGATGCAGCACCTCGTACTATCCCCGCAAGTTGATATTGCGATGGAACCTTGTCGCAATGACAGCTGCGTGACGTCATCCGTCGCAAAAAAGTACAGATAGCAAAAAATTACAAACCGCGTTCCGTTACATAGTCCGTACATTTGTTAATAATAATTATTAAATTCAAACGTATTTATGTATTTATTTATCTTATCTAAGGATAATCTTAAAACACATTTGAGGCCTGAAACTTTGCTGTTAGACATTGACATTGATTTTAGGCTCGTATTAATAAATCGCACTCAACTCTGAGCTCGATCTTCAGCGCGAACGAGCTGTTTTGTATGAGAATAACATATCTAGTTCGCACTCAAGATCGAGCTCAGAGTTGAGTGCAATTTATTAATACGAGCCTTAGTCTAGATTCATCCTTAATTTTCTATATAGTGGTTAGAATTTATTGGATTAAGTACCAAACAAATTATCTCCTTTAGTAAAAAGTGAATAAGCTAGGGTTATATTAGGGTTTATTTGCACTTAAACCAGGTTGTTATGTAAAAATTCTTTTATTTACATCTTCAAATCAAATCAAAATCAAAATTTTCTTTACTTTATGGAGCAGAGTAGTGGGCACTGCGAGCTTATACTTATTTCTTAGCCTATTTCTTCAATCCCACTCATATTGTCTTCCGAATCAGAACTACTTCCTGTGTCAGTTGTTTCAGATTCACTGTCTTCTGCCGTGTTTATGATAAATAACTCATCGGAAATTCTATCTTTGTTCCAATATTCCTCTTCAAGCCTTTTCACGTGGTTTATTTCTTTTCGCCAGTCATCTGGGGTTATTGATGACAACGCCTCCAACGTCAAAGATTCAATTCGACTCTCTAACTGCTCCACATTCTTTTCTGACACCCTCTGTTTGACTAGGTTCCAGATATACTCAATAGGGTTGAGGTCGCAGTTGTACGGCGGCAATCTAACAACCTCATGGCCATTGTCAGCTAATAACTTGTCAATTTTATAATTTTTCGGCGGTTTGTGTTGTTTAATTATAAGATATAGTTCTGGTTTTGTATTCTCGCTAGAAAATTCAATGTTGTGAGCTTGTAGCCACTCAACCATCACCTGTTTTCTATTATTCATGTTTGGTGGCTTATTCTCTTCCTTACTATGATAAGGGGCGTTGTCCATCACAATTATGGAGTTGCGTGGTATATTGGGAAGTAATTTTTCTGTAAGCCACTTTGTAAAATTCTCCGCATTCATTTGGTCGTGATAATCCCCCGTTTTGGTGTCTGCCTTAAACATTAAAAGGGCATTGTCAACAAAGCCAGTCTCGCTTCCCGCGTGAACTATTATCCATCGGCGGCCGGGGCTGTCGTTCCGTCTCACTCCTACATCGGTTGCTGTTTGCCAACATTTTTTTACCGTGTAGTGCGCGTGTATCCACGTTTCGTCGAGATAAATAACGGGTCTTTTGTTATCACCAAGCGAGTCATTTTGTTTCATACGGCGTAAATATTTAGCCCTCCATGCTTGAATTTGGGGTCTTTCAATTAGAACCAGTCTTTTTTGGTAACATCGCTTAAATTGGTAGCCTAAATCACTTCTCATTATTTTTCTCAATGTAGTTTCACTACCAGTATAGTTAAGGTCTACTTTTGCAGCTGCTAATATTTTGCGCATTGTGGGAATTTCTTTTCTCACCGTATACATTGAATGAATTATGTTTCTCAATGCTGTAAGGGAAAATCCGTCGAAATATTCCTTCCTTCGCCTTTTTGCTTTGGTAGGCGTTCTCATTTTACTGCCACTTGCTGTTGCTGACTCATGCTCTCGTCTCAATTTCGTCACAGTATTTTTTGCAACGCCTGTGGCACAAACTACACGTTCCGTGACTTTAGTAGAATTTTGCAATATTTTCAAAATATCTTCTACTAGTTGCTTCGACATTGAAATATCTTCAGTAGTGTTCGAAGCATTTTTTAAGGCACGGTTTATATTTTGAATCACTAACTTAGAGTCTTCTTTCTCTTTTGTAAAATAATTGTCCACTTTAATAATCATTTCACGAGCACGACTGTTAATTAATTTCTTACTCATTTTAACGGGTTACAAAACTAAACAACAAAACTCAACAAAATAACAATAAAACAGGATAACAAAAACAAAAACAAAAAGCTATAACAATAGTAGTAAGTAAGGTTAGTTAGTACTCGATGCGCGTAACGTAGGCAGGCACGTATGCGCGGGCTGACCTTGCGAACGGTACTGACGGCGCGACTACGTCACTAAGATGGCCGCCAATCGCAATATCAACTTGCGGGGATAGTACCCGTGGTGATGCAGCCAGTGCCCCGCGGCCGCGCTGTCCCCCGCCCAGGCCGCGCGCAGCACGCGGCAGCCGCGCGCGCTCCCGGCGAGGGCTTTAGCCGTGCGCGCGCGAGATGTACTGCGCGGGTGGGGGGTGATGGTTGTGACGCCTGATATGTTGGGGTTGTGTGGCTGCTTGGAAATACCTGTAGATACAAGAAAGTTGGCATTGAAATCTATGCAATAAAAGCATAATTCCTACTTATATATATTGTAAATATCTAAGGTCAGGTTAATGCTATATCTCTGGATTTCAGACGCGCATTCGACCTAGTGGACAATGATGTTCTCCTAGTGGAACTTTCAAATCTGGGAGCTTCGCGCAAACTGTTAGGATTATCCATTACTTAAGAGACAGGCGACAATATGTTCAGCTAAAATTGCATCTTTCTACGGCATTCCTCACAAGATCTGGAGTGAGCCAGGGTAGTTCATTGGGCCTCACTCTGTTCTTAATCATGATAAATGACATTCCAGACGTTCTCAGTCGATCCCAATGTTTGTTGTTTGCAGACGATCTAAAACTATACTGCCCTGTAAAAACCCTTGCTGACTGTATTGACCTACAGCATGATAAAGACTTTATAGAACAATGGAGCCGTTTAAATAGGCTATCTCTTAACTTTTTAAAGTGCAACAGTGTCCTTTTCTAGGTTAAGAAACCCCTTGACGTTCCAATATTCGTTGGATGTCTCTCCATTAGCTCGAGTTAAGTCTATTCGTGATTTAGGTGTGATTCTTGATAACCGGCTTGATTTTCATGAGCACAACACTTCCATTTCTAGGGATGCTAGTACAAGTTCGCTAGGCTTTAAAATGAGAACTGCGTCACAATTCCGAAATATAGGCGTTTGTTTGCAGTAAGTTGGAATTTGGTGCAACCATTGGTATCCGGGCGTGGCAAACTACACTTTAGTGATTGAGATAATTCAATGTAAATTTTACTTATAGGTTACAACGCGTACTTTTTCCTCTCAGTCTGCAGATACACTGCAGTCTGCAGTGTATCTGCTCCGATCATTCCAGTAACGAACACGGAGAGGAAATTCACCAAATATTACGAAGTAAAGTTTGTTCTTAATAGTTATATAATTACTACTTTACTTTTCTTCAAAGCACACGATTATTCACTAATAAACAGACACTTTCAACAGTACTCACCTGAGCAAAGGTTTCCATTATCATCTTCCTGGCATGACCCCAGTAACACGTGGGTGGTCTTCCAGTTGACGTTGCTCTGCAGCCGGCCGTTCAGGGTTCGAATCGCGGCGGTCACCGCCTGCCGCTCAGACTTGCCCATGCCTGTTAGTACCTGGAATGTAAGAGTGAACAATATTTTTTAAAGAGAAAAGAGGACAATTTATTTGTTTTGGTTTATGTCGAGGTATTTTATAAAGCCGTTTAAAGTTGTAGATTAAATATATTGTCTACGTATATATTTTGAAGTTTTCTTTTGTTTTATCCTCCAAAATGTTCCGGTCATTAACCTTCTAGCTAAGAGTTCCCGCTAATCCGCCATTTGTGGGAGTTTAACGCCAGAAGAAGCCTGCAACAGGCTGATGATGGTGAAACTTTTAACAGTTTTCATAACGGATTTCTTAGAGTACTGCAACTAGGCGCATGTTTAGTTAATTGAAGTCTATTGTATGCCGTAGTCGACGTTTTTTTTTGTATATTGCACTATATCTATTGGTATCCATGTACTCATAATCCTCGGCCTCCTGTCTCTAGCAGCAGCGTGTGCTGTGGCAAGAAGGCGCACGATTCGCACGGCGTGGGCGAGGTTCTTGCGGTCCCGGACCGTAGGCCTAGCTGGGTTTGTCCGTGTAGGCTTCAATTGTTGATTCATTTTATTCATTGTATGCGCCCACAGTGTATAGCGCAGTGATTTACACGTGCGCTGTGCGATAGCTTACTCGTTGTCTTAGGTGAGCGCGCGACGCGATGCGATGTTTAGCGCCCAATACTTTACGTGACGTATGTATGTCCGTACGCAAGACACTATTTCATTGAAAGACTATTTGATATTTTCGCGTCGAAATACATAGTTACGCGTCTGTTGTCATACCGGACATTTTATGTGGCAAGTAAATTTTGACATTATTCGAAATGAATAATACATCAATCTCACTTTGGCGCTTTAGTGGCCCAACTAAATCAACTGGTAAAGTTACGTTACTTTCACAATGCGGCCGCCGGATGGGTTAGCGAAAAATTTAATCTCGTTCTCTTTAGTGCCGCCATCTATGGGAGGGACTATATCTATACGTATCTATGTACTCACAATCCTCGGCCTCCTGTCCCCGGCAGCCGGCTGCGTCTGCCGCGGCTGCGCGAGACGCCGCGCGAGTCTCTCGGCGCGGGCGAGGTCTCTGCGGTCCCGGACTGTAGGCCTGGCCTGGCCTGGCCGTGTGGGTTTTACGTTGTTGATTCATTGTACGTGCCCACAGTCCGCGATAGCTTGATAGCCGCTCTTTGTCTTAGGTGAACGACGGGACGCTACGCGATGCGATGCGATGAGATGTAATGCGACAAATATTCGATACTTCACGTGACGTAACGTGACGTATGTATGTCCGTACGTAGGACACTTTTACATAGAAAGACTATTTGATATTTTCGCGTCGCGTGGCCTCGCTTTAACGCTTTTGTCGCCCACCTAAATCGAAGGGTAAGGTTAAGTTACTTTCACAATGCGGCTGCCGAATGGGTGATAGTGTCTTAGTTCTGCTATCTATAGGAGGAATTATATCTATAGGTATGTTCGCAAGGGCCGGACAACTGATGTACGAACGAAAAATTTCATCTTGAGCTCCTCAGTGCTGCCATCTGTAGGAAGGACTACACCTATATCTATAGGTATGTATGTACTCACAATCCTCGGCCTCCTGTCCCCGGCAGCGGGCTGCGTCTGCTGCGGCTGCGCGAGACGCCGCGCGAGTCTCTCGGCGCGGGCGAGGTCTCTGCGGTCCCGGACTGTAGGCCTGGCCTGGCCTGGCCGTGTGGGTTTTATTGTTGTTTCATTGTATGCGCCTTACAGTGTACTTACTTACTCGTTGTATTAGGTGAGCCACGGGACGCGACGCGACGCGATGCGATGTAATGCGATCAATACTTTACGTGACGTGACGTGACGTATGTATGTCCGTACGTAAGACACTGTTTAAAAGAAAGTCTTTTTGACATTTACGCGTCGCGTGGCATCGCTTTGCCGCGTTTGTCGCCCACCTAAATCGAAGGGTAAGGTTAAGTTACTTTCACAATGCGGCTGCCGGATGGGTGCTAGTGTCTTAGCCATCTATAGGAGGAACTATATCTATAGGTATTATTATTATTAGGTTCGCAAGGGCCGGACAACTGATGTACGAACGAAAAATTTCATCTTGAGCTCCTTAGTGCTGCTACCTATAGGAGGGACTATATCTAAACCTATGAGTATCTATGTACTCACAATCCTGGGCCTCCTGTCCCCGGCAGCGGGCTGCGTCTGCTGCGGCTGCGCGAGACGCCGCGCGAGTCTCTCGGCGCGGGCGAGGTCTCTGCGGTCCCGGACTGTAGGCCTGGCCTGGCCTGGCCGTGTGGGTTTTATTGTTGTTTCATTGTATGCGCCTTACAGTGTACTTACTTACTCGTTGTATTAGGTGAGCCACGGGACGCGACGCGACGCGATGCGATGTAATGCGATCAACACTTTACGTGACGTGACGTGACGTATGTATGTCCGTACGTAAGACACTGTTTAAAAGAAAGTCTTTTTGATATTTTCGCGTCGCGTAGCATCGCTTTGCCGCTTTCGTCGCCCACCTATATCGAAAAGTAAGGTTAAGTTACTTTCACAATGCGGCTGCCGGATGGGTGCTAGTGTCTTAGTGCTGCCATCTATAGGAGGAACTATATCTATAGGTATGTTCGCAAGGGCCGGACAACTGATGTACGAACGAAAAATTTCATCTTGAGCTCCTTAGTGCTGCTACCTATAGGAGGGACTATATCTATATCTACAGGTATGTATGTACTCACAATCCTCGGCCTCCTGTCCCCGGCAGCCGGCTGCGTCTGCTGCGGCTGCGCGAGACGCCGCGCGAGTCTCTCGGCGCGGGCGAGGTCTCTGCGGTCCCGGACTGTAGGCCTGGCCTGGCCTGGCCGTGTGGGTTTTATTGTTGTTTCATTGTATGTGCCTTACAGTGTACTTACTTACTCGTTGTATTAGGTGAGCCACGGGACGCGACGCGACGCGATGCGATGTAATGCGATCAACACTTTACGTGACGTGACGTGACGTATGTATGTCCGTACGTAAGACACTGTTTAAAAGAAAGTCTTTTTGATATTTTCGCGTCGCGTAGCATCGCTTTGCCGCTTTCGTCGCCCACCTATATCGAAAAGTAAGGTTAAGTTACTTTCACAATGCGGCTGCCGGATGGGTGCTAGTGTCTTAGTGCTGCCATCTATAGGAGGAACTATATCTATAGGTATGTTCGCAAGGGCCGGACAACTGATGTACGAACGAAAAATTTCATCTTGAGCTCCTTAGTGCTGCTACCTATAGGAGGGACTATATCTATATCTACAGGTATGTATGTACTCACAATCCTCGGCCTCCTGTCCCCGGCAGCCGGCTGCGTCTGCTGCGGCTGCGCGAGACGCCGCGCGAGTCTCTCGGCGCGGGCGAGGTCTCTGCGGTCCCGGACCGTAGGCCTGGCCTGGGTTTGTCCGTGTAGGCCTACGTTGTTGATTCATTGTATATGCCCAGAGTGTGCGCAGTGATTTACGCGTTCGGTGTGCGATAGCTTACTCGTTGTCTTGGGAGAGCGCGCGACGCGATAAGATGCGATGTAATGCGACCAATAGGTATTCGACACTGCATGTGTCGTTACGTGACGTATTTATGTCCGTACGTAGGACACTGTTTCATAGAAAGGCTATTTGATATTTTCGCGTAGCGTGGCATCGCTTTTCCGCGTTTATCGCCCACCTAAATCGAAGGGTAAGGTTAAGTTATTTTTACAATGCGGCTGCCGGATGGGTGCTAGTGTCTTAGTTCTGCCATCTATAGGAGGGAAAATATCTATAGGTATGTTCGCAATGGCGGGCCAACTGATGTATGAACGAAAATTTTTATCACGAGCTCCTTAGTGCTGCCATCTGTAGGAGGGTCTTTAGGTAGCTATATCTATAGGTATGTATGTACTCACAATCCTCGGCCTCCTGTCCCCGGCAGCCGGCTGCGTCTGCCGCGGCTGCGCGAGACGCCGCGCGAGTCTCTCGGCGCGGGCGAGGTCTCTGCGGACCCGGACTGTAGGCCTGGCTTGACCTGCCCGTGTAGGCCTACGTTGTTGATTCATTGTATGCGCCTACCGTGTGTACCGCAGAGATCTACGAGTTCGGTCTGCGATAGCTTACTCGTTGTCTAAGGTGAGGGACGCGACGCGATGCGATGTAATGCGACCAATACTTAAAGTGACGTGACGTATGTATGTCCGTGCGATGTAATGCGACCAATACTTAACGTGACGTGACGTGGGTCCGTACGTAGGACACTGTTTCATAGAAACGCTAGCTGGGTTTGTCGATGTAGGCTTAGATTGTTGATTCATTGTATGCGCCCACAGCGTGTAGCGCAGCGCTATAGCTTACTCGTTGTCTTAGGTGAGCGACGGGACGCGATGCAATGAAATGCGACCAATACTTTACGTGACGTGACGTACGTCGTATGTAGGTACGTAGGTACCGTAATTGCTGCGTTTGTCGTCCACTTATATCAAGGGTAACGTTAAGACATTTTCGTTAAGGAATGTTAGTTTAGATTAGGACTATGTCTATATCTATAGGTATGTATGTACTCACAATCCTCGGCCTCCTGTCCCCGGCAGCGGGCTGCGTGTGCCGCGGCTGCGCGAGACGCCGCGCGAGTCTCTCGGCGCGGGCGAGGTCTCTGCGGTCCCGGACTGTAGGCCTGGCCTGGCCTGTCCGTGTGGGTTTAATTGTTGTTTCGGCGTCTGTAAATACAAAAATATATGAAACTCGCCTTCCGTCGCGGTTACACACGCGCGTAAATTCTTTTTTCAAATATCACCCCCCCTTCCCCCCACATTTCCGGGATCAAAAGTACCCTATGTTCACCGGGGATAGTGTAGCTAGCCAACAGTGAAAGCATTATTCAAATCGGTCCAGTAGTTTTTGATTGATTCGTTACATACAAAAATACAATTCTTTCCTCTTTATAATATTAGTGTAGATTGAATAAGGAAACAAGTCGGTCGGCCATGGACAAATCGCACTAAATTCGCGTTCGACGATTTACATCGTTTTTGGCACTAAAATATGAGCGAAAGTCACTTCTTAGAGGGAGACAGCACGTTTCTACACATTTGGACCTTGTGGGTGAATTTCAATCACCCACAAGGTCCAAATGTGTAGAACTGATTGACATATATTATTTTTCTAACCGTGTAGCAGCTGAGAAAAATACGATATGACACTTATATTAATCTGAGGTAGAGGCACTTTTATGAGAAAATCTATTCTTCCATATCTATTTTATAAGACAGCCGTCAGCCATGACGTCTGCCAAAACCAAAGCTAAGGAAAACACACAAATTCCTTTTTAAGTAAGAGTAAAGAGGTTATCTTGGTTGGTTAGCGTGAAGAAGTTCCTCGCGGGCCGGTATGGTGATGCCAGCGGATAGAATACCAATTAGAATTAATTATTATTATTAGGCAATTAGAGTTCCTCTTTTGTTTACCATCAGGCAGAGCGGAGCCAATCTACAGTGCCGTAACTAGCCTTTTATGCGCCCGGTGCGAGCTTTCAAATCTGCGCCCGTAGTATCTACCAGTCTGGTCATTTCTGCGCCCCTCCAGGGTCTGCGCCCTGTGCCTGGGCACCGTTGGCACCGCCCTAGTTTCGTTACAGCCAATATACCGAGTCACTATAAAAAAAATATATCTTTACATAGATAATGTATGAAAAACTTACCAGATTTGTCTCCCGACGCCACAATCTTGCTATCATCGACCTCCTTCTGTGTGAAGAGTTTCCTACGAGATTTGGTAGGCGGCGCTGGACTGATGGAAATAGGCATGGCTCGCCTAGGAGCTGTGTTCACTCTGGATTCAATATCTGCAAATAATCATGAATATTTTTTTATATTAGGTCCTGCCTTACTCGGTTACATAGCTAAAATTATGCTGCGTTAATGCTTATTTCTCCTTAATAAGTATTGAGATATGCTCTATACTACTACGCATAGATCTATTTTCTTATACCCACTGTTGTCCATGAACAATAGTTGCCGTTTATTTTACTATACATACTTATAATCGAAAAAATGCCGTCTTGTGTTTTAACATGTAAAAATCATAACAGGTCGAAAATTAGAGTTAGTAGCTTTTAATGTCTTTATATTACAGAATAAAAAGAAAAAAACAGTTTTTTTTTATCTGTATAAAACAACAAAAAGCAAGTTTAAACTAAATATAGGATGGTTAAGTAGGTATGATACCTGTTTTATCCCTCGACGTATCCTTCGAAGTATCGTGCGACGTATCTCTCGACGTGTCGGCAGATCTGTCGGTGGATTTATCGGCGGACGTGTCGGCGTCGGTCTCGCTCGAGAGCCTCAGGCGAGGCGCTCGTTCCTTTTCATCATCCTTGTCATCAGATAGCAAGTCTACTAGGGATATGTTCTCCATTTCTGCCTTTTTCTGGAAAAAGAAAAGGTTTAGATTGTTAAAGAGTTTGGGAGAATTTTTATTAAAAGACATCTTGCTCTTTCATATAAACTTGTCCGGGCGAATCTACCCATGCACATTATTAAAAGTGGAAATTGGGCCCGCGGCACTCGAAATTATATTTTTCAGTCATCCATCCGATGGCAGGCCTTTGCGAACCTTAGCAATCGCAGGACGAGCGCACTAACCACAGCGCCATCGGTAAAAAATTAAAGTATAGAGGATGCAAATGTGTGACACAGCAGAGATGTTAAAGAGCTCCATTCAGATAATCCAAAATATCCAAAATAATTTCATATCGTTATCTGGGTATAATAATATAATCAAACCTATATCTGTATCCAATGCGTATCAGAAATGTTATATTCCTAACAACCATGTTACAAATCCCAAAGTCAACACCAATGTGAACATACCAGCAGCTGCCTCAGCGTCCTCGGCGAGGGCAAGTCCGAAGCCCTAGCGGCGGCGGGGAACACCTGCTCGGGCAGGCGCTTGCCGGCCGCGGCGCAGGCCTCCACCCACAGCGGGGACACGAGGCGCGACGCGAGAGCCCTAGCCTTGGCTCGGGTCGCTCGGCATCCGCCTGGAACGATGGACATTGAAGGTGTTCAAGTAAAGTTTGAGCCAGTAATATAAATAGGGAAGTTTGTTTGTTTTTTTGGTACTCCGTCAATCACACCGAAAGTACTGAACGGATTTTGATAAAGTTTGGTATACAGGCAGGGAATTGGGCGCGATTTAATGCTACCATGGGCTAAAGCGGGAATCTTGATCTTCATTAATTGGTCTATTAATGTCTTAAAGTGGGTCTGTTCCTAACAAAAGCCTTCATTGAAGGAAAAAAGAATAATTAACTCAAAAGGTGATAGATTAAAGTTCGATCTTGCGAAAAAATACCGTTTCATTGTGAAAACGACAGCATAGATTAGAAAAAGTGTTTCTCCAGCTTACAACACCCAATATGTTGTACCAACACTAAACTCAAATATTCTAATATAATACATCTCATACTAATGTTATAAATGAGAAACTTTGTTTGGATGTTTGTCTGTCATTTACACTGAAATGACTTGACAAATTGTCAATTTTGATGAAATTTGGTAGGTGGAGTGGGCTGACTACAATGATAGGACACTTTTTTTTTTCTTCATAACGCAGGCATAGCCTCGGTTAAAAACTAGTAACTACTTATTACTCATCTAACTATCTGCCATAGTTGTAATAAAAAATTAACAAACCTTGTGCCCAAACCACATGGGTGACTATCGGCGTCCAAGCGGGCACTACAGAAGCCCCCATCGCCGTCAGCGCAGCCCGCAGCGCCAGCGCGCGTGACTCCGCCCCCACTTCCACCAGCGCTACCACACCTATCAAGATTTCACTTGACATCTGCACGCTTCTTGCTACCTGTGGGAGTGCAAGTGAAATCAATGCAAATTGAAAGGGCATTGGAAACAAAACTGAGGGTCGCGGGTTAAAATCCTGCTAGAAGTATTTTTTAAATAAATAATAAATAAATAAATAAATGCCTTGGACAAACACCCAGACCTAGACAAACAGACATGTTCATGCACACAAATGTTTGTCCTGTGCGGGGATCAAACCTGCAACCTCTTGGTCTAAAAGGCATGTTCTTGACCAACATGTGTAATTTTACCAGACCCAGGAATCAAACACAGGACGTTGAGTCCACGACCCATTACTTAACCCAGTAGACCATCGAGAGGTAGAGGCATTAATGACATTAATCTTTAATATATGTTCCGTAAACTTACATTAGCATTGATAATATTCCTCTTAGCACTAGCAGGTCCAACTGGTCTTCGGTTAACATTCCTAGTCTGTGGCTTCTGGACCAATGGCTTTGTCCGTTGCTTATTATGTGAGGAAAGAGGCACATCAGGAGTACCCTTGAGTTCAGACCATTCTTCTCTGAGACGTATTCTTTCAGCAATTGCTGAGCGTCGCTGGAATAAAAGAAATTTATATTTATGGTTACGGTTAAATTTTTTAGGCAAATCTAACTTTGTATTCATGTCTTATTTAATGTTTGTGATATGATACAAATTCTTAACAAAAGCACACTTTGAAATTAAAATCATTGATCACAATGTTCTAACCAAGTAATTTGTTAATACATATCTACACTGCAGAATTATCCATAAACTAATAAAAGGTGTATAAAATTGTAATCAAACGGTACTCACCAGACCAGCTGCACTTCTGTTGTTTTCCTTATTCATTATAATAACCTAATCTACGTTACTGAGATAAAAACCACCACAAAAATAAACCAACACAAAACAAAATACAGTTAAAATGGAACAACACTAAAATACAGAGTACTTTGTAACTCACTCACTAAACAAAGGCAAGCACAACCCTCTAGGTAGTGTTGATGTATGTTTTTACACGATAATGGTTCTGGTAATAATTACCATCAGTTAAAGACGCTTTTCACATCTTCTTTTACCTAGTCATATTAGGTAGATATAGTCGAATTGAATTGAAGTATATTTTTCACTCAACTCTCGTCATATGGTCACTATTTTAGATAAAAAAGAAATTGCGTAGTTATTGAAATATTGTATCTTATAAAATTTTCACACACAAGAGTAAGAAGACACTAAATTAATGTAAAAACTAAAAGATATTTTCAACACAGATTGAGATGGCTGTTGTTGTAGCTAAATGTCAAACTGTCAAAACATTATCGTGTTCAGACTTGTCAGAGTTATTTTTTTTATGTAACGGCTCTGGACCTCTGGACAATAGAGCATGTAAAAAATATTAAAAAATAAACATGTAAAAACATTTGTTAGGATTTTCAAAGTATGTTTTAGAAGTTATTACCATAGTTTTACTTGAAAAATCAAAAAGTAAGATGGGAATCTAAAAAAAAAATTCGTATTTTTTTATTTCCAGTATATTTTTATGAAAATAAATAAAACACCGTTTTATTAAAGTAATTTATTGATTTATGATGATGTTTGGACTTCAAACAAACTTTTCAAAGTGAATCCTTCTTTCAATGGCTCAATAGCCAAGCCCAGGTATGGGCTGTACACTGGGAGGGCTTCAGATTCCCCTTTGCTTGCCAGCTGTGAAGCTAAGTACAGGTTTGGACCCATTTCTCCGCGGGGTTCGCCGATTTCTTCCAATTCTTCAATGTCATCTGTTGTTGGCTTGGAAGGCTGAAAATAAAGAATGGTTAATTCTACCATTTCTCAACCCAAGAAGGGTGTCCTAAGAAGTGACTAGGTAAGGAAAATGACTATGGACATAATTCCTCAGTTAAAAGAGGCCCGGAAGAGGATTGCAGCTATAGGCGATGAAATTCAATTTTATTTAATCAAATTGTATATTAATTTTAACTGTATTATTACAAAACAAAGTTCTGACCTCATTTCCCCAAGTCATTTCCAGTCCAAACACTGGTTTCTCAGTGTAAGCTTGGTGCAGAGCAAGCAGTTCCGTCAGCAGTGGTCGCAACCTTTCTTTAGGATCAGCTCTGAAGCCCAAGACGTAGCCTCCTGACGTGGGGCGGACTACGAAGACCAAAGCTTCTCCAAATTTTGAAGTGCGGATGGAGATCTGAAGAAAATGAAGAAAACTAAGATTTTAAATTTATGGGTTAAATTCCTCCCCTGGATCGATCAGCCTTTGTCATTTGGTGACGCAGTTAAAGATAACTTAAGTATTCTTGAAGACATCATACTTCATACTAATATTATAAATGTGAATGTGTGTTTGGATGTTTGTCCGTCCCGTCAATCACGCTGAAACTATTGAACGGATTTTGATGTTTGGTATGAAGGCAGGGTATGGGCTGACTAAGTGATAGTGATAGGATACTTTTTATCCCGATTAAATGCTCCTATGGGATAAATAGGAAACTTGATAACCAGCAAAATCGCGGGTAAAAACTAGTAAGATTAATACATAATTATATTTATTTCTATTGAATAAGTAACATCGTACTAACCGTCTCAATAGTGATGTACGGCATCGAAACGTTGAAAGCGTCATTGACGTCTGCAAACCATACTACTCGAACGTTGGTCACCAGCAGGGTTCCTAGGTTGCCGGAGTCGCTGGACAGGTTCCATATGCTGTGCTCGTTGAGTAAGATCTGGTGGTGAGGAAAATATCGATGAAGTTGTTATAAAGGGCCGCAACGCATTTGTGAGGCCTTAGGTGTTGCAGATGTGCGTTTGCGCCATACCGTTGGGAGCACAGTCTGCCCTTTGCTTTTCTATTACGATAATATAAAATATATAGAATGTTTTTGTGGGAATTCGGCTTAAACGTTGCTTCAGTTACTACTCACATAGGTAACTGAAATATCATCCAACTTTACTAGGCCTTTTCCCATACTAAATGACGTCGGAGCAACATGTTATTTCCTTCTTTTTTTTTTTTTGGAGGGGAATGCTTTGACGCACCATGTCGCCGCGGGCTAGCTAGGCCCGCGACCGTGTGTGGGGCTCGGGCGCAAAAATAAGCGCCCGCTACCCACTAAACCCCTCCAGTTTCCCCTTTTGCTCGCATCACGACGGGTCGCTGCCAGCCGCCAGTTGGGCGGCTTATGTTCGACCCGAACATGTTATTTCCTACCATCCAATTAGATCAGCTATCAATTACAAATGTACTACTTTCATGTGCCTCTTATGTATCATTTTCTTCACGTTTCCGTCATTTTTCGATCTAGCTCGGCTCATTTCTTTAGTCTTCCCTACAAATGTATGTATGGGAAAGCTTATTAGATACCTGTTCTTGCGGCAGCATCCTCAGTTGTTTGTTATGTATGATGGCTCCTCTCAGCTTCAGGTCTCTGTACATTCGTGAGGCTGCATATGCCCTGAAAATGTTATCTTTGTTTTCAATACGATAAAGCAATCTTTTGAGGCAAAAGCGTACATTTTTTTAGGTCTACCTGGTTGTGAATGTGAAGGATCTGATTTCTGCCTCCACTTGGTGTGATGGAAACCGCAGGAAGGGATTAAGTGGGTCTTGGGACTCATTAATTTAGACTCGAGCTCCACACATAGTTACATGCCTAGCTAGCTTACAATTTTATGGCGGGTGAATGCATTAATCTGTGTCAATCAAAAAGGTTACATACTAAACAGAACTCACTTGTGAACACCCATGACAGACGTATAATGCCGTACACAGTTAGGCGAGAGATTGGTGAAAATAAACTCATATCTGTTGGTTTTGTAGGCTGCTAGCACGTACAGCGCCTGGGTTGTGCCTCGGAGACCAGAGTTCACAACTTTCGTGTTCGTAGAGATGATGCAGTTGAGGCCGACAGCTGAAAAATAAGTTTAAAAATAATATTTATTCTAGTCACCTCGATAGTCTAGTGGTTTAAGTACCGGGCTTTTGTCTCGAGGTCCTAGGTTCGAATCATACGTCAATCATTTGTATGTAGGTTAGATTTTCTGGTCATGAGTCGGTTAAGCTGAAATTCCGCTCCTACTATAAAACAGTTGCATGTGTCTTTGCTAACTCATGTCCAAAGAAAAAAGTTTGTGAAAGCCGGTAGGTGGTGCCTCTGTCAGCCATTAGATTCAAGAAACCTATCATATATTGTAGAATACAATGTCCTTACATAAATTGATCCTTGGTGACGCTAAAGAATGCCAGATAATCCTTAAATTGGTGACCACCATGCGACCCTTAGTTCCACTGTTACCCTTTGTATCTTCTATTGGTTCGATCCTGTCGAATATCTTCTCACCAGGCCTTAGTTTAAGATATCTACAAAATTAAGAAGGATATTTAGTATCATTTAAAAAAGAAATACAATTTCGTTTAGTGAAATGTTTGTTTCCTTAAAATACTATTAAATCAACACTTCTTTATAAAAAAATAAGAAGCTGTACAACTGCTCAAACCGTGAGCAACTAATGACACTGTAAAAGTAAATAAAAAAATAAAGGCGCGCTTTTAAAAGTGTCAAGTGTCAATATTATTTAACGGGATTATACGCGGTATTAATAATGTAGTATGTATTGTATACTACTGATACTGTTAGTGTTGTGTGCCGTGAAAATGTGGGTGACAATTTAATAAGTGACGAGTTTGGGGGTATCACAAGAAAATTCACAACGGCGCCCGAGCAGACGACGCCTCGCATCACCAGTCCTCTAGCGACCACGGTTTTTGTAACGCAGCCGAAACGTCAAGCAGTAAGTAGTATACCTATATATACTACATAATTAATACCGCGTTTAGTCCCGTTAAATAATATTTTTTATGTTATAATGCAACGCGAAAGTCTAAAATCTTATACTGTCAAGTGTCATTGATAAGTTCTAAGCAGCATTTGTTTGTTGTTGAAAATACCAAAATACCGTGATTTAATTAACTTCTAAACTTCAAATCAAATTATTATTTACTAGCGGCCGCCCGCGACTTCGTCCGCGTGGATCGGTTTTCATTATACGAATGTTTTTTCCCGCTAACTCCCGTTTACGTGGGAATTTTGCAATATCCTTTTGCAACTAAGCATCAAGTTTACTAAGGGACCTGCATGCCAAATTTCAAGCGTCTAACTCAAGTAGTTTAGATTTTCCATACAAACTTCCACCCCCTCATTTCGGGGAGGTGGGGGGTTGGAATGGGTCAAAAAGTAGCCTATGTTCTGTCTCAGGGTCTAAAGATTGTCTGTACCAAATTTCATCAAAATCGGTTGCGAGGCTTAAGCGGGAAAGCGTAACAGACAGACAGACAGACAGACAGAGTTACTTTCGCATTTATAATATTAGTTGGGATAGTTGGGATTTGTACTTCTCGTTTTTATTTTTTGATAGTCCCTTTTATTTCCATTCGAAAGCCGACATCACTTTTCCACAGCTAGCCAGGGGCATCCAAATAGAGGACCGACCCCCGCATAAGTGATTTTTTACTCTTTCGCTTCGAGATACGACCTAAAATCTTTTTACTATTTTCCGACACGGATATAGTGTAGCTCAAAGATTTACACCGTTAGAGATGCCCCGACACCAAAAAACTGTGGCATTATTCAGTTTGAAATGACGTACGTTTCAACATGATGTCACTGCAAAAAGAAGCAACATTCGCTTCAAATTTTTGTGCCACTTTCAGAGCGCGACATGTATTGGGAGGGCATATTTTAGGATTTAAATCTATGGTGCAACTGGCCAACGTTACTCACGAAAAAGGCAGATCGAACAGCACCTCTCTGTCTTCCCACACTGCACCGGATTTTGTTTTGCTCATTTTCGAGATCGGAAACTATTGTGTTCCGTTTGCGAACTTGCGATTGTTTTTGTTTTTTCGTTGCTATGGCAACGGTGAGAAGTGACAAGAGAGTAGTTTAATCGTGCAGTAATAGATGGCGTTGTATGTAATGTTTGTTTATTAATTTATTAATAACAAGGTAATAAGTAGGTCCCTAACAATGTTTAACATGCGACTTTTTGTCGATAATCTCTTTAAAAACTGATTAATTGACAGCAATACAGTAGCAGTCGTGTCATTTTGTGATAAAATGCTTAAGTACTTACCGAAGTTAAAATCCTGATAATACGATCCAAACTTTGGAGCCTATATTTCGCAACATAAATAAATCATACCAACTTTCCCGCCAAAGCTATGACAGGTTTTTAAAACAAAATGGCGTCCAATCCGCGGTAACTCTATTAAGAGGGCCTGTCATCAAGTTAAAGCGGCTAAGTGCTGGAATGGGGCGTTATACGCAAAAACATCTTAAGACTTAAAAGCTTAGTTCTGCATTATGAGACGACCTTGTCAAATTAACTCTTTATAATTTAATTAATGTTCAGAGGGTTGTTCCTTTCGATATACCTATCCTCGGTTTAAATGTTGTTATTTTTTTGTTTTTGTTCTTTCTGTGTTTCTGTGTCATCCAAATAATTTCAGTCTTTAACTCTGGCTATGTACTATTTTTGTAACTGTAGTATACTTGAAAAATCTGTAACAATATTGATTGTTTCAGTATAAAATTTTGTACTTACGCCTAAGAAGAAACGTTGATTTATAAAAAAAAATGTAAAGTTTTTGTAAGAGCGAAAGATAAGCAAAGTGTTTTTTCAGTCCTTAATATTACATTGATCGATTAGGTAAAAATACCTATGAACTACTGTAAAATCACCACGCTTGCCAAATGCGGATTGGTGATCACCAACCGGGCCTGTTTTCAGAAAAACCGATACCAAGTTTGCCCGTACTGGGACACAAATCCAGGACCTAAGCCACAGGACCAACAAGGTGTTGATGACAAATATTTTCTGCACGTACAGACAGAATGAAAATTTATTTATTGTATCGGTTTGCTATTGGTTGTACGGATCATTGATAGCTATTGTAGTGTCAATAGCAGTTTATAGTTTTTATATATATATTATATATATTTATATTTATAGCAACACCGCATGAATGCGTCGCAATGCATTTATTTTCAGACATAGAAATATTGTTACGTGTTTGTGCAAAATAAATCACTAAAAAACTACGCTGCGACTATTTGCATAGTTGAATTCATTGTGTAAAAACATACGCCGTTAGCACAGTGTTAGTTTCAACATCCGTTTACTTACAGGCTTTTCGCGTGGGAGTTTTCATACCTTCTGAAGGCGTGAATATATTATTTTTATTTTTTATACCAAGGCAAACGGACAAGGGTGTCAGTCACCTGATAGTAAGTGATCACCACTGCCCCATGGACTTCAACAACTGTACAAGGGTTGCAGATGCGTTGCCTTACTTTAAAACCCCTAACCCTTCCAACTTAGCTGTGGTGACCTAACTCACTAGCAGAAGCATAGCACAACAGTTATGATATTTATATCTTATCATCATTATCAGTCCACTTTTGAGCGTTAAAGCTCAAGTTAAAGCTCAATCAAAAAGCGGGGCAAATGATAAACTTACAATAACATTTTTATAGGCATTTAACAATTTAAAGAATTTTAGTTATACTTACAACTGGAGAGTCAAGGCAGCCATGACTTTCAGATGTAAGGTAGATAGGTATTAGATTAAATTTTCTTTTATTTCTGTGAATAATATCAAGCCACCTGCAAAGAATATCATCGAAGCCCCTTATAATAGTGAGGAGCATAAACTGGCAGACATAAAAATAAAAAAATCAAACCCCTAACTTAAACTAACTTCCAGAATCGGGCGCCCCGTATCCAAACTATAGATCTTAAATTATTCCCGGTTCATGCAGGCTCGGGGAGCGAGTGGGCTGGATCGGATATTGCAGTGCACATCCGGCGGCAGCGGAAGTGCTCAGTGGCGCGGAAGCGCTGCCAACCGTGTTCATTAACGACTTCCGGTTCTCAAAATCGCAAGGATTGTTGTCTATGGTCAACTGTGTTAACGACGTCCGGTTCTCTAAACTCGTGAGTGCTGTTGTCTATTCTCATTACTTTTCTATGTATCGTCATAGAGTACAAAGAAAAGCAATAAAAATATGTATTTATGTTTCTTTCTGTTGATACGTAAGTACGATATTGTATCCGTACATAAATAATGACTATTGTTAAAGCTTTCAAGCACACATCTTAGTAAAAAAACAGTTAGTATTATACATACTTATTTGAAGATTCAAGAGAAATACGAAAAATACTTTTTTTTTTCGTTCACTGTATAACGTTCAACGAAAATCACTTCTATCGTCGATAAAATCAAAGACTCTATTCACAACGTGTCTACACATTAAAATAATTCCCTCCACGCGATTAGCCTTTCATCCCCAATTATCCCCGAAATAATTTCGTAAGACGGTTGTTAACTCTGAATTACCTCAGTGACGATCAACCTCTACCAAATCCCAAAGAAAAACCTTTTCACCCTTATTATCGGGTTTCTAAAGTTTATTTTAGCGTGTCCGAACGCAGTCCGAATTTGTTATTAGTGCTTAATTGTGTTCTATAATGAACTTGGACGAGTTTCAAGGAGGTGAAGTGAGGACCAGATGCGTAAAATTGGTTAATTAAAAGAGCGGAGATAATTTGCATTTAGCTTTCTCTTTCTGTCGGAAAACTTAGGATTTGACGTCTATATTTTTGTATTGTTCGAATGATTGTAATTTTGGTAATGACGTATTTAGATTCTTTATAAGAAAAGGGTTAGTAGAAGTGTGTTTTAAACTTCATTCAAATCTAACGTCTGTGGGTAAAACATCGGACGCATTATATTTTATTGTTAAGGATCATTTAATAGCACTATCTACCTACTATTCACTTTCTGTTTAGACCTAAGGTTGATTGGTAGAGAATGCCATGAGGAATTAAGTCCGCCTTTTGTGCAATTTTTATGTCGTGCAATAAAGTTTTATTAAAGAAATAAAACATTCCAAAATCTATCTATTGTGAAAACCATTTACTGTACATGTCAGATTGATCCTTTAATTTAATGTCTGTTGTTTTAAATAATACCGACTCATAAGTTTGGCTCTTTTATTGAATCAAAGCAAAACCGTAAGTTGATACTGTTATAGTATTTACGTAAAAAATACAATTTATGTAACTTATTTAATTTATTCGGCTGAAAAATTGCTTTTGTTTTTCAAAGGCCTCCATTCAAAGTATGATTTGAATCTTTTCACCAAAAACGTTTACTTACAACCAGTTTCTTTCTACACAGTCAGCTTCGCAATATCAGCTGTTAGACACGGGGTGCGGGACCCCCTCGTTATTTTCACTTTCCCAGTTTATTGCAAACAATAAATAACATTAAGTTTATGGTGCACATAAAAATATTCGCCCGCCGCGTCTTATTAAAATTTTATTTTGAAATTTTTGTTTGGTTTTCAGGAAATGCGGGTAAACTAATCTAGGTAGTGTTCCATCTGCAACAGATCCAACAGTGGGTAATAATAAGCGTGAGAGGACAGCGCGAGCCGTTCTGTACGACACTGTTACTGTTAAGAGGCAATCAATGTTTTCAATCAAGCATTTGACAGGCCCGTTGGTCGAGTGGCTAGTGACCCTGACTACAAAACCAAAGGTCGCGGGTGCGAATCCCGCTAGGGAAAAATGTTTGTGTGATGAACATCGGCATTTGATCCCGAGTCATGGATGTTTATAAATGTATTTAATTAAGTATGTATATCCGTTCCGCATCCATAGTACAAGCTTTGAGCTTTGTTTGGGGCTATGCATATTGAAGCAACGACCTAAAATAAACTAACATTGTTAAGTAGAAGCAGCTTTAAAGAGCGGAATAGACCGATCTGAAGTAGTGCTACCCCATTGCTTATCATGGGTGTCGTAAGATGTGACTAAAGGACATATACGAGAAAGGGAGGATGGGTTGCAGCGGTTCCCTGTGTTAATCAATCCTCTTGGTGAGGTCATTAACATACCTGCCCAGCTTGGTGAGTATGGGCATAACTGGGAAGGTGGGAACCTAGGAGAAGTGAACGAACGGACTGGGCATTCGCCAGATAACCAGTCCGTCTCACACAGGTGAGAAGGTAACCGCAAGGCTTTAGTCGGTAGTGAGACGCTGTCCCAAGCCCACCACACGACTGCAGGTCTAGCTAGCCTGCAGTTATGGCACGTAATGCGTTTCCCTCCGAAAAAAAACGGGGAAGCCAATGTCCTGCAGTGAACTGAGACAGTCGAACGATGATGGCACATGCCAAATAATGTTGGGAGCATAAACCTAATCAGCACACCTAGTGTCTTTCGGTATTTTCTTCCAATCCTAGTTATGTTTCACTTGCAACAGTTCCAACAGTGGGCAATAATGAGCGTGAGAGGACAGCGCGAGCCGTTCCGCTCTGTACGACGCTGTAACTGTTAAGAGGCAATCATTGTGCAGAGACGCATACTGAAGCAAGAAATTTTAATAAATAATACACAACATCACATACATTGAAGCGTCTCTTTAAGTAGCTGAAGCACTTGTGTTACAGACATCAGACAGAATATCAAAATCAACAGTGTTCTAACAAAAATATTCGTAGTTTAAGGTTTACTCATAGAGCGTTTACCATTAATCTTAACTATTGCAAAGACCTCTCCTAGGGCTCTTCATTAAGCCAGCTCCTCGGATACTCGAATCATATGTCTAGCAGTGGACTGCGATAGGCGGATGATTGGTCCTGATTTTCGTTTTTCGTGTGAGATTTCTGTCCCGCCGAACTATAAGAATGAGGGAATAGGGAATGCACTTGTGCTTGCGAACTGACTTGTGCATGCACTATTATATAGGTAAATCCTGCGTACCTGACTCATCGTTACATCAGCTGCCATTGTCGAAACCAGCCGAAAGGTATATTCTACGACCAGGATTCGCACAAGTACACATCGTTCCTTACTCCTAATATCTTTGTAGAGCCCTCTCCGTTCAAGGAGGGCCAAACGTTTCCCGTAAAACGGCTAATTATTGCGTTCCAGTTTAGTTTTTCACCTGGTTCTGGCAATTAAGTTGGGGTTAGCTCGAGGGCTATTGGAATATTTTCTTAGACAGGATTACCTGGTTGAAACTAAAAGGAAGGCATTGCTAGACAATGGAATTGTTTGTTTGGCTGCAGGATTGTTTTTTGTTACAAATATTGTTTACTTTTTATGTTAGAGAGATGTAAACGAACTAGGGGGTCACCTGATAGGATGTGATCATCGCTGCCCATGGACATCGAAATTCACAGAACGTTTTTGATTGTTGTGTTTTGTCTTTTAATACTTTACTGCAGAGAATCAGATTCAGAATCAGAATCATTTATTCGAGTTAAGCAGGGTTACATACAAAGGGTGTTACAATGTTCATGTTAGTTCTCTAGCCTAGGACTTGAGGATTTTAAGTCATAGTTACAAAGATAGGGTTTTGGTTTAATCACCAAGCTTGCTAAATGCGGATTGGTGTACGCAAACCTGAGCTATGTTCGAAAAGCGACATTAATTTTGACTCGCGAATAAGGACGTTGTATCGCTGGAGGCAGCATATTACTTAAATATTATAGAAAAAAATCTCCATAAAATGTTCCAATGTGCCAGAATGCAGACATCAAACGCCCTCGGCGCGGCACAAACATCCATAAACACTTCCTAAAATTGTTTCCTTCCTCATATTTATTACCAGCACCCCAATGATTCACTTCGCAAACTTAAAGAAAGTTGCCAAAAAATATGGGCGAAACACAAAATACCGTGCCAAATGAAGTATTTAAACAACTATTATTTTAACGGAGGGCACACCGCCGGTCAAACAACTTTTTTTAATAATAAATTCCAACAAGGAAATTTGAATAGCCCAGCCCAGCAGATGGCGTCTGGGGGGCATTTTTTCCCCCCAAAGAAATTATGAGCTTACAGTCTTACACCTTGTTATGAAGTTGAGAAATCGCAAGACAGCCTGTGGGGGGAGTTAACGGTTCTCAAACTGTAGTAAATCCCCAATATCGCACCTTAAATTATTTTTAAAAATACGTCTTGTCACTGTAATGGCCCCTGATACTGGTATTTATGGGCATTTTTTGTGACAACTTGACTGAAGATGAACGCTCAATTTGTTTTAAGTTATATCAACCATTTGCCAAGTTAATAAGTCATAACTACTATTCTATTCTTATTCTTTTCTTATAAAAACTACCTTGTTAATGACCGCTTTTGTACAGTGTTCAGGGATTCGGGGATCAATTCGTACTTTCTCGAGATCTCTTTTCACTTACTAAACGACTTCTCAAATTATTCTCGAACCGTTCTTCATGAAACGTTTGAGAACCATCACAAGAACGACAGAGTTCCGAGTTTGAAGGGCAGAACCCTTTTAATTGATTTATTATTAACCGAGCCCAGCTCACAGATTCTCTTAAATTGATTATGTGGAGAGAAATTAGATTGCGTTATGTAATTTGGTAAATAATCCAACTTGAATGAGTTACGCGGCGTTTCAAAATATAAAATGTATTTAAGCTCGTGCCGCGAATTACGAGATATTTTGACGTGAAACCGTTTAACTAAGATTGTTGTAAAATAATTACTTTGAGGTGGGTAAAGGGATGACAAATCCAGTTCTTTCAATTTTTATAACCATACCCTAATAACGATTTCGAACTTCGAAGTTTGAGTGAAAAACTTGCTGTATGACGCCACTATATTTTTAAATCAACTGAGTAATTTTATGTTCTACATGATGTTGTTTTAAGTATTAACAAGCAAATAAATCATCCAGGCAGGTTCGAGAAACAAAAAAAAAAAAATCTTATTCAAATTTTTTTTTATTACAAATATTATGATTAACAGGAAAAACACTATACTCGTTTTTTAATTAGTGTTAAACAACCCTATTTTCTAGAAAGGGGAGTTCTGAAGAACTACTCACGAGATATTTCCGTGTAATGGAAAATGTGTTACGGGTTCGGTGTTTCGGAGAAACCGGGCTAGTGTAATAGTAATTACTGAGTATTTGGTTTGGCAAACCTATGTCGGATTTTACTAAAACCCCAGTTTTGCGATCATTGTTCGAGGTTCGAGCGTGGACATTAAGCTGGATTTTTATTTATTAATTTTTTTAACTGATTTTTTCATTTATTTTTTAAGCGAAGTCCACCATTGATAACGCTCTACTAACCACGATACTATAGGCAATTTAAAATTTTAAGTGCCAAATCCTGTCTACTTTTAGCAATACCATCGAGGGTATTTATCTGAGTACACATATACGCTATATGTTTAAAAAATATTTGCAGTGACCTTTAACCTTCACCGAGTAAAAGAAGGTTGGCAAATAGGCCTTCAGCACCGGCCTGGGTCGAACTAGGCGGTCGTTACGTCATCAATGCGCACAGGCCGGCCCATTACTCTGGATTAGCGGCAAGTTACAGGGAAAATTTTTCAAGATACAATGAAACTTGGCTGGGGTTTGATTCTGGTGTCATTCGAAAGTGTCACGTTGAATGTAGCATTGGCATTTTTCATAAACATACATATGTAAATTAACGACTTATTCCTTAGGAAATAGTTGGTAATCACATTTCTGCATTATTTACAAACTGACTTTGTCTTAGTCAATTTGCCTTTGAGAGGAATAAAAATATGTATATATTTTTTTGCATTTAAAGATCTCAAGCGTCTATAAACCATTTCGTATACTTAGATACAGATTATGAGCATAGATTACTTAAAAATTACTCTATGATTGTGAGAACGTGGGCAGCTAATTTGTGATGTGTTTGGCACAAACAATATCAAAGTTTTTTCCTGATGTTTGTGACATACCTATTTATTTTTAAGATTGGATGGTATGCCGAGTCCTTTCTTACCTTCTTACCATTTTAGTTATACTCATGTTTACCACAAAACTACTTATGAAAATAACAATAAATAGCATTCATAAAATATCCAATCAAATGACTATAAACTTATACGCCAATTTATCGTATAACTCTAAAAATCTATCGACTTCGCAGTCCTCCCCTGAGTCCTCTTCGAGACAACGAATGAACCCCGTCATCGTCGACAATTGCTTTAAGAGATCCCTTAATGATAATTTATTTTGGCTCTTATAAAGGAGAGCAAACAAACAAAGTTAAGTGAAAAGACGGAAATCATTAGACCGTTGTTCCAGTGAGGGAAGCTAAATGTGCGCATAAATAATTGTAATATTGGGGCGTATTTATTTACAATTTGTTTATTCAATTTATTTACCTGCATGCTTACATATTTCTGCAAATCACATACAATATAAATTAAATTAAAAAAAAAATATATGTCTTTGCTATAACATCACATAAACATATAAAATTTTTTTTTTATTAAATATAAAGTCAGTACAAATAAAGATGTCAACTCACAATAAAAATTGAGATTTACAATAAACCATACACCACAGAACAGATTAAATTAAATTAAATATTCTTTATTTCAGACCATAGATCCATATTGTGTTAGTAAAGTACCTTATATCTATTGTTAGTAACAAGTTCATGATAGGCATTAAAATTCAAAAATAGACATTAAAAATAAAAATTATAAAAATTATATGCAATGTGCTAAAGGCGATGATCACGCGAGAGGGTATGTTCCCGTGTTCACCACCCTCCGCACAAAGCACTTCCAGAGCGGCGATGTGAATCGGTCCGCCAATGTCTTCAGGATGCTATTCGGGCTGTTTCTCACTCTAGTGATCAGGGAACTCGTTTTTTTGCGTATTACAGCATCAAAACCGTCAGTTAGATACTCGAAGTAAGGTCTGTTCTATAACATATAGCATAAAAACATTATACTTGTGATTGTAATTGCAAACGAGTTAAGGGTCATTTTTTGGTGATCACCGCCATCAAAGACTCCACAAGGAAGGACACAAATAAAACGGCTTGTTTTTAAAACCCAATGGCCAAATTGAGAATGACGTACTTTTTTTAAGTCGGTTAAAGTGAACATTTTTATGTTACATTTCAATATTGGACAAAGCCAAAGATCGGCAAACCGCTCGACCCTTGATTTTTATTGCCAATTTATTTTAAATGGTATTAACACGAGAAATCGCGTGTTAATTACTGTTGTTATGATAATTCGCTGTTTTAGTGATATCAATGATATTATGTTGTGATTACTAATAATGACACTAATTTGTTTCACTGAGGATACAACACTTTGATGACATTAATTGGCCAACGCGACTGCACAGTTTTATGTCATAAAATAAGTTGAACTTGTACATACGTCAGTAAAAGCTAAATGCAGTTATGAAAACTCAATTTATAGACTAATAAGGAACTGTTCGGTGCAGTCGTAAAACGTTTTATGTTTAAAGCAAAACTATTCCGCCTTCTTTTTTGCAATTCTATTATGCAGCTGGTGGGCTGGCCTATAGACACCGTGCAGAAACTATAGAGGGCGCTAAAATCTCGTTTTTTTCTGTGGTTTGACAGTAAAATTTGGCATTTAGCGTAAAAGTTTCGAACATGAGTCACTAGATAGCAGTATAAGGCTGTTGTGTTTTCCCGTGGTTTGACAGTAGAATTACCGTCATTGCGAGTACAAGTTTTGAATATGAGTCACGAGATGGCAGAGTCATTGCTACGCACGGTGCCTATCTATAGATGAAAGACAGAAGAGGTCGATGCCCATCGCCTCGGAATGTTTTTCAGCCGGTTTTTACAATACTCGCGGAAGAAGATTGGATAGTACTGCTTAGTCAGGTACATACTACAGGGTATTTTTTTTATAGTTCTGAGTATAACTCGAAAAAAAAGTTCTTTTTTTGTTTTTGTAAGTGATCGCATTAATGTATTACGCATATATTGTAAAGACGCCGCGACATTTCAGTGGCGCACAACCCCTAAACTTTGATACCTGTTTGAAATTTAATTACGTTTTATCGCTGGAAGAAAGAAATATTAATACCTTGCAGATGTTCTGACTCCCGTCTTAACGACTGTTGACCGAGGACAACGTTTAGACCTTTCACTCTGTCGAGATGTAATTATGACTTTTGTACTTTAATAATGTTTTACAATCTTTCGAATTAGATTATTAACATATTTTTTTCTTTTGAGGCCTTCTTAGAACTTTCATAATTGCTTGGGCTGTCTTGAAGTTTTTTTTAATAATTATTAAACATATCTAACAGACAATATAACATACGGAAACTTATTTTACCAGCGAAGGGATTACTTGTTCATGCACACAATAATTGTTTTTACTGCATTTTTTCAAGTCCCTTTCACTAGGACAAGCTTGCGGCAAGTAAATGCGTTTTCCTTCGACAATAAATGGAGGAAAATCTATGTTTTTATGTTACTCCCCCTCACCTCAGTCCTATACGGCTGCAAGTCTTAGTATTGAAACACATCAGGCTAAAAATACGCGACCGAAGTTCGGCGGCAATGCATTTTCTATGCAATATTACGCAACGTTATTTCAGCATAGTGTGTAAAAGACATTGCAGGCGTAATCCCACCGAACTTTGGTCGCGTTTTTTCGGGCTTAGTGCGTTTCTATACTAACTAACTTGCACGTAAGACTAACGAGTTTCAAATTCCGGCATGTGTTGTAGCCCGAATTTTGATACATTTATACACATTCAAAGAGTGGACAACCTAGGACACCAAAAACCATGTCTGAATCATCAAAATTATAATATTTTACATCAAATGAAACAGCCGGGCGAATAATTGAGAAGGCCCGTTGCCCACAGTCACCTAATCACCGCATTTATTATTTTAATTCGGCGCCGGCGATTAATTTAAACACCCCGAGATGGTCGGTCGTCGATCATCTGAGCCGAAAAACCGTATAAAATGGTTGTCTATTTGCATTTTAAGGGAAATACGGAGATGTTAATGATAATTCGCATAATTTTACGATGTAAGTGACGGATGGTTTTAGAGCCGACACATTAATATTTCAAGTAGTAACCATACAATGTACCTACTCTGTGTCTAGTAGTGTAGGTCGCATTTAAGGGTGACAGCCGCGCCAGAAGTCTTACGTTCAAATCCCAGCTCGGACAAAAAATATTGAAAGTTGAGATTCAGTATCTGGAAGTTGGCGGTGTAATGACACTCCTGTGCACAGGGAAGAACGTTATGCCTTAGGTCCTCCGCCTGCCTGAATTGTTGTCGGTCGTCACAGATGCCTATCTTAACAAAAATCGCGAGTAAAGGTGTGTATTAAAGTGCGCCTGTTCTTGCGCACTCACTTGCACATTTGAATATTATCTTTAAACCTTTTGTTTGGTAAACGTGGGGCCCCAAGAAACTGATCTGGGGGCCCCAATCGATCCCCGTGCCGTGGGCAAGTGCCCATTGTGCCCAGTGATAAAGCGGGCCCGATCCCGCATACTAGGCTCTTGTAGCCGAAAAACAATTCCACTTATGGTAGGACTAGTATTTAGGTATGCAAGTGTTCATAATAGTCTGGTAACCCTTGTCATCTACGCCATTGCTTGTAAACTATTGAGTTGCTAATCCACTTAGGCATAGTAAAAGGCTATTAATATCTATAATTGACAAGCCACATCGCTAATTGCGTCAGTTCAGCCCATAGACAAACAGGCGATTATTGTCTTTGGCATAACGTAATGTGATTTAAGTTAAGGGTTGACAGACATGTTAGTACATTGGGCTACTAAAATTATTGTTCAATTGTTTATAATTAGCATTTTCTTTTCCTTTGCTCAAATGAGGTCTGAGGTGCAATTCACTAAGCGCAAATGTCATATTCGCAGCGGCTGTAAACTCTGGCTGTAAACTCCGTGGTGTAGTGGTAAGAGCGCTGTGGTCAAACCTCGGAGGTCGTGGGCTCGAATCGCGCGGGGAACACTATTACACTTTGTGTTGGTTTTCCCAGTTTGGTTAGGACATTGAAGGCTTGAATCACTTGATTTTCTTCTTTGACGGTTCCGTGCTTTGGTTGGAAGGTGCGTTAAGCCGTTGTTCTATGATCCAAAGTGTCAGGTTTCCCTTGTAAGGGTTACGGAGGTCAGACAACAGTCGCTCCATTGTAATAATCAGGCTTCTCAATTTAGGATCATAGTCTGTTGATTCTGATATCTGTCACACAAGTGCTTAAGCTTCTTAAAGCGTAGTCAATGTATGTGATGTTGTGAAATATTTATTTTTATTTTTTTATTATTTACTAGCGGCCGCCCGCGATTTTGTCCGCGTGGATTTCGATTTCCAATTGCCTAAAGCCTTCCTCGTCAAATGAAGTTTCTAACACAAAAATAATTTTTCAAATCGGACCAGTAGTTTCTGAGTAATCTCAGCTGCAGTTAAACGAGCTAATGCGTGTTCAAACAAACAAACAAACAAACATACAAACAAACTCTTCAGCTTTATATATTAGTATAGATTTTTTATAGTCGTAGCGTATCCCGGGCTTCTTTCAACGCTTTACATGTAGTCCAGTAATTTTAGCAATTTTGATCAACGATCTGCGGAATAATTCCTAGTGAGCTGAATTTTTGTACACACCTTTATTATGATATTGTAATAATGATGTGAAAAATCGACATTGATATCGTGCCGGCTAAAAAAGTTATAGGGGTCCAAACGTCACGAAAATCAGTTTTTCGCAAATATCTCGCGATCTATTGCTCAGAGGTCAATAATGGTTTCATAAAAGTTGTTCGTCGTAAAATTGTCTACAAAAAAAGTCTCTTGCAATTTTCTGTAGAATTAACCGTTTTTGAAATAGAGACTAGAACGCACTCACATATGGTATTGTATACCGTACGGCGCATACCAAGGCATAAACCCTATTGTTTGTTTTTTTCCCTTTTTTGTTTGTGTGTTTTTTGTTAGTATGATGTTCTACGTATAGAAATATAAAGGACTTGTAATACTAGTACAGTCAGGAAAATAGGAATATCAACTATAAAAAACTAAGTTGCAATTTTTTTTGTCACTTTATAACTCAAGAACGGGCTCATCGATCCAAACCAAATTTTCAGGGTTTGTACAGACTATTTAGTAAATGTTTTATGTGAAGTTTGAACAAAATCGGTCGTTATTTTTATACATAGCGAAGCACGTACCGGGCCGCTAGTAATGATATAGATATGCAATGTGAATTTTAGCAATTTGGATCCACGATCTGCGGAAAAAATCCTAGTGGGCTGAATTTATGTATACGCCTTTATTTTGATATTGTGATGAAGATGTGAGAAATCGACATTGATATCGTGCCGGCTTAAAAAGTTATAGGGGTCCAAACGTCTCTGGACATAGCATATCTATATCATTACTAGCGGCCCGGTACGTGCTTCGCTATGTATAAAAATAACGACCGATTTTGTTCAAACTTCACATAAAACATTTACTAAATAGTCTGTACAAACCCTGAAAATTTGGTTTGGATCGATGAGCCCGTTCTTGAGTTATAAAGTGACAAAAAAAATTGCAACTTAGTTTTTTATAGTTGATATTCCTATTTTCCTGACTGTACTAGTATTACAAGTCCTTTATATTTCTATACGTAGAACATCATACTAACAAAAAACACACAAACAAAAAAGGGAAAAAAACAAACAATAGGGTTTATGCCTTGGTATGCGCCGTACGGTATACAATACCATATGTGAGTGCGTTCTAGTCTCTATTTCAAAAACGGTTAATTCTACAGAAAATTGCAAGAGACTTTTTTTGTAGACAATTTTACGACGAACAACTTTTATGAAACCATTTTAGACCTCTGAGCAATAGATCGCGAGATATTTGCGAAAAACTGATTTTCGTGACGTTTGGACCCCTATAACTTTTTTAGCCGGCACGATATCAATGTCGATTTTTCACATCATCATTACAATATCATAATAAAGGTGTATACAAAAATTCAGCTCACTAGGAATTATTCCGCAGATAAAATCTAAAATTCCTGGACTAATGGTCTTTCTTTCAGAATTGTTTTCCTGCTACAATAAGGCAACCCTACTCCACACTACCATTGTTTCAGAATATCACATTCCAAGTAATTCGTTCTGCAGACTTGTCACACATTTGTGATGTATAATCTAGCTTTAAACATTGTTCTGGAACGTTCGACGACCGATTTAAGGACGAAGTCTGTTAGAAGCTGTAGAGGTCGTGGGAGGGAATAAACGATTCCAAGGTGAGATTGAGGTTGATGGACCAACTGATTATGGCGATCGGATAAAGAAAGTATACATACATTATGCATATGTAGGAAATATAAATATAATGCGGCTGTTTTGTTCAATAATAAAGCTTAGTTTGGAATTAAAAAAACATTTTTTTTGGATAGTCCATTTGTCAAGGAAGGCTTTAAGCTATAGTAAAACATTATGTGTGCGAAAAACGAAATTGAACGCGTACGGAGCCCCGGATGGACGATGGATGACACGTGACCACAGTCGCCTATGTCCAGCAGTGGACTGCGATAGGCTGATGATGATGACTCGTGACCACTGTTGCCAATAGATCAACAACTGCACAAGGGGTTGCAGATGCGTCTAGCTTTTCAAATTCGGGAATCCCGGAATTGAAACCTCTAGGTATGGGATACCCTTCCCAACAGATTACGCACACCATCAGAGACGTAGCACAACAATTACAAAGGTCTCATCTGACATGAAAATACTCCCCCACCTCGTCTGGGCTTATGTTATACTTATTTGGGGATTGATACCGGCATGTGAAGGGATTTGCCTCTAAATATCCTTTATTTCCTGGCAACACTAATTCGCGCAACACGCTCGGCTGGCCGCGACTAATGCCCATGCGATTATGCGTTGCGTAGGGATGCCTGACATCCAATAAAAAACATTGAGGAGAAGGAATCCTTTAACAAACATAACAATTGCGTGAATTTAGTTCAGGCTAGCCCTAACTAAGCACATAGCTTTTAATAGGGATGTTAGAGAACGGATTGATATACATATTTAAATACTTTAAATGTCATCCATGACTCGACTGCAAAAGCCGTTGATCGTCACACAATTTTTTGCGATTCGATTCGAATCCCACTAGGAAGTGGGGTTCCCCTATAGGAACCCCAAGGCATCCTATTTGGTGGCTAGGATCTTTAACCAGATCAATTACCATTCCACTAGAGTCTAGCTGACCAATAATGATAACGTGAAAATAATTGTAAATATACTGCCTATAACATAACCTTTTTACATTATAATAATAACGGTAACCTTGTATTTAGCAAGAGGTAGAACCCGTCAGGTGTGCCCATCTCATTTAGATCAATTCTACAAAAAAGCCTCTGCGCTGTTGGTTTTGACCCCACGCATGCTTCAAAGCTTCAAAGGACCCTGTGGGTCTGAGATCTCTAAGAGTACCAACAAAATAATAGTAGTATAGTAGTATCAGCCTATTAATGTCCCACTGCAGGGCAAAGGCCTCCATCATTTGAAATCATGTTTTCAAGTGCGTTCGCCAAGTGCGGGTTGGCGATCACAATCCAGGGCAATTAAGGTTACTGTTGCACTCGATTTTATCATTACAAATAGGGAATACCCTAAATCTAAACTGGCAACACTGACCACAAGCTCCCGCATGACTGCGCCGTCCAATGCCCCATCCGATTAAGTGTGAATCGCCCTTACAGTGGCAGAATGAATTCGTAATGCGATCGATCCACATTCTCGCGCATAATACGTTTAGCGACTTCAATTATTTATTGGATACGTGCTAATTATTATCTATGTGAGAACGTTATTGTGTTGTGCTCATTATTGTGTTGCCCAGCAATTGGGTTATTTTAAAAAAATACTTTAAGCAGACTGGTAAGGTATGGAATATGGATAAGGGAAAATGTCAATAAAACGATAGCTTTAGATTTTGCAAAGTTAATTTTTTTTGTCTGTTTTTCCGAACCCGGTCTGGGTCTGTGATTAATAAATCCTTGTTTGATTAGTGTGGTTACTTAACGAACTCCCATATTTGTTAGGATCACATGATTTCAAATGATGGAGGCCTTTGCAATGGGGACGTGAAAATAGCCCAATGTGTAGTTGCGAAATGAAGTGCGGTTGTAGAGTCGTCATTTATTATAATTGACGATTCATAAGCTTCTATGAAGCCTTATTGAGTAAATAATTTTTTGAGGCTTTAGTTTTTGAGTATTGAACTATTTTTAAAATTGATTTATTAATTATTTAACTTCAGCAAATGGCACTTCTTGAATTATTTTGGTTTCTCTTTTATACTGTAGGTACTCGTTTGATATACGAGTATGTTAGACCTCGGACCCCGTATGTATTGCAGTACCCCACGGCTGCAAAGGCTGCAATTCGCTCAGTGCGTCCGCGTCCCGCGTGCATTGCGTGCACTCACTCGCATGATCGACGCCGGCGAATGCGTGCGATTAAGTGTGAAGCGTTCTAATACATACCGAATGTGCAAAGAGGCCGATTGATCAAACTGATTCTTTGGTGTTTTACATGGGGGCTCTGCCTATAGTCAGACCGGTTGGTGACCGCAGTATTGCGAATGATAATCACACAGGGAAACGTCGCTAGCGTCTCCCTGGAATTCAAGGAAAAAAATAGTTTCTCTAGTTTACATATATGTCTGCTACTCTAGTTTACCTACATTTTCTGTCAGATTTCCCGCTGGTATTGCAGTACCGCACGGCTGCAAAGGCTGCAATCCGCTCAGTGCGTCCGCGTGCATTGCGTGCACTCACTCGCATGATCGGCGCCGGCGAATGCGTGCGATTAAGTGTGAAGCGCCCTAATACATACCGATTGTGCAAAGAGGCCGATTGATTAATCCGAGATCAATCTGATAGTGTTTAGTGGCTAAGTCTTAAATTCACGCTGAGCAGTCTGGATGATGCCTGCCGTATCGCGGACGACAGCATTACCATTAGAATGACCGGGAGGAAAAAAAATGAGGTCTACCTTCTTCATATTAGACAGAACATGACACGACACGATTTTATGTATCTAAACAAACACGTGCGAAGAGCCCTAACACCCGGAATAAATTCGTAATGCTAAACGCACAAACAGGCCAGGTGTGTCTGATCCCCATCTGGAGGACGCCTAGGTTTATTAGTATACTGCATGCAACAGGCCGATGATAATGATATTTTCTAAATTAAGGCGAACGTATGTACATGTGGGTAAGTGATCATTGCTGCCCATGGCCATCAACAAACGCACAAGGGTCGCCGATGCGTTTCTTGCGTTTAAGACAATATCCTCTACCCAACTGTGCTCTGGCGACCTAAACATAGCACAACAATAACGCAGTGCTATTTCACTGTGGTCTTCAGTAAGGTGGAAGTATATCCGCAGACAAGCGGCTCATTCCAGTGGAAGTTCAACTTTGGGACCTCTCTTATGGGTGATGGCTCACACATAACGACGCGACACGACACGATTTGACGTATCTAAACAAACGCGTGCGAAGAGCCCTAACACCCGGAATGAATTCGTAATGCTAAACGCACAAACAGGCCAGGTGTGTTTGATCCGTATGTTTGTGCTTACTGCTGATTGTTTACAATCATTTTTGATACTAAATGTTGCATTGTTGCGCTCTATTCAATGTGAGTTGGTACTGCTTCAATAGTAATGTGGTTTACTATTGAATTGTAGTCGTCAACAATAATATAATAGTACCCTCCGGCCGTATTCGGCCATGGCGGCCGATCATACGATCGGCCAGGTACGCAGGATATATTGTGCACTATAAAATATCATTTTTTCTTGAGGGGGGAAACGCATTGACGCTTGCCTATAGCCTGCGTACCTAGCTGATTGTAAGATCCCGGATTCCGGAAGGTCGAAAACGCCTGGAAGGGTATTGTTATTGGTCTACATCGGCAGTGTATGAGAGACAGGATTATAATTGTGTCGTGGCAACACGCATTGTCGCGGTATTAGGCGGGAACGCACCTGCGATGTATTTGCGATCGCGCCTTTGTGAAGACAAGGGTGCCTACAACATTATGTGGACGGTGGATAATGGTCAGGTTTATCTGCCATGCAATGCCGACTTATTACCTCTATAGGTATGTACTGCTATGCAATGAGAGAAATGGGGTAGTAGTACTATTACTTCTACCCCATTTCTTTCCTTTAGTGTCGTATGAAGCGATTAAGGTACAGACCAGAGAGACCGGCAATAGGCTACTTTTACCATGTAACCAAGACATGCATTTAGTTAGATCTTAGGAAGAAAGAAAGGGAAGAGCTGGCCTACAAAAAAAACCCCGACCAACCAAACGTTTGATACTTTTAGTAACTTCTTAGGACGTACAACATTTTAATAGGTCGTAGAAAATTTAGTAGGTACTTCTAAATATTACGAGTAAAACCTATCTTTTACTGAAATATATTTATAAACTGTCTCGTTTGGTTAAATTTTACGACCACCCTAGCACACTCTTTGCGCGGCTTTTGATGTGTCGCATGCAAATTAAAACGCACCAGTGTAGCGCCGCCTTTACAACTTTATGAAAAAATATGGCGTGTGTGTAAAGAAAGAAATTACGTCCCGCCCGTTTTAATTTACTCTCGCTACGAATATTACGTAGGTATGATGTGGCATAGTATATGAGTATTTGCCTCCGTGATCTTGGGTTCGAATTCCGCGGGAAACACTAAGGCTCGTATTAATAAATCGCACTCAAATCTGAGCTCGATCTTAAGTGCGAACTTGATATATTATGTCATTCTCATATAAAACAGCACCTCAAGTTCGCGCTCAAGTTCGATCTCACAGTTGAGTTTGATTTATTAATACGAGCCTTACACTTTGTGCTGGTTTTCCCAGTTTGGTCAGGATATTCCAGGCTTGACTCATTTGATTGTCCGACAAGAATGATAATTCCGTGCTTCAACAGGCAAGTTGTCTTGTTTACCTTGCTCCATTGTAATAACTAGGCTGGTCATCCATCACTCGAGTACATAATATGTATTATGCTGATGTTTATCTCACAAATATTTGCCCCCAGCGGGATTCGAACCCGCGACCCTCGGTTTTGCAGCCAGGGTTTCTGACAACTAGACAAACGGGCCCGTCAAATGATGATGAGATTGAAATGATTGGAGTCCATGAGTACATTTATTTATTTAAAATTTATTTCACGACATATGTATTTTTTTTACAAAAGGCGGACTTAATGCCTCTTGGCATTATTTACCAGTCAACCTTAAGGCCAAACAGAAAGTGAAATTAAGCTATTAAAATATAGTAAACTAGCGGCCGCCCGCGACTTCGTTCGCGCGGATTTTGGATTATCCCATGGGAGAATTTAAACTACATAAAAATACACATAATTGTACTTTATTTGTATTTTAGTTTATGTTTGTTGTATTACCGCTGTTGATGCTTCATTGGTCTAAGCGTCACGTAACCATTTTGAATACACAATAATTGAATACGAAGCTTTCCTTCGCATCAGTTGGAGCCAAATTGCGGAACTATACAGTTTCAGTTGTCCGTATGATATGACTGCACAAGATTTCGTAAATTGCCTTATAACTTTATTCCTAGGCAGAATCCGGGACAGACGGCGGTGGGAGGGCTAGGGCTGTCGAATATAATTTACATAAAGTACCAGTATTAGTCCGAGCGATGGTGGCCTAGTGGTACGGACGGCGCCTCACATACGTGACGATCGCGGTTCGAATCCGGGCCCACACCACTGGATTTTTCGAAATCTATGTGTGGATTTGTGCTATCAGCTTGGCGGTGAGGGAAAACACCGTGAGGAAACCTGCACATTCAGTGACTTCTGACTTTACTTTAGTTAGATCTGAATGTGTAACCATGATCCAATCTGTTTGGTTCCGCTCTATGGGTTACGAAGGTCTGATGGCAGTTGCTTCACTGTAATAACCAGACAGAAATCCTGGACCATTTTCAAAGCGTACCCCGCATAGAAACGGGATAAACGCTGGGATGAAGAAGATCAGTATTAGTCCGAGAAAATCTCCAGCTAAACTCTGTGGGAGCGCCGCAGCGAGACTCGAATTGACCTGCAAATAAAACCCCGCTGGTGGTGGATTGGCCACACTTTCCAAAAAGACCAGGAACACATACCGAGGCAAGCCCTAGACTGTAACCCCCAAGGAAGGCTTTAACGTTAGTGCGCAAGCACGGCTGCACCCCACACTCTCACAGTTTGGCGGGACCGCGATCTGACACCAACGTAGAGAGATCAGGCTCAGGAACAACAGCTTAACGAACCTTCCAAAGCACGGAGGAACTCGATACTAAGTTTTTCGGCCACCCATCTGATGACTGTCCTTTGCGAACGTTGCTTAATTTGAGCAATCGCAGATCGAGCGCGCTAACCACTGCGTCATCGAGCTCTTCAAGTATAGTTTGAGTTTTAATAAAAATCACTAGTGTAAATTAGTCAAACATCAAGGTTTCGACTTACTAAGTTTATAATCACTTAGTTGCTGTATCCATGCGTGGACACGGGAGCGCAATCTATTATGCAAGCTTTTATGCATGTAATCTGAAATGCATTTGAGTTACACGTGATATGGAACTGAATATTCAGTACAAAGCGTTGGTTTAGAGATGTCTGCTCGACATGTTAAATCTGATTGGTCCGTTGGTGTAGTGGTTAGAGATGTTGAACAAAACGAGTGTGGGTTTCAATCTTGCTTGAGGCAAACGTTTGTGCTTTTGACGGTATATGCTATTGATGTATCCTCCTTCTTAAGTCGTGTTTCTCATTACTGAGTGTCGTGATCACTGTATGAACAGAAACAGACAACAACTTTCTTGAGAATTGTAATGAAGTGGTTTGCTATTGCCTTCCCCATTTCACACACTAACTCGTAGTGTTGTAGTTGTGGTATGCAAATTAAATTGAATTGAATAAATAATATTGATGTTCTCGCAAGTTCATATTTATGAATCCATAGGATATTTTAGCAACAAACATAATTTGAAGCTAATTTCACTTGTTTTACAACATTAACTTGTTTGTGTTGTTGTTCTGTTATACATTTGGCGCCTACTTACGTGTGTGTGTCAAATACTAAACATAAAAATATGTATAATTAATTGCTCCTTAATTCGCCGGTGTTATTATAACACAGTTGAAGAAAAAGTAACATCAAGGAAATGTAAAATCCACGTTTTTAAATTGCCAACCCTACAAAGTCTAAATTCTGGAGCTCGCACAACTAAATGCTATATGCATCCCTTTCTCTCCTAGCAGTTTCTGCCTACGTGCAAGCAGGACGCTATTCTCTAAGAAAGCCGAGTCTCCTAGCCAGAATCGAACCCCGCAACCACAGTATTGTCTTGCTGGCACTAGTCCAGTGCTTTAGCCTAATTGTGAAGTATTTAAGCTTTGGTCTGGCGTCTTTTGTTGTTCAAAGATATATAATCTTATGCAGCTAGAATTCCTTGGAAGATTCTATCAGTGTTCTGTGAAATTGAATTTGGATGAGAATTATATGGTAGAGCAAAGCAACATTGCAACTAGCTAAACTTGTAGTATGAATAAACTCGTTCGAATAGAGAGCTACTACGAAGGTTTTCTGTTTGAAACTGCGCAATGAATTCACCATACACCAATTTATTTGATCGTTTCGTTTTATGTTTATAACCACTGCTTCTTAAGGTATTTTAATTTGCAAACTTACTTGTTACTGAAACTAAACATAAATTATATTTCATGTAATTTTTTCGCTTGTCTCAAAAAGAGCTTATAATAAAACAAGTCTTTGCCCTCGTCTTCGTCTTTGGTTTCCACACATGTAGTGTTTATTATAGCTTAAAGCCTTCCTCGTTAAACGGATTTTATTTATCCATCACAAAAATAATTTTCACTAGTGTCTAAGTTAGCGCGTTTAGTTAATAAAAGCTTTTCAGCTATATTATACTAGTATCGACAACTTTTTAGTTTTTGATAAAAGTCACTGAAATAATAATCACAGTGGCTATCTTAAAACGAACTTAAACATAAATGATATCTTCACTTTTTATCGTCTGTCTCAAAAAGAGCTTTTAATTCCAAAATTAAAGAATTTAGTTCTTCCTAATGCTTAAAAAATTTACCATACATATAACATTGCTCCTCTTGCTACAAAGCATTGATCAGTCGTAAGCTCGAGCGTATCACTGTGACCGCCCCGGGGGGAGCGCGGTAACTGCTAATTGGCAGCGGATAACTGCTGCTGCTCGTTACACTGGCTACAACACTTGCAACCTCAAGTTAGAGGGATTCTGTCTACATAGACCTCGGATTAATGAATACTATATGCTCCCGATGTCATGTTTAATGCTAAAAAAAACAAAAATAAAAATTAATTCGAACCAGTACTGTCTGAGATAAGCGCGTTCAAACAAACAAACAAACACTTCAGCTTAATTATATTACTGTACAAAAAAAATCGTTTTTAAAATGCTAAAGAAAAACATTTAATCATCATCAATTTGCGTAAAACGTGGTAGTTACACAGTATTGCTTTGCTTGCTACAAAGCATTGATCAGTCGTAAGCTAAAGCGTATCACTGTGACCGCCCCGGGGGGAGCGCGGTAACTGCTAATTGGCAGCGGATAACTGCTGCTGCCCGTTACACTGGCTACAACACTTGCAACCTCGAGTTAGAGGGATGCTGTCTACATAGACCTCAGATTAATGAATACCATAGATGATCCCCAAGTCACGTTTGACTCTCGTTATTCGTTGAACTCTTAAGCTAAGAAATGAAACAAAACAGACTCTCGCCAACTATGTATATCATTGATATGCTTGCTACAAAGTATGCTCATGCATAATTTATAAAACTAAAAAAACAAAAAAAGGAATTGTAACCATTATTTTCTGAGATTAGCGCTTGAACGCGCTAAATTACTTTTTAATTAAAACTTAATTTTATTGATTGATGTGTTACTGCTTAATTTTTTTAAGTTAAGCACGAACTATGCCACTTGATTTACTAATTTTCTCAACCCCATTAAACGGTTTTTTTGTTGTTAGGTACTGGTAAATAATACTGGTCTACGACGTCCTAGCAACGTAACATGTAAGTACAAAATATATTTATTTTTATTTTTACTAAACAAAATGAAATACTTCTAATAAGATATTTTTATAGCTTCTGTTTAAGCTAGTTTCTTTATAAGGCAAGTATGTAGACATGTGTCTTTAGGTAGTTCGTTTGATTAAGTGTGTGACGGACGGAAGGGCCAACATTCATTACAATTTGTTTGCTTGCATCGGACTAGCTCCTTGATGGGATTTAGGGATCACATGTCCGTTTGAAGGGACCGTGTGAAGATAAAGAATTGAGAAATCGAATACGAGTTTATTGTTAAAAGGTTTTATAAACATTACAACCATTATTGACTTAGTTCACAAATGACACAACTGAATAAGAAACAAGCGGTATTACTTTAAAAAAAAAACATTACCTATACGCTAAAATATTTATAACAAGCTTTTACTCGCGGCCGCCCGCGTTATCAAGATTCCTGTTTTCCCATGGGAGCATAAAGCGAGACAAAAAGTATCCTATCACCTAAGTTAGCCCAAACCCTGCCTGTATACCATACATCACAATCCGTTCAGTACTTACATTCAGCGTGTTTGACGCACAAAGATCCAAACAAACAAACTCTTACGTGTATTATGAAATAAGTTCATCTCGTTCTGCCTTGCTGCCGCAATCAATAAAAATCCTTTATTATCTTTAAATAAACTTAGTAAAAATATTGTTATACCGGAAAGTAAATGCTCGTGGGATGAAAATCGTGTAGGCGGGGATATTGATATTATCTTTCAATAGCCCATCCTTTCATAGTATACTAACTTTATAAATATTCTTTATGAATATTTCTACAGAATGAGGGTTTTCGCAAATGAAAAATCCGCTAGATGGCAGTAGGTAGGCGTAGGTTCAAACTGGTATGTGATTGGTGAATATTGACATGACATTGACAGATATGTCAAAATTCACAAATAACGTAGCACTTAGAGCTCACGCCTACGTATTGCCATCTTACGGATTTTTCAATCGCAAACACCCTTATTTTAAAACACAAACTCTCACCAGATCGTCATCTAGATATGACTTAGTCCTTTCTCCGGTCATATTGGCGTGGGCCAATGCTGACACAATTAATGTCCCACAAATGGGGTCATATTTGGCCTATCGCGCGGCCCATCGGCTCTGTGAGACCGTTACCGCCATATGGTGGGCGAATAAAAATTTACTGAGGAACTAATATGGTGTATGATGGGAAATGGCTTGGAAATTTATAGCCGGCGGATGGTTAGCTAGGGATTTCCTTGGTTATGTCGTAAAGAGAGTGTGTTCTTGAGTGTATTTTTTTATTCAAGAAGGGAAGTGTTTGGCTACGTTGATTTAGTGGTATTAGTGAAGGCTAGTTATTATCTCTGATACCAGGGTTCGATTACCGGGCAAAATGTTTATCAGATTTTAGGTACTTAAATAAATAAATGCCTTCAAACTAAGCTTAAAGCGTGTGGTTATGGATGCTAGGGAATAGAATTATTTAAAAACTTTTATAAACATCCATGACTCGAGCACAAATGCCCATGTTCATCACATCAATATTGGCCCCTAGCGGGATTAGAGCCCGCGGCCTTTGATTTTGTAGCCGGGTTCTCTGAACACTAGACCAACGGGTCCATTAATTACCTATTTTGTATTTTTATACTTTATTTCTACCATAACATCAAACCTATGAAAGTCGCTTTATTCCACTATTCCACACTGGTAAAGGCGCTGCTTTTAAACCTCTACCCCAGAAACATGTTTTCTGAAGATCATAGGAGCTCAACGACGGAAACAAAACAAAACAATTCAATGAATTCTACTATTTGGTCGAAGTGTTGTAGCACTGATAGCTTCGGGTACTTTCATAGCAACATCGTTGAGTTTCTTCTGGCACTTCTTCTCTACAGGCCATTTACGTTGAAGTGCTAGTAGGTAAAAAAGATATAACGTGCAATAGAATTTCTATGTTAATTAAATTGCAAAATAAACCACTTTGACTTTGACTTTGACTTTCCGGCGCACAACACAACACAGCAGCTAACTCAGTAAAAATTCCACCACTCTCTACCCTCTAACAAGGTGCATCAGTAAGTCAGTGAAATATTTACATAACTTTTCTGACTTCATAATGCAAAAACATCTAATCGCCACGCCGGAGATTACTCAAGGAGGTTTTAATCTCGTCTGGAGATGTGATTACGTGACTATCAACAAGGGGAAGAGCTTAGCATGCTAATTCCATAGTAAGATTAAATTTTATAAGCGAAATCATAGATTTAAAACGTTAGAAATGCCCCGACAAAAGAAAACTGTAGAATTTTTTTGTAGGTGTCATGTCACTGTCACTGCGATAAGAAGCGGCTGTCGCTTCAAATTTTGTGCCAATTTTAGAGCGGGTCGAAGTATAAATTATCGGCCTATTTATTTCCCATTGCAAGGCAAAGGCATCATTCATCATTTTAAATTATGTTTACGTTACAAAGATTTGTTATGGCTTAATCACCACACTTGCCAAATGCGTGGTGATCACAAACCCAGCCCGTGTTCGGAAAAATCGACACCATTTGCCAGACCCGGGAATCGAACCCAGGAACTCGAGACCACGGCCCGGTACTTAAACCATCCATCGAGCGTCGAAGTTTTCGAGGACACATCTTACGATTTAAATCTATGAGCAGAATAGGTAAAGAAACGAACCAACCAATCAGGGGAAGGAGTGAGAAATTAGCTGCTTATTCCATGAGACGGAACTTAAGTTTCAATTTAAAGGATTTATAAGCCGGCCGAGTTTTGCCTTGCGTTTTCTTCGTTATTTATTCAAGTAGGACTTAATTGAACAACATAAAAATTATTCTTTAAGAAGGTAATTTTTGACCATGTTTTGAGATAAGTAGAAACATTTTAAGAGATGTAGAGCTTAATGGAACTTCCACATGAATGAGCTGCTGGTCTGGGGATGTACCTACACCAGAGAACCACAGTGAAATAGCACTACGTAGCTGTTGTGTTATGCTTCTGCTGGTGAGTAAGGTCGCCGGAGCTCAGTTGAGGAGGGTATGGGGTCTTATAGACAGGCATCGTCGATTCCTCTGGTGTCGCGGATTGGAGTTGAAGTTCCCCTATGATCTACCTTCCTTAAAATTCTAGATTTAGAGTTATCTTGGGTAGTTTGGTATTCTTGTATACAATGCAGTACCCACCCCAAAAATGTCTCATCTTTACTCGTAGAAGATGTTTAGGTACAGAAAAATAAAACAGTTCCCGTCAAAACGGATATCAAATATTGATCAAATTAGGCTGTCCACTTACTTCCGATATTTGGTGACCTATTTCCGTTAGGAAAACATGGACAAAACATGTTTTGCTGTAAATATAACTATTGGGTGTAAATATGACTTGATGTGTTTTTAATTATTATCATGAGATGGTGATAAGTAAACGTTGACCTCATTTTTCCATTGCAGGTTTTGAACTGTAATTCATTGTTTTTGTTCATTAGATTTTAATATTTTCTCAAAAAAGCTAATGCATTAGCCAACCTTTATATACGGTACAATTACAAACAGATATAATAAGCTTACAGTTGATATGGTTTGTTTTTATGCTGTGGAAGAAGGAAATTTTGCGAAAGTTGTATACCCAAGGGTTTATACTTTTGACAGTTTGCAAATTGTCTCATCGTTACTAGAAGTTCAAAACTCATCAGTCCAAGAGTATCTATTCTACTCCGGAAACGACTACAAACCGATAACGCATATTCCTATCGGGCACACCCGCGGGCGAAAGCCTAGTCCATCAATTTACATAACAATAATATTCACTGTATCGACCGATCAATCAGAAACAATTACAATATCGTATGAAACAGACCCATTTGAACTGAATCAATACCTAGTTTAGACTAGGTTCAACCGCAGAACTCTATTAGCATCGATAACATCGATAATTTACGTCCCTATTGTCGATGGGAAGCATTACAATATCTATCGGCGGGCGATCGTGAAAATGTGAATAAACCGAGCAGTAGCTGCCTAATGCTGTGAACAATGTACGATCAAATGGATTGGATTAAAATTAGGTAGTGATGGGAAAGAGGGGAAGGAATATATCGATGTTTTTATATTTTTTTAATTAATTTAAATACATATTGCTATCAAAATTTGTACTTCTGTGTGCTAAAATATAGTAATCGTGAAATAAATGAAACGGTAACGGAAATAATTGAACCAAGAAAACACACCAATTAACAAATTCGAGTAAGATTATCTGTCACTCCTGGTGACTCCAGTATTTATCTAGTACTGACTTATATTACGTACATCGGTACTAATAAAACTATTACTAGGTAATATACCAAAATAGACACACGGGTCTCGTCTATGATGGAAATAGTCTGGTTTCCCTTGTAAGGGTTTCGGGGGTCAGATGACGGTCACTTTACTGTAATTACCAGGATAGTCAATTTAGGATCATAGTCGCAGCGTAACCCTGAGCTTCGAGGTAGAAGTCGAGGAAGCAACCAGGAAAGGCGTTAGGATAATGATGAGACCAGGAAAGACGGTCACACAAAACAAATGGGATTTCATCAAATACCAATTAAGACCAGAGTAAAAATTGCACTAAAATTTATCGATAAAATATCTATTATCATACATACAACACTAGCTCCACAGAATGGTATCATTACACAAATGTCTATTTTACTGTAAACGCAATACCACTGATAGATGTTTGTTTGACGGATCAATATCAACGGTAACAATAAAGATTTTTAATCTTTCTACGGCACACCAAGAACTATTTTCATATTTTTATTGAAATATAATGTGTCATTACACTTTTAGACTACATCATTCGTAGAAATAAAGGAATTGGAATAAAAATGTTTATTTCATCAACATCAACATAAGTAACAGCATTTCTCACAATATTAAACTCAAATAAAATAAACACTAACTGTTCTTACAGTTACAGATCATGCGTTATTCAAATAAAGAACAAATCAGTACAAAAATTAATTACAAAATAATAAAGAAATATACAAAAAACAATAATTAAAGAAACACAAAACACTTTCAAAAATATCTTAAGGTACGTCACCATGTTATTAAGTAACACTAAAATACTCGATTTCAGTATGTTAACTTAAATGAGACGTTGATGATCATAGCAAAGGATCCTTTTCTGCACACACATAGTGTCATACATATAGCTTAAAACCTTCCTAGACTAACACTTTTCTATATTTTTACGAGGCTGTGGCCTTCATTCGGATTATTTTGCACGGCCCGGGAATCGAACCCTTGTCCCCTCTCTACTTAACCGCTTATCCAACGACTATCCCTAACGGAATTATATACATTAACTTCCTTTTCTCAGGCAACCCTATGAAATCCAAGATAGATCGATCAATAAACAAAATTAGGGCGCGAGCAGTCGAAATCCCAGTACAATTTGTCTTCGTTGTCAAATATTTAAATGAACAACCCTAACAAGCAATCGATCAAGATCGAGGAATAATCTGCAGAGCACATAAAAAATTAAACTCCTCGGGGATACAGTTCCTATTGCCACAGTGTAAGGGGAACCAGTAAGTTATGTTTACTCAATTGAAGAGTATTGTTGCGTTACTATTGAAGTCTGGCTTTGATAAATTTTAGTACGATGCTTGAAAGATAACCAAAATTGGCGTAATGCTTACTTATGTACTCGTAGTTAAACTATACTTCTATACTAATATAATAAAGCTGAAGACTTTGCTTTGTTTCTTTGTTTATTTGAACAAGCATAACTCAAGAACTTCGTGCTTGCAATTTTTTTATAGTCCATTTGTCGAGGAAGGCTCTATGCTATAGTAAAACACTATGGGGTCGGAAACAAAATCCACGCGAACGGAATTAAGGGCGGCCGCTTATTTTGAAAATATTTTTGTGTGTTAGCTCCGATCGGTTTTGATCTACATATTTCGTTTGTGCATATGAATCTAAATGTAATGGGAGTTTTGGGTACTTTGGAATATGTCCATTAAATCCCAAACTTGACAAAAATTAGGAATAATAATTAAAGATTACTGTTGAAATTCCCTACTGTTGAAAAATAGCCGTTCCAAGAATTATTGAAAATAATAACTCCCATTCCTGGAAGAATAGTTATTATTCCGATGTTTTCTTTCAGCAAACAAATACATTTCAACATCAAACACTATTGACAAGCCCGAGGCGATTACAATATTTATGCAAAAATAAAAACTAAATAAACATTTATTTGATCTGATGATTACCCCAGTCACTTGTAATAACATTTTTTATATATTTTGACAAAAAGAAGTTATCAAAAACAAATAGTCATGTTTAAGACAGTTGGTTGTTGCGGGAATGTTAACGTTTTCAAATCTATATACAAATATGTATATAAAGGTAAAGAGTTTGTTTGTATGTTTGTTTGTATGTTTGTTTGTTTGAACGCGCTAATCTCGGGTACTACTGTTCCGATTTGAAAAAAAAATTGTGTTGTATAGTCCATTTGACGAGGAAGGCTTTAGGCTATTGGAAATCGAAATCCACGCGGACGGGGTCGCGGGCGGCCGCTAGTACTTTTATATCGGTCGTCAAAAGCGACGTTATGTCAGGGGCATAAGAGCTACTATTGCGGCTGATCTTGCAACACAGCCTGTAGCAAACTATGGCTCGTTTGATACAAGCATTGCGGCTTAGGCGTCTAGCTATTTGCAAGCCGTTCGCCTAACTAGGTGAAGACGGGCTGACATGTGCTTGGCGAAACTTTTAGAAGGAAACACGATACTACTCGTATGTCTGTTACACGCTTAAGGTGAATTAAGGAGCTCGATGGCGCAGTCTCTCTACGGTCGTGTCAGATTGCTGTCCCACCGAACTATGAGGTGCATACAGGTGCACTCAACACCTGTACTTGGCGCTTGTGCACTTAATGTATCCTGCGTACCTGACTGATCGTACGATCGACCAGATACGTGAGGTAGATGAATAGGCTGTAATTGGCTGATAAAGATAACTACTCTAGGCCCCAACTACACGGATCCCATCCTTCTTATTGGTTTGGTTGTAAAGAAGGCGCGCGGAAAATCATATTAAAAACTGTTTAGTTATGACGTCCAGACTATATTGATCATAGTTAGCTTACATATGTACAGGTTGAGGAGCTCGATGGCGCAGTGGTTAGCGCACTCGGCCTGCGGTTGCTAAAGTTAAGCAACGTTCGCAGATGCCAGTCATCGGATGGGTGACCGAAAAATTTCATCTCGTGCTCCTCCGTGCTTCGGAAGGCACGTTAAGCCGTTGGTCCTGCGCCTGATCTCTCTACGGTCGTGTCAGATTGCTGTCCCACCGAATTATGAGAGTGAGGGAATAGGGAGTGCACCTGTGCTTGCACACTCACCTGTGCACTATAATATATCCTGCGTACCTGGCTGATCGTAAGATCGGCCGCCATGGCTGAATACGGCCGGAGGGTACATAATTATGTACATGACTTAAATACAAACTTACATCCAGCCAAATGTGTGGGTTAGGTGTCTGTCACACACTTGTTACGTGGGCATTGTATTAATATTGAGCGGCTCTTGCAGATTGAGTTGTAAGTTGCAAGAGAGGAGGAAGTCTCGCCACCGCTGTGTTATAATTGAGCGCGCATCAATCACGCGAGCCGGCTGTCTGCGTCCGAGATGTGTAGTACGGACTTCACATTAGATTTGATATATTTTATTGGAATTAATGGGGCATGGGAACTTTTTTATCAAGTTCTTACAGCTTTCACTGAGCAAGCTTCCACCTAGCCGAGTGGAAACCTAGGGCAAGCAGAGGATTGTAATTTGCTGATGTTTATAGTGAGTCTTTTGAATCTGGAATTCTTCTTTTTCCCTGTGACTACGAACACAGGTAGACAGTAACCGCATTTAGTTCGTAGTCGTTTCTGCAGAATGATTTCACAGTCATTATTGTAATCTGGGCATTTTTATTTCATGGCATTATTCTTGCTTGAGTACGAACTAGTCCCAACTTTAATAACAATCCCTTTCGACCGCACTATGAATACGCCAGGCAAAGCTACAACACTCGCCAACTTCCTCAGGTCTAATTGATTATTCCCGGAGTCAGGTGAGTCCGTCCTGTTTATACGCAACTTGTTATTCACGCTCATTTGCCTAACTTCGCCGAACGGAACGTAAGAGCCGTAACTTATGGCCAGCCATTGATTTAGCTTTTTCTTTGTAAGACTACTTAAATTCTTTTGAGGCAAGAAACTTAACATTTTGAGATGATGGTGAGCCACTTTTGTGGCAAGAACCTTCACTTTTCAAAAGATTACAGTTCTTGAAAGATAACTGAACTGGCTTATTTGATAACCTGTTTGGTGTAGTGGTCAAGAAGTTGACTATTAGTCCACGAGTCGCGAGTTCGATCCCCGCACAGAACAAACATGTGTGTGCATGAACAAGTCTGTTTGTCCGGGTCTGGGTGTTATATGTATTTATTTAAGTACATTTGTAATACCACTGTTGATTCAGATGTCTCTAACACAAGTGTTTAAGCTTAAGCACTTGCTAAAAAATATATTTTCGTACTCAAGTTAATGTTAGTCTAGCTTCAGCCCTAGTGGATCACTACTACTATAAACAGTTTTGACTTCTTTTATACTCGTAAAATGATTGCAATAAAAAATGCGTCTAGTAGTTTAGTATCGAGCCGTGATCTCGACGGATTCAGGTGAGTCCGTCCTGTTTATACGCAACTTGTTATTCACGCTCATTTGCCTAACTTCGTCGAACGGAACGTAAGAGCCGTAACTTATGGCCGGCCATTGATTTAGCTTTTTCTTTGTTAGGTTGTGGACCACTTGGAATCACTTTGAGGGAAGGTACTTCACTTTTTATCTAATGGAAAGCATCCTTAGAAAAGTGGACTAAAGTGTGTGCTTTAATTTTTTTTATAGAGTAGTAGTACCGGTCTATTTTTGTTCCTCTGCAATTAAAAATATTGTTATAAATATGGATTTTGTTTTGATCATAACGCTTGTGAAGTGGATGGATGAAAACCATCAAAAATGTTGCCTTACCCGGGAATCGATCCATTGAGATCACGGCCCGATACTGAAGCTACTTAGCCAACCCAATAAGGTTTTGAGTATTGCAACCACTCATAGAGATATCACTACAACGTACAGATTGGACATGGAGAATTAAATCTATGCGTCGCGGCTGGCAAGGAAGGGAGCGGATCATTTAGCGTTTTTTTTTGTCTCCTTACCCTTGAAATTACGAACACGTTACTAGCTCTCTTTTTCGTCCTGGAAGGATTTGCAGATGTTTTTAAAACACAAGGTGGCATTTTTTCCATTGTAAAAATTGTACAAGAGACGACAACAGTTGTTCATGGACAACAGTATAAGAATATATTTCTTTGAGTTGTCTACTCTATACGTAGTAGTCAAACCTCAATGCAACCTCTTTACGAGCATAGAAGTAGTCAAAAATGTTTATGATCGTCGTAATACACTAAGGGTGAAGCTATGCTAACGTTTTCTTGAGTACGAAAACATATTTTTACGCGTAAGCTTGGAGCTAGTTAATAAGAAATAAATCACATTCTTGCGCCAAATATCAAGATTTATTGCAAATCCTGGGCCGCTCAGAGACTAGCCAAGCGCTAAATTAAATTTTCATATGTGAAAGAACTACCTAGAATAACGCATGTAAGCTTATTTAGCCGTGATTGATCGCCATCGGCCATATTTAAATGTGAGCATAAAATATATTTCGATTTTCGAGCATTATTTTGTAGTTTGAATAGCCGCAATTCGAATTTGGAATTGACTTTTTACTATTTCTCTGATCACTATTTTTATTCCCTTTATTTTTTTATGGTTGGGCAAAAAGAAAACGAAACTAGCTTCCAGTTATAATGCAAGCTTTGGCTGATTGACTTAAGTGATCACTATAATAAGTTTATATTTAGAAGAAATTTGGTGTTTTAGTCCGAAGAATTAATTTATTGATTAATAGATCTTTGGATTACAACCCAAAATGTAATTTTTTTCTTTATTCATCGGTTCAAACATTTATAAATAAAGTATATTGAGGCTTTTCTCCTCAGTGTGTTAAACCTACGCAAAACGTTACACTTCCAGTTTTCATACAAATTGCTTCACTTTTCTTCCGCTTCCATACACATAATATGGTACTATACTTATCACGTTATAAGTGAAGTAAGGCACTGTTTATAATGAGTGGCATGTCTTCGTATCGCATGTCTTGTTGAAGCGAAGCGACTAATGAATGTGCGACTTCGAGGGCTTGGGGAAGGGAAGTTTCACATCTTAGGTTCCGTATCATTTTCCGTATATACTTTACTAGCTGCCCGCCCCGGCTTCGCCCGTGGTACTTACTTACATGTATTATACATACAAACCTTCCTTAAGAATCACTCTATCTATTAAAAATAACCGCGTCAAAATCCGTTGCGTAGTTTTAAAGATCTAAGCATACATACGGACATACAGCGAAACCGACTTTGTTTTATACTATGTATTGATATCCTTTAGAAGTTCAGTTTTAGAGTAAGCCGTCGTGGCATGTAAAAGAATTATACAGAAGCCATCTTCGAGGTAGAGCTTAGTAGCATCTGCTGGTGAGTAAGGTCGCCAGAATTCAGTTTGGGAGGGTATGGGGTTTGTAAAGGCAGGCAACGCATCTACAATCCATGGGCAGCGGTGATTTTTGTTCGTTTGTCTCACACAAAAAAAGGAAATATTAGAAAATCACAACAGCTAGTGCTCAGTCTTTTAAACCCTACGGAACCCGAAATGCAAACAGCCCGGAGCTAATCACAAACATAACATAAAAATATCCGGGCAATGCGGCAAGTCGCGTAGTCGCGTTGTGACGTGCGGAGTCTTATCGATAGTCGATGGAACCACTCTTAAGTAAATAAATTATAGAACCATTTTGTTTATAATTTTGGACAATAATATAATTACATGTGCTGTTCGTGAGATGGGTTCTAATAAATAGAGGAAAATGTGTAATTTTGAAAGTTCTACACAGCAGAGAAATATGATATTGGGATAGCCCAATGGTTACGCATAGGCATAAATGAATGATGGAATAATTCAAAGAAATAAATTATTCCCTGCTGCTTTAGTTACAGTACAACAAACTGATTTATTTTAGGTGCTAGAATCATTGCTCTACTTAGTAATTCATATTGGCTCTAACAGGTTTTCGACAACTAAATGGACTGATAATTGACACTTTTACTGTAATATTAATATGAACATACGTTTCACGTGACTATCTATACTAATATAATTAAGCAAAAAAGTGTGTTTGTTTTAAATAAATAAACATTTTTGTGTTGGATAGTCCATCGGTCGCGGAAGGTTTTAAGCTAACGACATGTGTGCAAAAACCGAGATCCACGCGGACTAGGGAATGCAATCTCGCGAGATTAGGGCTCCAGCGAGATCTCGCGAGTTTACGAACGACGATCTCGCGAGATCTCGTCAATTCCGAGATCTCGCGAGATTGCCAGTTTTGTGTGTTAATTTGTCCGAAAATCACATAATTTCCATGACTTACGAAGAAAGTAATGAAAATCATAGTTATTGTGAAATCAACATTAATTATTTACGTATTATTTTATTAAATTTTCATGTGTTTAGCAGTTTTCAACGTATTAATTTACATATCTATTTGGTTTTAGATTTGATTAAGTCATATTATTCTAATTTATCTTTTGTAATTAGCTGTAAAGACGGTTACACAAAACCTTTAAATTATAATATTGGTCTATTTCAGGGATGCTGTTTATCTCCTATAGTATTTAATGTAGTTATAAATATTTTAATTGACACTTTGATTTTACAGGAGAAGAAATGGGGTTATCGGTTTAAAATCAATAATCAGTACACAGAATCAATCCTAGCCTTTGCTGACGATCTCGCAATCTTGACACGAAACCCGAAGCAGTGTCAAGTGTTATTGAAAAAGGTGGATGAGTTCTGTGCTTGGACTGGCGGCATGAAGGTGAAACCAAGTAAATGCTATTGCTTATGTCTGGGTAGACGAGATACGAAATTTACATCTTATGACCCTGGACTCACGATTGGCGGTCAGAATGTTGCCACAATTTCTGAAGCGCTCCCGTTCAAATTTCTAGGCAGAAAGATAGACTATAGAGGCCGCACACCATCTTTGGAGGGTATTGTTGAGGATTTCATTGATTCCATTAGTAGGGTTGAGAACCAACCCATAGGGAACATTAAGAAGCTATGGATCTACAACAACTACCTGTCATCGCGCTTGTCTTGGCCTTTCCTCGTGTACGACTTCGGAAAAACCCTTTTGTCGCGACTAGATGCCGTTGTTGTGAAATCGTTGAAGTCTTGGACTGGATTAGCTCACTCGGCAGACCCCTCTACACTATTTAGGGGCAAAAATAGTTTTGGGATGAACCTAAACAAGCCATCGGAGCTATACAAACATCTTAGAGTCACCAAGATGCACATTCTGGGTAAATCGAAAGACAACGCAGTGGCAACACTCCCAAAAGATAAGAATATGAGTGAGTTAGAGTCTAGGCTACGGTTCCATAAGCAGTTTATGGTGGGAGCGCAAACAAACAGGGTAGGATTGGGATGTCGAGGAAGAGAGGATGACCGGAACATCATTAAGTCTTTTCTGCGAATGGATGAAGATAACGAGTATAGAGTACATGCGCTTAATCTCGAAATGCAAAACGAGTGGGTGTCCCTTGGTGAGTTTTGTATCCCTTTAGCATTGAAGTGGCGGTCGATACTGTACGATTGGTCTCCAGCGCTGCTTAAATTTTATCTGAATGCCTTTCAGTTGACCCTACCCGATCAGAGCAACCTTGTAAGGTGGGGAATGGCGGTGGACAAAACCTGTTTGCTCTGTGGTGAGGCCGTAGGTACCGCAAGGCATTTGTTGGTGGGATGCAGAGTACTCCTAGACAGAGGTCACTACTCTCGCCGCCATGACGGAGTGTTGCAGATCATACGTGAAGCGGTGAGCCTTTCAATAGCAAGAGCAGCAAAAGGTTTGACGACGAATACAAGGAACATCAACTTCGTCAAGGAAGGATCTACCAAGAAGTCCAAAGTCAAACCTTACTCCATCGTTAGTGTAGCTCCAGATTGGAAGATCATGATGGACACGTATGAAAAGCACTACAGTATTCCAGAGGACATTGCGTTATCGTCGTCTAGACCAGACCTTTTCATTTATTCTAGAAAACTTAAGCGCGTACTGTTGGTAGAACTTACTGTTCCATGGGAGACAAACATTCCCAAAGATCACGCGTTTAAAACAAATAAGTATTATGACCTAACCAACGAAATGACTAAAAATGGTTATATAGCACGGTTGTATGCTGTGGAAGTGGGTGCGAGAGGTATACCAGCGAAATCTCTCTACAACCTACTGAAGGACTTAGGATTACCAAGATCTAATATTAGCTCGTTACTGGAAAGAGCAACTAAAGCTGCTTTACTCGGCTCATACCAAATATGGTTGGGAAGGGAGAGGAATGTCATCGGTGGAGGTGATCGTTAGTATACTATAAAGGGGCCCCTTAAACCTACACGCTGGGTCGCAAGTCCCAGGCGCCGACTGACATTCCTCTCTGTTCCACGCGATGGACCCGGCACCCGCACGGAGAATCCATGGATAGCTAAGAAGTTCGTCTCTCTTATCAAGCTTCTTTTCTAATTATATCAAAACTAACAAATATCCTTTAATAATCAAACAGTTATTTTAAAATACACAACAACAAGAAGTTTAAAATTAAAATGTAGAAATTAAGTTGTCAAATAGACTCTAATAGATTAAAGAAAATTAGTCACTACTGTCTAGTACTATTCAGAGTACTACTGCTTATGTTCATTTCACAGACGGAAATGAAACCCATACGAAGAGTCCGGAGGTCAAAAACTGACCTTTTACTGTGTGCTTTTAAGAATTATTCTGAAAGTAGCTTCTGAACCAAATCACTTTTTATTGTTTATTACCTTTATTTCAAATGATCACACGTAGGTGTGAAATTAATATTTATTGACTCAACTGGCCTACTACTTGATTCAATAAATCGCCAGTATGACTCGGTTTTATGCGAGATTTGATTTAGAAATGGTAATTTACATACGGGTGTACATTTCTGTTTTAATTTATCATAAGTATTTCTGAACGGAAACCATGAATATTATGCAGCATTCGTCTTTTGGTGATAACCAAGAATCCAATTTCAATCTCGTAAATCTCGCGAGATCTCGTCCATTTTTCGCCCGAGATCAATCTCGCTAAAAAAGGCCGAGATCTCGTAAAAACGAGATCTCGCGAGAACGAGATTGCATTCCCTAACGCGGACGAATTAACATTTTTATCGATAATTTTATTTATTTATTTATTTAATCTTTATTGTACTACACAAAATATTGTACAAAAGGCGGACTTAATGCCTCATGGCATTCTCTACCAGCCAACCTTAGGGCAAATCAGAAAGTGAAGTAGGTAGTGCTGATCAAAATTAAATAACTATACATATACATACATATATACATACAATATACATAAATTACTATACATTTATTAAATAACTATACTATACATACATGAATAAATACATTATAAATAATAGATGATGCATGTTAACTACTGGGATAGTTAGACGACGATTGAGAAGGATCCACAAGGAAGTACCTATGCACTAGAAACTTAAATGCTTGTTTACTCGGGGCCTGTCTAATACTTTCAGGGAGAGCGTTCCATAGTCTGATAGCTTTAAGAGTGAAAGAGTTCGTTACAAAACCGGAGCGGTGAGAGGAATTTTGTATTCCAACCTCACTCAATGTGTGAAATGTAGACGACACGGCCGCGATAAAGGACTGTGACAGCAGTGCAAGTTCGATATGACTCCTTTACACAACAAAATGAAATCTTATTACTAAAATTGGAGAAAACGTTTAATATATCGCGCTGGTTTGACACAATACGACAAGGAGAAATACATGTTTCGATTATTATTAACACCATGGTCGCTAGAGCTCAGTTGGGGAGGGTATGGGGTTTTAAAGGCAGTCAACACATCTGCGACCCTGTTGCGGTTGTTGAGGTCTATGGGCAGCGGCTATCACTGAACATCAGATGACCCTCTCGTTCGTTTGCCGACCTATAACATGAAAAAAAATATGCACCAAAGGGGCGCTACATTTTATTACCACCTAAGTACTACAATGTGGGTGACATTAAAGGTTGATATTTATAATTCCTAATTTCCACTGCGACACGTAGCGACCCCCAATACCTCAATGTATTATAGCGTTCGCTCGTTCGCTAAACACCGACGCGCAATCTACAATGCTGTTTGCAAATTACCCGGAATCCTTTGAAACTGTAATATGCGATCGATTTCAGTTTTAACCGTGTTGTGGTTCACTTTCAACCATGGAGGAAAATATCTATCTGCGACAGTGGGCGAACTTGGCTGATCGCCGCACTAACGAAGGATACTTCACAAAAGCAACTTTCGCGGGGGCAGTTATCGAATGGGTGACCGAAAATTTTCATCCCGAGCTCTTCCTGTGCCTATTCTCTCTATAAGCTCGTGTCTGATTGGTGTTTCACCGAACTATGCGAGTAAGGGAATAGAAAGTGCACCTGTGCTTGCGGATGAGCACTGTAATATATCCTGAATGATCATAAGGTGGCCGCTATTGCCGTAAACGGCGAAAGGGTTGATTATATACACGGTCTATCATATCTTCAGATATTATCATTTTCTTTTCTTATAATTTCCATTGGTGCCTCCACACGCAGCGTTCGTTCGGCTCGCTAAACACCGACGCGCAATCTACAATGCTGTTTGCAAATTACCCGGAATCCTTTGAAACTGCACCAGCAGGGAAAGAGCGGTGCGCGATTGCAGATGCCGTAATTAGCGATCGATTCCAACTTTAAACGAGTTGTGGGCGGCAGTGAAGGTAACTTTTTTATGTGATAGGGCGCCAAACGAGTCGCCTGATGGTAAGTGATTACCGCTGCTCATGGGCATCAACAACCGCACAAGGATCGCAGAAGCGTTACCTGCCTCCTATCTGTGTAACTTTAAACCCTCGAGGAAATCTATCCACATGAAATAATTAAAGTAAAGTATCATCTTATTAATGGCATTTTTATGTAAGACAGTCTTATCTATTGAGCAAAATATCTTTAAAATATCTTTAAAATGTTCCAGACCTAGCGCACGTAATAAGAGTACTTTTGCAACACCTATTTGTAAATGTAACTATAGAATGAACAGTTTCATAATAAGAGCATGTAATACATTTAATGAAAAATTTAATGACATAGACATATTTCATGTAAATTTAAAACGCTTTCGTGGTCTCTTGAAGGGTACTTAGGTACAATTCAGTGATTTTATTTGTATTCACATTTGGTTTTTCTTTAAGATTTTTTATTCCGCACTGTGTACCTCTTCAACTTGTGCTTTTACTTCTTTTGTATAATTTAGTAGTGGAAATTGAAATGGCTTTTGTAATGTTTAATTGTTTTAAGCAGATGTATTATTTGTAAGCTGTATTTTTCCCTAATAAAGAAAATAAATAAATAAAAATAAGACAGAGGTAAACGAGAGTTAAACAAGAGTGTCAACTTATGATAAGTGATCACTGCTCCCGATGGACCATTGGACATTAGATGCGTAATCTGTCTTAAAAACCCATAGGCCTCCCCTAATAAGCTCTGAAGACCTAACTCACCAGGAGGAACATAGCACAACTGTAACGAAGTGCTACTTCACTGTGGTCTTCTTTAAGGTGGAGGTACTTCCCCAGACGAACTAACTCTAAGTTCTAACTTACTTTGCGCACTTCAATGTCAGAATATGCGCTATTTTCTAAGAATCGCGATAAATTCCACCAGTTCAGCAAACAATCATACAAGAACATATCCAGCTTTAAAGGAAACCATGCTTTTCCATATTACCATAAGTAATAGCCGGCGGAACGGCCGCGCAAACAAACAAGCGGTATCACAACGGACCGATGGGCCATAAACAATTCCTAGTGTATCGTTAGGGCGTAGCTGATTGATATGTGGCGCCCTGCCTGTAAACACACGGCAGGTGCGCGATTTGATCTAGTATTTATGACCCCGTAATCAATGGTGGGTCTGTTTACAGCTAGAGCAAGGCTAAAGCTATCAATGAGCAATATATCTAGGGTGTCTAGACCGCAGTTATAATAATAATCAATTCTTCGGACTAACACACCAATTGCCTAGCCTAAACTTAGTTCAAAGCTAGCGTACTATGGAAGCTAGAGAAAGGAGAGACATGCATACTTTAATACTTTAATAAACATCCATAACTCGAGTAACTGTCGATGCTCATCACACAAACAATTGACCCTAGCGAGATTCGAACTTTGACCACTAGACTAACGGGCCCGTCAAAATGTTATAAGTTGCTGTAAGTTCGTTATTTCAACGAGCCCAAAAAGCATTATTTACAATTGAATGTCATGATAACTATAACATTTATGCTCTAGCATTCTGTGGAAGGGTAGCCTATCCACACAGACAAATAGGCAATTTGGCTGTGCCTGTACTGTACATAGAACACGCTTCAAATGTCAGTGGGTCTTATCTATTATTCGGACTCGAGTCGCGTCCCGCCCTCTATAAAAACTCGAAGGCTTTCCCGATTAGACAAGAATAAGAATGTTTGCAGAGATAGGACGAAGGATCAACTGTGTATGTATGTATGTATAAGGATTCACATTTAAGAGAAGTGTAGTATAAGCCTATTCATGCCCTATTGCAGAGCAAAGGCGAATATTTGAAATCCTGTTTTCGTCACAAAAATGGGTTTTGGCTTAATTACCACGCTTGCCAAATGCGAGTTGGTGATCACAAGCCCGGTCTGTGTTCAGTAAAATCGAAACAAATTTTGTCCGACCCAGCAAACGAACCCTGGACTTTGAGACCACGGCCCGGTTCTCAAACCACTAGAAAATCGAGTCGTTAAATGAATAAATATTGTGCTGAATTCCCCTGCATCTCTGCATGTGCGTTTTGCAAGTGCATTATGCATTGTGAGCGCAGGAATGGCCGCTGTAATTAGAAGTTAACGAGTTAGTCATCCGATAGTCTATTGCGGGCCTCAGGGGACCAGAAATGTTCAGTGCTAGCCAGTATTTATGGCTGATAATGACTGAAAATGCGATTGCTATATATACGGACTCTGTGCCCGTCGTGATCACATAAAAAATGTTACAATACTATTAATATTTTTTGTGTGATACGGAGGCAATCGAACAAGCGGGTCACCTGATGGTAAATGATCACCGCTGCCCATGTACATCAACAACTGTACAAGTGTCGCATATGCGTTGCCTGCCTTTAAATACCACATACCCTCCCCAACTGAGCTCTGGCGACCTTACTCACCAGCAGAAACATAGCACAATAGTTACGAAGTCATCTGTAAGGTGGATCCCCAGACAAGTGGTTCATTGTTTTTTTTTGACGACCGATTTAGTTGAAATTTGACCCCAAAAGGACGAGTATTCGATTATCGCACAGGATAAACATTTGTGTGTGCATGAACATTTCTGTTTTCACTGGTCATGAAGACTGTTTTCACTGGTCCTGAGTGTTTTATTAATTCCAATTTTGGGACTGATTACCGTAATACAAGACAGTCGTTTCCAAGAAATCCAAATGTTGTCAGTTATATTAAATGGCAATCATAAGTGACTTGATGGTAATTAATCACGGCCAACAATTAAAAACGGTATAGGCTCAAAAAGTGAGTAGAAACGCTGCTATTATATCAGATCCTCGGCTTACCACACATTACCTGTTTTACATACAAATTGTATGAATTCGGTCTTAGTAATTGCAGTACAACAAAGGCGCCTTCATAAATATCGTTTATTGCTCGCAAAATTTGTATAATAGCTGGACTGGGCGGATGGGATAGAGATGTATGGGCTTGCGTGTCACGTGATATTTGTAACACTAGCAGTCGCCTGCGACTAAGTCCGCGTGTGGATTTCGGTTTCCGTACATATAGTGTAGTTATATAGCTTAAAGCCCTCGGAAAGTGGACTATTCAACACAAAAATATTTTTTCATTTCGAACCAGTTGTTATGAGATTTGCGCGTTCAAACAAACAAACTAACTTTTTACTTATAATATGAGTGTAAATGAATATGCATAAATAAATAAATAGGACTAACACACCAATGGCCTATCTCTAAACTGAACTTGAAGCAATCTTTGTTCATAAAATTGTTTAAGAATGTGTATTCGTTCCCCAGAAGTACAAGTACTATTGTGTAGTAAAGGTCCTTGCGGGATGCGAACCCGCGGCCCTCGGTATTTTGATCAGATTCCAACAACTAGACTAAAGGGCTTACAACACTCGGCATATCATGATAAAACTTGGTAGCTCGACTTGATCTCGAATAGGTATAAGATTATTTTCCATTCAAATTATAGGATTACTTTTGCAACTTCCAACTTCGATACAAGTTCAAGTCAAGTGTACCTAAAGACGTCTGACATCTAATAGACTTTAAAATAATTTGTAACGTCATTTAGGTAACGTGATATTTCTGTCTGCTACTAAAATACTTAAAAACCCATCCCTAGTGGGCGTTACCGAGGCCCGAAGTGCTCTGTTTATAGATGAAGGATAAAAATATCAATGTTTCTTCACAACCTGGTGTTAACAACTAGAAACGGCTTAATGTCTAGTTAGCATACTTGTAGTAGTTGTAGTGCATTTTATTTTGAAGAATCACCCATAGGTGTAAATATTAAGTTGCTTATTTAACTAAGTAGGTACCGAACCCAGCGCCTCTTGGATTGTGTCTTGCAATCCGGGCTGGTTTCGATTCCCGCCTGAGCCACCCAAGATCAGATGAATTTGTCTATGTTTATTCTATCGAAAATTAAAGATAAAGTTATGATGATACTTAGCATATCAAAATGCTTAAATAAATACATACATCAGAATGACTAGGCCTGCAATGTATTTTAAACGATTGATATGAGGAAATTCATTGCTGGCGTAGAGACAATCAAAATAATGGTTCTTCTGGTGGGCATTATTAGATATGTAGGTATGACTAGTATGTGAAATGTACTTTTTAGTTAAATAAGCTTGCAAACATCTCCTTAGTCTAGTAATTAACATTCCCAGATCTTAAGGTCCTGGGATCAATTCATGAGTAGGATAATATTGAGAATAAAAGAAAAATATTGAGAATATATCGGAACATTGTGAATCATTTTAAGAATTCATTCAATTAAAAAATGCCGAACTTTCAAATACAACTTAACGTCCAACTTGATGATTAAACGGAGACTAAGTTGAGTCTTATTTTCATACTTCTTTGTAGCTGAGGTTTTCTTGAGTTGAGTAATAAACTCAACAATGTTTCATGATGAGTTTTTTCAACTTGTTAAGTTTAGTTTCAGACATCTGCTAGGACTTTGTAACACTATCAGGTAGGTAAAGTGAGTTGGTAGGTAAAGTTGCTTATTGTGTAATCAGTTTCTTATTGCTACAACACCCTACTACTATTATAAAGGCGAAAGTTTGTATGTGTGGATGTATGGATGTACGGATGTATGAATGTTTGTTACTCTTTCACGTAAAAACTACTAAATGGGTATGAATGAAACTTTACCACAATATAGCTTATACATCAGAATAACGCATAGGATATTGGAAATCGAAATCCACGCGGACGGAGTCGCGGGCGGCCGCTAGTAACATAATAAACTTAGTGCAAAATTTAGTGCATCTTCTTCTCCCTAGCGTTTTCTGTGCAGGGTTCGCTTTGACCATGATCCATGATTTGGCGAGTCTGGTTATAACAGTGAAGCTACTGCCATCAAACCTTCGTAACCCATAGAGGGGAACCAGAGAGATTGGATCATGGTTACATATTCAGATCTAACTGAACTAAAGTCAGCAACTATCTGAATGTGCAGGTTTCCTCACGGTGTTTTCTTCCGTCACCGCCGAGCTAATGACACAAATCCACTCATAGATTACGATTCCAGAGGTGTGGGCCCGGATTCGAACCACAGACCTCACGTATGTTAGGCGCCGTCCGTACCACTAGGCCACCATCGCTCTGAGATGAAATAAACATCATTAAGATCAAATAAAACAAGCCTCTGCGCTGTTAGCTTTGGCTCCACGTATGCTTCAAAGGACCCCTGTGGACCCGTAATCTCGAAAGAGTACCTACATACACATATTTACAACAATTACCTAATAATAATACACGGCATCACACAAGGGAATGCTGCCCATCCTCTCGCTTCGTACTCTATCACTAAATTGTCATTACTATCTTCTAATTTTCTTTTTAATTTAAATAACAACATCACATACATTGATCGATTCGGTGTTAGGTAGCTTAAGCACTTGTGCTACAGATTGGATTCTATTGATTGATTTATACGGACGTTACCAAAACCACCATGGACCCAGTCAAAAGAAAACTCCAGCACTTAGTTCTTTGAGTTATTCGGGGTGTGCTAAACAGTTTTATTGTCTCCGCGGAAGTGGGAACTCAATTTCTGTAATTCCAGAGTCCCGGCGGGATTGCATTGGCGGTCGTCCGTCACGGGAACAACTTTACCTACCCACTATTTTACAGAATGCGACTCGAGGAAATAGTCTCAAGTGCGGCCAGGAAATTGGAGAAGTTTTGAGAGTGATGGCTAATTTAGAAATGGGCTATATGTTGTGGTTTTATAAAAATAGGTTGCTCTTTGATTGAGCCCGCGTTTGCTAAACTGTAAAGTACAGTAAAGTGTCAGCCTATTGACCACTGCAGGGCAAAGGCCTCCATCATTTGAAATCATGTTTTCGATATAAAGATGGGTTTTGGCTTAATCACGACGATTACCAAAAGTGGATTGATGATGATCACAAACCCGGGCTGTCTTCGGAAAAACCCAACTCGGGAGTCGAACCCAGGAATTACATTCACGGCGCGGTACTTTAATTACTAGACCATCGAGGCTAAACTGGAAATGATTAGATAACTGTAGGCAAACGCCAAATGCGCTAGGAGAAAGGGAATCTTACTGATGACATCATATGTATTAATGATCATGAGACAGCTCAAGCACAGAACCTCTTTCCCACTGGGCACTATGGACACGTGCCCAGGGCCCCACGATTGATTGGGTCCCCCAGAACCTGAACAATTACTAAACCAGAGGTTTAAAGGGCCATGTGCCCAGGGCTCCTAATAGGTGAAAGATGGCCCTTTTCAAGCACTTGTGATACAGATATTAGTACCAACTATAATATATTAACCTGCCTCCGTGGCGCTGTAACTAGAAGGTCTTTGTTTAAAGCGAAAGCCGCACCAGAGGTCCTAGGTCCGAAAACCGGGTCGGGCAAAAAATTGTTTTGTTTTTCTGACTCTGCGACTTTTATGTAGCTAATAGGTGGTAGTGATCAGTTACCACTACAAACTCTTGGCCTCCTTCTAAAAAAACAAATTTAACACTTTCGTCTACATTTCTGCTTTCAACACGCTTTTCCAATGGCCCTGTCTGAAAATTAAAACTACATTTGTATTCAAGGGCTGCACGTTAAGTTTTACAGCCGGCGCCAATTTAAATCAATTCGGGGCTCATAAACCCGCTGCCTTTCTGTTCGCAGTGTTCGCGTCGACGAATTAACCTACAGACTTACTTTTACAATTGACAACGAACGGGTGGGGTGTTAATTAATTTTTTTTTTTCGATGGCGTAGTTGTTAGCGCACTCGGCCTTCGGTTGCTAAAGTTAAGCAACGTTCGCAGATGCCAGTCATCGGATGGGTGACCGAAACATTGCATCTCGAGCTCCTCCGTCCGGAAGGCACGTTAAGCCGTTGGTCCCGCGCCTGATCTCTCGACGGTCGTGTCAGACTGCTGTCCCGCCGAATTTTGAGAAGGAATAGGGAGTGCACCTGTGCTTGCGCACTTACTTGTGCACTATAATATATCCTGCGCAGCTGGCTGATCGTAAGTTCGGCCGCCATGGCCGAATACGTCCATAGGGTATTATAATTATTTTTTCTAAGCCTTGAAGAAGTTGACAGTCTTTAATTTTTTTTGGACTGGTTTTTACCCTCAGCTTTGCCCACATAATTATGATTCCTGGGAATTCATTTAATCGGGATACGTAATAATAACACACTAGGCTGAAAATACGCGACCGAAGTTCGGCGGTATTTAAAGCATTTTCTGTACATAGTTACCCGGCGGTAATTTCGGCGTAACGTAATTTTAAAATTCTTCACTAGCGTAATTGCACCGAACTTCGGTCGCATTTTTTCCACCTAGTGTGTGTTTCTATACTAATAGTAACTATTTTACATAAATCCAGATACATATTTATTAATACTTTTTATAAATTTCAATAGTTCATAATCACACGATAAATAAAGGTTTGATGAAAAAGGGGTTGGATAGAGAAGTGGCTTCGTTTACCAATGATGACAATTTAAATTTAATACCGATTTTGCCAATATAAAGATAATCATTTAATAGCGATTTTGCCAATTCTTATTTGACATTTGTAATCGCTTCTCATCGGCCATACTTTAGGATTAATGCAATGTTCGTGTTATGGTGGCTGTAGGCAACTGCGTTTGCTTGTAATCCCGAGATAATCTAATTAACCAGTCAGGTTAACGAATGTGATTGGTTAACAATTAGCCGTGTAACTACTGGGTTATTGCGTTGTAGCCGGCGAAAGTGCATAAATATAACGTATTATTGACCAATTTTACAGGTACGTATATTATATGGAAATAGCTTTTCGCCCGCGGCTACGCTCGCGTGGGATTCGCCCATCAAGCAAACAATATTTTTGTTTTCCCTAAGGAATTTCATTTTTTCCTGGATAAAAAGTACACTATTATTTAATCCGGACTTCTAACTTTACGTCGGCAAAATTTCAAAGCAATTTGTTCAGTAGTTAAGGCGTGAAAGCGGGAACAAACAAACAATATCATTTTTTGATTAATAGTATTAGTAAGGAATCCCTCATCAAACATTATTTCATCCTAACAACAAAAAAATAGTGAAGGAAAGGAGAGGATCCGTGAAAGATCCGCGTCAAAAGTTACGGATATGAATACGGTTTTTTTCTGGCGGATATCCGTGTTTACAAATACGGATACGGATATCCAGACCATCACTAGTATTAATACAAAATCAGCTACTTTAAATCTGAATGACCATAATTCACCGATCGGTACATAATTAAATAACTTTAATTCATAAACATTGACAGGTACATTCGACAGTTACGTGCGTATTAACTGTGCATTTGCGAAACAATTAGCTGTGAACTACGGGTCCCCTGGGACACATACGGGGCCGATGGTACAGTCAGCTTGGTGTCAGTAGGGAATGTATATTTTAGAAAGAATATATAACTTTAGTGATTGACAGATTTGTAGACTTGTGACATTTTATAATAACAGTCATAAGTAGTTAGATAGTACTATATCTGGCTACAAACCCAAGGATCGTGGGTTCGAAACCCGCTTGGATCAAATGTTTGTGTGATGAACATGGACAGTTGTATACTACTCTAGTCATGGATTTTATAAAAGTTTTGCATGTCTTTATATAAGCATGTCTACCTGTTCCCTAGCATCCATTGTAAAAGCTTTTAGCTTAGTTGGGGGCCAGGCATTTGGAGTGTTCTTTCAATTGGTTTACAACTAATAACTTACTACTAAATCCTAAGAAAACAAAATGTATTAGATTCACAATGCCAAATGTGCCACTAGTTATTACAAATGTTTTAATGAATATGAACATATTGATGTAGTCAAATCAACTGTCTTTTTAGGAATAACTATAGATTTTACAATGGAGCCCCCATATTGTTGCTTTGGCTGGGAGACTAAGTTCTGCAGCATTTGCTGTAAGAAAAATACGACGCCTGACTGATATTGAAACGGCGAGATTGGTTTATTTCAGCTATTTTCATAGTGTAATGTCTTACGGTCTGTTGTTGTGGGGGACGTCTGCTGATATACAAACAATTTTTGTATTACAGAAAAGGGCGATCCGTGCAATATACGACCTTAAGCCGCGTGATTCACTCCGTGAGATATTCAAGGAGATTAATATTTTAACTACAGCTTCTCAATACATATTTGACTGCATAATTTATATACGCAAAAACCTACATAACTTCTCTAGAAAAGATAACTTTCATAGCTTTAATACTAGAAATAAACATAAGTTGGCCGTTCCTAGCCACAGGCTTCATAAGACTGGGAAATCTTTTATTGGACTAAGTGTCAAAATATTTAATAAATTACCAGAAAATGTCATTGAATTTCCTAAACAAAAATTTAAGTTCTTTTTTAAATCAACCTTGATGAAGAAAGTTTATTATAGAATAGATGATTATTTAAAAGACAAATATGCATGGACACGTTAATCTGCTCAGCCGCACTAATTTGTATTTATTTTTAAGGTATATTTGACATAATTGTAAAATTGAAATTTATTTTTAAAAAAGGCAAAACTGTTGAGTTTCTTGCGGCGTCTCTTCTCAGCAGGCCATTCACGTCGAGGCGCTGGTAGGGTGAAAAAAGTATTGACGTGCAAAATAATTTACTAAGTGAATCAAATTGCTGAATAAATTATTATTTCATTTCATTATTTCATTATTTCAATGAATTTATTTACTTTTTATTTACTTATTTAAATAAACGACTAAAGTGTTTCACTGAGATCCAACAAAGCTGTGCACCTATAGTGTATATTACACAAGTATTGTGTAATAAACACTATACGCAGTGCAAACTATACAAAAACAGCATGATTACCCATCAGCGGGTTGCGGATTGCAGAGGCTGATTGTTTTGCAATCGCATCAGTGATTCCAGCCGCCTAGCAGACATTTTAGCACAGATTACAATGTCATTTACCCTCGTAAACCCCTCGGTTTTACTACATCGTTTGATTTTCTGTTCTCCATATTTATCGCGATGTGAAATACTTTTTTTTTACTTTCATGTTATTGGGAGACAAACGAACACCTGATAGTTAATTATCACCGGTGCCCATGGACCGCATAAGGGTCGCAAATGCGTTGCCTGCCTTTAAAACTTCAAACACTCCCCAACTGAGCTCTGGTGACCTAACTCACCAGGTGAAACATAGCATAACAGTATCGATGTGCTACTTAACTGCGGTCTTTTGGAAGTTGTTAAGTAAAGTTAAACTTTCGTTGCAAGTGAATGAGTTAGGAAAGACCAGGAGCGAAATGGAACGCGTAGCACAAGACCGATCGGGATGGAGACTCATTGTGGTCACCCTCTGCCCCATCGAGGAGACTTGGGAACTAAAGTCATAACGACAAATCACCCTACCTAAGGCCTACGACCAGTAGTGGACTGTGTGAGTATAAACTCCCTTCTGAAGAAGGCCTACAACTAGTAGTGAACTGTGATAGGATCATGATAAATAGATCTGGCTTCTTGCCCTCAATATCTCGATACGAAAATATTGTTTTACTTAAAAGCTCACGTAACACATAACTTATACAACCACTTATTTGGAAGAATCTTCCAAGGGCTCCCTTCGTCCACAAGTGCTGATATTAAGGTTGATTTAGTGTTAAGGCGGGCCCTCAAATTGCCCTGGATACTCGATTTATTGACCTCTATCTTCTATACGCCTCCCATTTTTACTGTTGGATGACAAATAGGCAGAGGAAAACACGGTGAATTATGGAGTTTAGGGAAATTGCGGTATAATAGTCGGAAATGTAATGATCTGTTACATGACTAGCTAGTAACTCGATCAAACACTATTCAGCTTTGATAGAAAAGTTTAAAGGATACACTCCTTTAAACTTTTGTTGAGAGACACAGTTAGAATAAACAAATGTTATACAGTATACGTACACGTGACATACCTATTTCTAGAGAAAAGAATATGACGTTGTACTAAAACTGTTATAAAAAATACCTATCATGTTGCTGAACAAACGTTTAAATAAAAGGAAAGCCTGGGTGCAAATACCGAGTCGACCCATAAGTTTACGAATGGATTTTACCTATCAGAAGACTAATTTACGTTCTATAAATTACAGATGATGTAACACTCCCTTGCATGAAAATATACAACTCTTGTTGCGCCTTATCTCTAGCAGTCTCATCGCAAATTTCTGCGTAGGCACAAATTTTCTCAGTATGATCTACGTTGTTAGTGGTTTGATCGTAATTACTGATCGAAATATAAATTATTTATAAGCCTTAGAAAAAGAGTTTTGTACAAGTCTTAGCTTATGACAAGCTGTTTCTAGGAAGAGCGGTCTCATCCTAACATAAGTTCTTAAAACTTAAAAGGATGTGATCTATAAACTCGACTTGTTATGAAATAAATATTTTTATTATATTTATTTATTTTTATTTTTAATACTAATTACTGTATGTATCTAGAACCTGTCCAAAACAACTTTAACCAACTAAAAACAGACTTTATCAGAATTGCATATTGAATGACCCCGATTCCCAAGAATTCAGTATGGGGTCGCACCGAAATCTGTTACCCTACTTTTTCTTTTCGTAAACCGACTCGGTACAATAAATTACCCCGGTCCCGTATAAATGTAGGCAACTGTTTCTTGGACAATTTCACACATGACATAAGTGTTTTATTATATTCCGCAAAAGCAATTCAATATCATAGACTGGAAAAAGGAAATTGAAGGTTCCAATGTAAAGCTTAGATTTGTGGAGGAGCGATCGAAAAAAAGTAATAATATTCAATTCAAGTCTAGCTAAAAAAAGTATTGCCACTTTGTAAAGGTTTTCTCAGTTTGGTTAGGACATTGCAGGCTTGAATCGCCGATAATGATGATGATTCTGTGCTGCGGCAGGCACTTTAAGCCGTTGGTCCCGTCTATGATCCAAATGGTTTCCCTTCTCACTCCAATGTGATTAACAGGCTTGTCAATACAGGATCAAAGTCGCAGCGTACCCTGGGTTCCACGGCAATGGCCGAGGGTGCAACCGGGAGAAGCGCTAAGATGATGATGATGATGATCGCTTTAAAATGTTTTCTAATTTAATTATATCATGTGTACTTACAAACGTATTTTATTACTTTCTTTCTCTTAGATATTATTAAAGATAATATACTAAGACCGATGAAAACATCTCCTGCTGATAGTAAAGCCGCGTCCCCTGGCATTTGTTTGTAGGCGAGTACTATCGGAAATGAAAAGGGAAAACTCGGCCGATACCGGTCGAAGGGCGGCATTTAGCGAATCTACATGAGATTGAAATACTTGAGCCCGGAACGCGGCGACACATACGAATAAAACGAACTTGCTCGGTTACGTTTCGTTTATTTACTTATACATGTAGGAATACTATACATGTTTAATTTTACATATGTACAAATATAATAAAATGTGAAATATGTCTTGCTGCCGCCTATGAGCCGTGGGGAATAAGCAGTAAAATTATTTTTATTCTTAGTTTTGAAATATTTCTTGCATTTGCCTTGTGCTGTCTTTGACTAGATTTATACAGACTACCTAATCAGAGAAAGAACCCGGCATATGTACAAATCTTACTTAAATCCAATGGTATTAAAAAAGCTTTTGCGCAGTCGGCTTGGTACCACGCATCTCATGTTTCAAAGGACCGGGTCCCTGTGGACCTATAATATCTACGAGTGCCTTCAAACAATAATAAATAATCAAACAATTTTAATGATTTATTACGATGACATGAAAAAAAAATTGTACAAATACTTATTTTTAAAAAAGGCCAACTGTTGAATTTCTTCCGTCACCTCTTCTCAGCAGGCCATTCACGTCGAAGTGCTAGTAGGTAAAAAAAGATATGACGTGCAAAAGAATTTCTATGTAAATCAAATTGCATAATAAACCACTTTGACTTTGAATCTGCAGAACACATTATATTGCCTTGTAAGTACTTTAGATGCTCCCTTGTTCCTAAATTTCAATGCCATCATCATTTGAATGTCAGCCTGATTCAGACCACTGCTGGACATAAGACTTCCATGGGTAGTTATGCCAATTGTCACCAACACGCACGCATCCAGGTGACACAGGCATACCTTAGTGGATTTTCAGGACTACTTGAAAAATCGGGTAGTTTTATTCTAAAACAGCTCGGTAGCCTAGTGGTAAGAGCGCCGCTTCACATGTGTGCGGTCGGCGCTTCAAATCCGGTCATACACACACCTCTGGATTATGAAAATTCTATGTGCGTAATTTCATACCAGCTGTACGGAGAAGGAAAAGAACGTGACGGAACCTGCGGACGGAAACAAGTTAGTGTCTGAAATAAAGAAGGCAATGGCAAACCGCTTCATTAAAATTGCCACGAGAGTTGTTGTACATATGTTTCATTTCATACAATGATCACGACCCTCAGTAATGAGGAATACGACTCAAGGAGAAGAATTATTCTAGATCTACACGGCAAATCACTAAACACTAAATTCTACGACCTTTACCGAAAAAATAAACAATCCCACCTGATTTACCGATAGATTAATCATTTCTGTATAGTCTTTAGCTTACCGAGATCGATTCGCCTATAACCACGACGTTCATGAATATAGGATAGGGCGGGTGAAAAATGACCTCTCGGATAGGCACGTTTCCAATTAACACTAACGCTAGGTTGTATATAGGCTTTGGTTTAGGGCTTTATGAATGATGTAAGGTTGTTGTCGTTAGAAGTCGTCAAGAGAATATTAATCTGATTCTATTCTGCGTAGGTAGAGCAAAAAATAGTAACGAAGTCAATCCAATACAGTTGTTGACTTCTTAAGGTAAAATTAAATTTTCATTTCATTTTACGCGTATTACAACTTGAAATTATGCCGTCGTGTGTTGTTAATCGGTGTAAAAATAATATAACACTACAAAAAAGTGCCAAGGAGTTACCTTTCACAGGTAAGCTAGAACACATTACATTATTTTCTAGTACAAACACTTTGTCTTGCATGCATGAATATTTGGTTCTGTGTAAGTTGATCGTGGTATTCTTAAATATTACATATTTAAGTTATTTAACAAATTTTCGTTGTGGCACCATTGAAAGTACTGAGTGGTTTTTAGAGTCAACAGAGTAAACACAAATAATCATTCAATCAAAATGTGTTCTCAAATTCTAAGGTCTGTAAAATAGTTACTAGACAACGCAAAATTATAATGCACTTTCTTAGTAACTTTACTAAATTAATCATAAATTATTGAGTCCGGTCCCAATTTATCGAACGAACTCCCGGCAGAATTCCTGATGCATTTTCCGAACTAAAAATGGGCATGATCCTTTGAGAACTGTTTTAGTTAAAAGCTCTGGACGGTCTATTTCAGTACTAGGCAGATACAGGCAAATGATTTTTCCATCAGACTACACTATGCCTTTGTTAGAATTTGATTATTACTGAATCTTTTGTGAATTCCATTTTTATGCTTTTAAATTCGGTAAATCTGTAGTTTCGACCCAAATTTTGGCAGACCATGGTTTCGTCACATGACAATGTCAGTTACGTAGTTATTTTAATAATATGCATGATAAAGGAAGATTGTAGCCTTTATAAAACAGTCGGTGAGCTAAATAAAGTAAGATCCAGGGTTTAAATCTGAAGTAACAAAAACTATAAGTGCTTACTATCCTTTTTGTTTAAAAATATATATTTTTAAATTGATTCTGCAGCCAAACACTATTTTGGAACTTGGTTTTGATCAATATTTTTCTATATAAATTACTAAATCAAAACATAAATCGAGTCCATAATTTTAATTCGCGAATCAGAGTTTTTAACACAATTATTTCCCTTTTCCATTGAGCTACAAACAAACCGTTTTGACATTTCGTACGCACCAGTGAATTATATGCGGGTGAATGTTCTATTCTATTTAACAATGGGAATTAATAAAAACAATGGGATGATAACGCTTGGTGCTTTATCAAGCTGTTAAACACAAATCAGGTAAAATAATAACTCTTTTTTGAGAACTCTATTGACTACCACTGACATTTTATTCTTACCTACTTTTGAAATGCAAAATAGTATGCTTACAAGGTTAATTTAATTTTAATTGTGGAACTTGACTTCAAGTTTACTTTATTCCTAATTCATTCCGTGGTAAAAGTTCTCTAGGAACCCTTGGTCGAGGGCTTATTTCTTCTCACCCATTGAATTCACTATCATTCACAAGTCACATTCATTTAAAGCTCAATTGGCACAAACAAAATAAAATTGAAAACTGATTTAAAAAACACTAGCGACGGATTTCGTATTAGTAATGTTATAGCTTAAAGGATTCCTCGACAAATATACTATCTAACATGAAAAAAACAATTCGAACAAATAGATCCTGAGATTAGTGCGTTCAAGCAAAAAAATAAACAAACCAACAAACTAACTCTTTAGCTATATTAGATTAGTATAGATAGTATTGATTTAACTTAACAAGGAATATCAAATAACCTATTCATGTTATGGTTTAGTATAGGTAGTTTCAACAATATTTTGCATCGCAACAGTTATACTCGTACGAGAACTGTGCAACAAACATACATACGAGTAACTAGAACTCTGCAATTATTCACAAAATAACAGGTATTAATATTGTTTAAAGAGAGTCCTGGAAAAACAATTAGCAATGATTTCCGGGACACGGTGCCGCCGGGACGCTAAATGATCGAAGAGCGGTCCCGATAACTATACGCTCCGGTGGACAATTAATGCCTTATGGCATGAGCTGAAGCGGACTCAATTAATTCATGGTGGTCATTCTAATTCCAGTAAGTTGAGAACTCAAGACTGTTACATATAACAGATACATTTATTTTTTTAATGACGAAACGTAACGTTTCACGCGTTCGGGTTTTTATTTTGAGAGGGGAATATTATGGTTTCATGGTCGTGGCCATGATGAGTTTACATTTTTGGTGGTGGCTGTTGTGGCTTTCCTTTTGATCCCTCGCCATGTTGATCTATTAGCCGACATTCTCGTGCATGCCGGAATGCAGAAGATCTCCAACTGCAGTGAATTTACTAAAAGTTAATATCCGTTAGCTTATTGTTTTCTTGCACAATATAGCTTCTTTGCATTGGACATAATATATGTAGTTTAAAAGAACACATTTACAATTGATAGTTTACGGTTGGATATGACCACGTCCCATCACATGCTCATCTGTCTAATTTCTACTTGCATCTGTTAAGAATCTGTTATGGCATTAGACTTTTAACTGTAAGGATAGTTTTAACATTTTGTGCGAGATGCACCTATTCGCTGGATTGCCAGACCCGCTTGTAACTATTTGCCGGCTTTAACGCTTGAGATGATCTTGAATAAAAGACTTTTTGTTGTTGTTGATGTCGATCTTCAGAGAGAGAGAGTGAGAGCTTCTTGCTTCTAATGTGGCTGGATCAGTAGTGGTTGTCTAACTAATTTTGCGCTCATATTTATCCTATCGCTATGGGTCCGCAACTAGCGGCCTGTTTGTTGAGCATTTATTCGCCTATTTTGCCTATTTTTCCTATCGCTCTCCTTTTTCCTCCTCGCTTTCTCTCTCTTTGAAAGACCTTTATTTCAAATAGTTTATTTATCATTTTACAATAATTTATCTTATTTTCTATTTAAAACTATATTCTAATTAGACTCTAATTGGAATTACATATGTATCTATTAACTCTCTATGTATTATACATTACAACTTTGTCTATTCACTATTTACATGTCTATCTATTACATAATTATCTTAGCTATTTCTTATATTTAATGCTTATGCTTATCTTTATTTACTATAAGTCTTATTCTATATTATCGCTATAAGTTATACAATTCAATAGTTTTTAGAGGGCGTCGTCTGGAACAGGGGCGTCGTCCGGAACATTCTCCCGCCGTACGTCGTGATGCCGGTGTCTCGACGTATCTTCTGGGTGAAGGACGACCGTTGTCTCCGCCTGCTGCAGGATCACCAGCTTCTTGACTGGCCGCCGTAGTGTTCCTCCCTTGGTTTTGATGTCGGCCGTGCGCACGATGTTGTCGGGCCCCGGGTACACTGCGACTATCTTCCCCAGGGGCCAGGTGTTGCGTGGCAGGGTGTTGTCTGCCACCAGCACGATGTCGCCCAGCTGCAGTGAGAGCCCTCGTCCACGGGGCTCCCGCCGGTTCTGAAGTTCGGGTAGGTACTCCTTCAGCCATCGCGCCCAGTACATGTCAGCCAGTTGTTGTGCCTTCCGCCAGTGACTTCTGCCGTGGAGATCGCTCGGTGATGACTCGCCCATTGATGGCGCGTGCGCTGGGCCCAACAGTAGGAAGTGATTGGGCGTCAGCGCGACGGGGTCCTCGGGGTCGACCGACACGTGGGTGAGTGGTCGGCTGTTGACGGTCATCTCCACCTCCGCGAAGAGGGTAGAGAGGACCTCCTCCGTCGTTGCTCGGTTGTCCATCACGGCTGCTAGTGCTGTCTTCACCGCCTTCACCATTCGTTCCCAGGCTCCGCCCATGAACGGAGCGCCGGGAGGGATGAAGCGCCACCGGATCCTCTTCTTCGACGCCTCGAGTTCTGTAGCGTTGTCTATTGTTTGTCTGAGTTCCTTCGCCGCGCCGTGCAGATTGGTGCCGTTGTCTGACCAGATGGTGTCAGGACAACCGCGACGAGCGATGAATCTTCGTAGCGCCATGATAGCGGAGTCGGTAGTGAGTGACCCCGCTATCTCCAGATGTATTGCCCGCGTTGTCAGGCAGGTGAACAGGGCCCCGTAGACCTTCTTTGTTGCTCTCCCCACGACGACTTGAAATGGCCCGAAGTAGTCTAGGCCTGTACAAGAGAAAGGTCTGTGGTAATGAGCTAACCGACTGGCCGGGTGGTCACCCGTCGGTGGCTCCGGAGGCGCCCATCTTCTTCTTCGGCACGATGTACACCGGTGGATGATGCTGCGCGCCGTGGTGCGAAGCCCCAGGACGTGGTAGCGTTGACGACAATGATTTATCGTCGCCTCCACGCCTTGGTGATGATATGCGCGATGGATGTGCTCGATGTACAGCCGCGCGACGTGATGTCTCCCGTCGATGATGGGTGGGCGCTTCGTTTCCTCCGGGACGCCCGTTGCCGCCGCTATTCTGGATTTGACTACAATGATTCCATTAATTAATTCTACAGCAATTTTTCTTAGTTTGCTGCTACTGCCGACGCGTCTATTGTTAGAGAGATCATGTACCTCTCCTGCGAAGCTGTCTTCTTGTATTGCTCTGATGACGATGTCTTCGGCCCGGAGGAGCAGCTCGGTTGATACTTTCTTGTACTTGTCTATCTTCTCTTCCTTCTTGACGCGTACGGGTTCCTTTTTAGTATGTTCGCGCTTACCCCAGGTCGGGTCGGTTTTTTTGTTCGCTCGGGTCCTGGCGTATGTAGTTTTTACTATTTTGTACTTACATTCATCTATAAATTGTAGAACTCGAGCGGTCGACCGGATGTACCTTTCCCAGCTGGAGAAACGGTTGAAGTCGGGAATGGCCGCCATCACTGACGGTTTCTTGTTTTCTATTTTCAACGTTCTCTCTTCGCCGGTGGGTTGAGCAGACTTCGTGGTCTCTCTCGGCCACAATGCTGGGACCTCGCTCAGGAACGGCGGACCTGTGAACCATCTATGTGTACTATCAAAATCCTTAGGAACCTCCCTGGTCCCGTCGTCGGCTACGTTCAGCTTGGTTGGTACCCAGCGCCATTCTTCTATCTTCGTGTTCTCTTCCAACTCGGCGATTCTATGTGCGACGAATGGTTTGTACGAGCGCGCCCCGGTCCTTAGCCATGTCAAGACCGTCCTGCTGTCAGTCCAGAATATTCTAGACTCGGGCTTCCTGTCGTGTTCTTCTATCACGCTGCTCGCCATCCTGCTGCCCATCACCGCCGCCTGTAATTCTAGTCGCGGTATTGAAGTGGTCTTCAACGGTGCCACTCTGGTTTTAGCCAGCACCAGGGAGACGTGGGGATGTCCCTCGTCATCTTCGACTCGCCAATACAGCGCCGCAGTGTAAGCCGTCTCGCTAGCGTCGACAAATATATGTAATTGTAAATTCTTGCCTTGACTGTAGTATGAGTAGCTACGTGGAATCGATATGTTTTTCAACGCTTGCAGGTGCGCAGTCCAAGTCGTCCACTGCTCGGCCAGGTCCTCCTCCAGCTCGGCGTCCCAGTCGGTGCTCCTTTTCCATATTTCTTGTAGGATTTGTTTCGCTTTAGATGTTACAGGTGAAACGAGTCCTAATGGATCATAAAGCGACATTATTATACGCAGGGCCTGTCGTTTAGTCGGCGTGCGCTGTAGTATGTCATTAGGTAGCCTAGTTAGACCTAGGTTATATTTCAAGGAGTCTGTAGATGTCTGCCATATCATGCCGAGTACCTTTTCAGCTGTATCTGGTCCGATGGAGAGTTCCTTTTCTTCTATGTTTTCTTGTAACTCCGTCAGGACTTTCATTGAGTTGGATGCCCACTTGCGTAGTTGGAAGTGCGCCTTGTTGTGAACCTCACGTACCTGTTTCGCTGTTTCGATAGCCGTTTCCTCATTTTCGAAACTTTGAATGTAATCGTCGACGTAGTGGTTCCTTTCTATTGCGGTGGCGGCGGCTGGGTATTGTTCCTGGTGGTCTTTAGCATTTCTATTCTTCACATATATCGCTGTGGCGGGTGAGGACGTCGCGCCAAAGATGAGTGACGTCATCCTGTATTCCTTTGGCGGTGCTGATCTCTCTCCGTCTCGCCAGAGGTAGCGTATGGCATCTCTATCTTCTGGGGCTATCTTTACCTGGAGGAACATTTCAGCTATGTCTGCCGAGACCGCTATCTTATGTTGCCGCATTCTCATCAGTACGCCGGGAAGGGACTGGAGCAGGTCGGGTCCCGTGAGGAGAGCGCTGTTGAGTGACATTCCTTGATGGGTGGCCGCCGCGTCGTGCACCATCCGTAGTTTGTTCGGTTTTTCCGGGTTGAATACTGGAAAGCACGGTAAGTACCAAGTTTTATTTACCTTACTTTGTGATGGTGCAGGTTCGGCGTATCCCTTTTCAATTAATTTATTCATTTCTTCTATCACTCGGCTCTTCAACTTCGGGTCCTTGTCTATTTTTCGTTCGGTGGACTCCAATCTTCTGAGCGCGTACTCACGGTTATTAGGCATCTTAATATCTTCACTTTTCCACAGCAGGCTGCATTGAAAACGCCCATCTTCTAGTTTGGTCGTTTTTTCTTCTAGTAACTTTAATGCTTTTACCTCCGGGTCGTTGCGGGGTTGTTTAGGTACTATAGTGAGGGCCTCTAATGAGAAGAAGTTCTTGAGTTCGACATCCAGGTGTTCCCGTTCTTCCTTATTATCGCAGATAAAATGCACTCGATGTCCCGTGGTGCGTGCGCAGGCTCCATGTAGTACCCATCCCAGGGCGGTAAGTGATGCTATCGGCTGTTGTTTGTTACCTATTCTTCTATCTTCAGCCAGCAGCAGGTGCCAGTTGTCCTGGCCTATGAGCAGTTGTGGTCGCGCTCCACTGTACTTGATTGTCCCGGCGATATCTTCCAGATGTCGGCACCCCACTATGTCCTCGTTCCTGACTGTTTGTGGTGACAGTTTTAGTCCCTTGATCGAGCGAGCCACTATTCTATGTTGCTTACCGGTGTTGCCGACGAGGAAAGAGAGCCTTCTCGAATTGGAGGTGTCCACGTTGGTCTCCCCGATGGCTTCTATACGTATGGGCTCCCTCGGCCCCCGTAGGCCTGCTCGCTGCGCCAGGTCTTCATCTATGAGTGTGACCGTCGATCCGTCGTCTAATAACGCGTGTCTATTTTCCTCTTGGGACCGATGATTTTGACCGGTACTATCTTTAGGAACGCCTGTGTTCCTCTCTCGGTCCAAGTGGAGCTCACTATTTCACTTTTCTGTTCTATCTTGTGATGTAACAGAGGGTGATGCATTTTAATGCACTCGTCTATATTGCACTTGTTACCTTTACAGCTGTGCGTTCTATTTCTATATCGTAGGCAGCGAAAACATAGTCTCTTTTCCTTCGCCATGTCCCACCTTGCCGCCACCTCCGCCTTTTCAAATTCTTCGCACTTCACTATACTGTGTTCCTTATTACATACCGGACAGTTGTTCACTCTATGTTGGTTCTGCTTCGCTGATCTCTCTTCGCGCCGCACTGTTTCCTGTGTGATGAAAGCCTTCTGTGTTTTTCTATATGGGACGGCTTCCGTCACTTGTTCCGGTTGAGCATAGGGGCTGCACAGTTCCGCTTCTCTATTTAAAAATCTGGCCAGCCTTGCGATCTCCGGTTCTTCTATTGTTTGTGCTGCAGCGAAGTCGTACCATCGATACCGAAGCGTAGGTGTCAACTTCTCTATTGATAACTTAGTTATCTCCGGGTTGTATAAGTACTGTTGCTTACCTATTGCGCCTAATATCGAGACCGCGTTTGTTATGCGGCTCGCAAATACGCACAATTCTCGTGGCGCGTCTGTGAGGCGTGGCAGGCTTCTTATTTTCTCTGTTTCAGCTATGGCTATCGCGTCCGGCCGGCCAAACCTTGATTCTAGTGTCTTCATGACCTCGTCTGCACTTGAACCGTATATAAGTAAACTTTCCACTGCTTCTCTCGCCTTACCTTTGAGGCTTCTCCTGAGGCGCGCCAGGTTTTCTTGAGCGGTGTAGCCGCTCTTCGATTCTATGTAGGTGGCCTTAAAGGAAAGCCACTCCTGGTGCGCTCCCGTGAAGATGGGTAGGTCCACTGTGTGTCTCGGTTGGCCGGCGCGAGCCGCTTGCGCTATCGCGGCTGCTAATTCACTTAAATCTATCGATGCCGCGTGACACTTTCCTGATTCCAACTCCTTGGGCGGCGGTGGTGGCGGCTCGGGCGCATTATGGGGCTCGTTTGCTATCGCTAGTGGTGGAGGGTTATTGTCAAGCCACTTTCCTACTTTAAATTTTGTTCCCTTTCCTCCGCCGGGTCGAGCTCCTCTTCCGTGTCGGATTCTTGTTCGATGTTCGCCACGCGTGTGGCTGCGAGTTCGATTTTCAATCGCAGCAGCTCTTCTTTCGCCTTTAGTAGTTTGGCGGTGCGTCGTGACGTTGTCGTGGAAGCCTTCGAGGTGGTTGCACGTGGCGGGCGGTCTTCGTTTGCCCGTCTTACCTTTATGGTTTTATCCGGATGTGCGAGGCCCCCCCGCACTTGCCGCAGGGGTTCCTCTCCCGCCGGTGATGCCGGCGTCTCCGTCGGCTCCCTCGTCCGCGCCGTTGATGCCGTCAGCGTTGTCGATGTGGCCGACGTGTCCGTAGCCGCTGTGCTCGCCGTGTATTCCGACGTGTTGCCCGATGTGTCGCCCGATGAGCCGCCTGATGCTCTGCCTGGAGCGCTGCCCGGTGCGTCGCCCGCTGTGCCGCCCGGAGCGCCGCCCGGAGCGCCGCCCGGAGCGCCGCCCGGATCGCCGCCTGGAGCGCCGTCCGCTGCGCCGCCCGCTGTGTTGTTCGGCGAGCCCGGTGCGCCGCCCGTTGTGTCGTCTCTTCTTTCTTCTCTGCGAATGGAGGCTGGTGTTCCTCTCGAGCGGGTGACCGGCATGATGCGGGCCTGGTGATTCGTTTCGAAGGACCACAATGTGCGAGATGCACCTATTCGCTGGATTGCCAGACCCGCTTGTAACTATTTGCCGGCTTTAACGCTTGAGATGATCTTGAATAAAAGACTTTTTGTTGTTGTTGATGTCGATCTTCAGAGAGAGAGAGTGAGAGCTTCTTGCTTCTAATGTGGCTGGATCAGTAGTGGTTGTCTAACTAATTTTGCGCTCATATTTATCCTATCGCTATGGGTCCGCAACTAGCGGCCTGTTTGTTGAGCATTTATTCGCCTATTTTGCCTATTTTTCCTATCGCTCTCCTTTTTCCTCCTCGCTTTCTCTCTCTTTGAAAGACCTTTATTTCAAATAGTTTATTTATCATTTTACAATAATTTATCTTATTTTCTATTTAAAACTATATTCTAATTAGACTCTAATTGGAATTACATATGTATCTATTAACTCTCTATGTATTATACATTACAACTTTGTCTATTCACTATTTACATGTCTATCTATTACATAATTATCTTAGCTATTTCTTATATTTAATGCTTATGCTTATCTTTATTCACTATAAGTCTTATTCTATATTATCGCTATAAGTTATACAATTCAATAGTTTTTAGAGGGCGTCGTCTGGAACAGGGGCGTCGTCCGGAACACATTTTATAAATAAATAAAACACCCATAAAAAATATCAAAAATTATGTAGTTCAAAGGTTGGTGCGCAATCAAACCAACCTTTGAGCTATAGATCGAAATTGTTTGTTTTATTCCCTCTCTGTCGCGCCAGTCACAAAAACAAAAGTTCAAAATTATTAAAATGGTGGCAAATCTCTTATGACTCAAATAGCGTATTCGGTCAAAGCATCGGTCGGCGCGGTAAACGGCGCAGCGACACGCCACGCGGACAGACGAATTAATTTACATTATACATCCTCTCTGACCGCTCGAGACTATTTACAAAAGGTCTGGGTAGTGGGTTCGTGGCCGGTTGTCAGTTTGACCATTCTCGAACGTCGCGATTGTTCATCCTGGCGTCCTTGGCGTTATTTGTGTTACTAGCGGCCGCCCGCGATTCCGTAGAAGTCTTCCTCGTTAAATGGACTATCCAACCAAAAAATAGTTTTTTCAATTCGAACCAGTAGTTTCTAGGATTAGCGTTCTAACAAACAAATAAACTCTTTAGTTTTGTTTTATTAGTATAGATTAAATTAGAGCGTCTGTCGTCTCCTCCGCAACACTTTAGACGATTTTTTAATCATAGTCTGTCTGTAATGCAGGACTCCAGGTCTGGAAGACCCAACTACCCCAATCATAGTCTGAGACCAACATCTAACGTTCCTTCCAGAGTACGGAATCGTCATTCTTGTCACACCATTAGGTCATTCAAGCCTGCAACGTCTTCAAGAGTTTCTCACGGGACATGAACTCACGACACGTTCGAGGCTTTATACCTAAGCGCTCTAACCACCAGTAATATACATTATATATACATCCTCCCTGACCGCTCGAGACTATTAACAAAAGGCTTGTGTAGACTACTCGTAAATGGCATGGACAATTTTCTATGAAACACACTTTTGCACTGCAAACTAAAGTGTTCATACTCTTTTCCCGCGAGTTTCATAGTTCATAGTTTCGTGTACCTATCATAGTTGCTGAATATTGAAACCAAATGGGTGTTTATTTATGTCTTAATTCTCTGTCATTCATTCAGTATAATAAAATAAAGAATGGTATGAATACATTTGGTATTTAATAAGTAAAAATTTGAAGATGTGAACTCAAGCACTTGTGTTGCAGATATCAGAACATTATCCACTTTAAATAAACTCCGAAAGTGAATGAATGTCCTTTCGATCTATACTAGCTTAGTTGCTAAAACAACAGAAGTCTAGCCTAAAACGACGAACAGTCAATACATGAGTTAACGCGACTGATCAAAGGGCAAACATAGCAACATAATATATTCACATCGCGTCCGATAAATTTATGCGGCCTTGTATAAGCTGCGAAGAACCATTCGTACATCGCATCTCTGGAGAACTGGGAACAAGTTGCGTTAAAGCCGTAATTCCAGCGTATAACTCATACGTAACACGATAACCCGGGTCTTGAATGGAAATTTTCTGAGGGGTCCGCACGAATTAACGGGTAGTAAAACTTGGGATGTTTTGCTCTGGTGATGTTGATAAGTACTGTGTGTTCTATAATACGGTTTGACAGCCTCCGTGGTGAAGTGGTAAGAGCGCTGGTACTGTTTGCCTACCTGTAACTGTATGTTGCTTAGTACCCTAGTAAATAAATGTACATACACTCTGTATAAAACATTGTGCTCCTGATTGGAGTAAGTAACTAGCTTTAAACTCATTTTAAGTGAACCATGTATTTTGTTCTAATGACAAATAAAGATCCTTAAACCTAAACGTAAGTGAGGCCGTGATCGAGATACAGGATGCGGTTCTTGGGTCGAGCAAAATTTTGATTTTGAAACGTTGACTTGGTATGTTAGTCAAAGAGTTTATTTCTTAATGGTTGGTCAGCAGGATGACCAGTTCAAGTTGAACATAAGCCGCCCACCTGGCGGCTGGCAGCGACCCGTCCTGATGCGAGCGAAAGGGGGAACTGGAGGGGTTTAGTGGGTAGTGGGCGCTTATTTTGTGCGCCCGAGCCCCACACACGGTCGCGGGCTTAGCTAGCCCGCGGCGACATGGTGCGTAAATGCATTCCCCTCCACAAAAAAAAAAGGATGACCAGTTCAAAGTCGGTATCTTTTTATTCTTCTTCTTTCATTTTGAATACAAATCTTTTAGATTTGTCGTATAGCTTAGAACCTGAAGCATGTATTTGTTTCCGTCGCGGCGCGTTGGTCGAGCATTAGTCTCGCTTACAATGTCGCGACTGCGGTCGACAAGCGCACTGTTTACCCGAATCCCTAACAATTGTTTGTTTGTTATACTTCACTGTTTTTGACTAGCAGTGTCGCGACTGCGGTCGACAAGCGCACTGTTTACCCGAATTCCTAACAATTGTTTGTTTGTTATACTTCACTGTTTTTGACTAGCAGTGTCGCGACTGCGGTCGACAAGCGCACTGTTTACCCGAATCCCTAACAATTGTTTGTTTGTTATACTTCACTGTTTTTGACTAGCAGTGTCGCGACTGCGGTCGACAAGCGCACTGTTTACCCGAATCCCTAACAATTGTTTGTTTGTTATACTTCACTGTTTTTGACTAGCAGTGTCGCGACTGCGGTCGACAAGCGCACTGTTTACCCGAATCCCTAACAATTGTTTGTTTGTTATACTTCACTGTTTTTGACTAGCAGTGTCGCGACTGCGGTCGACAAGCGCACTGTTTACCCGAATCCCTAACAATTGTTTGTTTGTTATACTTCACTGTTTTTGACTAGCAGTGTCGCGACTGCGGTCGACAAGCGCACTGTTTACCCGAATCCCTAACAATTGTTTGTTTGTTATACTTCACTGTTTTTGACTAGCAGTGTCGCGACTGCGGTCGACAAGCGCACTGTTTACCCGAATCCCTAACAATTGTTTGTTATTCTTGACTGTTTTTGACTAGTGTAATGGTTTACAAGTTGACTGTAACAAGAGGAGGCGGTTTTAATTCCCATTAAGGACAATGCATGCGTCGTGTCTGTTGTCCTATGTTTCTGCAGGTGGGTAAGGTTGTAAGCTCAGTTGGGGAGAGAATAGCGGTTTTAAAGGCAGACAAAGCATCTGCGACTCTTTTGCGGTTGTTGATCTCCATAGGCAGAGGTGATCACTTCCCATCAGGTGACCCTCTTATTCGTTTGCCTCCCTTTAACATAAAGAAGCCTTTTCAGCAGAACCACTTAATTAGTCAGATCAGTTAAATTATTGGTTTATTTATTTAAGAATAATATTCACGCAAACTTGTAATGCATGAATTTTCAATAAAATATTTAAATGATATAGATTGTTATGATGATGATGATGATGATTAAAAAATACATAATCTATTTACAGTGGACCCGCGGTAATCCGACAATCAGTTTGCAAGGCAGTGTCGCACTACCGAATTTGTCGGATTATAGAGATTTGCCCAAGACTCCTTATAGTTCGATTTTTTTTAACAAAGAGTACCTTGTAATCCGACAAATTATAGATCCAATGATGATTCTTTATATTATATACATTACATATAATGTACTCTAAAGTACAAATTTTACTTCATTATATACGTCAAATTTAGTAAATTAAACAACACAATAGAGAGTCATTATTAATGCTATAGAACTTACAAAAATAAAAATAATGGTCCGTACAAGTTGTAACTTGTTCAATCATGCATTAGCGAAATTATCAAAAAAATATTCAATATGAAATAAAAACAGACCATGTCGGATTACAAGGGGTGCCGGACTAGACAGGGGCCGGATTACCGGGGGTCCACTGTATACTTATATATAAACTAAGACTATACCAAATTGCCTTTTTAAATTGTGGAAGTCCTTAATATATCCTGACCTATGGAATGACCGGTGGAGGAATGAGTCCTGTTTATTTTCGGTTCAAATCTGTCGGAGATGCGTACGGAAATGTTTATTTTACTAGACAGTTTCATTGTATCCTTCTTTATACATGTTTTTTAAATACAAGTAGAGACAGCAGCTACAGTTAACTTTTAATTATTATAAAATGTATTGTGACATTATTTTAACTCATTCTTCTTTACAGTTATGTAAATATTATTGTTTAATTTAGGTTTTAATCTTTAAGACAAGCACTATTTGATAATATGCTGTGCGGTATTTGTGATAAAATCTAGTATTTTTTTAACGTTCAATAATCCGTTTTTTTATTTTTATAAAAAAAAGTATATAGGTTTTAAATCTAAAATCTAAATGTCACCCAGGTTTATTTACAATAAAGTCAGAAAAAGTTAAGAAATATTATAAAAAAAGATAAAAAGAATAATTATTTGTACATAATTAATTTTTATTGACATTTCACATAGCAATCCTTAATTACTAGACAAATGTACTCGTAGTTTCTTTGCTAACCGTAGACCAACAGGTGATAAATGTTTATCCGTAGTCTTAGAAGCTACAAGAACAAATATTAATAGAAATATGTAGAACCATTGATAGAACTGTGCCTTCATCAAGTTCGTGCTCATGATTATTTTTGAAACTAATTTGGGATACTTTTTTGGACTTTGACAATCTGTCTTAGTGCAAAGTAAATAAGGTTTAAAATCGTACTAAACGTTTTCCCATTATTATTTTTAAAACTAATTTGGGATACCTTTTTGTGTCTTGAGAAACTGTCTTAGACGATAATGAATAAGGTTTAAAATCGTATAAATTGCATTCAAAGCTTATTTGCTACTGTGTTTAGTAGTGAAATGTCAGTGTTAACGCCTAATCTGTACAAGAAAGTTATTATGTAAATATTCATATGACGTCTTTTAAAATTACGACTTTAAAACGTTAACGGTAATTTTTCGTGTCGAGTTTAGATTTGGAAGACATTTAAAATAAATAAATGCCTTGGACTGATATACCAATTGCCAAGACCTCGAAGCTCGAAGCTTGTACTACGGCAGCGAAGGAACGGATAGACATACTTAAATCAATATACTAATATATAAAGCTGAAGAGTTTGTTTGTTTGTTTGTTTGTTTGTTTGAACGCGCTAATGTCAGGAATTACTGGTTCGATTTGATTTTATGTGTTGGATAGTCCATTTGACGAGAAAGGCTTTAGGCTTATTGGAAACTGATATCCACGCGGACGGAGTCGCGGGCGGCCGCTAGTAATTTTATAAACATCCATGACTCGAGTACAAATTGCGATGTTCATCACATAAAACATTTGCCTCTAGCGGGATTCGAACCCGCGACCCTTGGTTTTGTAGCCAGGGTCTCTGAACACTAGACTAACGGGTGCGTCAATTTTAACGATAATATTAATTATTTTGCCAAGTAAAACATAAATGACAGCCATTTTAATGTACAATACATTATTGCACAACAAAACAAGTCTTCCACATAGAAATGTAGTCATTACGTTCACCCGTGCGTATTCGACAAGCTTACAAACAAAATATCCCTTTGTCCCTTTGAAAAACGAAGGGTACAGTCATGAGCACCAACATTTGTATACTACAAGTAAGTAAGTATCAGCCTATTAATGTCCCACTGCAGGGCAAAGGCCTCCATCATTTGAAATCATGTTTTCGTTACAAAGATGTGTTTTGGCTTAATCACCACGCTTGCCAAAATGCGGGTTGGTGATCACAAACCCGGGCTGTGTTCTGAAAAATCAACACAAATTTTGCCCGACCCAGGCATCGAACCTAGGACCTCGAGACCATGGCCCGGTACTTAAACCACTAGACCATCGAGGCGTTATACAATTCGTGTCGTTATATATTTGTATTTGTATTGTTATACAAGTTGTATTGTATACAAACACATTCAAATATGAACTTTACAGCTTTGACATACATAAGGGTTGATGTATATGACGATGTGTATACATGGTGCTCATGACTGTACTCGTGGGTATGAGAAAGAGGCTTTGAATCATCTAAGAGCGTCTCGGGACCCTTACTCCTGTAATTGTACTTAAAATTGGCTCCCTTCTATGCCAAACACCCTTTATGGTTAGAAATATGGCAAAAAGAACTCCTTTTATTATATTGCATTTTTTGTTTGTTACTTATTGGTAAGTTGTCGGTGACTTGACGGTGAGTTGAACGTCTAGCATTTTGTGTTGCAAAAGATTTACTCAATACTTTCGAATTTGAAAGTAAAGGTAGTGCAAATGTGCTTGTGATCTAAATATTGAATTAACTACACAGCCTCAACAAAAAATAATGTTGAAAGTGTTTGCAAGTTTTCTAATCATTTGACGGTTCAAAAAAGAGTTTCTTTGAGTTCCTCGCTACTTCTTGATGCTGTTTTCCAAAGCCATTATAATTCAACATGAATAAAATAGAATTGAATAGAAAATAAAAAGCTTCATTGCAGATCTGTGACATAGTTTAAAATGCTAGTTGTTATTGCAAAGATGAGAAAAAAACAGTCTTCACAATAATAGTTTTTTGTTTCTTTGAACACAAATAAATTAGGACTTAAGACTCCAAAAGAATGTTTACTCTTCTGACGCAAGAAAATGTAAAAGTAACTAATATGATTTTCCAAACACCTTTTCCCATTACCCGTGAAACCCTTAACACTATAATTGCTCGCTTTTAACCACTCAAGCCTGCAGTAAACCGCAACAAAGTACGTTTTATGGTGGGAAATACAATTCGAGGGGGTTATTGCGAATTCCTGGGGTCTGTGGGTATGGGCTGGTCTGCTGGGCTGCAGGTATGGGACGCCTGCCCGCATACATGCCTCAATTGACGCATGATATGTGCTTTCAAGCGTAAGGGTTTGAAATGGTGGCAAGTGAGGAATTGCAAAATACAATGTAAAGTGCGAAATTGTAAACTGTGTTTACAGTGTAAAAAATTATAAATAAATATTTTTTTTTTATATTATAGGGCAGCAAACGAGCAGACGTATTGCCTGATGGTAAGCAATCAACGCCGCCCATGGACACTCGCAACACCAGATGAGTCACAAATGCGTTGCCGGCCTTTTAGAAGGGAGTACGCTCTTTTCTTGAAGGTGAGGAGGTCGTATCGGTCCGGAAATACCTCAGGCGACAGATAAATATAAATTCTTTGGATTTAATTACCTAGTTAACCTAATCCCAAACTAAGCTCGAAGCTTGTACTATGGAAGCTAGGAAACAGAAAGACATACATGAATCGAGTACAAATGCATATGCTTGTGCTTTGAAGGCAACTATCAAGTTTCTTGTCGCCCTCCTAGACGGATTACTGCATTCTAAAGCCGGTGGTAAGAATCATCATTTATCTCAATAGTTCAATAATTAATGATGAGACATATGTGCGTATATCCTGAAGTCTGTGGGCACGGGCTGGTCTGCTGGGCTGCAGGTATGGGACCGCATAAGGTGTGCTTTCAAGCGTAAGGAGCGTAAGGGTTGGGGGGTTGGGGTAAAGGCGGTAAGTGAGAATTGCAAAATAAAATGTCTAAAAATAACTCTAGTATTAACAAAGGAAATTCATAACTTAATTACAGGCTAAAAAAATGTATTTTTATAAATATAAGCAAAGAGAACATGACTTATTTTATTTAATACTAGGGTTTTTAGGAAATAAATACGTAAGCATTGAGATGTCCATATTTTGTACTGCCTTTATTGTTACATCCTTTAGCATTATGGTTTGACAAATAAATGAATATGAATATGTATATGAACTATAAAGAACAGGCGTAGGACGTTCGTCCTTAAGAGCTTTCCGAGTTACGGGGGTGTTGTTACATAGTCAACTATATTTTAAACGAAAAAAAACACAAGTTTCATGGAGATTAGTAGAAATTCAAAGATTTTTGAGATAATTCTTCGTTGTCAAATAAACTTGTAATAAAAATATAACAGTAAATCCTCCACAGAACGACAATCGTAAAATTATCAAAATAGCAGTTACACCCTTTCGTAACACGCGCGTCTATTTCAAGCAGTTTGATTGCTCGTCTCTATTTAATACCAATAGGTACTTTGCTTTTGTATTAGATCTTATATTCAAATTGACGTTTATTATACTTTGTTATACATAATATTCGTTTGTTGTTTCAGTAAGTACTTAGCGGTCAAATTGCTTGTTACTTTAAATACACAAAAGACTTTTTCATGGTAGCTTTCACGTACAAAAGAGTTTTGATGTGCAATGCCCATCATTATGATCAGGGCCCTTACCATCAAGTCTTAGAGCGATCTTTAAACGAGTGAGTAAAAGAGATGCCGCTTTACATGATGTAAAGCGGCATCTTTCTTACTCACTGGAATCCGTCTTGCTAAAACGGCTGGCAGTAAGCCCCCAGGCCAATGTGTCGTCAGAAAAAATAATTTGTTATTTAGTCATCACATATCACAATCATCATCAACATCATCATCAGTCTGTCGCAGTCCATTGATGGCAGTAGGTCTCTCTAGCTAGATGAACGGGTTTGGCCGTTTGCCAAATGTCCCTAAGTTTTTTTTATGTTATAGGAAGACAAACGAAGAAGAGGGTCTCCTGATTGTAAGTGATTACAGTTATTTATCTCTGAGTCGTTTTAAGCATGATGCAAGTTGTATTGTCACTCACAAAATAGAAAATAATAAGAGATTTTATAAACATTAATTACTAAGTAAAGTGTAGACATCTCAAAGAAATGTCCATAGACAACATGGACAACAGATGCCGTCTACCTATTATGTCCTAAGTTTACAATCGGAAAAAAACGAATTGAGAACCTCCTCCTTTTTTTGAAGTCGGTTAAAAATGCTGTGTTGTGTTTTAGAAACATGTGAAAATCATTAAAGGACGAAAAACCAAGCTAGTGGCGTGTAATTTCATAGGTAAAAGGTCAAAAAAGAAACTAAATTATCCGCCCCCTTCCGTCCAAGTAGACGCATAGATTTACGAAGTACCTCAATGAAATGGAAAGAAGAAATCTATCAGAGGTAAAATAACTGAACGGATAGTTCCCACCTTACGGCGATAATATCCATCATTAAACTCGTACAGGGCATTCCGATACATCAGACGAATCTAAAATAAGCCATAACGTTCACCGAAATAGTTTATTATTGTTCTTTCATCGTGTTTCCTAATCCAACGGGTGTTGGAGACCGCCGAGAGATGTCCAATGGTCTGTTTGACAGAATCCGGGGCCAATTTACATTCTTGAAGGAGATTTGTAGACGAAACGACTGGTTTATTGTAGAGATATTTTTGGAGCAGCGATTATGGTGATCTATAGTGGAGATGTTGATGATTGATAATGGGTAAGGAATCACATGAATATTAATTTAATATTTAAAAAAAAATCTTTGTTTTAAACTAAAATTTGATTCACTGAGAGATTTGAATAAATTATAATCAGCGTTACGTATTGAGAAATGTTCAGAAAAAGAATGTTAAATGAGTTAAGAATAAACAAAAACTTAAAAATAAATTATTTGGTTACCTACCCGAAACCTATACTAAGTTTGCTTAAAACTATATGTACGAGTAAAAGAACGAAATCAATAAAATAGGTATTACATTTATCAATAGTGAACCCGAAAATCATATTTTTCTATTGAATAAAAATCGCTTTTTCACCAGATGACAAAAAAAAATTCAATTGGCAATGCTTTCTATTGAAACGATTTACCGTTATCTTAACCGAAGGCAATTTTCTATATATTTTAAGAGTATTTACTCTAACAAACAAAATATACCTATTCGTGTTTGGTAAACAGGATATAACATTTTTTGATCAATATTATAGGTTAATCGTATTTTTGCAAAGAAAATGTCTAGGCCGAGTTGTTATACAAAATTTGATTAGAGTTACGACAGAAAATTTGATTTTAGGTCTAATAAAAATGTTTACTATATACTAACAAATAATATTAAATCGGGACTAAAAGCGATATTATTATAGTTAAGTACTCTCGTACTTACTGCTTGACATTTCGACTGCGATGCTGCAGCCATGGCCACAAGCGGACTGGCGGTCCGATTTAATATTGTTTGTTAATAATGCAACGCGAAAGTTTAAAGTCTTATTTGCATATTACTCATGAAACTGATTTTACATATTATACCATTATTATTTTACACAAGCAAACTTATTTTCTTTATATTTTTACTTTTATTTATGTCAATGTCACTTCAGTTTTGTTGTCAAGTAATTATAACCATTATTTACTACTACAATACCATCAGTTTATAACTGCATTGATAGGAACGTACCTTACGTACCCTTCTACATAGAGCAGACGACGGTGCCTAGATTTAAAGGTGAAGATAGAAATAAAATCATTTAAATGACAATGAGGCGTAACATGCTGAAAAGTAGTCGAATCGTCGAGTTTAGATTCCGCGGTTTTAGTGTTTAAATTGTAGAAGCCGATAACTTTTTTAGTTAAATTAGTGATAACAATTTCTTTATATGGCTTTTATAACGCTTCGATGATCCATCAATTCAAGGAGAGTTTTAACCCCGCTCGAGATCATGATCACCAATACATTTTTGACAAGCGTGGTGATTGAACCAAAACCCATCTTTGTAACGATAATTTCAAATAACGTAGGCTTTTGCCCTGCCGTTGGATATTATAAGGCTGATTATTTACATCAGTTTTATAAACATGTTTACTTAAATGCAATATCGAATGCATTATTTTCCTAGATAATGAGAATTGTAAGGAGAATTTGAAGTTGCATCGTTAGTTTCTATAACGCAATTCCAATCTCAGTTATTGGAAAGAAAATAACAACCTGATTGCAATATTCTTTTTCCGATATTGATATCTATAACATCCTACTTAATATAAAGCTGAAGATTTTTATTGCTTGATCACGGTTGTACTTGTAGTATAATTGGGTCGTCTTGGGACAATTTGTGTTAAATGTATGTACCAATGTATATTAAACTTACGAGTATATTAAAATATGAAATATGTAAACCTATCCCTTGAATCGTTCCTTCTACATATGAGAAATACTCCATCGAAGTTCGTTACGTATTTTAAAGAACTAATGAAACAGGCACCCTTAGGACAGACAGCTGAAAAGTGATTGAATTATATATTAACTAGCGGCCCGCCCCGGCTTCGCCCGTGGTACTTGTCCACTATTTAATGGATGATATTATACATAAAAACCTTCCTCATGAGTTACTCTATCTATTAAAAAAAACCGCATCAAAATCCGTTGCGTAGTTTTAAAGATTTAAGCGTTCATAGGGACATACAATACACATAGGGACAGAAAAAGCGACTTTGTTTTATACTATGTAGTGATGTAGTGACGATATCGTGTAGTGTGTGTATGTGAGTGTTTAGTGGTGGTTATTAACCATGGATTAATACCAACGTCCACCACTAACACATACCCCACTGGTGGACATTGCGACAATCTTTAAGTTTTCGACTTTGGGAACAAAAATACAAATTGACGCCTACCATCAACTTCATAAAAACACCAAAAATTCTGACCACTGTAACCGAACGAAAAACGTTACAAAAAAGCACGAAGGTAACATTTGAAAACATTGACTCATCGTATTTGAGTACAAAGGATTTCCAATCCTTTTGTAACGTTTTGTGTGGAAACAAAGACCATGAATAACGGCTCTTGGACCTCCACTCGACAGGTGTACCCCTAAGGCCTGAAATAAGTACTGTATTGATATCTCTACTAATCTATACTAATATAATAAAGCTAAAGAGTTTGTTTGTTTGTTTGAACGCGCTAATCACAGGAACTACTGGTCCGATTTGCAAAATTATATTTTTGTGTTAGATAATCTGACGAGGAAAACTTTAAGGTATAGTATATACCTATACGTGCGAAAACGGGAAACTACGTGGACAGAGTCGCGGGCGGCCGCTAGTACAATTGAATGCGGAGGTAACTTTGTCTGTTTGTCTTTCTGTTACGCTTTTCCGCTTTACCCTCTCAAGCTCAACCGATTTTCATGAAATTTGGCACAAACAATCTTTAGACCTTGAGAAAGGACATACCTACCTTTTCCCGCTACCATTTCACTCTCCACTACTCACTAAAGTTATTTTATATATGTGTCATCTGATTGTAAGATCACCGCTGCCATCAGACATCAACATCTCCAAATTGCCCCACCTTGAAAGCCGTTTGCTCTTCTCAGTGAAGTTTATTTACTATGCCCATGGATATGTATTATTGTATCATAAATCGTAACATTACATTGGTATTTTAGCACTGAGTTAACTACTGCTACAGTTTAATTAAATTGTTCGCCTGACCCTTAACTAAACTACGGTGGCCCTGTATAATAATATGTACAGGGTCTAATGTACAGGCAAAAGCACGTCTGACGAAATATTTACGACTTTGTGACGCCCTTATGTCTAAGGCATAGGAGCTATTATAGAACAGCAAGTTATACAATGAAGAACGGGCGACTGTACTAGTGTATGACGGAACAAGAACTCACTTTACTCAGCTTTGACACCTCAAGCATTGACACGATGGTAGATGATTTTGACAAAATGTCTTAATCTCAGTTTAATGAATGTCATTAGATCTCAATTTCCAAAACCACAGATGATCCTAGTGTCACGTTTGAGTATCTCGACCAAAATGTCAAAAATCACTTAACTGTTCACTTAAGTCTGTTGATATTCATAAATCTGAGCAAAAGATGAAGCGATTAATTTAACAGTTATGTTTCTTCTTTCGACGAATAATGTGTGATTACATAGAGAACAACTATAGTATTCATTAATTTCTCTTTCTCTGAACTATGACGCAAAGCGGACATTAACCCGCGGTCTTAGTTGTTTGTATTGATGGATAGACAAATAAGAAGCCAGTATCGTAAATTCTCAAGTACCTATAAAACCAAGTCGTTTTCTGTTGTCCCTATACATTTATGTATGCTTGCTTAGAAGATTAAAAGTACGCAACATATTTCGATCGGGATCTTTTTAATACATGTGATTTCTGTATGAAATCAAAAATCAAAATCAAAATATACTTTAAACATGTAGTCACATTTAGGCACTTATTAATCGTCAACAATAACTATACCACCGACTTCGGAACGCAGTAATATGTTGGGCAAAAGCGGCAACAAACTCGACAGTTGCTTTTTTAAATCACCAATAATTCAGTAATTTTCAATACATTAAATTGATTATGTACACATAGTCAAGTCCTACAGAACATATCAAATAAAATCAAAATTTTAGAAAAGCTACGTATTTACTCGTCTTTGGAATGCATGATATACCTACAAACTGATCATTTTCGTGCGAATCCGGACGGGTTGCCAGTTAAACATAAGAAACTCGTCAAGTTTCTATTTCCTTAGCTTTGACTCACGTACTCAAAATTCAAAGCGACAACCCGCGAATCTTACCTGGAAAAATGTAGCGAACCATAAAAAGAAATAGAAAAATCATGATACGTACAGTGAAGGACGCAGTTGACGTCTTGTGAAAATATGTTCGACAGCCAATTAACCTCCCGGTATACACTGTACAACCTGACCTATTTTAGTAGGTCACATCGGAAAGAAGATTGTGAGTAAGCAGGACGTTTTCAAAATGGGAGGGTAATACTACGGTACAGCCCTAGTGTAAAGGTGAATTTATTTCAGTGCGCAACTAGCTGTCACGGGGGGCGGTCGCGTCGGTCCGTCTCGAGAAATCGCGCGATCGCGAACGAACTTTTCGAAGTGTTACAAGTTATTCTGTTGAGTGTTTGAAGTTTGTGCGTTGTGGAAAATATGCGGTGAGGCGACTATGGACTATTTTAACGTGAGTATTTTACTTTTTTATAGTATTTTAAGAGTTTTTATGTTGCAGTGATAGTTGATGTTATTTCGAGAATATTGTCGTCGTAAACTTAATGACCTGTGATGTTGGGGGTAGTTTAATGTGGTGGTTGCCTTTAAACTATTTTTATTTTAACTACCACTATACGTATTTTTATTTGAATAAAATCTGTTATATAATTTTGACGTATTAACCAGTTCGTGCATTAACTATCCTTAATTAATCAAAATATCATTCAGTAGGTCGCAAATAATAAGAAAGTTATTGAATTGTTTACGTATTAGTAAATTAATTATTAAAAAACGTCATAATAATTTGAAAAACTAATTTTATTTTTTAAATAATATCAAGGAACATTTTCACAGAGTCCAATGAAAAGGCATAACATATTTATCTATCAACATTAAAAAACGTAGATACGACACTTATCTTGTGACCCTAAATCATTTTCCCAGAGGGATAACAGGGAACCCGCATAAACAGAACGCAACAAAAACCCTTAGTACCCACGCTAGATCCCGTTGTTAAGGGACACCCTTTTATATTAAACCGATGCATAATATAGTATGTAACAAAGTATGTCAAATATTTATTCTGTCCCGAGATACACGTAAAAAATATTGTTCCAATAATTGTGAGTTTTGTGACCGTATCCCAAAACTGCGGGATATGGAATTTGGTGTCTTTAATCATTATGCCAAAGAATCAAAGTGCTCACCTTGAGTCTTTGGCACCGCAGTGTCAAACGCACTAGGTATGTCCTTTTTGGATTCCCTGTTTGACACGTGTGGCACGAAGATTTAACCGCAGTGACAATCGGCAAATTATTTTTTGGGCTACTGCGGCCAATCTTTTATGATTAGTCAAATTTATTTCATTTTAAGAGGCTATGTCCAGCAGTGGTCTACCACAACCACTTTACAGAAGACACACAAGAACACAGTGAAGTAGCACATCGTTACTGTTATGCCATGTTTTTGCTGGTGAGTAAGGTTGCCAGAGCTCAGTTGGGGTGGGAATGGGGTTTTTAAAGGCAGACAATGCATCTGCGACCCTTGTACGGTTGTTGATGTCCATTGGCAGCGGTGATCACTTACCATCAGGTGTCCCGCATGTTCGCCTCCGTGGCCCACATTGCATGGTCTAGGTATTATTATGTATCTATTCAAGTTTATTTGTAATACCACTGTTGATTCTGATGTCTGTAATTTAAGCTACTTAACACGGAGACAGATCAATCTATATTGATGTTGTTTACCTAATATTTATTTATTCTTTATAATAATTTATAGCATCTTGTGCTAGAACCGAACCAGCGATCTCTTTCATATTCAACTTCCATTTCATAGATTCCTAACCTTAGGAATATTACAAAAATTCACTCAATTATTTTTTGATGGACATCAGAAAGCGATTAGGAGCCTTAACGACATCGCGGTTAAATATTTAGGGCTTACCTTCATGAATTCGAATCAATGTTGTTTGTCAAAGTAGTTGATCATTTCTGTCTGCCTACTAGTCGTGGTTTTAATTCGATTCCCGGATCGGCTGTTATCTTGACAGGCCCGTTGGTCTAGTGGTCTTCACACAAATTGCCTAACTCAATACTTGAGCGTGTAATATAATTGCTAGGGAACTGATACAATTTCATAAACACTGACTCTAGTACAAATGCCGATGTTCATCACGCAAACGTTTATCCCTAGCGGGATTCGAACCCGTGACCCTTGGTTTTGTAGTCTCTGACAACTATACCATTTGATCCGTCATTAGATCAAAGCGGCTCATTATAATGTTATAGTACTAAGAAAGCTCAAGTATCTCTTGACGTGTCCGCTTTGAGTTTTCATCTATCGAACAGATCTTGAATATTGATTTAATTAATTCAGTTCGAACAATATAGTCGATTTCAACGTAAGATTTGCCAATTGTATCATCAAAAGGAATGGTATTTGCTTCAGTTTGCTTATTTATTTTATTAAAATGTCAAATATTTAGGTAAATGATTTGTATCACTGTTAAATGGCGATTACGAAAGGCACCAGCAATCCCAAAAAAAATACAGACTAATGATAGACTAGCTTTTGATGTCCCGCTTGGTGCAATGTAAGAAGTTGACTATTAGACCAAAACGTCGTGGGTTCGATCCCAGCACTGGTAAAAATATATCTTGCGTACATGGCTGATAAACGGCCGGAAGGATACTATAACATGGCCATGTCACTCAATATTATAATATTGTTGTAAATATTGTTCAATTTACGATTTCTTGACACATTCCTCACGAAACCGATTTACGAAAACTTTCTCGTGTTACATTGTCGTCAAGTTCCATTGTTTTGACCTCGCTTTGATATTATAGGTAGCCTGAATTGGTATTTCGTCGTTTCGCCTCACAAGGATTTCGCCGCGCGTTCCGAATAGCACAATACCTTTTATTAATTACCTATTTGGGACCACTGTTTTAACCGTGGAATCAGCGCATATCTTTTTTGTAGTGCGTTGACTCTCCGTTTATTTAGTTTAATGTTTTATAAAAAAATATCACTGGATTCACTGGTATAATCCGGCTTTCCCCGAATTGAAGAGTGAAGAATACGCCAAATAGTCCTTATATGATACTCAGGCGAGAGCCAGGCTTTTAAACCGCTGCCTCTCTCGATATTATTACCATGATTTTTACATTAATTTACAAAATTCATTTGGTTTTCTGCTGCAAACAGGAAATACGAAAAAAATTGCTTGTGCGTTTACGTGGGTCGAAGACTCGTGGGGTGAAACGATGGCATCGGAACATCTTGTTCGGGACCGTGGTTCCAATATAATAAGACCAAAACACATTTTGGTGGCTGGGGACCGAGGTGTCAAACAGGGTATTCAAAAAAGTTGTCGGGAAGCGGACACGTGTAATAGAGTCGTGGGGCGAAACGACGAAATGCCCGCTTGAATACGTCATATTGGCGTTTCTTTGGGAAAAACGACGTAATGGCGCAGGTCTTTTTATTAAAACTTCGGTCAAAGCCTGGAATGATGTATTGTATTGATGGAAAATGAAGCCGCGAAGGAATATTGCCTGCGTAGTACTGCAACAGAACGTTTTGAAATGTCAAAACATTTTGGTGCAGTCAAAGCCTAACAGTAGACAGGCACAGTTTAGTAGCCATTCTAGGTAAACAAGAAAGGTTAAAGGTCGCTTGATCTCACGATTTTGAACTTATGTTTCTAAGACATTTTTTCGGTTACTTTTGAGGTCCAGCGCGGTAGTAGAAAATATTTCAAACAAAACTAAAATTAAAAATTTACACACTATTTACATTACAATATTTATTAATAATGTTTATGTCAGTCATTCCATGTATGGTATGAAGAAAGACTGTATTTTTGGTCTTTCGTGAATCGTACTAAACCTGCTATGGCGTCCTCTTTGAAGCAAATCAACTACTGTAAATGTTTACAATTATTTTAATTAGTTAGATTTTAATTATTTATGATTCAGTTTACCTTATATCAACGTAAAAACTTTTTTTGGGTGCAATATATTTTGATCATGCTCACATATGCACACCGTTTAATTTCTTTTAAATCACTGAATATACATTTCACAACCAGATTGCTCTTGTCTTGTTTTGCAAACAAACTTTACTTCCCCGGGTCTCAAATGGCCCCAGACCCTTCGTCCCTGAGACGTGACCGCATCACAGACCACCATCAACTGTTTACGGCATATTGCCCTCGCAGACAATGCCTTGGAAGGCCGCTCATAGCACTTTACGGTGGAGAAACAAAGTCGAAACTACACGAATCTATACTAATATTATAAATGTGAAAGTTTGTTTGTTTGGATGTTGTTCCGTCAACCACACTGGAACCACTGAACGGATTTTGATTTTGATGAAATTTGGTATACAGGCAGAGTATGGGATGACTTAGGTGGTAGGGATACTTTTTATCCCGAATTAACTCTTCATGGGATAAAGCAGAAATCTTGATAACGCGGATAAAGTCACGGGTAAAAACTAGTAGTAAATAAATATTTGACAACATCACATACATTGATCCGACTCCGTGGTTCATATGGCTATAGTATACTATGATTTATAGGATATAATCATACGGTGGCCATTTTTGGTCATATTTCGTGATTAAGGATTAGCTTCTCCGTTCACAAAAATGTTAGGGTGCAATTTGATTTTAACATTATCACACACACACCACTGAATTTGCTTCCTAGTAACAAGATTACTCTCGTCTTGTATTGCCATATTGAAGTGCAAACAAACTTTACTTTCACGGGTCTCAAATGGCCCCAGCCCCTTCGTCCCTGAGACGTGACCGCATCACAGACCACCATCAACTGTTTACGGCATATTGCCCTCGCAGGCAGTCTTGGAAGGCTTGAGAAGGGCGCTCATAGCACTTTACGGTTGAGAAACAAAGTCAAAACTAAATCTTTACTAATATAAAAAAGCTAAAGAGGATGTTTGTTTGTTTGTGTTTTTAACGCGCCTACCTATCTCAGGAACTACTTACTGTTTCGAAATAAATAGTCTATTTGACAAGGAAGGTTTAAAGCTATAGTGTAACACTAGGTGTGCGAAAACCGAAATCCATGCGGACGGAGTTGTCCGCTGCCGCTAGTTTACAAAGAAAGTTCATTAGGTATTGCAATAAAACGTCGCAGCCGTCAAGGATTAACAATGAATGCCTTATTATTGACGCTTTTTTTTGTAAAAGCAGTGGTCTCGAATAAAATAAAAGGTTCATTTAATACCGGGATAAACCAGGTAAAACCTAAAAGAGATTGGATTGGAGTCTAAAAGAGGTTGGATTGAAAACTTCTTAGATTCAGTTCTGACTTTCCGTTTACAAAAAAATTAGGGTACAGTGTATTTATTCTAACATACAAGTACACACAGCACTTAATTTGCTTAATAGTACTGAATATATAAGACTATTAGATTGCTCTTGTCTCGTTTTGTTATATTGAAGTGCAAACAAGTCTCAAATGACCCCAGACCTTTCGTCCCTGAGACGTGACCGCATCACAGACCACCATCAACAGACGATGCCTTGGAAGGCTTGAGAAGGGCGCTCATAGCACTTTACGGTGGAGAAACAAAGTCAAAACTACACAAATCTTTACTAGTATAAAAATGCTGAAGAGTTTGTTTGTTTGTTTGAACGCGCTCATCTCTGGAACTTCTCGTTCGAATGGGATAAATAATTTAGTGTTGGATAGTCCATTTTTTTTTATGTCAGAGGCGGCAAACGAGCTAGCGGGTCGCCTGATGGTAAGCAATCACCGCCGCCCATGGACATCCGCGACACTAGAGGTATCGTTGATGTGTTGCCGGCCTTAACCCCATACCCTCCCCAACTGAGCTCTGGCAACCTTACTCACCAGCAGAAATATAGCACAACAGTTACGAAGTGCTACTTCACTGCGGTCTACTGTAAGCTGGAGGTACTTCCCCAGACGAGCGGCTCATTCGAGTGGAATTTCCACAAAGTTCTACCTCTCTTTTTTCTCATTTGGCGAGGAAGGCTTAAATTTATAGAATATACCTGGGTATATGTGCGGAAACCGAAAACCACGCGGACTGAGTCGCGGTCGGCCGCTATTATCTAAATAAAAGGTCTTTTTTGAATTTTTTACAAAATAATCATGAATCTTTATTGCATAACTAGCGGCCGCCCGCGACTCCGTCCGCGTGGATTTCGATTTCCAATATCCTATGTGTTATTCTGATGTACATATAAGCTATATTGTGGTGAAGTTTCATTCAAATCCATTCAGTAGTTTTTACGTGAAAGAGTTACAAACATCCATACATCCATACATACAAACTATCGCCTTTATAATAGTAGTAGGATAATATATCTTTGTTAAATATAAGTCTGGAGGCTTTTGATACTGGGAATATGGTTTGTTTAGATTTTGTCCTATAGATTATCTTGAAACGTTCAATGGGGATGACATTATAGTAAAATAAATTATATATCGTAGCCAACCTAAATAATAATAAGGACTGCATCATTATTGGTAAGAAAGAAAGAAAATTCATTACTGCAAAAACAATGTGGTCGGTTATGAAAGATTAACAATAAACGTATTATTTCAATTACTGGACTTTTTCATTGCAATTCAAGTATTGTGATCTTGTATAAAATCATAGGGTTCATTTAATACATGGATATTGTTTCTTATTACACTAGGTTGATGATAATATTACGGCCCAGACAATATCAAATATAAGATAATCAAAGCTTACTCGGCATTAAAGATTAAATTCGCAATAATACGACTTAGTCCCCAAACAACAATAGTATCCTTTTGCAAACTGAATATTTATTAAAATAGCAAAATCTAGACTTATAAATAACAATAACAACTAGATATTAATATTAGACTGTCGTACAAGAATAATGGCAAAGCTCATGTCGAATGAATTAACAAAAGGACGCGGGGATAGCAAAACGGTGGAATGTCCTTTCAACAGCGATTTCATAAGCTGAGCGATTGTTCATTACCATTTTCATGAAAAATTTATTGTAAAGCGATTGTCATTCACTTCATTGTTGACTAAGAATGGTTGAAATTCTGTGATACAATTAAGACTAATGTGAAATTAATTTGGGCAGCATAACCATATTCAATACAATTCAAATTATGGCGTATAGTGTTCAGTCTGATAAGTTTAATATCAGAAGCATAAATTCTTGCGGCGTGTTTGCCAGAATCGGACCATAAGGACCAGCACCCACAGTTTTTTGTGTTGTCTTCTTAAGCTGGAAGATAAAAAATGTAGTCTGAATTGGATATAATATTAATGAAATTTTTAATAAAATGTGTATGACTTTGGAATATGTTCCATATAATATTTTTTGGATTGTATGACAACAGGGAAGACTCTAGTACTATAGCGAATAAGCTTAAGTATTTTGAATTGAATGGGCATTTCTGAAATTACAGGCGTTCGCCTTCGCTATTAGTAGAGCCCCGTACCCTCACAAACATATTCAATACAATGCAAATAGCGCTTCGCTGGTGGACAGTGATAGGAGGTATTAACTTACATTTCTCGGCCCCTTTTGCCAGAATCTTAGTATCTACAGTTTGTTTGTGTAGTATTCTTCCGCTGGTAGACCGAAAATGTATTTGGCTATTATGCCATTATCAAAAACACTGCTTTCAAATCACAGGCGACCGTCCCCGCTGTTAGTAGAGCCCCGTCCCCTCACAACCATATTCAATACAATGCAAATAGCGCGTCGCTGGTGGACAGTGATAGGAGGTATTAACATATGTACATTTCTACTGCGTGTTCCCCAGAATCTGACAACGAAGACCAGAATCCAGTTTTTGTGTTGTCTTCTCATGCTGGAAGACCTAAAATGTAGCCTTTATCAAATACGCTGCTTTCAAATCACAGGCGTCCGCCCCCGCTATTAGTCAAGCCCCATCCCATCCCAACCATATTCAATACAATGCAAATAGCGCGTCGCTGGTGGACAGTGATAGGAGGTATTAACATACATTTCTGCCGCGTGTTTGCCAGACCGTTAATCTGACCATGAATGGGCGTATATTGTTCAAAAATGCACAAACCCACCGCTGGAATGGGAAATAAAATGATGAATTTCTAGTCCATTAGGCGTTTACCGAGTTCAGCGGGTGGAAGGTTGAGTTTCGTTTGTTCGCGAATATTGCAATGTGTGTTTGTGTCGTTTTTATTAGGGTTCCGTAGCCAAATGGCAAAAAACGGAACCCTTATAGTTTCGTCATGTCTGTCTGTCTGTCTGTCTGTCTGTCTGTCTGTCCTGGCTCGTTCTCCGCTGTTTCTGAACCGATTGCCACGAAAATTGGTGGAGAGATGTATAGTGATAATTCAAGAATCGGTTTTTAAAATAATCGAAAAATAATTATTTTTACCCCCCCTCCCATACATCGAAAAGTAAATCCGAAAAACAAAATTCGACTTACCCCATCGTGTGGGGTATCGTTAAAAAGGTATTTTTAAATACAATAAAACTTGCCTTGAAACTATGTGGATCAAACACCCCAGTCTCGAGATAAATTAATACAAAGTTAAAATTAGAGCGTCCCCCCCCCTTAACTTTTGAAATACTATTACAATAATTCTGAAAAAAATGTCCTGTATACCTCCAAGTAAGTACTTTCAACGAAAACTATAGCGAACTCTGTATCATACATAGTTATTTTTATACAACTCGACCAACTTATGACGTGCAGTTGCCCTTACTAAATGGTGTCTTAAGCAGTCGGGCCATCTTTTAGCTACGGAACCCTTTCATGGGCGTGTCCGACACGCTCTTGGCCGGTTTTTATTTTGTTTGGATTGAGCCACAGTGTCCTGTATTAGGGTTTAACACACCTGATTTTAAGCGGATTCTGCTTTTAGTTCTTAATTAAATTAAATTAAATTAAAATCATTTATTTTCAGACAACATGATCCAAAGTGTTAGTAACAAGAGCGTAATTCTATGTTAGTAAATACAATTTAAAAAGAAAAGAATGTTGTAACAGACTTGAGTCTGTGTATTAACCTTCCAATAAGTGGACAGTCCCCACGATTGGCTATGGCATCCAGGATACCATTGCGGCTGTCGCGAACCCGCCTGAGCAATGAACCTGCTTTTCTACGCAGTATAGTCGGGAAACTGTCGACCTGCGCATCCGCGAACATGCCCGATGCACTACACCATCGCGGCAGCCGCAATAGTGCCCTGAATGCATTGTTATATTGAACGCGAAGGCCGTTGTACGACTTTTGAGTGAAGTCAATCCACAGGCTGCTCGAGTAAAATGATGTACAATATGCCCGGAAGAGTGTTATTTTGACAGTATCAGAACATCGAGCAAACCTACGAGCCAACATATTGGCTCTTTTCGACAACGACCTTCGCTCTCTTTCAATATCTGCGTCGTCTTTCAGTGTATCAGTGACAATGTGACCCAGATATTTGAAAGATGTCACTCTGCAGAGCGGGGACCCATACAGCTTGACAAGTGGCACAACATCAGGGCATTTGGTGCCTGCCTTGAAAACCATGTACACACTCTTGCTGGAATTATATATCAAACCATGAGTCACTGCATACATCTCACATATATTCAAAAGTCTTCTTAACGCGCTTATCGAGGGAGCCAGCAGCACCATATCGTCTGCATAGCTGATGTTGTTAACGCATATGCCTCCAACGTGACAACCAACACGCGTACTACTGAGCTCCTCGATAAGCGCATTCACATACAAGTTAAACATTTTAGGTGAGGACAACCCGCCCTGTCTTACTCCACATTCACTCTTGTACTCATCAGAAAAGACATCAGCCCATCTCACGCGATTGATTTGGTTCCCATACCAATACCTGAACATGGAAACAAGATCAGCAGGCAATCCTATCATTCTCAGTTTCTCCCAGAGTATATTATAATCAACTAGATCGAAGGCCTTGGACAGGTCTAAAAAGCAGGCATAGACTGGTGTGTTCCTGTCAGTGTAGTATCGGATGGTATGCTTGAGTGCCAGAATAGCGCTTTCCGTAGATAGGCCAGGCCTGAAACCAAATTGTAAGTCGTGAATATTCACGTATCTACTAAGCTGAGAATCAAGCACACCATCAAACACCTTGGCCACCACCGTTGCTAAGGAAATAGGCCTGTAGTTCGATCTAGCAGATATGTCACCAGTTCTGTCCTTGACAATTGGAACCACTATCGTCTCCATTAGCTCCCTCGGCAGATATGAATGGACCAAACAAATATTAAATAACAGAGCCAGTATCCTAAAGAGGTGAGGCCCAGCATTACGAAGGTGCTCGATGCTGAGACTGTCATGACCTGGTGATTTTCCTCGGGACATTGACTTAACAACCCTCTCCACCATTCTACTGGTTACTATTAAGCTCACTGTGTCACGACAAGTCTCAGGAGCGACCACCCTTGATTGGTTTGAATCCAAAGGCGATTTAACAGTAAAATGATTTTTAAATAAGTTTGCAATGGCCTTTGGATCACTAACACCGTCAACACACGCAGCAAGGCCAGGCCTCAAGTTCAGCTTGTTTGTTGACTTCCAAAATCTACCAAAGCTATGCTTTTTATGGTGTTCAGCTAGCGCATCCATTTTGATCTGCTCCTGGTGATTTTGACACCATTTCAGCTTTCCTTTGAAGACTTTTCGACTGTAAACCATGTCCTCATACAAGGACCCAGCGTTTGGTTTTCCATGTTGAGCCCATACAAGGAACTTGGACCTGGCCTCCCTGTGTGCAGCACTCACATGCTTATTCCACCCCGGAATTCCTCTGGAACGACATTTACTCTTAACAAAATGTGTTTCAGAGGCAGAGGAGGCTAATACAGTTATAAGACAACTATAAAGAGTATCAATACACATTTTATGTTCATCAATGTAACAGCGGTTATGACAACAGTTTCGTAATTCCACAGGAAAATCAATTTCCTTGAGCCTTTTATGACAAAGATTATAATATGCTTTCACCTGTTCATTAGATCTTCCCCCCCACTTTATAGTATCAGGAATATAATTTAAGGAACTATGTACTTTACATTTAATTTCATTTAAATTACAGTTAATCAATAACGGAAAATGGTCAGACCAGTATACGCCATACAACACTCTTACATTCGTGACACATTTCCAAGCTGATTCCGTGACTAGACAATGGTCCAACCATCGTCTACTACCATGAGCTTCACTTATAAACGTGTAGGTATTTAAAGTTGCATTCAGTAGACTTACGTCCGCACATATCCATGAATAGTCAACACACACTTTTAAAAGTTCATTGTAAAACAATGTCTTTGGGTGCGCGTTAAAATCTCCTAAAAGAAACACTGATTCTACACCGTTTTCTTCAATTAATGCATTCAGGCCACTAAGTATGTCCGTAAAGTCGTTAAGATTCTCTCGACAGTCCGTAGGCATATATACACTACACACAATTAAAAGTCTATCGGTAAGTGAGACCTTAATTGCACAGATACGTGGGTTTGGGCAGTCAATCACTGAAACGTTGGGAAGTATCCGCTTATCCCAAAGTAAGGCCACACCGCCATGGGGGCGACCCGCAACGATACCATCCTCCGAATCAATTGCAGACGTACCAGTATATCCAAAGTTACTATCGACGGTTCCGAGACAAGGAATATCATATGTAAACAGCCAAGTCTCTTGAAGAGCTATGATGTCCGCCGTTTTGCATAACATTCGCACTCCCTCGATAGATCTTTTCAGACCTTTACAATTGAATGTAACCATCGAGTTACAAAACTTATTTGTACTGTCAGTGTTTATTCTATCCATTATTCTGCCTATCAAATTCATAAGATTTCAGCCTTTTGAAATTAACAAAACGCCGGAACAGCACTCCTTCCGGCCAGACACTTTCACCGAGGAAAACATTTAATTTAATTTTCGGTACCAAAACCTTAAATGCGTTATATCCTCTGTTTGATTTTATGTTCAATTTTTGCACAGATACATTACACTGTGTCTTATTATGTACATGTGCAGTTATATCTTCTTCTGTCGTTGACTTATCAACATTATAAATAAACAATGGTATTTTGATGTCTGCAGCTTTGAAATTTCCACTTATATCATATTCAGCTGTTCCCTTTTTGCCTACGATTCTATTTCGAGACCTTTTTCGTTGTATCACTTTCCATTCCTCTGTAGGTTTTTCAGGCTTCCATTGACCGGGTCCGTTCAGTTTATCAGCTATACTCATACTACGCGATTCAACAGCGAGAGACTGCAGCGGAAACATTTGCGGTTTTACACGCCCATCTTCACAATCATTGGGCGACATAGTTGTTTTTGCACGCGCATTCGAACCGGTACTTTGCGACCGCAACATAAGTGGTTTTATTTGCGCATCGTCACAATCAGAGTGCAACATCGGTGATTTTGCACGCTCTTTCGGACCGGTAATGTGCGCATGCGACATTGGTGATTTTATTTGCGCACTGCATGATAAGATAGTTTCAACCTTATTCGTATGGGACAACGCACCAACGTCTTGCGTGTACATTCGTTGTTCTAATGTCACAATGGATTCGTTCACACTAGAACGTTTGTTATGCTCACCCTCATTTGAAATAATCGGTCGGTATGAGTTCGCACACAAATTTGAAGACTGTGTAGGACTAATAATTAATGACGAATCACTTTTATTGGGACTGTAGCCGGAGATATGGTGTAGTCCTTTAGGTCCACTCTCGTAATGACCTTCCGTTTGTAAATAATTTCCTCGTCTTATATTTACATTATAACGATCATCAAAGTTGATCACAGAGGAGTTTTTTAAATCTTCCACGTCATTTTTCAATGTTTGAAAGGTTTCAATAGAGATATATCGCTCCTCAATTTGCCTTAAGTTCTCCTTAAGCACCAGAATATCTTTAAGGAGACGCGTTACATCGACATGATCGAAAGAGATCGGGGGGAGCTTATGAAGATCTCGCGCGACGAAAAATTAATGTGTCTTCTTCTTTGTCCTTGCGTTTAGACGGCAATGTCCAATGTGGATATTCATACTCGCAGCGTACCCCAGGATACGCTGATCCTGATTTAACCAGGCTGGTTATATTGGAGCGACCTCTATCTGTCCTCCGTTACCCCTACTACAATGGAAACCAGATCATTTTGGATCGTAGTCACGTCCAACGGCTTGACATGCCTTCTGAAGCACAGGATCATTGTTCTTATCAGGCAATCAAGTGATTCACACCTGCAATATACTACCAATCTAGGAAAACCTACACAAAGTGAAAGTTTTTCCCGCTTGATTTGAACCCACGACCTCCGAGGTGTTAGAGCTCACCGTTTTACCACGACCCAATAGACAGCAGGCAAAGGATAGTAATTGAAATGATGAATTTCTTAGTCCATTAGGCTTTTATCGAGTTCAGCGGGTAGAAGCTTACTTTTAAGCAGATTCTGCTTTTATTTGTTAAATGTGTGTGGTGCAATATCCGTTACAATTGTACGCATAGCATAATAAAAAGAGAGAGAGAAAACTAAGCACATAAACATAAAAGCGATAAAACGTTTTCAATTTTTCTTTCGTGATATTTACAAGTGACGTTGGCGAGACCCATTTAGCTACACTTGAACATACCAGTCTTTTAATAAAAAAACATTGGTCGCTTGCACTAGAAATTATAATTTGAACTTATATGAAATGCAATAAGGATTGCTAATGGATGTAAATATTCAGGATTTGAATACGGACATGGAATTACAATGAACAACCTATATAATTTAAATTAAAATACAAAACACCATAGCTGGGCATTAACTCGTTAATCCGTTAATCGTTAATTAACGAAGTTAACATTTTGATTAACGGATTAACTTTTAAGTTAACTTTAAAAACTGTTAACGGACATGTTAACTTCCGTTAATTATGCAGAAGTCCGTTAATCGTTAATCCAATGCCTACTATTAACCGCACGGCTCCGCTGGACGAGGCGCGAAAAACAGGTTTAGACAGTGCCGGGCGCGGCGAGCGCGGCGAATGGCAGTTTAAATGGCGAAGGGAGTCAAGGGAGCAATACATACAAGTAACAACGATGATGACATGGAAGACTTTTTTAATTCTGTCACTCAGTCTATAGAAAAACCAAAGAGCTCCAACTCTTTAAAGAGTAAAGCGCACAGTCTCGTGTTTAAATCTGGCTGGACATGAAATCGAAAGACTCGTTCAACGATGCTGCATCCCTCGGGGAATTGATATTTATAAGTCTATTTATTAAATACAATACTGCTATACACTCAAGCGCTGCAGTAGAACGTCTGTTTTCCACGGATACAGAAATTTTAACACCAAAACGAGGCTCGCTTCCAGACGAGAACTGCAACATGTTAATGTTTATGAATGGGAATATGCACCTTATGTCCGACGATTAAATTACACATTTAACCATTTGAATTCATTGAGGTATTACTACTACGTATAGAGATGATTTCACGAACAAAAATGTTCGTACCCGCATTGTGGTTCATGGACCACAAAGTTGCAGTCTTATTTTCATTTTTTGACCATTTTTTAAATCAAAAAATGTCGTGTTGTGTTATAAAAACATGTACAATCATTATAAGCTGAAAAATAAAGATGGTGGCCAATTATAAAAAAGATAAAAAGACAAAAATATCACTGAATTATCCGCCCCCTTCCCTCCAATTTGACGCGAAACTTTTAGTTGAAAAAAAGTTTTAGTTTATTCGTAGTAGTAATACCTCAATGGTTCTTAACCTGTTAACTTCCAGAACCTAAACCAACCAACAGGTTTTATAAGATCACTAACGCAACGATATAAAAGTGCATTTTTACACATAGTTAACGGATTAACGATTAACTTTAACTTGCGTTCATTCTTCCGAAATGTAACGCTTTAACGTTTAACGAAGCTAACTGTTTTTGTAGCGGATTAACGATTAACGAAGTTAACTTTTTTATTAACGGTGCCCAGCTATGCAAAACACTTGCTTGATTTAAGTCGAGGACCAACTTTATTTATAAGGAATAAAAACTCGAGTGCGTAATCACACAATTCGAGAAAGAAGTAAAGTCATTCAGACTTGTCGAGGAATTTCTAACGACACAAAATTACAAAACAACTTATCAACTCAGCGAAAAGGCTGTAACTGTACTTAGAACAAAAGTTACTTAAGCAAGAGAATCAATAGAACATGTCGCTAACAATTACAACAGTAATTGTACAAGGAATCAACTGTAGCCAGACCTATTAGGAGCTTAAAAGAGCATAAATGGAGTCTGAATAATTGACGAAAAACATCAAAGGTAGGTAACCATAGTAGAATTTCCACTCGTGTGAGCCGTTTGTCAGCTCAAAAACATTTATTTTCAATCGTTACTTATGCCCATAGTTATCATTCCACGCTGGTGGTCTACCACCAGCAATTAATATAGCAGCACATTTATTAATTGATTTGGAAAGATAACTATGGTCCAAAATACCACTTTCCCACACACAGATACTTCGAGTGGGAGATATATGTCGCTACAATAGCGATAGCTCGCGCTCGCGAATGTGGCATCTTGGATATACCTCCTGGGCAAGCGAGTTGGTTAACACACACTCTGCCCGTCCCCCGGAATTTCCCTTAGTTGCTTTTTACGCCAACCATTGAAACCATTGAAAGGGATAATTTCTAGTACTTATATTAATTGATTTGGAACAATAAAAATATTTATATTTTATTTATTTCACCGCACGGCTCTCTGCATACTATGTTGACGTCAAAAGCATACCAGTTGCATGTCTCGAGGTTTAATTTCTGCATTCGAATATCGGCTTCTCCACTTTTCTAGGAATATCTGAAGCCTGTTCAATTCGTCCACATTATATGCAATACCGGGAAAAATATTTCCAGTTACACCCTATCTATATATGATGCATAAGCTTGCTCGACCTACATATTTCGTTATTTTTTTGATTGGCACGATATATTTATTTATTTATTTATTTATTTAATCTTTATTGTACTACACAAAATATTGTACAAAAGGCGGACTTAATGCCTCATGGCATTCTCTACCAGCCAACCTTAGGGCAAATCAGAAAGTGAAGTAGGTAGTGCTGATCAAAATTAAATAACTATACATATACATACATATATACATACATACATACAATATACATAAATTACTATACATTTATTAAATAAATATACATTTATTAAATTACTATTAAATATATATATTGGCTCCACTCTTACTGATAGTATGTAAAAGAACAGATCTGATTGATCCAAAGGGTCTGGTTTCCCTTGTTAGGGTTACGGAGGTCAGACGACTGTCGCTCGATTTAATATGGCTGGTCAATTCAGGATCATAGTCGTAGCGTACCCTGGGCCCCGAGGCAATGCAATCGGGGGAGGCGCGAGGATGATTTGACGGGCCCGTTGGTCTAGTGGCTAGAGACCCTGGCTACAACACCAAAGGTCGCGGGTTCGAATCCCGCTAGGGGCTAATGTTTGTGTGATGAACATCGGCATTTGTACTCGAGTCATGGATGTTTATAAAAGTATTTAAGTATGTCTATCCGTTCCCTGTCATCCATAGTACAAGCTTCGAGCTTAGTTTGGTGCTAGGCGATTGGTGTGTTAGTCCAAGGATTTATATTTATTTAAATATTTTATATATTTTATTGCACCGCACTGCTCTCTGCATACTATTTTGACGTCAAAAGCATACCAGTTGCATGACTCGAGGTTGAATTTCTGCATTCGAATATCGGCTTCTCCACTTTTCTAGGAATATCTGTAGTCTGTTCAATTCGTCCACATTATATGCAATACCGGGAAAAATATTTCCAGTTACACACTATATATGATGCACTAGCGGCCGCCCGCGACTCTGTCTGCGAGGTTTTCATATACATTGCGGGAAAAATATTTCCAGTTACACACTATAAGTATAATGCACTGGCGGTCGCCCGCGACTCTGTCTGCGTGGTTTTCATATACATTGGCCTAAAGCCGTCCTCATCACATGGACTATCCAACCCAAAAATATTTTTGCAATTCGAACTAGTCGTTTCTGAGATTCGCGCATTCAAACAAACAAGCAAACTCTTCATCTTTGTTATATTAGAATAGATAAGCTTGCTCGACCTACATATTTCTACCCACTTTTTTTTTTATTGGCACGTGATATTGGCTCTATTCCTCCTGATAGTAAGCAAAAGAGGAGCCCTGATTGATCCAAATGGTCTTGTTTCCTTTGTAAGGGTTACGGAGGTCAGACGACTGTCGCTCCATTGTTATAACCAGTCTGATTCAGGATCATACGTACCCTGGGCTCTGAGGCAATGCAATCGGGAGAGGCGCTAGGATGATGATGATATAAGAGAGGAAGAGCTTTGTGGAAATTTCACTCGAAAGTGCCGTTCGTCTGGGGAAGTACCTCCACCTTACAGAAGACCGCAGTGAAGTAGCACTTCGTAACTGTTGTGCTATGTTTCTGCTGGTGAGTAAGATTGCCAGAGCTCAGTTTGGGAGGGTATGGGGTTAAGGCCGGCAACACGACCGGCAAGACGGGTTAAATTGGCACGTTATATTGGCTCCACTCTTCCTGATGGTAAGCAAAAGAGGAGCCCTGATTGATCCAAATGGTCTGGTTTCCCTTGTGAGGGTTACGGAGGTCAGACGACTGTCGCTTCATTGTTATAACCAGACTGATCAATTCAGGATCATAGTCGTAGCGTACCCTGGGCCTCGAGGAAATGCAACCAGGATAGGCGCTAGGATGATGATGATATTTTATTTATTTCACTGCATACCATTCTGATGTCAAAAGCATACTAGTTGTATCACTCGAGATGCAATTTCTGCATTCGAATAGCGGCTTTTAAATTTTTATAGGATATTCTGAAGCCTGTTCAATTCGTCCACATTACATGGAAAACAGGGAAAAGTATTTCCAATTCCACACTATATTATATGATGCGCAATCTCTCGCGACCTCGATATTTCGTAATATTTTTACGGTGGTAGAACAAGTCACAAGTTTGTCTTAAATATAAAAAAATTACTACACCTGGCTTCAGTTGTATTTCTCCTTAATGAGAGTTCGTGATAATTGTATGAATGAAACACAAAAAAATCTATTGGCTATCAGAATAAAGGGATTTGTGGCCGCTAGTCTTTTATTATATTGCAGACGTGTCTGCTCGGATTTGAACCAATGATGTCAAGTATGTGAAGCGGCGTTTTTACCACTGGGCTACCTCTCAAAGAAAACTATCCACATATCCCAAAATGGAAAGAATACGTTAACCAATTTCTGATGTGTTGATGCCAAAAACACGGACAAACTAAATTAATTGAACTACGAGTAGAAAAGTATCCCCAGATCATGGTTTGTCCATTTGTCGTCTAAATGAGAAAGTTTGCTAACAATATTTCATTAGTTCCAACCGGAGTTCGTTGCCAAGAGATAATGGTATTTTCTTTTTGTTTTGTGGAGGTGTAAACCAATTGGACACTATTCGCTCGGAAGAAACTTATTACGATAACGTTTGATAAATTATTATCTCAATGTTATAATCTTATTATTTATATTATTAAAAATGTGAAAGTTTGTTTGTTTGGATGTTTGTCCGTCTATCACGCTTAAACTACTGGACGGTTTTTTATGAAATTTGGTATACACGCAGGGTATGGGCTGACTTAGGTGATAGGTTACTTTTTATCCCGTTTAAATGCTTCCGCGGGATAATCCAAAATCCGCGCGAACGAGGTCGCGGGCGGCCGCTAGTGAGGAAATGAAATGAAAATTTAATTAACAAACCTATTGAACTAAATAGTCCCCAGTTCACTTTCTAAGAGTGTTAGAGCTTAGTGGAACTTCCACTAGAATGAACCGCACGTCGGGAAGTACCTCCTCCTTACAAAAGATCACAGTGAAATAGCACTTCGTAACTGTTGTGCTATGCTGGTGAGTTCAGTTGGGGAGGGTATGGAGTTTTAAAGGCAGGTAACGCATCTTCGACCCTTGTGCGGTTGATGATGTCCATGGGTAGCAGTGATCACTTTCCATCAGGTGACCCTCTTGTTCGTTTGCCTCCTATCTTTAACTAGCGGCTGCCCCCGACTCCGTCCGCGTGAATTTCGATTTCCAATAGCCTAAAGCATTCCTCGTCAAATGGACTATCCAACACAAAAGAAGTAGTATAGTAAAGATTAGTAGGGATATCCATATAGTACTTGTTTCAGGCCTTAGGGGTATACCTGTCGAGTGGAGGTCCAAGAGTCGTTATTCATGGTCTGTGTTTTCACAAAACGTTACAAACGCATTGGAAATCCTTTGTACTCAAATACGATGAATTTTTCAAATCGGCCCAGTAGTTCCTGAGATTAGCGCGTTTAAACAAACAAACAATAAAATATAGAAAAATCAAACTCTTTAGCTTTATATATTAGTATTTATATATTAGTATAGATATAGATTTAACGAGAACTTATTTATCTTTTCCAGGTACATCCAGCAAATCTTAGTGATACAGGCAACAGGTTCAGTGACAATGCGGTGCTCGTTCGCGCGATGACAGCCCGCCATTAAAAGCAAGATGGCGTCGGTTTTCGGCGGGAAGCGCGCGTGGGGCGCGCTGTTCGTTTTCGTGGCTGTCATATGTCGCGGGCTGACGCAAGACAATCTTCTGGAGGACTCTGGTGAGTTATATAGATTCCATATATTTAGGTACGGTTAGAATAAATACATTATTTTTATGATAAACAAGGTACTTCTGTTGGCACCACTGCGTTCAAAGAAGTAACGCAATCTTAACGAACATGAAAATGCTAACTTCAAAAGTATTATATTGAAAGACTCAAGGGTTTTAGCTTCTAAACGAAATGGGTCGTCGAATTGATACGTAGATTAATATTTTTACGCCTATGTAGTTATTTATAATCGTTTTTCATGTCAATTGAAAGAAATAAGTGTTTTTCAGCATATTTATAAATAACCTTGGAGGTAAACGGTTTACAGGAAGAATGAAATGCCCGTCACAATAGTATGAATAGTTAAATTAATTACCACGCTTACCAAGAATGAAAAATGCGCGTCATTCTCGGGTCACCAAAACATCAAATTTATAAAACTTCGTCTTCAAAACCGCAACAAAGGTACTTTGCTTGTCTTTGAAATCAATCGGTTAGACTTTAAGCCGACATCAATAATCGAATAAATGTATGAGTTTCATCCACCCCGAATAACCGGTGGTATCGCCCCGGGAACAGAACGGTTGGGAAAACTGTGCCATCATCCCGAAAAAGCAGACTCTGTTATTTGACAGAGTTTTACAAACTATTAATAAAAATCACAAGCCGAGTGGAAAATGAAACTAAAATGCACTGCACACCGTTGATTATATCATTACGTCCACTTGATTTCAACGATGAAAGCCTCTACCAAGGGACATAAATAACTAGATAGGTAGGTAAAAAACCAAGCAATATTTGCTGGCGAAACTTAAAATACTCTGGGTAATACAGGCTACTTCCCGATTTGAACAAGTTGAGAGAAAATGCCATTCAAGCGATGACAGCGCGCCATTTAAATAAAGATGGCGACCGTTTTCGACGATAACGTGGTTTTAGAGTTCCGTAGCGATGTTCTGATTATTATCGTATTAAATGTACTTTGTTGTAGTTTAATAGCTATCGAGGATAATGGCCTATTGAGGCCTTCTGGTTCAGACCCAATAATAATGTGCTCCTAAACGTACGCAGGTTAAATGTTTTTGATGATGAAACAAACCCATGATTTGGCGATATTACGGTTTCTTTTTTCGTATTTTGATGATGATGGTGTGTTACCATAATTTAAATTAATTTCTAATATTTAAAAAGAGTCAAAAGTTGCTTGAACCAAAAGTAAAAGCCTATCAAAAGTTATATACATCGATTGACTTGACAAAATAGCTTGGTATTAGGAAAAGTTTGTATATTAATTAAAGCATTGTCAAATCAAAATCAAAATCAAATCAAACTATATTTATGTAGGTAGGAAACTCGAATGACATTCAATTATCATTTTTACTCACTATACATATATAGTTAATCAAAACAATACCATAAAAATTGCCCAGACGGCGGTGATTGCTAACAATCAATCAGCCGACCTGCTAGCTCGTTGGCCGCTCCTTGCCAAAAAAAAAACACATAAATACTTATTGTTATATTTACAGATTCTATTATTGTTGTTATATTGACGGCCTGTTGGTCGAGTGGCTAGAGACCCTGGCTACAAAACCAAAGGTCGCGGGTTCGAATCCCGCTAGGGGCAAATGTTTGTGTGATGAACATCGGCATTTGTACTCGAGTCATGGATGTTTATAAAAGTATTTAAGTATTAAGTATGTCTATCCGTTTCCTAGCATCCATAGTACAAGCTTCGAGCTTAGTTTGGGGCTAGGCAATTGGTGTGTTAGTCCAATGAATTTATTACCTATTTATTATTATTTTATTATTTATTCTAGTCTAAAGTGTATACGAAACCAGAACCTTTAATTTTGATTCGAACTTACCTATTTTTTTCCGCTGTCACGCCGTGCTTTTAGGACAGCATTTCGCACGATTCGACCGAGTGGTTTTTGCTATTGCCTGTTTATGACTTAAATTTTTCATGCCCATTTGCTTTGCGTGGAAAACCGTGTAGGTATTAAACTCAATGACGGCGGATATTAGCCGAATGACAAACGTGTGCTGTTTTTGTACTTTGAGAAATAGCGGGTAAAATCGCGCTTAATTTTTTGATTTTTAAACTAACAGATTTTTTAATGCATTGTTTGCGTATCGTCTATTATAATTATAATTTATGGCCACATGGAAAGAATGAATGAACTGGGTATTTAGATTACAATAGTGAATTTAAATAATAATAAGAGTTTTCAGTACTGCTCTTTCATTTTGCGTAATATTATCTCACCAATCATTCGTACAATCTACTTAGGTGGTAGAGTCATTATTATTGTGCATGTTGTTTTGACAAATTAAAAGCGCTGTTGAAAATAAGTTTCAGTTTAAATTTGAATCGAAAATATCAATGATATTTTTATTGGACGTACCTAGTTACTGTTACTCAAAGTATTAATTTATTTATTTATTTATTTATAAAAGGTACACCAACAGTTTATACATATTACATTAAAAATTTAAATCTAAGGGAACAGTTCTTATGTATAAACCTTTTATAGGTATACACAACATTGACCATAAATTTCTTAACAAAAACACAAAATATAAAACTAAAAAAAAAATCAAACAAAAATAAAAATCACTTTGTAACAAAAATATCATTCGGGTCGAATCTCACTACCCATCAGACAATAGTGTCAGTAATTTCCGCCTGAAGGTTGGTAAGGAGTCGTGAAAAATATCAATGTCCTTCAGGTGAAGTTCATTATATGTTCCACAACATCTGGCAAGGGGAGCGTGGTGACCCAAATTAGTTCTGGTTGTAATTAGTAATGAATGCAATAGTATGCGGAGTAAAGTTATGTAAAGTATTTATTACCTATTGAATCAATTATTTTCGTTATTTTTATCTAAATACACTGCACATTTGTCAATCGCAGTTGTGGAATTTAGTTTTCGTTTTCCTTATACAGGTAGGTAGGTACTCGTTTTACTAATTATTTTGTTGTCCCGTAGTGAAAAATAAACTTTTAATTAATTGCAAAATCGGTTGAGCTTTTTCTCTGTAAGAAAGTCCAACCGTCGTATATCCCTGTTATCTTCATTTCATTTCGCACTATTTTTCATTTACAGTAGGTACGCGTCATATTCCTCGGGGATCGCAACCAATACTGAACTAAAAGCTTAGTGATATCGCAGAAAGTTAATTCGTGGCTTAGAATGGGGCAAGACAAGTCGATAGCGTTAATATCACACAAAAGTCGACCTTATGTCTGTATGAGTAAGGTTGTATTTGCAATGGTCAGAGGAAAAGCCTGTAGAGGGCCGTTGGTTGATAAAAGCAACGGCCACCATTGAGGAATAATCTTCACTAATGGAGAAAATATGTGGGCCCAGTTTTGTGTGCAGAAGTATTTAGGGATATAATAACAGAGATAAGGCTGGACAGATCGATTTTTTCACATTTACTTTCTGCCCCAGAGAGTAGTAAAAATCAAGTAAACTCGGCTACTAAGTATGGTACTCGTTCTTGTATATTAGGGACTCGAGAAGCCGCAATTCTTTTTTCACAAAGAAACCTAGTGCAGTAAATATTGTTAAAAGTGTTAATTTTTATCAGTAGTGTCGTCATGGAATTATTCATGGAACTACTACTCTTAACGAACCAAAAATACACTGACCTGCAATGATATCAAATCAAATAAATGCGAAAGTAACTCTAAGTGTCTGTCTGTCTGTCTGTTACGCTTTCCGGTTAAAAAAATTCAACCGATTTTGCTGAAATTGTCACAGACAATTTTTAGACCATAAGAATGTATATAGGCTACTCTTATTGCGAAAAAGTGTGCTAGTCTATACTAATATTATAAAGAGGAAAGGTTTGATTTTTTGTTTGTTTGTATGAATTGAATAGGCTCCGAAACTACTTGGCAGATTTGAAAAAATCTTTCACTGTTGGAAAGCTACATTCACCCAGAGTAACATAGGCTATATTATATCCCGGTACGGGAAGTAGTTCCCCCGGGACGCGGGTGAAACCGCGTGACGGGCCGCTAGTTACTTATAAAAAGGAAGAGATGAGGTACGATTCAGGACTTGAATCTACGAACTACTGCCCAAGGCAATAACCATGCCAATAACAATAAAAATACACCGGGAATTGCCCTGCACTTGTTACATGTAACAATTAAAAAGTTTCACATACGTCATACTTACTGATTGTAAGAAAGAAAGAAAATATTTTATATTAGTGAAGGCTTCAGAGATATAATAATGAAACGTAATTGTCACAATATAGATTAATTCTGCCAATGACTTTTGATCAATTATAATAAAAGTCAATTAAAAATATCATTGTATACGTACATTATCCAATCAGTTTGCTCAGGGATGTCCGAACCGATTATTCGTTAATAATTCAATATCCAATTATAGTACCGGATGAATGTTTAAAAACCTTTCTGTTCGATAGATTCTGTTTCTTTTCAAGTGATTTTTCGATTACGTAGTGAATTGACACACTTCTCGCAAACAACAGGCTTGTTTCATGGAGAAAATATCATTTAGTTATGTTTGTTAAGTGCATAATTTTACTTTATTTCGTTTCATCGATTTCGGTTTCCGTAAGCATAGTGTTTAATTGTAACTTAAAGCCTTCCTCGACAAATTTTTATTTCAAATCAAACCTTAGTTTGAAGGCGTCCAAACAAACAAACTCTTTAGCTTCATTATATAAAAAGAAATCAACAATGTTCCCGTTCTTTATTTATATTGTACAGTTTAAACGTGCTTTAGTAATCACTAGCGGCCGCCAGCGACTCCGTCCGCGTGGGTTACGGCTTTCGCACACAGTGTTACTATAGATAGTTTAAAGCCTACCTCGCCAAATGGTAAGTGGACTATCCAACACAATATATTTTGTCAATTCGAACCAGTAGTTCCTGAGTTTAACGCGTTGGCGCGCAAACCAATTTGGATCATGAGTTACACGTGTTATTGTGAGTCAACCATAAAAGATAGACATATGCTGTTGGGGGATATTTTTTAGGAAATTTTATGTAAAATATTTCCGTCATACATGATTTCTATGTGACTTTAACCATTAAAGCTGCACACGCGACTGAAGCTTAAGAAATGGAGAAAAGTCTCCCGTTTTCCCCACATTTCGCTTCACTACGCTACTCCTGTTGGTTGTAGCGTGATGAAAAGTATCCTATAATATGCCCAGGAGTATGAAGAACAATTATACTAAGTTTCGTCAAAATCCGTCCAGTAGTTTTTGTTTCTATAAGGAACATACAGACAGACAGACAGACAGACAGACAGACAGACAAAAATTTTACTGATTACATTTTTGGCATCAGTATCGATCACTAATCACCCCCTGATAGTTATTTTGAAAATATATTTAATGTACAGAATTGACCTCTCTACAGATTTATTATAAGTATAGATTACATCGAGACTAAACGCGATATTATTTTTATAAGTACCTGAGTACTAATTATACCGCAACGCGAAAGTTTAAAGTAATATAAAATGTGCCTTAGTTATAGATAAAGCATCCCCCCCTATAATTAGTCTTCCTTCTTACAAAATCCCATCAAAATCCGTTGCGTAGTTTTTGATGCAAACATAAAATTCATCATGGTACCTACATATGATTGCATTGAAAACTACGAATATAAATTTCATAGACAGAACGGGTAAAATAATCGGCACTTATAAATATTTTTATCACAAGTTCACAACATCACATATGTACATTGATCTGACTCCGTGTTAAGTAGCTTAAGCACTTGTATCTGGATTTCAGAATCAACAGTGGTATTACAAATATACTTAAATAGATAAATATAACTCCCAGACCAGGACAAACAGACATGTTCGTTCATGCACACAAATGTCTCTCCAGTGCGGGAATCGAACCCGCGACCTCTGGTATAATAGGCAACATCTTGACCATTACACCGAGCGGGTCGAACTTAAAAATCAGATGTCTGATTTTTTCCATGAGTTTCGTACCTTAAACAGCATTTGAACAAACTTTACCTAAAAACAATGTAATATTTAAATGACCAAGTTAAACGTGAAGATAAAAAGATTAAGTTTGCCTTCATTACGTCACCATCGCTCAAGTTGGTTTTCCAGAGGTTATTAAGTCTTGCGGAATGAAAGAACTGACGAGACAATGTCGCTTTTGTGGTTGAGGGTTCTGTGCATATTATTAAAATGTCTACACTACAGTAAAAATAAATGAAAAATGCTTTAGTCAAACACACCAATTGCCTAGCCTCAGACTAAGCTCGAAGCTTGTACTATGGATGCTGGGGAACGGATGGTCATACTTAAATACTTTCATAAACATCCATGACTCGAGAACAAATGTCTATGTTCATCACACAAATAAGGTCTCTGCCCACTAGACCAACGGCCCCGTCCAACAGTGCACTGATCGAATCCGCAACCATTCGGTATAATAGTTAACTTCTTAATCATTACTCTATATCGGTCGGCGAAGAATGCCGTATGAATTAATTAATATTTTGTATCAATTTGTAACATCAGTAGGCTCTCAAACTCGCAAAATCTATTATATGTGACAACATCTGCTTTATTGATGTTGTCAATTAATTGATTTACAAATAACATTACAGTAACACATTAATGCAATTCAACATTACCTTAGAAATTAAGTAATTTTTAGTTTATTGTCTTTTTCCCTAGGTGGGGAAGGTATTTGTTCCATAAAAGGTTTACACGGTTTACAAAACTCGATTTTTTAACAACGGAATCCCACAGAATAAAAAATGTTTGCCACATACCAAAAATGAACCGCCTTACCAAGTTAATGAATTCAAATACCAACAGTACTTTTAACAAGGAAACCAAGCTCAATTTATGAAGTTATGGCTCTCATAAGTCTGTCGTGCATTAGCATTTCAAATATGGCGGGGCACGAAGCAAGAAAAGTGAAAAGAAACATTTCAACTGTTTTAAAAGCGAAACTCTGGCTTTTATACGTGTCTATGAAGTATCAAGTGTGTTTATAATGTACCTACCTACAAGGAACTTGAGATATTTTTTGGATGCTAGTAAAAATATAATCCGGGAAAGGTACCCGCTTTTTAAAAATTAAAATAAAATATTCTATTCAACTTAATAAATATCTGATGCAGAGGTGAAACAGAACGTAAAAATAGTAATGAAAAAAAGTTATAATTTACTTGAGAAAAAAACAATCGACGCGATTTCTATATTTTTTGGAGACTACTAAATTCTTTAAAGAGGTTTGATTTGTCAATATACCTTTTTTAAATTCTATAAAGTCAGACATAAAAATCAATTGTCTGTGTTTCACTCTAACAATGAGCTTTATAATACCTGTTTTAGGTACGTAAAAGTATTTTATAAGATACTCGTTCTTTGTATCCAATGTTGCACGATATTAAGTTATTTGAATTTAGAACATCCAATCTACTTAATTATGGTTAATGGCAAGCACAGCCTCCATTAAGATTATTGGAGTATCTCAATTGAAACGGTTTAGCAATGTTTCCTAAAACATGACGCCTTTAGTTGAGAAATGACAAAGTAATAATGTGACTTGACTTGATTTTCGTATTCAAAAACTGAAGTTAATGTTTTTTTTTTTATATTAGCTCGGTACATTGGCACCTCTTTGACTGATGGTAAGCAAATGAGGAGCCTTAACTGCCATGACAACGGATGTGGTACCAAGATCGTATCCTAACTGTTAGCATCCAGTTAGCTTCCGTTAGATGAAATCCAGGTTATAGGAAGGAGAAAACAGCTGGCAACTCATTCCATCGCTTAAATATGTAGTTCTGCAAAGAAATTAATTGCCAAACTTCTGGGTTCGCGATGGAATAGTGGCCACGGCAAATGGATGGGAACGTTGACCAGCGCGTGTGGTTAACTATTGTTTTTACCACCTGAATATCTTAAGGGGTGCAATAAATGATATGAATATGAATACTCTCCATCAGGTGTTATACTAACGTCCTTACTCCCTAAGTGCTCGCACTGCTGCAAGTACTCTGAAACTTTTTGACGACCCATTCTCGGAACAGGCCATGTATCATTCAGTTTTAGGGGTCTATAACTCAAAAGTTACGGTTTGGGGGCCGTCTGCCCCACACACGTTAGACGCAGAGGTTATAAATATATAATGGGATGTATGATCTCTACAAATGTCTAGGCAATCGAAAAAGATGGCGGCTGAAGAGCATTATCTGATTGATTCTGCTGGGCACCGTTTATAGAATAGAATATAATGGAAAAACGTTTATTTGGTACAACATTACAGATGACAACAAAAAAAAACAAACAAAGCATAAAAACAAGAACTTACACAAATTCCACATCTAAAATGAAATATTTGATTCCATAGGTAATGAAATGAAGTAAAATAATTTATTCAGCAATTTGATTCACTTGGTAAATTCTTTTGCACGTTAAAAACTTTGTACGCTTTACATATATCCATCTGTAGTCTAATGAATTTTAGTACTTATTTTTCATTTCTAATACTATAACTGACCTTATTGTCATGGTTGCTATAACCACAGCCAATAAATTTTTCATCAAATTATCAAATTATGTTCTTGGCAAACTATCTTGAGTTATTTTAAATCGTAATATATTTGACCTATAGTTGGCTGCTGTAGTCGTAATTAAGTTAGAGGAACATAAAACTTGACTATTACTATATTAAACTCGTAGTACTAACGTTAGTGCCTAAAGAAACACTTAATAGGCGTATACAATTCTACAACCAGACAAAACAAACATAAATGTTAATTACACGAATGTTTGTCTGGACGGATTGTAAACCACAGCCATTAGGGTATAGGGGTAGACTGTTGTTAATTTTAAAAGTCCTGTGTTAATGTTTTGGGAAAGCAATTTATAGTCCGTCTCCCCAGATATGGAGGTAAGAGGTACTACTATTTCTAGTAAGCTAGGCCCGCCTTACAGAAGATCTTTGTGAAGAAGCAATTTATAATGTTGGTCTGTCTTCATAAAGTTACGATATTGTAATCATTTCCAATCACCTACAAAAGCTAAGCACAGAGCTAAGTGCAGCTCAGTTGGGGAGGGTATGGGGTTAAGGCCGGCAACACATCAACGATACCTCTGGTGTCGCGGATGTCCATGTTCGGCGGTGATTGCTTACCATCAGGCGACCCGCTAGCTCGTTTGCCGCCTCTGTCATAAAAAAAAGCAACCTGCAAATGACACCAGAAGCATCAATCGTGCGTAGCTCAATGGCGCAGTGGTAAGCGCGCTCGGTCTGCGATTACAAAGTTAAGCAAGCTTCGCAGAGGCCAGTCATCGGATGGGTGACAGAAAATTATCATTTCGCGCTTCTTCGTGCTTTGGAAGGAACGTTAAGCCGTTGGTTCTACGTTTGAACTCTCTAGCGTCGAGTCAGATTTCTGTCCTACCGGAATATATGAGAGTGAGTGAATAGGGCACCTGTGCACCTGTGCTTGGGCAATTGAATATTTGTGCACGACAATATAAGATCGGCTACCATGGTCGAACCGCCGGGTGGGAATTATTCTTATTATAAGCATTGGTAGGTGCTACTTCATGATCACAATTATGTAACTGTGTTGGTATTAAAATCCTGAATTAAAAATGAATTGTAACATTAGATCAGATGACCGGTTTTGTGTGATATATTAATAAGTTGAAATCGCTCGACTATATAAGTACAGTACAAGTACGGAACAATTGTTACAGACAACTAACATGATGATGATTCCTTTTTTGTGCAATACTTTATAGTAACGTGATTTGTGTTTTAACTGTTGTGCTATGTTTCTGCTAGTGAGTAAGGTTGCCAGAGCTCAGTTGGGGAGGGTATGGGGTTAAGGCCGGCAACACATCAACGATACCTCTGGTGTCGCGGATGTCCATGGGCGGCGGTGGTTGCTTACCATCAGGCGACCCGCTAGCTCGTTTGCCGCCTCTGACATAAAAAAAAAATACGTTCATTTATTTCCATAGACGCCTGTGGAACTGGCTTCTCGTTCACGTATCCGATTAATAAGTAACATCGATACTATTTTCAGGAAACGCGATTCGTTCGATTCATATCTTCATAAGAATAAGTGATCAATGTTTGTCATTTGGGCCTGTAATGTGTTTTTAATGTTCTGATATGTTTTTTGAAAAATCTGAAATATTGTTACTTTCTTCTATGTACTTGTCCACGTTAGATATACGCTTGAAACATTACCCTCTTTCTTCGGCAGTCGGAAAAAATAAAGAAATCTTCATTATGCAAAAAAGCCATACGCATTCTCCACGGCTGCGTACATATACTATACTCAGTCGGGTCATAAGTTCTGTCAAAGCCTCATATTTTTGATTTTTGAAGACCGGACTTAAATTACGCGCCTAATTTTAAAAATAGAACATTTATACATGTCGGGAATAGAAGAACTAATTATTTTTGTACATTATTTGAATATGGAATGGACGAATAAAGACGATAGAGTCACGGGTTTTCCGTTGCATCACTGTTGTAACGCATAGAAGGAGATTTTCAATTTCGTACAAAAGTTGAAAAAAGCGTCCTATTTCTTTTATTGTACTATCAATCGATACAATGGAGTCCCAAGATTTCAAAATCGTAAAAACAGCGGCACACCCTGCTCTTTTAGGCACACTAGCGGTCATCAGAGCAGTGAAGGCGTCAAATGAAAAAAATCCCGTGCGTTAACAAAATACGCCAGCTCTCCAGCTGTGGCTAAGCAGAACCAAACTAAAAAGAGTGCTGAATAAAAACCTGAGACCACATGCTTATTGTAAGAAGACCGGATTTTTTCGAATGATCGTATAAAGAAAATTAAGCAGGAAAGATCCCGGGCTCTGTTACGACGGCACGCGGGAAAAAAAACTGCGAAATTCTTTTTTTGGATGTCTTTTTTTTTACGATAAGTTTAAGTTATCACAAACAAAATGATAAAGTGTATGCCCACATCAGTGAAGAAGCAAGCACGTGTATTTTGAGGGACCAGTGCGGTCATCACCCTTCCTTATTCATGATTTGGCTTGGACTCTTGGATTCAGGCATAACTGAGGTGTTTTTTGGTAAAAAAGGGGGAAAATCAAGGCCGTAATATATCAAAATACTGTCCTAACAAGCATAGTACACCCTTTTTCTTAAATAATAATCAAGAACAGACATAGGACATTCTAACAAAACTCTACACCGGCTCATAGGGCCCGAAGCACGAAATACTGGTTGACGGCGCGCGGAATTGACTTCACCCGGCATGAACACCGGCTCTCCTCTAGTCCACATTTAAACCGATGGGATTACAAGTTATACCAATATTTGAAGGGGAAAGTCTGTTCTTAACCTCACACGAATTTGGTGTCTCTCCGAGCGTTTCTGATTAAATCAGCGAAAGAAAGGTGTAAGAATGTGGTGCGTGCAGCGATCGATGACTGTCTTCGTAGACTAAAGGCATCTGTCCAAAATGGAGGAGGACATTTCAAATTATATTGATAAAATTATATTGCAAATTAAATAACCTTTCATTTCATATATAATTTTTATGTATATCTCCAAAGGTGTATCAATAATTTCCTAAAAAGTTTGTGACAGAACTTATGACCCGACTAAGTACATACATAATATAGTATGTTATACCAAGTCATAAATTATGAAAATATTCAATTCGGTACCACGCAAATAATGGAGATCGAGCGACGTCAATTTTCCATTCAATTGAATAATAATCTAAATTTTTTATACTTTTTGTATTAAAGAGATAGAAATGTCAAAAGATTTAATTTGCCTTCGCGGCTGAGAGATTTGTGGGGGCAATTGGAATGCCTTTGTCGATGTAAATTTAACATGCATGTATTCTAACGTGACGACGAGTTTTTGGTTGGTCTATTGTTAAACCAAATACGGGCTTGTTGGTCGAGTGGCTAGAGACCCTGGCTACAAACCAAAGGTCGCGGGTTCGAATCCCGCTAGGGGCAAATGTTTGTGTGATGAACATCGGCATTTGTACTCGAGTCATGGATGTTTATAAAAGTATTTATGTATGTCTATCCATTTCCTAGCATCCATAGTACAAGCTTCGAGCTTAGTTTGGGGCTAGGCAGTTGGTGTGTTAGACCAATGAATTTATTTATTTATTTAAATCATGTGAGAGAATTCAAGTGTATATTTTCTAGAAATAAAAATGTATTTTATTGTTTTTCAATTTTGTACATGTAAAGTAAAGTATAAGCCTATTAATGTCTGCAGGGCAAAGGCCTCTATCACTTGAAATCATGTTTTGTTACAAAGATGGGTTTGGCTTAATCACCACGCTTGCCAAATGCGGGTTGGTGATCACAAACCCGGGCTGTGTTCAGAAAAATTGACACAAATTTTTGCTCTACCAGGAATCGAACCCAGGACCTGGAGACCACGCCCCGGTACTTAAACCACTAGACCATCGAGGCGTTGTACATGATGTCATCTAAATCATCATCGTCTAGTGCTTAGGGTACGCAGCGACTATGATCCTGAATAAACTGGCATTGATCAGTTATGTCAATGGAGCGACTGTCATCTGACCTCAGAAACCCCTACAAGGGAAACCAAGACTATTTGGATCAGTCGGGACCAACAACTTAACTTGCCCCCCTAAGCACAGAATCATCAATGTTATCGGAAAATCAGGATATTCAAGCCCATTACAGAATGTTCTTATCAAACTGGGATAACAAACAGAAAGTGAAAGTATTCCCTGCGGGATTTGAACCCACGACCTCCTAGGTTTTGAGCACAGCGCTCTTACCACTTCATCACGGAGGTAGTTAACATGTTGTAATCTAGATGATCATCTTAAAGCTTATGGCAAGGAGCGCACCTTTCTACTTAATTTCCTATTTAAGGACGTATCTTGTCAAAAAATATTGATCATTAAAAATACATAATAATATGTACCCCGATAAGTGTGACAAAAATAGTTTTTATTTATATACCTAAACAAAAGCCGTGATTTGATTTATCAAATCTAATTTATTATTTATTTCAAGTACGGCACAAATTGTTTGTGCCATCGAAATATCATTAAGGTGATATATTAGTCAGTAATAATGATGTTTTATTTTTATAAATAAAACTGTATAAGTAATTTCGGTACGGCCGACGACATTAACCTATGTGAATAATTAATTAAACAAATATATATTGTGACGTCAGTCCATATAGCAACAAAACAGTAGTGTTGCGACCCCTATCTACATTTCCACAAAGGAGTAGTACCGATGTAAAGGTAGGTTTATGAGAGGTAGAGCATAGTGGAACTTCCGCCCAAATCAGCCGCTCGTCTGGGGAAGTACCCCCACCTTACAGAAGACCACAGTGAAGTAGCAATTCGTAACTGTTGTACTATGTTTCTGTCTATTATTAAGGTCGCCAAAGCTTAGTTGGGGAGGGTATGGGGTAAAAAGGCCGGCAACCTATCTGCGACCCTTGTGCTGTTGTTGATGTTCATGGGCAGCGGCGATCACTTACCATCAGGTGACCCTCTTGTTCGTTTGCCTAAAGGCTGCGTTGCTGTCCATGTACAGGAACACCAGTTTTAGTGACCGATAACGTCGGGCTCAACTGTTATGGAGAAATCATCGATTCCTTAAAATATAGAAGAACTTCTGCCGAGCGGGTGATCTAGCTCGGGGACCGAGGTCCTTACTACACTATGTTGGTGTATTCGTAGTCGTAGTACTCGTAGTAAGAGATAGGGTCTATATCTAGATAAGTATCAAGATAAGTGTAGTTATATTTAAGTATAAGTATTATTCGTTATTTTTCATATATATTCTATACCAGGACGTATAATGCCACTTTTATTTTAGGTAATTTTTAGAACACATTGTTTAAGGGAACACGTTGATAGTCTGACAAGTAGTTTGTGATCACGAATCCTAAGGTGATGTCCAAAAAATGACCCAGATTCGACAGGAATGAAATGTATACCAGTGGATTGACATTGGAATATAATATAATGTTACCAAGAGGGCAACCCTGAAATCGTTATAGTATAGGAGCTAGGAGCAAAATAAAATAATGAAAAAAATTGTTGTAAACAAAGTTTACGTCATGTTGTGGATTAATATGACGTTCTTTTTATGTTGTTTTACTTGTGATGATTATTAGCAACACATTTCACAAGCAACAGCAACATAATAACAACGATATTCTCACCCCACAACATGGCTCTTTCTCCTATACTATACCAACTATTTTTATATTTGCAATCTTTAGTTACAGAATTAACAATAATACACACAGTACTGTAACGATTGAAGTATCTATGGGCCAGAAGAAATAATATTCAAAAAACAGAGTGTTTTTTATGATGTGATTTTTTATGATGTTGATATTAGATTGCTGTTGCTTGTGAAAGATGATGATGATAATTATCACAAGTGATACAACATTAAAACAACGTCATATTAAGTCACAACATGACGTAAACTTATTTTATTATTATTTTGAACAAATTTTTTCCTTATTTTATTTTGCTTCTAGCTCCTATACTATAACGATTTCTGGGTTGCCCCCTTGGTAACATTACATTACATTTCAATGCCAATCCACTGGTATACATTTCATTCCTGTCGATTCTGGGTTTTTTGTCCATTCATTTATGGACATGTCCTTTGGCAAGCGTAGTGACTAAGCCAAAATATTTTAGCCTAGTCTTTATAGCGAAGACATGATTTCAAATGATGGAAGCTTATGCCACGTAGTGGAATATTGTAGGCTCATACTTTACTTTAATAAAAATGTACCTAACATAATTAATTTCTTTACATTATTGAAAGTCCCTTATTTTAGCCACACCTATTCTTAGAAAACCCAAAAAATCTTTCCTTCTTCTTATGACAGGATCCCGTCAGCGTCAACTCAGGCGTTATATCCCGCACAATCCCGCGTCCCTCGGGATCCCGCGTTAGTATTCAGCCCGGGTTGGGGCATACTGTGCATATCTGAAATCCCGTGGGTCAGGAGCGGGGGCGTAAAGATATTTCGGGATTTTTTCAGATTTCCGACACTTATATCGCCGATACTGTTTTTAATATCGAGTGTATTGTTGACTTTTTTCTCTGATATTCTGGGATAGGTAACTATTGGAAATAGAAAAGGCTTTTTGACAGGCCCGTTGGTCGAGTGGCTAGAGACCCTGGCTACAAAACCAAGGGTCGCGGGTTCGAATCCCGCTAGGGGCAAATGTTTGTGTGATGAACATCGGCATTTGTACTCGAGTCATGGATGTTTATAAAAGTATTTAAGTATGTCTATCCGTTCCCTAGCTTCCATAGTACAAGCTTCGAGCTTAGTTTGGGGCTAGGCAATTGGTGTGTTAGTCCAAGGCATTTATTTATTTTTATTTATTTATTTTATGGTTTTCATGTACTCGTCGTAGTTACATCCGTTCTCTTGATTCATAACATCTTAAACTGTTCTGTTGCTGGCTAGGAGTCAGGCTATCCACAAATCATATTTATTTTTAAAAGAGGATGTAATACATGTCAAATATGTGAAAATAATAAGCAATGTTCAAAGTATTTTGGGAATGAAGCGATTAAAAAAAATCATTCTGCTTTCCAAGGTCGGTGGAATCATTATGTTTTTAGACAACATATTCTTACGATTTCTTCAGCATCAGTTTAGCCTACTTAATAAGGGATATTAATATTATTACCTTCTTTATTCCTTTTCTTTTCTGCGCATGATTTAATTCCATTGTTGGCATTGTTAGCCGTAACTAAAGTGCTTAACTTACTTACTAATTCTTGGTTCCAAGTACCTACATTAAGTAAGTATTGTCTTAATAACATCGTGACAAACAAACCATCTATTATGGATTCCACTCACATCCCCTATCAAACGTTTTAAGCCTGTCCCATTATTTCACCATCCGAATCATAGTATTGCTGTCTCTTTCTACCCCATAACGTTAGACAGAGATGCACAACTAATAAACTGGAGCGAGTCAGCCAGTTAGCACCACATTAACTACCAATCAAACCAAGTTGCCGATGTAGCCCGGGAATTGAACCTGCTCCATCGGGCGTATGTCTTGGTGATTAGAAGCGGCGTATAGAGGGTGGTTGTTAATTTAACGAAGTAATTTGATCCTATCATGCACTTAATAGAGTTACGTGGGAGGTATGTTGATAAGGTCGATGGAATAGTGGTTAGAAACTCGAAAACGGAGCAGATGGTCGCAGGTGCAAATCTTAGTTTTGCTACAAAACTTATAATGAAATGAAATGAAATACTATCTTCAGCAAATTGATCTACATAGTAGGTAACCTTTGCAAGTCAAAACTTTTTTACTCTACCGAAAATTTAACAAACATCCGTATCTTATAATTTTTCTGGTGTTACTTCCTACACTGAATTACACGCTTTGTATAAATGAACTTTTAGTTAATAATAATATCATTCCAAGCATAAATCTTAAAAACTGTCAGATATGCAAATACAACATTCGCTTGGCATCAAATTGATTGCATGTTTTGATTGTCATCGTGTGAATATAGAAACTAAAGTATGTATTAAATATTGAACATATAAAATACATACATATTGGTTCCTCCACGAAAATTGAATCTTCCACCTTCAATTTAAGCCTTAATCCTGAACCAACGGCTAGCTATTGTCCCAACCTGCCTAGGTAATTAATATAGGCCCATGGGTCATAGGAATAATGTCTAAAGTGCCCATCCCGTGCCGTCCCATCTACTTGTAAAATCAACATTATGTAAATCCCCTTTCGTTCCCCGTTGCGTCAGGTTCGCTTCACACCTATTCAGCAGGAAATGCTTTTGCATATACACACATATAGTGTATATGTTTGTAGGAATACATACATAATATAAGATCGGTTGTCCGGCTTTTCGATTAGACTATACTAATAAGTATACAAAAAGAGTTTTAATGGTTCATTTAAATTTAATGTGCCCTGAAACTCACTGGGCCGATTTCAAAAATATATTGTCTTATTTTAAAATCCCTACTTTTTTACATTATAAATGCGATAGTAACTCCGTTTGTCTGTCTGTCTGTTTGTTACGCTTTCTCGCTTAAACATCTCAGTCGATTTTGAATAAATTTGGCACAGACAATCTTTAGACCCTGAGAAAGAACATTGGCTACCGTTTTTGCGAAAAAAAGAATTTGAAATCCACGCGGACGAAGTCGCGGGTGGCCGCTAGTCATATTATGTACCAATGACCATAAGCTATATTTGATCCCTGTAAAACGGCGCGTTTCATTTTCTATTCAAAAGAAGAATAAGACTGAATAAGACACAGGGTTTGAACCCAGAAAGTTCAACTAGTCACCGTGCCGCAAATTCAACTTCAATTACTTGATCTGTTGACAGAAAATCATCTCTTTCATTCTCGACACTACAACCACATAGGGTAAAAAGTCCCTACTTAAATCACCATACAAAATGTATTACGAAGGAAATAGTCAAACGTTCAAAACCTTCCTAGTCCAATATTCATCGCATTACAGTGACACTATCTCCCGTGGGAAGGTAACATCACTTCCTTTAATACTTCCGATTTTGAAGAGGCGTAACCTGGCACGGAAAGCTTTGGCGTTTGTTGTGTTTATGAGTTTTGTATTAGGGATAGAAACTGGCATTGCAGTGCTCGGCCTAGATATGTGCGTATTTTTACGAGTATTAAGGAAAAAAATGCTCATGAAAGTCTTCAAAATACCCGTATTGCATCCTTTTGAAACACTAATTTATGTCAGCGGCTTCGCCCGCGTTGTCTTGTTTTATCCCATGGGATCACAAAAATCCCATCACATAAGTCAGTTCATTCCCTGCTTGTAAATCAAATGTCATCAAAATCCGTTAAGTAGATTCATCATGATTGACAAACATCCAAACAAACAAACTTTCACATTTTTTGTATAATTTTATTTTAAGCATTTTTAAATGCTATGTATGTAAGAAAAAATCATATTATGATCTCATGGCTCAGGCGGGAAAAATACATTTCAAACTTTCACATTTTTATAATATTAGTGTTATTAGTTTGATGGTGTGATTACTAGGCTTAGGAGTTATTACTCCGTACTCGTAACATAAAAACTCAATTACTCGTACATTAAAATCGTTGATGCCCTGATATCAGAAAACTATGTCATTATTTTGATTGATATGACGTACGTTGGTTACTAGGTATTCTGTTTCTCAGGCCAAAATACCAATAACAATTTTAGGTACTTATTTCTATAAACTATGAACAAACGGAAAAATTTAAAGGTTAATTTGAACAGTTTTTCAAAGCATTAAACAATAGAAAATTACACTTTCTTAGGTCACCGCTCAATCTTAAGCTTTCGTTTACCTATATACACACACTCACACACACTCACAGAGGGAGAGACACACACGTACACTACAGGCACACATGACTAAGGATCTTTACCACAACAGACTTAAAATCTGAAAAACTAAAGATTAAATTGAGAAAAAAATCTACCAAATGGATAGTTCATACGTCGATGAAGGCTTTAAGCTACAAAATAACACTACCTATGTGTGCTGAATGAAACCAAAATCCACGCAAACGAAATCGCGGGCGGTCGCCAGCACATACAGTTATGAGCACCAACATGTATACACATAACAAACACATCGACTCTTATGTCAAAGCAGTTAAGTTCATATTTGAATGTGTTTGTATGTTGGTGCTCATAGCTGTACATACAAGATTAAAAAAGGACATCAACAATTTCGTCGTGTAGTACATATATTCATCCCGGCAAACTCGCACTGAGTCCCGTGGGATACGCGTAACATATTTTTCTTTAATACATCCAATATTGAGAGCTATCGTAGATTACTTCGGAGACTGCCGTCATGAACCAGAAGTGTATTTGAAATACAAAAATTGTCCATACCTATTATTCATTTTTAGAGAGGTAGAGCTTTGTGAAACTTCCACTAATGAGCCGGTCTGGGGAAGTACCTCCACCTTACATAAGACCACAGTGAAGTAGCAGTTCGTAACTGTTGTGCTATGTTTCTGCTGGTGAGTACGGTTGCCAGAGCTCAGTTGGGGAAAGGTAGCAACACAGAGCTCAGTTGAGCTCTGGCAAAGGTAGCAACGGATCTGCGATCCTTGTACGGTTGTTGATCAACTTCTCTACATCTCAGGAACATCTGAATCGATTTAAAAAACAAAAATGTTTGGTAGCCCATTTGTCGAGGAAGACTTTAGCCTATTTCATAACACTATGCATGTGGAAACCGAAATCAACGAGGACGGAGTCGCGGGCGGCCGTTAGTGTATACATAACATAATCTGTATTAGTTGAATCACACGCAACAAGTATTTATCTAGTCCCTCCTATTCGTAGTACAATCATTACTTACCGAGTGCTTAGATAGCGCCCTAATTTATTTATATTCATATTCAGGTATGAACAAAGGGAGAAACACTCTGTATACTTAATGTCTGGATTTGGGGGGTGATTTGGGGAGTTACTAGTCGGATTTGCACGCAGCTCGGGCTATTAATTAGGTCACAGTTACACCCAAGGCCTTACCGAACGCTCTATCGAAATTAGCTTAGTACATTCTGATGGATTACTTGGCAATAATCTATATTAATTAATTATCGTAAAGAGAATTAAGTATTAGAAAGATTTGATATTTGGTGCTACTTAATATCTATAGTAATAAAGCAGAAGAGTTTATTTGTTTGTTTGTTTGAACGCGTTTATCTCCGAAAAAACTGGTTGGAATTGAATTTATCCGTCCATCTGTCGAGGAAGACTTGAAGCTATAATATACATAATAATACTATGGGTGCGGAAACCATAGTTTACGCGGACGAAGTCGCGGGCGGCTGCTAGTTAAACAATACGTTTAGATGAACCAACTTAGATCGTGTTATCTTATCAGTCCTTAGAAGTCGTTGACATTTCGATTTGTCTATCTTCGTGATTCTTAATATTATACCTTGCGAAAAATCGCTTCGTACTCAAGATCACTAAACTCACATTCTTATAAAGCTCATCCGTAAACATCAAGTGCACGCCCGCCGCATAATACAAAGCATCGCAAATTGCAATTGAAATGTATGCTAAGTCGGCCAGCGGTCGAAGGATGCACTTATTTGCATAACGCTGCTTTTATAAACGTATGCTCAGTTTTCGCTAGATAGGGAAGTGGTTCGGTCGCATCGATATCGATAAACGGGGTTTAGGTTGCAAATTTCCCATCGATTCAGCTACACTTCACGGAAAATACAGCGCTTTTAGTACCTAAGTCAGTTGCACTTCATGTTAAACACTTGTAATTCAAAAATAGCGTTTATGCACCTGACATAAGAGCAACAAAGTCACTAAAAACACTTGAAAAGACTAAAGTAAACAGTCTGACGAGCAAGTCTGTTCAAAATATCTTCAATTGAAGCTAGGGATTACAAGCCCTTTAGATATTTTAGTTATTTAATATTTATCAGTTCGCTAGGAGAGTATGAGCGAAAACTTCGTAACAGAAGTTCAATAGATATGGCAAAAGCTTTCACATAACATGATGTAGGTGTTATTAGCAGCTTGAAAATGTTTATAGTTAGTGCTTTTCAAGCTATTCAAAACTTACATGATTTCGCAAGTCCATTACTTGCACCAAGCACTAGTGAATCATTAGGAATTCATCATTTCACTCATATCATCCTTCACACAATCCATCCATGAATCATTAGAAATTGTAGGTACCATTCGCCCAAGAGATGATAATTTATCTGCAAAAAACCTTTATACCTACTAGTTTTCTCTTGGTAAGATATATATTTAATGGATATTAGAAAAAATATTTTTCTAACAAAAAAAAATATCGATACCACAAACACTTCCCATCCCTAAACCCAACTTGTGGTCTCTGATATACGAAGTCCGGCGGGAGAGATTTGAACCTAATCTAACATTGAGGCTAATTAGCTGAAGCGACGCCAAAAATGCGACCATTTCTGTACTAGCCAACGGGAATTCGTGTTATTACCGCCTTTTATAGGACGTGAAAAGAAGTGATTACCTACATAGATGAAAAATATAAAGAAAGGATAAATAATTTTTTGGCTACAGATTTCTTGATTTGCCGACGATATGGCTGAATGGAAAGCCCTTGGAGAGCCCATATGTATGTAGTAGTGGACTGTGATAGGCTGATGATTATGATGATGATGATGAATCATATTTCTGATGAATGGGACAGAAATATAATAATAAAATCATTTCACAACTTAGTTTACAACATTATAAACCGAATAAAAGCCTGATTTATTGACATTGACAAATCGTCAATACTTAAAGACTTCCTTGCTTCCTTGTGATTACAAAACTGTGTTATAAAAATTTGACCCGGCTTTCAAACTGTTCTTTACCCGGTAAGTTAACCCATGACCCTTGAGATTATGCGTATTTATGTTGTTGATTCTGATGATTATTACATTAAAAATCACTTAACATTTTATGTGATACCATCTGACATTAATTTAATTCATTAATTCAAATCAAAACCCCTCAACGTCAAATTAGATAAACATTTTAAGCTCCGTGTACCTTTATACGTACTGGTATTAAATAAATTAACATCGAGACCTAATTTGTCTCTCGAACATGTTAAAAGTATTTCTTATTTTACGAAACGGCAACGTATTTAAAGCTATTTCAAGTAGCCATTACGAAGCAACCCAGTCTTTGAAGTAAGTATTATGGGATTGGAAACTGAGTGGCCTCGACAGGAAATTTTATTCGACGTAATTTCCTTGGATTTTGCTAGAATTCTTCTCGGACATTGGGTGGTCCGGGTGATACCAGGTATTGGTATTGAAAGGTTAGGCACGTGTAAAAAGTAGCACACAAACTATTTGAACTCAAAGCTTTTCTTCACAAGTTGTTACTTGGATTTTACCAGATTTTTCTCGGACATAGGGTGTTCCTGGTGATACCAGGTATAATAATACCCGTCCGGCCTTTTCGACCATGGCGGCCGATATTACGATTATTTAGCAGAATTTCGCTGAACTGTTTTTTGAAATATTCCAATTTTTACCCAATAATGCAGCAAGTAATGCCTCGACGGTCTAGTCTTTTAAGTACCAGGCCACGGTCTCGTATTCGATTAGCGGGTCGGGTAAAATTTGGGTCAGTTTTTCCGAACACAGCCCGGGTTTTAGATCGCCTTTCCGCATCTGGCACGCGCGGTGATTAAGCTTCAACCCATCCTTGCAATGAAATCATGTTTTTAAATGATGACGGCATTTGACCTGCAGTGGGATATGAATATAGGCATATACATTTTTGCTTTTAGTAAATTAAAAGTTAAACAAAGTATATAAAGTAAGAGTTCCTCGAAACCCGGTATCGGCGACTCCCATCACTAAAGTCCACCGCGACTGTATCTATATGAAACCATTTGATGTTATCGAAGCATTAAAGAACCTTTGAACTCATGAAAAGCCCTGAATGTTCTCATGTAAATATCACGTGTTTTCAGTCCCGACCCGTCAAAGGTTTCGCCGAAAAATACCACAGACCCTCTATTTTTGTATTGAAATTCAACGACATCCGTGAATAAGGCAATTTGAAGAGCACCTTTTGAGTGAGTGGACCAGTGTATTTATGATTATATTCTTTGAAGGAAAACTACTTGAAAAAGGTCGGGATAAAACCTCTTTAAAGGTATTTTATTTTGGCACAATCATGTAAATTAGGAATATTTACTTTTGTTGTATTTGACGAGCCCGTTAGACTAGTGGTCAGAGACCCTGGCTACAAAACCCACCCGGGTTTGAATCCCGCTAGGGTTCCAATGTTTTTTTGTTAAACATCGTCAATTAATTGTATTTGTGTCATGGATGTTTATAAAAGTATTTAAGTATGTATGCCTATCCATACTCGATATGTCTATTTAAGTTCCCTAGCATCCATAGTACATGCTTTGAGCTTAGTTTGGGGCTAGGGCCTAGCCCCAAACTAAGCTCAAACTTTGAGCCTTGAACTACTCACCAATTGCCTAGCCGCTAGGCAATTGGTGAGTAGTTCAAGGTATTTATTTAAATTATTCATTTATTAAAATGGAGTCCTGTAATGCTTAAGAAGCAATATTTAAACGTTATACGATCAAAGGTACCCTTATCGACATATTAACCTAACACTAATGTAGGATAGTTAGTATTCTGTGCCAGACATTTTCAACTCCATTAGGGTTGAAAATGTCTTTCTAATAGCAATGTTATGAGATTTTATTACAGGAATTACAGCCTTGTTGGTCTAAAATTTGAATTTGAATATCAGTTGAGCCTCGCCTATAGCCTCATTAAATTGCTCTTAGGTTAGAACCTTAGTAGGTAGTCCTACTAAGGTTCCTGAGATTATTTCGATTAAAACTGGCACTTACAGATGAAAAAACGCTTCGCCTTAAAAATTTGTACAAATATTATAAAGCTGAAGAGTTTTTTTTTCTTTGTTTGTTTGTTTGAACGCGCTAATCTCAGGGATTACTAGTTCTTATTTTTTCTTATGGAAGAGGCTGCCAACGAGCAATCGTCGCCATGACCTTAAAAACTCCATAAACTCCCCAACTGAGTTCTGGCTATCTTACTCACCAGCAGAAACATAGCACAACAGTAATTACGAAGTGATATTTCATTGTAGTCTTCTGTTAGGTGAAGGTAATTCCCCAGACGAGAGGCAAATTCGAGTGGAAGCTCTACCTCAAAATAAGATTGCGTTGGATAGTCCATTAGTCGAGGAAAGTTTTAAGCTATAGTGTAACACTATGTGTGCGAATTCCACGCGTGCGGAGTCGCGGGCAGCTGCTAGTATAAATTAGAATCCGTCATTCACAATTGGGGTACATTTCCTTCCATTTCATATTTTAAACAGAACGAAAGTACATATAAGTATATAGCGCACTTCGCCTGAAGCAGACTTCAATGGTATTCATACATGGCACATCAAAGAGTCATTAACTTTACGTCTCTCGTCAAATGACTGCCGTGTCAAAAGCGTGCGAATTGCGTGATGTGGACGTGACGTCACGTGTCGTTTTATAGATTAAATACCTTTACAGTAGAGTAAGGATGCCTTTACACATACGCTGAGCTGCGCGGAACTGAGCAGAGACGTGTAAAAATTAAGGGTGTTACCACACCAATCAATCGATCGTCGATTGACGCCGTCGATCGATGGTAGAATGGAATAGTCGACGTCGATCGATAGTTTCTACCAGACCAATCGATCGACCGTCGATCGACTGCATCGATCGATGGTAGAATGGAATAGTCGACGTCGATCGAGCTGTTTCACCAATCGATCAACGTCGACCGGTGCCATCGATCAGCAATCGATCGATTGGTTAGTCGACTGGTGTCCGTCGATGGCGTCGATCAATTAAAGCTACCAAACCAGTCGATCGACATCGACCGATGTCGATTGATGGCGTCGATCGACGATCGATAATAAATAAAATAAATAATAAGCAGCTTGCCGTGCAGCTCAGCTTATGTGGAAAGGCTCCCTATGATAGCAAGGGAGGTTGGGTACATTATTGCTCAATTCAGTATTAAAAATAACGTTTTGCTAGTAATCAATAAAATAGTAGAACTATCAGCCTATTGATGTCCTACTGTAGGGAAAAACTACTTTGAATTTGACTTTGAACACAAACCTCGATACTTGCCCGGCACTTAAGTCACTACACCATGGAAACGATAGTAAAATGTTATTTTAAAACATGTAGGCGGAGAACAAGTGATCTTAATCAAGTTTCAAATACTAAAAGGCAAGTTATAATTATAATATAATTAATCCCAGCCTTTGTTCCTGTGAAGTGATACCTACTTCGTATATTTAATCATTTCTAAATAACTACTTGTACTAAGCTCCTGTTTAAACTACCTACGTAATACCTAAATAAATCTGTCGAATATTCCAGCTTTATTGTATTTAAACATTTATATATTATATGTCGATAAACATTATTTGAATGAATGAATTTATTTATTTTTCAAGTAACAATGACTCATTTTGTTAGTAATTCTTATAAATTATGTTAGTACATGGCATAATAATTATAATCGCTATTAATATTAAAGGGGCCCCTCCTGCACTACTCCCCCCGAAATAGCACAAGAATGGTTAACATAAATGCAGTCCAGTCTGCTGGCGATCATGTTCAGAATGCTGCTCCCGCTCGCCCGCACCCTGCGCACCAGGGACGCGCACCGTTTCCGCATTATTGCATAGAAGCAGTCCACACCAGCTGCGGCGAACATCCCTGATGCACTACAGAAACGAGGAAGCCGCAGCAGCATCCTGAATGCGTTATTATACTGAACGCGGAGAGCGCTGTATGATTTTTGAGTATACCAAGCCCACAGGCTACACGTGTAGAGAGATGTGCAGAAGGCTCTAAAGAGGGTGATCTTCACCTCCCGCGAACAACGAGCAAACCTCCGGGCAAGCATGTTTGCTCTCACAGACAGCGCTCTCCGCTCCCTCTCGATGTCCTCATCGTCTTTAAGGTCGGGAGTGAGTACATGACCTAGATATTTAAAGGAGTCAATCGTTTTTGTATGGAGAGTTAGGCCCTCATAAAATTTTAGCGTTTATTTACGAAATGGGTATCAATTTATTCCTTATAATCTCCAGATTATAGTGGTAATATTACTTTTTCATATTTTAACCGGAATCGTTAGAAATAAGATAGGAAAATATATATTAACCTCATAAACTAATCTGTCTATTTGCTTTCCTGACTTTCAACGCCTGAACCGTAAATACTTACACATAAGGGCGATTTTCCATTATGTTTTTCCTACGTATCTGAAGTAAAAGCAATTTATTATGACTCGTGTCCGCCTGTGACTCTGTCCACGTAGAATAAGGTTTTTGCAAAAATATGTAGTCTTAAACTATAGCTTAACATTTTTTAGTTTAAGCCTGGCTCGACTAATAGATAATCCAACGCAAAAATATTTTTTCAAATCGAACCAGCTGTTTCTGATAGTAGCGTGTTCAAACAAACAAACTACAGCTTTTTTAAATTATATAGTAAAACCATTAATGACAGTTGACAGACTGAAGGTTTCTGACATTTGTATTCAGTTTTTAAATAAAATCAAAATCCGGCAATAGACTAGCACTTGCGTTCCGTTATACGGATTTTTTTGTATTGTTTATTCGTATTATTTTATTTCATTAATTAAATGATTAAAAGTCACTATCAATCACCGCCTTAGATAAAAATAGGCATGAAAACCGTTCCAAAAGTAAATTGCGTCTCTTTTATGTTCGATTTCAAGTGTTTCATTTTAATTCTATTGATAAAAACCTTTTTTCCTTCAGTTATCTGGATGTCAGCCATTGTTTACTAATCTTTGGACAGATTTTTTTTTTTTTTTTTTATATTTCACGGATATAATCAAAATAAGGCTTTTTATTTTGGTTTTATGACTCCGGTTTCGTTTGAAATTCACTTCAATAGCAAAATTCATAAAAAAATATATACATTTTTTACATAGTTCTCTTTGTCTTAAACGTTACCGATTGTTGGTGGGCCCAAAAAAAACTGTGTCCTTTATATACTCGTAGTAAATCCATCTTGTTTATTTTGACAGGTGGTATGTTGTCATATTTATTTGTCATATTTGAATGACTTGCCCGGATTTCAAGAGGCGCTGGGTTCGATTCCCGCCTGAGCCATGAGATCTGATGATTATTTTTTTTGTTTATAATTTAAACAACATCATTTGAATTAAAAAGTATATTTATTTTAAGCATTTTTGACTTGCTAAGTATTATTAGACTTTTATTTGTAGCCCGCCAGAGCCAACTTAGATGGGATGAATTTTTCTTTGTTTATAATTTAAAAAAATATATTAATTAAAATACTAATAGAGAAGAGTAAACTTTGAGTTATGGCCCGTTGTATAACTGGTAGCATAGATTTAAATCATCAGATAACCCTCGCCTTACTTCGTTCCGCACTGACATTGATATTAAAATATGAAGCTACCGTCACTTCTTTTTTTATATCAAAGGGAGGCAAACGAACAACCGGGTCACCATGGTAAGTGATCACCGCTGCCTGTGTACATCAACAACCGTACAAGGGTTGAAGATGCGTTGCCTATCGTCAAAAATCCCATACCCTCCCCAACTGAGCTCTGGCGACCTTACTCACCAGCAGAAACATAGCACAACAGTTACGAAGTGCTACTTAACTGTGGTCTTCTGTAAGGTGGAGGTACTTCCCCAGAGAAGCGGCCGCCATGGCCGAATACGGCCGGAGGGTATTATTATTACGTTTATAACGTACGTCATTTCAAATAAAATAATAATAATTACTCAGTTGTCTGGCATCGGAGCATATCAGCTATCGATTTAAACCTATGATAATTAGCACGCTTTTAGCAAAAATCCGACGGCATAATTCCCCCTTGTGTCTGCTTAAAAGTTTTTTAATAGCGGTTCGCGAGCGAAGGAACTTACTGGAAAATTAGCAATCAAGTGAAACTATCCTTTTTATTTGTGTTCCAATGTTTGTGTTTTACAGAGAGGATTATACCGGTTCGGTTTTTAAGGCCTTTTTAGTGGAATGCATTGTTATGCAGTTATGATGCAAGGACGTTTTTTATTATATTTCGTTTGGCAACAAATCGGTTTTATAGAGCATTCATCATTAGTATGATTTGCCCAATGCAGCCTCCCATAGGGGGCAAATGAGACCCTGGCTAGAAAACCAAGAGTCGTGGGTTCGAATCTCGCTAGGGCCAATAATTGTGTAAATAACATTGACATTTGTACTCGAGTCATGGATGTTCGTAAAGGTATTTAGGTATGTCTATTCCTTCCATAGCATCCATACTACAAGCTCCGATCTTTGTTTAGGGCTAGGAAATTGGCGTGTTTATCCAGGGCATTTATTTAATAATTATAATAATTTACTATTTCTTATCTCAATCAAATCCAGTGTTTTCCCATCAAATTAATGAGGAAGACTATAATATACGATAGGCCAACTTTTTGACAATCCAACCTAATATAAGTTGGGTTACATTTTACGGCGTATCACGGTATAATATTATTATGTTTCATCAACCCTACCGGGAACTTTGCTTTTATTGTCCAACTATGGCCGACTCTGCCCTTTATGAGTTGGAAGTTCGATAATAGAGCAATATACAGTTTCGGGCTAAAACACGAGAGAAGCTAAGCAAGTTTGGCGAGTTTCGTTAATGGGATGGGTTACCTTTGACACACTGTTTTCCTGTGCTCCTTATGGCATGTAAGGTCGCATTAATAATTATCTGGGGATACCACACAAATACATGTAATTATTTATTTGTGTAGTATGAGTATCGGGCATAATGTGTTTCGTATTTATTTTTTGTATTAGCACTTAATTCAATTTTATCTACTCTTGTTCTCTCTATTTTGGAGTACGCTTACGCCTCGATGGTCTAGTGGTTTAAGTAAGGTGGGTTGAGGTGCTGGGTTCGATTCCCGGGTCGGGCTAAATTGGTGTTGATCTTTCTGAACACAGCCCGGGTTTGTGATCGCCAACCCGCATTTGGCAAGCGTTGTCTAATGACCATGTCATCTTGAACGAACACATGAAACCTTTGCCCTGCAGGACATTTGTATACTGATACTTTACTCTTTTTTTGGTGAGCGAAAACAAATAATAACACGCAAATATTGGAAGATAAACTAAATGTTCATGTTCAGAGATAGGATGAGTGGCCATTACCTAATAGTTTTAGTCCCTCTTTTTTATACTTATGACATCAAGGAATTATCCCATAAATACTGAACATTTACACTTAATAAGGCAATCCTACACATCTTTTAAAAACTAACGAGCTCTATTACATTTATTTGCGGTAAAATATTGTCTTCTATAACAAAACACATAACCCTTCTTCAACGACTATCGGCAAATAAAAGTCAAAACGTATGATCTTTAATGTGCACGATTTAACGTCCATTATTGCGTGACCGCCAGCTATATAAAACACATTTTCGCCTTTATTGTGCTATCAATAAGCAGTAGCGAATAAAATCAACTGTACATGTATGTATGGATGAATAAAATAGGATTATCGGTTTGTAACGTCAAAATATTGTCAATACTTAATATACTAAATAATATAATGAAGCTGAAGAGTTTGTTTGTTTGTTTGTTTCAAAGCACTAATTTCAGGAACTACTGGTTCGAATTTAAAAAATATTCTTGCGTTAGATAGTCCATTAGTCGAGAAAAGCTTTAAGCTACAGTATCACACAGAATCATGACTCCGCACACATAGTGTTATACTATGGCTTGAAGTCGTCCTCGACAAATAGACTAATCAAACAAAACAAATAACAAACAAACAAACAAACTCTTCAGATTTATTATATCAGTTTAAATGCGCGAGTTACACTTTCTGTCTTAATGTTTCTTAGTGTAGTTTACCTAATAGCATAGGCTTCTGTTCTACTTGCCATCAATTAGCTTCTTCTTCCAACGGATTAGACATAAGAGAAACTTTTTTCCCATACAGACAAAACCGTTGACATATTCGTAGCTAGTGTACTAAAATGTCCTCCAGTGGACTCCTTGGCATACCTTCCGGTTATACAGGGTTGTAAAAATACACTTTGGGCCTTGCCCCGCATTTAAGACCTCTTTGATGCATAATATATAGGGTTGTCGATTTTATTATGGTACCTATATTTTTACTGTTATTTCATTCCGTTGCCGACATGCAGGCTCGGTTTTGTGGCTTTTCTCGATTTGTTTACAGTTGAAGGATGTGGATTATTTTATTTGAAGGGTTTTATTTTTTTGTGGTGAATTACATTTGAATGCCAATTTTTTAATTAGAAATACCAATAATAAACAAAAAAAAATTGTTATTGTCCGTGTAAGGTACAACTCAAATTTAATATAATATGAGTAGGGTCACCAGAGCTCTTTTAAAGGTAGGCAACGTATCTACGACCCTTGTGCGGTTGGTGATGTCCATGGGCAGCGGTGATCACTTACCATCAGGTGACCCTCTTGTTCGTTGGCCTCCCTATTACATACACCATATGCAATTTTTGAAGATTATGTAACTTAAAAACGTACCTAACTAGAACGTATCTAATTTTGTTCCTCTTGTTTATGTAGCATTCTTATATCTCCACGAAATCTTATAGCCCCAAAAAGGACTAACAATATTCACAGCCCTACAGTAAATGCGAGTAATGTAGGTATGCCAAAAAAAGCCAGTCGTAACCAACTCTTGGAATCTTACCTCCGCTATGAATGCAGGAATACAGATTGGGGCGAGAACTATGGTTTCCCTAACAGTTTTATTAACGGCTGTGTTTTTTTAGGGTTCCGTATCAAAATGGCAAAAAAACGGAACCCTTATAGATTCGTCATGTCTGTCTGTCTGTCTGTCTGTCTGTCTGTCTGTCCGCCAGTCTGTCACAGCCACTTTTTTTCCGAAACTATAAGTACTATACTGTTGAAACTTAGTGAGTGGATGTATTCTGTGAACCGCAACAAGGTTTTCACACGAAAATAGAAAAAAAATAAAAAAAGTGGGGGGTCCCCCATAGTCAGAACTGAAACTCGAAATTTTTTTTTTCATTGAACATATACGTGTGGGGTATCTATGGATAGGTCTTTAAAAATTATATCAAGGTTTCTAATATCACTTCTTTCTAAATTGCATACTTTGCGTGACAGACCCTTCCAAAGTGGAAAAAAGTGTGTCCCCCCCCCTCTAACTTCTAAAATAAGAGGATGATAAAACTGAAATAATTATATAATGTACATGACCATAAAAACTACTAACGAAAATTGGTTTGAACGAAATCTATTCAGTACTTTTTTTAATACGTCAAAAATAGAATTTCTACGGAACCCTCAGTGCGGGAGTCCGACTCGCACTTGGCCAATTTTTTATTATTTATTTTTAGGGTAAGGTGTACCTTCGGTAAACTTTGGTTTATGGGCGGCTATTTCCAATACACAAAGTGATGAAACCCTAAGACTATTCTTTATTTTCGTATCTCGTTTTCATAACCAGTTATGAAACTGGAAAAATATACGTGAGCAAAAGTCTTTCAGTCCGTAGTAACTTTAAGTTTGGTCGAAAACTTGAACGTGAAAAATATTAAACACTGTAATAGTTGTTAGTATTTAATATGAAAAGGTACCTTGGCATACATGGCGTTCTTAACCAAATGTAAGTAAGACTCTTATAATCTTAAAAACCAAGGTGCGCTATAGAACCACAAACTTCAATACTTCTGGTACTTGAAACTAACTCAATAGCGAAGTTTGAAGTCTGAATTCTGTCTGTTACGTACTATTTGCTCAGAATAAAAGGCCAATTTTTACTTGTCACTGTCTCGATGGACTAGTGGTTTAAGTACCAATAGTTTGATCAGCTATCCGCATTTGGCAAGCGTGGCGATTAAGTCAAAACCCATCTTTGTAACGAAAACATGATTTCGAATGATGGAGGCCTTTGCTATGTAGTGAGGTATTAAAAGGCTAGTCGTATATACTCGTAACTTCTTCTTCCTAGCGTTTATCCCGTTTCTGTGACCATTATAAATTGAATGTAGGTAGGATTCTAATGTCCTTATCACTACATAGTATAAAACAAAGTCGCTTTTTCTGTCCCTATGTGTGTTGTATGTCCCTATGAACGCTTAAATCTTTAAAACTACGCAACGGATTTTGATGCGGTTTTTTTAATAGATAGAGTAACTCATGAGGAAGGTTTTTATGTAATATCATCCATTAAATAGTGGACAAGTACCACGGGCGAAGCCGGGGCGGGCCGCTAGTAATTAATAAAGGTGCGATATTGAAATATCCCGTCTAGTGGTTGAAACTAACTCAATAGCAAACTTTGAAGTCTGACTTCTGTCTGTTACTAAGACTGCCTCCGTGGCGCAGTGGCTAGTGGGTCGCACTTTAATGCGGCAGCCGCGCCGGAGGTCCTGGGTTCGAATCCCGGGTCGGAGCGATGAAATTGTGTCTATTTTTTCATGTTGTGATAATACAGATACAGTCCGGAGTTTGGAAGTTGGCGGTGTAATTACACCCCCGTGCCGAGAGTGAGGGAATAGGGAGTGCACCTGTGCTTGCGCACGCGCTTGTGCACTATAATATATCCCGCGTAAGTGGCTAATCGTAAGATTGGCCGCCGTGGCTGAATTCGGCTAGGAGTGTATAATTTATTTGCTAAGAAGCAAATGAGCAATTTGGACTTGGCACTACGGTCTGGTTGTTTCTGATTCCATTTCCAATGGGCTGTCTGTCTCAATTGAATGAGGTAGATATTTGATATTTATTACGTAAATATCAAGTCACAGGCTTCATATGAGAGGACCATTGATTCAATCATATGAAAAAATAAAAAAAAAATGTTTCCCAGAGCTCATGTAGTATTCTGATGATAGAATAATTGTAAAAGCCCTTCAACTTTTGGGTTATTCTTAACAAACAAACAACGTACCTTTCTTTATGAGATTAGCGGCCCGGCTTCGCACTGAAAGTGTTTATCCATAAAATGTTGCATGAGTAATACTTCGAAAACTTTCCTCTTGAATCATTATAATTATTAAAAAAAAACTTTATAAAACAGTTTTACCTGCCACCTGTAGTAAAGTGCCCAATTACGGAATTATTTTAAATTTTATTTTCCTATTTTCGCCCTAGGTACATTAAGCAAAGACAAGTTAATTCCACAGGCTAGAACAGACTAGTCACGGAATCTGACACGCACCTCCGCGGTTGATGCCTAAAAACAGAAGTAATTCTCGGCGAAACAAATAAAATTTTAACTTCATTCTCACATTTTTGTTACAATACTGTTAGGGTTGGCGATATTCTGTTGTTTACGATATATACATATCGTTGGGTGATTGTCATTCAGTTTTGCTTATTAACCTATTATATATAACTGATGACATGAAGTGTTCAAAGAGAGGTAGAGCTTAGTGGAACTTCCGCTGCAATGAGTCTGGAGTAGTACTACCACCTTACAGAAGACCACAATGAAATAGCACTTCGTAACTGACATGCTATGTTTCTGTTGGTAAATAAGATCGCCAGAACTTAGTTGGGGAGGCTATGGGGTCTGAAAGGAAGGCTACGCATCTGCGACCCTTGTGCGGTTGTTGATGTTTATAGGCAGCAGCGATCACTTACCTTAAATCCTCTTGTTCGCTTGCCTTCCTACAGCATGAATAAAACCTTAATACCAGTTATGAGTCAAGAATAACCCTTCTAGCCGAATTTGGTCACGGCGGCAAATCTTACGATTAGCCAAGCACACAGGATATAACACACAAGCACAAGCGCGTGCGCAAGTACAGTTGCACTCATAATTCGGTGGGACAACAATCTGACACGACCGTAGAGAAATCAGGCTCATGACGTGCTTCCCGACAAACACACAACCCAAACTAAGCTCGAACTTGTACTATGGATGCTAGGGAACGGATAGACATCTTAAATTCTTTTTAGAAACATCCATGAATCAAAGACAATGCCAATGCCAATGTTCATCACACAAACATTTGCCCCTAGCGGGAGTCGAACCCGCCACCCTTGGTTAGACCAACGGGCCAAAACGAACCGGCCCTTCAATTACACCGCCAACTTCCAAACTCCTGTGTCTGTGTTATCACGAAAGAAAAACATAGTCACAATTTCGTCTGTCCGAGCCGTGATTTTAACCCAGAATTTTCGACGCGGACTAGCCACTGCGCCACGGAGGCACTCAAGAGTTAAGAATAGTTCTCCAGAGTAAACGGCTGGTCATCGTCAGCCCTGGTGTAAATGAGCCGGCTCCATTCCCCTCACGCAGAGCTATCGCCGAAAGCTTTCATCGCTGAATACAAAACAGACGAATACATTTTTGTTGAGTTGTGCACTAGGTATTAAATATTGTATGAGGGAATAAATATGGAGGGTTTTGTTCTTGTTACGTCCATGTTATGTTTTAATGCTTAGGATTTTTATTTAGACATCTATTGCTGTTGATTTATACATTAATATGCCGTTTAATGTTACTGTGACTTTAGGAAGCCACGTTACTCTAAGGCTCGTATTAAAAAATCGCACTCAACTCAGAGCTCGATCTTCAGTGCGAACTAGATATGTCATTCTCATACATAACAGCCTCTCAAGTTTGCGCTCAAGATCGAGCTCAGAGTTGAGTACGATTTATTGATACGAGCCTAAATAATAAATCTACATACTAATATAATAAAGCTGAAGAGTTTGTTTGTTTGAACACTTATTTCTATACAAATATCTATACAAATATTATAAAGAGGAAAGGTTTTATTTTTTTGTTTGTTTGTTTGTTTGTATGAATTGAATAGGCTCCGAAACTACTTGGCAGATTTGAAAAATTCTTTCACTGTTGGAAAACTACTTTCACCCAGAGTAACATAGGCTATATTTTATCCCGGTACGGGAAGTAGTTCCCCCGGGACGCGGGTGAAACCGCGTGACGGGCCGCTAGTCAGTAATAAAACCGTATATTCCTGTACGTTTAAACTTATAAATCAACATTAGGACATTGTGAGCCAACTAACCAGAACCACTTTAAACCACTGCCTACTTTTACACAGAGAACAAAAACGTTTCAGCTAAAGCGAAAAACGTAGCCTCAAATAAACTTTTAGTAGACATTAATGACATCAAAGCTAAAAGGGGCATAATATCTGTTTAACTCGAAGCTCATCCATAAAACCAGTCTAAAACAAATTACAGCTGCACAAAATCGAAAAAAATTAGACCTGCATTAAAAAATACACTGTCCGACTTTCAACCTTAATTACATAGCAATAGAAGTGCATATTTACAAGGCGCGGCGGTGTACAAATCATTGCAGAGAAATAGGGCAGCATTTTACGCTCGAAATGCAAACATTATCGTGTGACTGATGGTGTCATAGCTACAGATTATTGCCGGTCGCATTCGTAGTTTTTGCTGTTTATTAAGTCGTGTTCGGTTTTTTTTGCTCGCCAGTGTACGCCTGGAATGGCTGTTAAATATTGGTATGATATTATTATGAAGGTGTTTTATTGCACTGCAGTGTAACCGATAATATTTGGTGTTGTTGTGAAGGGAAACGGAAAGGTGTATGAAAACCGATTGATGTAGTTATTAATGCTTCAGTATAAAAATGTGTAATAACCTTTTATGTGACTGATGTTAACGCATCCCATTTCTTAATATTTCGGCGAAGAGACTAATTGCCTAACTTCTGGGTTCGCTAGAGAAGAATAGTGACCACGGTATATGGGTGACAACGTTGTTTCTTTGGCTGAAAGGGGAAAGAGGGATAAGGCTAAACAGTTCTTCAGAACTCACCATGGTAAATGCACTTTACTAAGATTTATTATTTTACACAAAAGTCTTGAAAGACACCACCTAATGGTAATTTAAATTAAGCATTCAACGTTGTCCAATTTATTCTAGAGACTCTCATCAACAAAACAATTTATTATGAATTACTTACTTTACTTTGTTAAACGTCAGGCAGTAAGTACTCATGTACTTATAGAAATAATATCGCGTTTAGTCCCGTTGTAAAGTATCAGCCTATTAATGTCCCACTGCAGGGCAAAGGCCTCCATCATTTGAAATCATGTTTTCGTTACAAAGATGGGTTTTGGCTTAATCACCACGGTTGCCAAATGCGGGTTGGTGATCACAAACCCGAGCTGTGTTCAGAAAAATCAACACAAAGTTTTGCCCGACCTGGGAATGGAACCCAGGACCTCGAGACCAAGGCCCGGTACTTAAACCACTAGACCATCGAGGCGTTGTTATGTTAAATAATTTACTGTGTTATTTTGTTACTTGGAGGAAATCTAAGTGACTCATTCGAGTGAGTTCAACTATGTTTCATCGGTAGCGTGACAAGCGGCCAGTTTTCAAAACTAGATTTTAATAAATTAATTCACCAACAATAGAATAACCGTGGATTATTCAAACTCAAATTCTTTTGTGCGTGAAAATCATTTTACCTAAACAGAAGATAGAACCAAAGTTTATACAATAGAGTTTGCGTGAAGGCAATGCTTTTATTTAAAATTATTAAAACTATTCATAAGTGTTTTGTTTAGGTAATCTTTTATACTAATTTATAAACTGGCTAGGTATTGTCTGCTATGAAGGTTCTTTGTTGATTGCGAAATTTTGATGAAAGGCACAGATCAAGAATGCGTTTGCATAGGTATTAAAGAACTGTGGAATCCCAAAATATACGCTGACAAGTCAAGTACTCGTAAAACCACTAAGTAAGTCCATAAAATGTTGTTCTACATATATATACCTCTTTGTATTCTACCAGTCACTCGGTAGATGACTGCATTCCGAAATGGTGGTAGAGTCATTAAGTAGTTTTAATAATTTTGTTAGTGACGATTCTTAAGTGCTTTTTTGAGGCCTATTTTGATAAATATTATTTCGATTTTGATTTTGATTCGATCTTGGTTGGTTGCTAAGCAGGTAGCAAGTAGTTTAGGTACACAGTGAAAAATATAGTACACAACAAAGCTCATATATTTACATAATATTATATAGTAGTATATAAGTAATTCAGGTGTCACAAGTTTGTACATGCAAAATATAACTAGCATATACGAGTAGCATCTTAGCTGGTCAAAAACTTGTGCCTTGTTTTTCCTTAATCTCATCTTGACTTAGTAAGGGACTAGTCTGTGGCATTATGCTGACAGACGCTTACCAAGCTCCCAACAAATCTTGACCCATAGGCGAATGGTCTGACGGCGATCGATTTGTCATAGGTAGTTTATAAGGCACACCTGAGCTCACAGGTGCGCTCGCAATATAAACATTTTGTGTGCATTTATTGACTATATTAGATTTTATACTTTCGCGTTGCATAATAACACTGACGTGACTATTATTACTGGTTGTTGTAATACAGCCGAAACGTAAAGGAGTAAGTAGTATCGAAGTGCTAGAAGGGTAAAAAAAATGACGTGCTAAAGAATTTCCTTGTCTAATTGCTGAACAAATATCTTTATCTTTATCTTTAGCATACTTTACATATTTAAATAATATCGGTATTAACGTTTATGCTGCTTAAGATCATTCCTTTGTAAATGTTATGCCTCTGTATTCGATAAAACATGGCATTTGATGTCCAAAGAATAACCTGTTTTTAGAGTTTGCTTTGGAGTGAACGGATTCACGAAAGATTCCAAAAAAGGCGGTCGTCAGTTCATCTATATACTTATAATAAATCTGTAGGGAGGTCAATTCTGTACATTAAATATATTTTCAAAATAACTATCAGGGGGTGATTAGTGATCGATACTGATGCCAAAAATGCAATTAGTAAATTTTTTGTCTGTCTGTCTGTCTGTCTGTCTGTCTGTCTGTCTGTATGTTCCTTATAGAAACAAAAACAACTGGACGGATTTTGACGAAACTTGGTACAGTTATTCTTCATACTTCTGGGCATATTATAGGATACTTTTCATCACGCTATAATCAACAGGAGCAGCGTAGTGAAGGGAAATGTGGGGAAAACGGGGGAATTTACTCCATTTCATAAGCTTCAGTCGCCTATGCAGCCTTAATGGTTAAAGTCACATAGAAATCATGTATGACGGAAATATTCTTAAAAAATATCTCCCAGCAGCATATGTCTATCTTTTATGGTTGACTCACAATAACACGTGTAACTCAGGATCCAAATTGGTTGGCGCTAAGCTCAGCAACTACTGGTTCGAATTGACAAAATATTTTGTGTTGGATAGTCCACTTACCATTTGTCGAGGTAGGCTTTAAGCTATCTATAGTAACATTTTGTGCGGAAACCGTAACCCACGCGGACGGAGTCGCTGGCGGCCGCTAGTGTAAAATAAATTGATTCTTGCAAAGTACCTAAAACAAAATAATATTTTAGACCACAAGTTACTGTACTGGGTAACACAAATGTTTAACTGACGAAATCAATGGTTATTCCGACATGTACACCACAAAAATTTGCCTGTTAAAAAAAGCCTTTTCTGAAAAGCACTCAAAAACAACGACTACGGCGCCGATTTTATCCTAAGAGGCCATTAAAGTCCACGTTCATAAAGCGACAGCTATCGATTAAAAGGATGTTTTTCAACGCTAATGTTGCCATGGTCGCGGAAACCTGAAAGCATCACTTGAGGCCGAATAAACGACAGCCGCTCATTGTCTCATTTGTAAAGGGTAAACATAGAGGCTCAGATATGAACATAAATTATAACCTCAATTTTACCGAGAACATTTTTCCGGCACCTTCTTTTGAGTGCAAGTTAGGAGAGATAAGCTTTAGTCCTGTCTAAATAGACATTAAAGTTTGCATTAATTCCCAGAAAGCTGGGTTTTTGTGCAGGCTTTGGATGGGACACCACAAATGCAATGTGGATTTTTAGATTATGATAAAATCTTTTCTTCGTTACTTCGTTCGTAGAACAAGTCTTAACTAGAGAGCATTTTAACAATTCGATGTATTGTAGTGTAAGTATGTCGCATCTCCCTGTCCATATATTTATCTACCCTCTGTATGTACAAAAAAGAGCAGTAATTACGGCTTTTAATGCAGGCTTTTTCGCCGATACTTTTGGACTATTGGCCGATTCGAACATGCAAATTAAAGTCGATCAATCATCGAACTTGTCTGCTACTTAACTCCCTAAGCCTGCACATTGCAGTATTTGGAGAACCTTAATAGTCTTCCAAAGCGTAAAAATGTCCAGCATGAGCGTATCGCTTCCATTCCCGCTCCATCTCTCCCTTTACACCACAGCCCAGCTGTAAACATTCGCTCCGGCCGGCGGTGTATCTCGCGTCGGCGATACGCCCTTCATTTCCATACTCCACTGCGGCCGGTTTAATCTGCTCCTCATGTGCCACGTGACCCGCCCGGTTATTTAGTGGCTTTTTTGAGGACAATTTAAATTTCACATCGTAAGGCTGGGTAAATAAATTGCTTTGCAGTCAAAGGTTTCGTATGCTGATTTTTGTTTCGTCCTAGCTTTTGTGGCAGTTACATCCATCTACAGGATACGCTACGACTCCATCATCCTAGCGCCTCTCCTGGTTGAATTCTCGACCATTGCTTTAGAGCCCAGGCTGCCAGGCCACGCTGCGACTGTGATCCTGATAAGGCCAGCCAGGTTATCACATAAGAACGATTGCCATTTGACTTCCGTAGTCCTTACAAGCGGGGGAAACCAGGTATTTTTTGGACCATAGTGGACCAACGGTTTAACGTGCCTTCCCAAGCACGGAATTATCATCATCATCATCATCCTAGCGTTTCTTCCGGTTGCGGAGCCCAGGGTACGCTGTGACTATGATCCTGATTTTACCTGCCTGGTTATCACATTAGAGCGATTGCCATCTCATCTCCGTAACCTTTACAAGGGTAACCAGACATTTTTTTCATCATAACCGAGAACTTATGGCTATAAAACTTTTGTTTTTTTTTATTCCGCCTGCAATGTGATAACTAAATTGAGAAAACTTCACAACGTTGATGTGTTCTCCCCAGGATTTCAACCCCCGACCTCCAAGGTTTTAAAACTCAGCTTTCTAACCACTATAGCACGTCCGTAAGAACGTTTTCGTGTACCAACACGGATGGAAAATGTTGCGAAACTTTCGAGAAAAAGTCACATGTGGGAAATTTCATATTTTAGTTTATTTCCCCGTCATATTTTTAGCGTCGCTTTATAACACTGCTTTTGTGTAAAGTGTTAGAAGTCAGCTGCGACATGAAAACTCTCGATACTGTTGATTTAAGTCGACAACTACTTTCAGAAATATTATAATAATATAGATTTTTATATGCAAAGTATTTATTACCTTTATATATACACACACATATAAAAAAAAACATCTGACCTTAGCTGGCTCAGGAGGGAATCGAACCTAGCGCCTGTTGCAAGCAGTGCAAGCGCTATTGCAAGAGCTGCTGGGTGGATTCCCGCCTGTGCCACTTAAGATCAGATGAATTTAAAATGTCACAAAAATAAAATAAACGTGAAACATTTCTCGATTCTGTCCGTTAAGTTCTACCGCTTAGTTATACTAGTAGGAAGAAACGGAGAAAATAATCGTTTTTGTTCTACTAAATTTTAAGCAAACTTCAATAGGACTAAACGGATCGTACTAGCAATACTACAGACAAAGGTAATTGAGTCTAAAAGGCAATCTTTTCCTAATGGAGTTTTGCCATTGCCTTCGCCATTAGCAATTTCCAACGATTTTACCTTTTACCTTAGAGTAAGGGTATGTGTAAATACATTTTCCTGACGATAAAAAAAAATTATGAAATTCGTTCATCATCATCATCCTAGTGCTTCTCCCGGTTTCAACCTAGGCCATTGTCTCGGAGCCTAGGGTATGCTGCGACTATTAATCCTGAATTGAACAGCCTGAGGTGGAATTCACTAAGCGCAAATGTCATAATCTCACGGTTGTATCAACGGCGACAGTACAAAATTAGTACTAAATTTCTACTGTCAACGATGATACAACCGTGAGATTATGACATTTGCGCTTAGTGAATCGCCCCCCATTACAATAGAGCGACTGTCGTCTGATCTCTGTAACTCTTACAAGGAAAACCAGACCAATTAAATTATAGTCGGGACCAACGGAACGTGCCTTCCAAAGCACTTAATCATCATTCTTACTGGACAATTAGGTGATTCAAGCCTGCAATGTCTTAACCAAAAAACCAACACATAATGAAAAGTGTCCCCGCGGGATTCGAACCCACAACCTCCGAGTTTCTTCGAGCACAGAATGAAAGTGTCCCCGCGGGATTCGAACCCACAACCTCCGAGTTTCTTCGAGCACAGCGCTCAAACCACGGAAGCAGTCAATATGAAATTCATACAAAAATGATATGTATTTGATAATCTAAAATTGCGTGCTGTTCATATTTGCTCTAACAACTTCTAAGAGCTTACAACTAGGCCACCGAGCTATTTCAATCCCCAATTGAACCCAGGTTATAGAAATTCATCTTCATCCTTATAAGCAATCAGATAGAAATCTCAAGATTGGCAATACTGGTATTACCGTAGATTATAATCTCGTGTAGTAACAACTCGCTATCCATACTACATAGTATGTACATACATACTTTATTATTGTGCTTTATGTATGTCTGTATGTTTGTCTTTCTTTCACGGCAAAACGGAGCGACGAATTGACGTGATTTTTTAAGTGGAGATAGTTGAAGAAATGGGCATAACATAGGCAATTGTTTGACCCATTCCAACCTTCCACTTCCGTAAAATAGGGGTTGGAAGTTTGTATGGAAAATCTAAACTACTTAAGTTAGACGCTTGAAATTTGGCATGCATGCCCTTAGAAAACTTGATGCTTAGCTGCAAAAGGATATTGCAAAATTCTCACGGGAACGGGAGTTAGCGGGACAAAACATTTGTATCATGAAAACCGATATCCGAGCGTATGAAGTCGCGGGCGGCCGCTAGTGTAGGTATAACGCAAACAGTGTGGGTATGTCCGCGTGTATTTGTGTTTGTCCGTCCAATGCTAACAAGATCCGTCTTGTTGTGTTAAACATGTTTACATTATATATATATATCCTTTATAAATGCTTGGGTAGAGCGGCTGAGAAGCGATTGATTTGTTGCTGTAGCTAAGAGAAGATTAATATCATTAATATTCATGTTAGACTTGAATTCAAAGTAGGCAAAGATCTGCTTCTTATGATTCTTGGGCAAGCTCGTTGGTATAGTGGTCAGAGACCCTGGCTACAAGCTAAGGATCGCGGGTTCGAATCTCGCTAGGGCCAAATGTTTGTGTGATGAACATCGGAATTTGTACTCGAGTCATGGATGTTTATAAAAGTATTTAAGTATGTCTATCCGTTCCCTAGCTTCCATAGTTCAAGCTTTAAACTTAGTTAAGTCAACTGGCGTGTTAGTCCAAAGAATTTATTAATATTATTATCTTCTTCCATTTGCTACGATCCTGGATCACAACTTTTATAGGCAAGATGAAGGTGAACGCTTCATGGTGGTTAAAGGATCAGGATGTGGTCTTCATGGGGTTCGATTCTTGGGTCGGGTAAAATTTGTTTCATTTTTTCTGTACACCGCCCGGGTTTGTAATCATCAACCCGCATTAGGCAAACGTGGTGATTAAATAACTAATATTTTCTTTCTTCATTTCTTTCTTCTATCGTTTCATAACCAAAGAAGTAATTGGGAAACTTAATTAATTCGTAACAAGACAATTGTTTAATCTAGTGCATTAAGAAGCATCGTAACGTGTAAGTAACTGCACTTAAACTGCAGTCATTTGAATAGTTAAAGCCACTCGTAGAAGCGTTTGGAGATAACAGCTTCATATTAGAGAATCCAGTGTTATGCTCATTGTAATGTTAAGGATTAAGTTAAACAAGAATATTATCATGGTAACTTTACATGCACTTAACTGGTGCTTGGAAGCTGACTTAGTAAGGAGCATGCTTAATCGAGTTTGATAATCGATATTTTGTTTAATAGCTAAGTCGATCCCTAAAGTTACAAGCACGGAATATTAAAACGTCTTTCTTAAAAAAATAACACAAGTTTTGTGTTCCTATTTTACAATAATTTATTTAAAAAGCTTTTATTTGTATGTTTTACTTGAAACAACTCAGTGGATGTACTCGTAAATGTAATGAAACATTGTTATATATTAGTTTTTATATTTATTCTTATGAATAAACTTCTTTAAAGATAAACAAATGTGTAAAAAAATATAACTTACCACATTAATATTAAACATAGAGCTCCATTTGTAATAAACATAGTTATCGTTAATTGCATACAGTTAGTAACTCTATTTGAGCTGCAGATTATGACATTTGAGATTCATGTTACTGCATAACTGATGGTATTCGACTATCCAACGCTACAGTTTCAGAGAAATGTGGTAGGATGAAGTGCAAGAGTAATTTGCATTTCGAGGACTAAGGCGACTGGGACCACTACATAAAAGGGAGGTAGTCCACTTAAGCTCGTATTAATAAATCGCACTCAGCTCTAAGCTCGAACTTGAGCGCGAACTTGATGTGCTGTTTTGTATGAGAATGACATATCTAGTTCGCACTCAAGATCGAGCTCCGAGTTGAGTGCGATTCATTAATACGAGCCTTAGAGCACGAAACTGAACAGCACATTATTGAATAGCACAATTCCTTGTCCGCGAACAGCACATTAATATTTTTGGCATGTGCTATTGGGACCGCGTTCCGAGTTGCCTGATAAGTTGTCAAGGGAGTGGAACCACCCCAATTTTTTACTACAATTTCATTGTCTGTCCTACTATGTACATTATTATATTTTTCTATTATACTCGTAACACCTAACCGATCGCCTTAATAAAAAACAAAATAATCCACAGGTACTTTTGATTATAAATGTGAAAGTTTCTTTGTTTCGATGTTTGTTCCTCAATCACGCTGAAACTACTGGATGGTTTTTGATGAATGTTAATGATTGTGTAGAGGCGGGTTAGGGCTGACTTAGGTTAAAGGATCCGTTTTATCCCTCATACACTTGATAATGCCGGAAAAGTCGCAAGTGAAAACTAATAAAAATATTTTTTTTGAATAAAACCTTGGACTAACACACCAATTCCCTAGCCCCAAACTAAGCTTGAAGTATGTACTATGGAATCTAAGAAACGGATATAAATATGTACTCAAATACTTTTACAAGCTCTACTTCTAATTACATTTATTTGTTCAATATGAGCCCATAAAAAGCTCATAAAGACAGCAAAAAGTTTGACAATAGACAAGTTTACGCATCTAGTTCAAAACACCAGTTTAAATTGCCCCACAGGGCAACATTTGCCTCGGATGTTTGAAAATCCTTGAGTTTGAGATAACCAATCCGCATTATTAGGATGAGACTCTACCATAGCGGAGATGTGCGAGCGTAGCGGAGATGTGCCGTAGGGGTCATCTATAAGTACGTCACACTAAAGGGGGGTGGGGAGCCGACAATGTGTGACATGTTGTGCCAAGGGTGGGGTCCTAAGTTTTGTGACATCACACTTCAAAATCTGAAAATCTGATACGCGTGAATCTAGCGGTACTAATCGCGTGATTCGTTTTTTTTTTAATGTATTACCTTTATTTTGTGAAATTGCAAAACATGTGACGTGACACTAGGGAGGGCGGGGTTCTCACAAATGTAAATAACTGTGAAAAGGTGGGGGGGGGGGGGGGGGAAGCTCGAAAAACCATGAAATTCATGTGACGTACTTATACCTAAAAGTAGCCAACAAGATTTTATTTCCGAGATGGTCACGTTTTTGAGCCAACACCCTATTGTCTGCCCGACTCATCTCCTTTTTGGTGGAGTCTCTGCCTTATTCTTGTTAGAACATAGGCTAGAATTTTATAAGAGAATTTGATTGTAAAGGAATAATTTACAATTAAAAAGTCTGCTCCTAATAATATAATATACTCGTATGTGGGTGTATTTAGTATGACTTTACCTTGGCACGGAATTCATACATACATACATACATACATTAATAAAGTACGAATATTATTTAAAGAGAACGCCCTGTTTTGAATTAATTTGAATTTCTTATTTTTCATTCTCTTTTCTTTTGGAGGTTAATTATTCAGATATGTTTTTACGGATAGAAAATGTTCTATTATAATTGCAAAACTGTGTATGTAAGTTTTTTCTTGGCGTTTTAAGTATCAGTATTATCTCGGGGCTTAAAAAGTTACAATAATGCAGGTTTTTAGGGAACAGAGCAATTAACACGCTAAAGGCGTAGGCGTATTAATTATTCGTCGTCATAATAGTAAAGGATAAGAAATAATGTTTTGCAATGAAATTCAATAAAAAAATCTTGAAAGCCCTTAAAAATATTAGTAATAAAAATATCTTTTAGCTGCTGTTAGTAGATTACATACAATTTAATTTCAACAAAGTCAAACCTAAACTGCGACCTAACTAACTTATTATTAAAAACTTATTAATAACCAACAGTGCCTACCCGTTCTAAAACATTAATTAACACCTAAAACGACCGCCATTTTCCCTAAACCATTAGACCTTTTAAACTTGACATTGGACTTAAAAGGAAGTCTCGTGTCAAGTTTCCAATCAATATCGTCCCCACAGGAATGAGTGTTGTGAGAATGGGTGAAACCGGCTCATCCTCCGGGCGAGGCGATGAGCCGTGCCTTCATGCTTCAGGGCTGCTTCCGTTCCGTTTGAAGTCGCGTCCCTCTGGTCCAGTGCAGAGAAGAACAGTGAAACTGCCTCCTTGGTTTAAGAGTGACACCCCTTGCTTTGTGAGGGTTTTCCCAGTTTGTCTTAGATATTGCAAGCTTGGAACCTGATTGTCCGATACGAATGATGATTCCGTGCTTCAGCAGTCACGTTTAGCCGATGGACCAGACTATAATCCACATTGTCTGGTTTCCCTTGTGGGTTACGGAGATCAAACGGCAACCGCTCCAATATAATAAACAGTCTCGTCAATGACCGAAGATGCAACCTGGAGACGCTAGGATGATGACGGTCGTCCCCGCAGGAATGAGTGTTGTGAGAATGGGCGAAACCGGCTTATCCCCCGGGCGAGGCGATGAGCCGTGCCTTTCTGCTTCAGGCTGCTTCCGTTACGTTTGAAGTCGAGACCCTCTGGTCCAGTGTAGAGAAGGACAGTGAAACTGCCTCCTTCAAAACCTGCGGGGAAGAACGTTGTGGGGGTTTTCTTAGTTTGGTTAGGTTATTGCAGCCTTGAATCACCTGATTGTCCGATCCGAATGATGATTCCGTGCTTCAGAAGGCACGTTTAGCCGTTGGTCCCGACTATGATCCAAATTGTCTGGATTCCCTTGTGGGTTACAGTCAGTTGGCATACAGCCGAAGACAGGAGTGGATGGAGGAAGATCGTCCGAGCCTCATTCCTGACGAAAACGACGCAAAGAGGAAGAAAACGTCTAGATTAAAATCTCTTTTTTACTGCCTAGTTTAAGTATGATATCAAATAAAAATAAATAAATAAATATCTCACAACATCAAATACATTGATCTGACTACGTGTTAAGCAGCTTTAAGTTGTGTTGACCTTGGTCTAGTAGTCAACTTCTTAACCACTAATCCAAGCGGCTCGTCAAGTATTATTTATCACTAGCGATAAAATGTCACAGTTTTAACGGAGACACCTCACTGTTGCCATCTACACTGTGCCCCGTCCGGCCCTACAGAATCAACAGCCCCGGCTGTAATGAAGGCCCCGGTCCGTCGCGACAGACGAATTGATTGTGCCCTGTAACATACGGCGCTTGACAAATTCGGTAAAGGTTTAAAAGTAACGATTATTTATTTATCAAGGGTCCAACGGACCAATGAAAAAAAGGGTTTTCCATTGACAAAAATTATGTTTGAAAAGTATAATGAATATTCATTTATATTATGGAGAATCTTCCTAGCGTTTTAACTTTAAACCTTTTATGTGCGGGTGCCACTTGGACTACGATCCAGGATTTGGCGAGTCTGGTCATTACAGTGAAGCGATTGCCATCAGACCTTCGTAACATTTTTAGAGGGCAACCAGAGAGATTCGATCACGGTTACACATTCTAAAGTCCGAAACTATCTGAATGTGCAGGTTCCCTCACATTATTTCCCTCACCGCCGATCTAATGACACAAATGGAGAATAAATATTTTAATTACATTTTTTCGTTGAGTGATAAGATAGCTTATGCCCAAAAAATAGTGGGCACACTCTACCTACTTCTCGCCGTTTTGGTTTTTTTTATTAGGTTCATTGAGTGTTTCATAACCAACGGAAGCTTAAGACCAACTTATTATTAATATGCTCACGTGTACCTAATTGCATTGCCAACTTCCAACCTCCGGTTCATTGTTGCGACCACTAAAAACGAATTACAAAGACGGTTTGTGTCGGGATTTGAACCCGTTACCCTTGCCAAACCCTCTTTGAAGTGCGGCTTCTTAGCCACTGGGCTGAAAGTACTTAATATTTACACAACCGCTTTCATACCCACACATACAAGCAAGATTAGCCGAAATGAGTCGAAATTTTTCATTTCCATTTTTTCATCGCGGCACGGTCCAACGGCCTTCAAAGGGTCCAAATGTCATATTAAACATTACATAATTATCCCATTGAGCAATAAACCGGGCTTAACCCTCCACTCAATGGGGCACTTTCGACCCAAGGGCACGGAAACAATCGCAGACACGCATTAAACGATTACAATGGAACAAAAAACGACGCTGGAACACGCCACCGGCACGGGGGGTTAATTTTAACAAAATTATTTTGGCACGGTCCGACTGACCGGTTCGGACGTTTGAGTGTTTTAGGGTTAAGTATGAGTGTGTAGAAGAAAATACCTGTACAGTGTAACATTTGCTTTTTAACCTCACTTCAAATGTAGAGGTCTCAATTCGATTGTTATTTTTTTAGATGTCGACATCGATAATGTAGTTTTTCTGAATTCTGGTTACACCGATATTATACAATATTATTAGTGTTGTGAAGTTTTCATCCTTGTTTACATTTAAAAAAGGTCGTGTCTGTTAGTCTCAGGCACACCTCACTATACATATTATTATGTATATGCGACCTTTTAAATCTCTGTAACTCTACGGTGAAGAGTGAGCAAAAGAAGAAATATAAGTATTTATTTATGATGAAATACACAAATATAAATAAATATCATCAGTAGAACAGTTGCGATGCGCAGAACAGTTAGATATTCTAATTAAAATACCGAACATACATAAAAAACAAAACAAACAAATTCCTTGGACTAACACACCAATACGGTATTTGACTGACAAGTCAAATCACCTACTTTTTTAAATGTCAAAAACGTAACCTTGTATGAAAAAAAATGTATGAAATATTTAGTCGTGACGTCACGATGCAATAGTGTCAAATCAATACTCTTTTAACTTCAATTAGCTGTAATAATTTGTTAAAAGCTCAATAGTAACTGTGAGATAAAAATTGTGCCTAATTTTTGATTTCGTCTTTAATCTTAGAATGTCATAATTTATTTCGTATGCAGTCAAATACCCAATTGCATAGCCCCAAACTAACTCAGCTCGAAGCTTCTACATCCTTGACTCGAGTACAAATGCCCATGTTCATAATACAACATTTGCCTTTACTGAGATTTGAACCCACGACCCTTAGTTTTGTAGCTAGGATCTCTGACCACAATACCAACGAGCCAGTCAATAAAAAGAAATCATAAATAAATAAGTACTCTTAGCAAACGCCTTTTATATACCTACAGACGAAGCATTTATATGTTTTATGTGACATTAAAAATATTATCTACGGAAAAATCCTCCGTATCTCTTTAAACAACAATACACACATTTTCATGGTTTCTGCTAAGTATTGTTCCTATGAAATAAATGTCTCAAATATTGACTTATAGATACACGTGTAGGAAAAATGATAAAATTATATTTGGAGACATTTGGAATCAATTTTAGGTATTACCTTTTTTGTGTCATTGTTTAATATTAGGTGACTTTGTCCGTTGCCGAGACCTATACTAATAGTTTATTTCCGATTAGTATTATACATGTGTAGCACACATAGTGTTATTAAACTATATGTAGCTTAAAGCATTCCTCGACGAATGGACTATCCAACACAATTTTTTTTTAATTCGAACTAGTCGCGCGTGTATTCGAACAAGCGCGTTCAAATATACAAACAACCCAAGTAGCACACAGGCTGAATTTTCAGAAATAAGTAAGCTTTTAACCAGAATAACACTCCACTAGAGATATATAAAGGTTCTGGGTGAAGCTGAAGACTGTGCAAGAGTGATTTTTTCTAGTTTTGTACAGCCTTGCTGATTAAGAGCTGCAATAAATAGCAACAATATACTCTTAGCATTATAACAGTAAATTAAAAAGTTACTGTCCAGCCACTGGTTGCAAGTTATTCTCATAGCTTGTAAAAAAACCTTAAGCTTGTATATGTTTGGTTAATTAGGTAACTTATAAGCTCTTGTGCAGACGTTGGCTGTACAACAGTTTGCACCAAAACTAAAGGTTGTTTAAAAGAGTAGGTTTATTTCTCTTTAAATGCTATTCAAGTAAGCTTGATAATGGCCGTTTTGGGAACTCTTAACACGCTTATGTTTGCAAAGGAGACTAAAAAAATGTTTTTATATCTACGTAACTATTTCATACTTTGTACAGACATAAGAAAGCTATGAGCTGATCAACGGTTGCTATAGATAGCCGTGTGCAGTCTTTAGAATTATAACAGCTGAAACAAAGAGCCAGAGCTGCTTTACAAACGGCAGCCATTGTGTGCGATCTTGATAGTAATCGGATGATAAAATAATGTATGTTTTCTGCAATTGAGAAGCTTTTGGCTTTTTATTATGAGCTGTTTTAGCTATAAGTTTATAAATATTAATTTTATGAGTCACAAATAATCAAATTGTAGACATAAAGTGATTTCACAAAAAAATTCAGCGCACAATTTTCTTTCGATTATATATCTTAAATAGGCGTTATATGAAGGGCGCGTGAAAAATGAGATGTAATTTAATATATACATTTACAGTAAAACTTTCTCCGCACTTAGAACACATAGTATAATAAGAAAATCGCACTATAATATAATTTTCCATTCCAGCAATTATAGCATCCACGGGCACGCCATTACAATTTATAAAATTCTAAGACATTTTGTCATTTCATTTTAATTTATTTTTTCTTTTGCCACTATCCAGCCCCAATGAAACTTACCAATGGATAAAAGCTTGATAGTGGCTGAAAAGTAGAGAATAAGCTGCACAACTAAGCTGGTTTAGCCTAAATGCAGCTCTTTTACAAGACGTAGACAGCCTTTAAGCAGACATTCATCAGCCTAAGGCTGGTTAATTTGGGGCCTATTTTGGAATTACAAGGGTTGTATAGCAGTTTAATCAGCCTTTGTGCAGCTTGGCTAATCAGCCTTAGGTTCAAAATTTATCTTCTATGCAGCTTTTGTGCAGCTCATCTGTGTTACTTGGGAACCTCTTCATCTTTATTATATTAGTATAGATGTTGTTTTGATGATCCACTACGTAATAAGATTCCTTTATCACATCCTTAACAAAATACTCCTTGGAGACAAATAAGAAGAAGCTAAGTAAACAAACAAATGGAAAAGCAATGAGAAACGGTCGAAAGCACATACATGTAACATCCTCACATTAATAGCATAATTACGCTTACGTCTTACCGAATAAATAGAAATCGCTTCACTTGGTAAACTAATCCATAGCAATTCGCAAGATAAACATATTTGTATGGACCAGAGCAGAAAATTGCCATTCTTTATTCGATTATTACCAAGGGTCTGAATGTCTCGTTGCCAGTCGAATGTAGACTTTAACTCTTGGGAATAGAGGTGAACAGGGCTGAGGGTGTGGTAATCATAATAATGAAGTCGTTATTGGTCCAAGGTCCAATGTCTTTGGTTTGGAAACAGCTTTGCAAAGATTGGGACTCGTCTTGTGTAAAAAATAGTTAGCGAAGATTGTATAAGGAGATTTTTTTGGTGTAACGATAGATTTTGGCTATGTAGATAGCCTTTTATTTTTTCGGAAGATGATTTTAATGTTATGTTGGTGTAAAAAGCAAGATCGGTACTTGATAGCAAGTGATCACCGCTGCCCACGGATATCAACAACTCTACAAGGGTCTATGATGCGTTGCATGCAAAACATCAGACCCTCCCCAACTGAGTTCTAAGACCTTACTCACCTTCAGAAACATATTATGTACGTACAACAGCTATTTAGTCCTATTTCACTGTAATCTATAAAATAGTGACGCCATGTTTATTAAAATCGTAATAATTCCTAAAACATATCGCAACAGATTTATACTAAAAACACATAAGAGAAAAAGATGTCATACCTATAGAAAAAAACTTCATTAGAACCGCAAGGCAATTGCGTTGCAATTGAAATTCAAGGCTTGATAAGAAGAGAAACGTGACGCTCAGACTACGCATTACTATGTTACTTTTCGGTTCCTATCTTGCATATGTTTATCATGCATGTAAAGCATATTCTACAATGTATGCTGAATTTGTGTAAAACGATGGACAAAATAATATTTCGCACTTTATACCGCACCTATTTAAAGGTCGTAATAGCACTATGTCGTCACACATAAATTCTGATCTTGAAAGTTTATCAGCCAGTTGCAGTCCATTTCAAGATCAAAGCCTTTCTAAGATAAAAGTTTATGTGCCTTGATACTCATCCCCCTTACCGCTTTTCACGAAATTACGAAATTACCCTTTACCGCTTTTCACGACACCCACAGGAAAAAAACGGCCCAGCAATATCCTAGCGCACTATAATCCCGCCTCAACTTTCCGGAATACTGACTTCAAATAACCCCTTTCATCCCCGTCCCGGGAGTCAAACCCGCTCCCCACGTCCCGTGGGATAGCGAACGCCGCGCTAATCTCAGTCCGCCATAAATCATCATAAACCTCGGCCAACTTGCAGTTATTAAAACTCGCCCATGCCAGGTGGGAATAACTCAAGTTATAGGAAGTATGCACGCTAGCTTTTATTGTACTGAGCTCTCGGCGGAATGTGTGAATAATTGCAACTTACCCGTATATTATTGTTGAGGAAAGTTCAGATATGTGATGTTCTATTTGAGAACGGACTGTTTTATGATAATGGAATGAAATGAAATAATTTGATTTAGTTAGGAATTTCTTTTGCACGTCAAAACTTTTGCCCTACCAGCGCCGCGAGGTAAATATTCCACAACATCACATTCATTGATCTGACCCAGTGTTAAGTAGCTTAAGCACTTGTGTTACAGACATCAGAATTAACAGTGGTATTACAAATATATACTTAAATAGATACATATAACACTTAGACAAGGACAAACAGACATGTTCATGCACACAAATGTTGGTCCTGTGCGGGGATCGAACCCGCGACCTCTTGCGTAATAGGCAACATCTTGACTATTACACCAAGCGGGTCGTCAATGGCTTGCTGAGAAGAGACGCCGGATGAAACTCAGCTACGCTAAATTTTCAATATTACCATTATGTCTAATATAACTTTAAAATAAGCTGAGCAGATTTGTCATTCAATGGTGATGATGATGATCCAAGTAAGTTTTATGTTAAGCTTTTTTAGCGTTCATCATTAGCCTATCGCAGTCCTCTGCTGGACATAGGCCTCTCCTATGGCTCTCCATTTAACAACTGCAATTAAGCCTTCAGATAGTGTCTGTGATATGAACGGGCTGAGATAAGTGCGGTCCTGTCTCCCGCGAGGCACGTCGTGAATCATACCCGCTGTTTTTGCAATGAGCTGTGAATAATAAGTTACGTTGTCCAGACGAAAGTTTGACGTTTTTGCGTAATAAGTTTATGTATAAAGATTGATAAAAAATATCGTATCTGATTCAAAAAGGCTAAATGTTGAGCAAGTACTTATTCTCAACAGGTCAACAGAAGTAGGAAAAAAAAATCATGCCAAACTACATTTTAAATTTTCTTGTTATGGCGTTCAGATGTTTATAAAATATAGTGAGCTCTATGAAAGTGGTAAAAAGCGTTCGAAAGGAGTGTTTTGTAACCCTACTTCTCATATATATACCGGTTAATAAAACCAAATCAATCGTTACTATGATTTAGTAATGCCTGATTCATAATTGTAACGATGACAAATGATATCAATGATTCAACCTTTCCTCTTTGAGCCATTAATTGGCTTCCAGAATGAATATCCAATATTTATTTAAACATTGAAGGGTTAAAATCGAATCTGATAATTGTATTCTAACGGGAATCGTGCAAAAAATCTCCTATTCCGGTCCATTGGGAGGTAATTCGATACCATCGAGTCATCCCGGTTTAAATTAGCATTATAGGGACGTCGCATCTGACCTGGTTCTAATTGTGAAGGCAGGAACGCGAAGCGATGGAACATTAGCAAGCCGTATACTGGAACGAAACAAATGTAACCGCTCACGTTTGTTCCGTGGAACAGACGTAGGATAACTAGATGTTGTTAACTTTTTGGGAACATGAAAATGCTGATGACTACATTTATAACCCCATACCCCTCTCATACTTAGCATTAGAGATAGGTCTTCAAAGCTCAGTTGGGTAGAGTACAATGCTATGAATATATATAATTTAAGTGTATATCTACTTTTTTAAACTTACTAAAATTTATATTTATTTATTGGTAAATAAATGTTTTTGTACAATTTTTGTATTATGAAATGCAACTTTAAGCTGTGGAATTTCCTCAGACGAATCGATCATTCGAGTTAAAGTTCAACTGAACTTTCCTCTTAAATTTGTATTATGATAACAACAAATCGACTTGATCCGGTCTTCCTGGCTAAATTAGCATTATAGGAAAATTGTGAAGGCACGGAACGCGAAGCGATGGAACATTAGCAAGCCGTTTAGGAACGTGAGCGGTTACATTTGTTCCGTAGAGGAACAGACATAGAAGAACTAGAAGTTGTTGACTTATTGTGACAGATTTGAAGGTTGAAAATGACAAAGATCACCTGATGATAAATAATTCTACTCATGGACATCAACATTTCATAAGAGTCGTTGATGCCTTTCCTGGCTTTAAAATCTTACAGCCTCCACCAACTGAGCCCTGGAGATAGTTCTTAAGAGCTCAGTTCCCTCCCCTGGTTATGTGTCAATCGGCGAGCAGGGTACTTTCTGACAGAAACAACAGTTATGAAGTGTCATTTTAATGAGAAAATATATCCACAGACAAGCGCCCTATTCGAGGGAAAGTTCCACTTTACTCTTTCCCTATTTAATTATGTCAGCACATAACAAAAACAATCAACAAAATTGGTCCGTTTTCACGCGTCATGTCAGAAGAAAATGGAGTTTCATTCTCATATACACTCGTGCGATAAGCAACATATTTCAAATTTCAAAAACTAACTAACTACTTTCCTTCTGAGCTTCTTATGAACTTTTGCTCCATATTACGAGCGTCAACCATATTCCCACTATCTTCATAAATTAAATTCTACTCGAAGCGTAACAAGCTTCCGCCCTTAGGGTTATATGAGTAGATTATGTTGTATTTATGGTGCAAGAAATAAATAAATAAAAATAAATAAATACCTATCATCATGTTTACCCAGCTTTTAAATTAAACTTTGGAAAAAGACGTATTTTATAGTAGTCCGAAAAATCTCTTTGACCTAACTTTTTAAATGTCAGTCAATCTACATATTATTATATAAGATTTTAGACTTTCGCGTTGCATTATATCATTAATATTATTTAACCGGACTAAACGCGATATTAATCTACATATAGATCTATGTATTACATAAAAAAAATAAGATTTTCCTTTCAGGTAGAGGCTGTAGTTTGGAAAGCTTTAGTCCACTATACTACGATTGTTGTGTTTCGTGAATCATTTTGCTGCCACTATAGCGGGCTAAAATTAAGTACTCTCTATGTAGATTTCTATTCTAATTCAGTGACTCAGAACGCTATGTCATAATTTTGTATAGATACTTCTGTTAGGCCTTTGATGTTTTCATTTAGAGGTCGCTTAAAATCTTCAAAGTTAAATAAAAAGAGTTTCCATGCTAAACTAACTCTTTTACGTCATAAATCATCAACCATTGCCCCCAAAAGACTCGTCAAGAACACGCTTGAAAGAAACGTTTCCACAACTCCACATATATGTCAAGGCGCAGAGCTCAAGTTTAAAGATATATTACTCCGTAACTTGCTAATTCCGCAGCCATGTTGGAACTTTATCTTCAATTCCCTTAACACATTTTCTTAGACATATCCAGTTTCTTTTAAAACATGTTCTCAAGCTTATTGGAGCGCTAGTACGTTAGCTACCAATCGAAAAGTATGCATCTAGCTTTATTTATATGCCTCGGAGCCCACGACGCCTTTTAAAAAGCAAATAGCGATTTTCAACCTTATATGTTCGAACGTACGAGTCGCCCGTTTCAAAGCCAGGCTTTAGTTAATGGCGTAAAGTTATTGGATCAACTTGGAACGTATTGCGTTAGAGATAAGGATAAGAATTGATTGGAGTTCGAATTTCGCTGGCTGCAGTGATAGAAAATGTGAAACATAGGTGTTCCTGCACATTTATGGATATTTAAATTGTAAATTATTGTAGTACGGAATCGGGACTGTCCTTTCGGACGGAAAATTCCTTTCAATGCATGTTCTAAATGTGCATTTGCGTGTGCACGTGGTAAAAAATATTTCGAGTATTATTTGCATTTTCGAACGGTACTAAATCTGCGGATTATTAAATTGAATATACCTACTTGAAATTGTGGACTATTGACTGGAGGAAATCGTTAAGAAGTCGAGTAGTAGCTACACTTAAGTCGCGGGTTCGATCATCTGTACAAACATTTGTTTATGTGTCCATCTCCCAACTGAAGATCTTAGTATAAATTAAATAAAGTCTCAATCTATAAAAAGCCCATGAAGGGCAAAAGCCTTCATTATAAAAATCAGGTCATCGCTTTATTGCAAGTAAGAAGCTTTTTTTTCAAACGTATGTATATAACAAGCATATAAGAATAAAAATACAAGTAAAGTGCTTCCGTGATGTCATTATGCCGTGAACTTCCAGGCTGCAGACTGTATCTGACAGAAAGTCAAATAAAGATCTTACTAGGTATTTGCACCCAGAACTCTTCAAAGGATAGGCCACGCAAAATTATCTACAGAATTCTTATCAAAATTATCTAAAGGACTCTTCTCAAAATTATCTAAAGGATTCTTCCAAAATTATCTAAAGGATACTTATCAATTTCATCTAAACGATTCTTTTGTATATTATCCAAAGGATTCTTACCAATATTATCTAAAGGATTCTCTTCAGAAACCTGACACTAAATCTGCTACCCTTATGTGGTTGTGGTTAAGTGTAGGAACACACTAGATGGAAAAATCGCGACCGAACTTCAACGGCAATGCATTTAGTGTACAATATTCCACGACGTGATTTCCGCATGGTGCTCTGAAAAAAAATAATAAACAAAAACAATACATTTCGTCCATGTACCATGTGGAATTTATTATTTTTGGTAAAGAGTATATTTATGCTCCAAATTGAAAATAAAAATAAAATAAAATTCTGATTCGAGCAAATGCACATGGTAAATAGCTCTTATATAGCCTGTCTTCCTAATATATTGTTCGTAAATATAATATGTTTGTTTACCTTTAGTAAATAGGTTTGCTTTCCTAACATATCGTGTAGATGACAAATAGATGTAATAATAGGTTCCATGTTAGCTAGACTACAATAGCTCTGGTTTCCAACGCATGCATATTGATGATAATGGCGGCAGGTAAATGCATCGGGTCTCGCCGGGAATAGAACCCGGACACGTGCGGCTAATAGCGGCATTCGCTGGGGATGTGTCCGCCAATTAATAGTGATTAGCGGCGGTGAATGGTTTAGTTGGTGAAGTAAGGTGTGTGAACCTAGTGCAAGACTGATCAGTCTTGCCCTGGTCAGGGCACTAGGTTTGATTCTCAAGTTAGAAAAAAATACTATAAAATAAATAGATGTAAATATCTGACAACATAACATCTTTGATAACTTTCCGCATTATTGCTTTGATAATACAGATATCAATGTAACAACAGTGGTATTAAATACTAGCGGCCTCCCGCGTCTTCTTTCGCGTGGATTTTGTTTTACATAGTGGATAGTGTTTTATAATACCTTAAAGCCTTTTCGACAACACAAAAATAAATTTTCAATTCGAACCAGTAGTTGCTGAGATCTGCGCATTTTAACATCCACACTAACTGTAAAGCTTTATTATATTAGTATAGATGTTGTAAGATTAAAGTGTTATTGAAATAAACACACGCTATTATTCTATCAAAATAATATTCTATCATATATCATAAGCCCCTAACTTTCCACATTAGTCAATTTCAAGTGACACAGCCAGTCGCAACAGTTTTTTCAATCATCGTTTTTATTATGCCACCGAATCCTTGAGGCTGACATTATATTAATAAGGTATGCTGTAGTTGTAACTATTATTGCTATAACTAGAATCGCAGACAGTCTGAGCCATGCCGTGACACGTCTAACACGAATTACCGGTAATAACACGCAGATCCGCGGTGGTACAGGATGCTCTTTATAAAAGGAAAGAAAATAACATACATAATTGGATACTTTACTGCTTACGAAATAAATTAAAATCTTAAAAAATAAGCACAAGCTATAATGCCACAGGTTCTAATGAGATTTCAGCAGAAAACTAACTAAATAAATGATTTTATTGACAATACAAACATGTGAATTTATGTTTTAGTATTTCAAAATGTTTCCCTACAATCAGTGGGTGATTTGTTGTGTCAGCGTATGCTGTACTGGCTAAATGCTCTTCGACTTCATTTATTCACACAGTTCTCATAAAAAAAAAACATTAATTTCACTAGGGGCCCTCTAACTAAGGAAAGCCTATGCTTAGTAGTGGCCTGCAATAAACTGATGATCATGCCGTTGATGGGCTCTTTAATCGGGGAGCGGCCTACGTTCGGCGGTGGAATTGTGGCATTACTTCCACATCACAATTTTTTAACAGAACTTTCCATCCTGATAATAATATAATTATAGAAAAAAAAGTGGTATTTTTCGTCACTTTATAACTCAAGAACGGGCTCACCTATCCAAACGAAATTTTCAGGGTGTGTCCTGCTATTTAGTAGATGGTTTATGTTAAGTTTGTACAAAACCGGTCGAGTGATTTTTCATTTACCACACGTAGCAAAGCACGTACCGGTAGTTTACCATATATACAGAACCCGTCGCTTTTCAAAACACCCTGTACCGAGTCACGCAGCGTCGAGTGCGACCATTTTGTTTGTCGTAAAACATAACGACTGCCGCGGCCCAAATGACTCGGGGACATTCGATAACACTTCAGCTAAATGTGCTCTAATGTGTTCGCTGCATGCTCCAAACTGAGACGTTAATATTATTTCGTATACATACATACATACATACACACATACACTGCCTCCATAGTGTAACGGTTAGAGCGCAGTGCTCAAAAACTACGGAGGTCGTGGGTCGAATCCCGCTTGGAACACTTTCAATTTGACGGGCCCGTTGGTCTACTGGTCAGAGACATTGGCTATAAAACTGTGACGGGTTGGAATCCCGCTAGGGGCAAATGTTTGTGTGATGAACATTGACATTTGTACTCGCGTCATGAATGTTTATAAAAGTATTTAGGTATGTCTATATGTTCCCTAACATCCTCAGTACAAGTTTCGAGCTTAGTTTGGGGCTAGGAAATTTGTGTGTTAATCCATGCCAAGCCAAGCAAAGCCAATCATAGAGAGAAAACAAACGCAGGACCACCAGTTGCATGCTATTCCTGTACAAAAGCAGGTTTAATTAAATATCATTACACTAATACAAATACGATTAATAAATCGTCAATTCAATACCATTTCGGTTGTTAGTGGCAAACACTAACTATGTTTAAAGCTATTTTATTTAATGATCTCGTAAATAGGTAACATAATGTAGAACATGTTTTAGTATATTGAACGGGAGAATTTTCAGAGCGTGGATTTTATAACATCTGCTTCCAATTAAAACTCGTCGGTAAACTTTTATTATAGGTAAACTCAAATGATGTGTACCGTAAATTTCAGTTGAATTTGTGTTTTAGCTCAAAATATTAAGGGAAGTAACATTTTCTATACTCTCCTTTTTCGGAATTCAATTGTGTAGTTTGGTAACTAAAGTTCACGGGTAACCAGGCAGTGATTTATTAAAGATAAAATATACATTCACAATAAGTGGTTCCAATTCCAATAGTTTATATTGTTTATGTTGTATGTTACGCATATTCAGGTATAACATTGACTTACGCGTGCTTTTTTTTGTTGCAATTGCGGTTCATATCTGACATGACATTTATAATAACTAAAATCTATACTAATGTAATTAAGCTGAAGAGTTTTGTTTGTTTGAACGTGCTTATCTGAGGAACTACAGGTTCAAAAAGAAAAAAACTTCTTGCGTTGGCTAGTCCCTTAGACAAGGAAGGATTTAAGCTATAGTATGACACTACACATATGTGCGGAAACCCAAATTCACGAGGACGAATTATTATTAAAATAAACATCTTAATAAAACAAGTTGTAATTAATAAATCTTACATGAATGCAAGCTCAAACAAAATCGGCCCAACAATAGATCCTTGCGGCACCCCGCGCAAACAAAACGGAATCCTCAGGTAAGATTTTACATGTGCAGTAGAAACGTGCAGTTTTCACACCGGCGCTCTGCACATTTGTGACAAAGACTGAACGGTTGCCACGGATTTAGATGGCGTCTGGAAACACGTCTAAAACGCTCCCGTGCATCGTAAATTTTAAATGAAACCTACGTATTGTTTTAGGAGAGCCAACGTGTCTTAAGAGTTTTGGTTGATGACAGGGTGCTTCGTTGGATCCTTTAGTATCTTTGGTATAAGCCAGTGGTTCTTAACCTATGGTCCGTGGACCACTGGTGGTTCCTGGAGCCATTCCAAGTACAGAGTTTGTTTTTTCGTTTGCTTGTTAGTTTGTTTGAACGCACTAATCTCAGGCACTTTTGGAACGGATTGAAAAATATTTTTATGTTGGATAGGTAGTCCATTTGTCAAGGATAAGGAAGGCTTTAAGCTACAGTATAATACGGTGTGTGCAGAATCCCAAATCCACGCAGACGGAGTCGCGGGTGGCCGATAAAATAAAATAAACTCATAAGTTGCCAAAATAAAGATAAAATTAAAGCAATTAACATATCTTATGTGCATGAATAACACCGGCCCAACAATAGATCCTTGCGGCACCCCGCGCAAACAAAACGGAATCCTCAGGTAAGATTTTACATGTGCAGTAGAAACGTGCAGTTTTCACACCGGCGCTCTGCACATTTGTGACAAAGACTGAACGGTTGCCACGGATTTAGATGGCGTCTGGAAACACGTCTAAAACGCTCCCGTGCATCGTAAATTTTAAATGAAACCTTAGTATTGTTTAAGAGGAGCTAACGTGTAAGTGTGACAAATTTGTTGAGAGTTTTGTTGACTAAGGGGTGATTCGTTGGATCCTTTTATATCGACCTTTGGTCCGTGAACCAAAGCAATCATAAACAAGAGGCGCCTAACTATTCATATTTGCATTTAACTACCGGTTACTACGAAGAAACTAATTCGTTGGTCCCTGTAAAGTGAGTTTAGCAAAATGGTCCTTCATGCCTAAAAGCTTAAGTGCCACTGGTGTAAGGACTCTTAAATAAGATTGCTTTTTAATTGAAGATTGGATCTTATTGAAATATTCGAATTGAATGGTTAGTTGGATTCTTTAAGGAAAGGCTATTTACAAGATGATGTAACTACACGTTGTTGTTTATTACCCTTTTTTTGGATAACTCTCTTGTCGATGTAAGTAAATTGTTTATATATCTTTTAAATATTTTTAAGGTCATAGGCAAATCTACACTTAAAATAATAAAGCTGAAACGTTTGTTTATTTGTTTGAACGCACTTAACTCGGAAGCTACTGTTTTGAATTAAGGAATTCTTAAAGTTATAATAAAACACTGTGTGTGCTGAAACTGAAATCTACGAGGACAAAGTCGCGGGCGGCCGCTAGGAATCTATATTTTATCGTCAAAACGAAGAAAAGTCTCTTATTTGGTTATCCTGTAAAAACATATAAGTATTTTAAAAAACACCTACTTAACACCCTCAAAATACTAAGGTAGTTAAAATTGCACCAATCTCTTTTCCCATAGACTACAAACATGGTGCTGAAAATACGTGTAAAATCTATCTTGAACGGTAAGTTTAAAATCAAACTTACATAAATCTAGTGCCTTGTGACGGTAGTGTTAGAACGAAGTGCTAGAAATGTAAGAAAGACTTATTCGCAAATAAGGAAAGTCAGGGTGTAGAAAGTGTGACGATAGATTGGTTTAATCGTTAAGAGATCGCGGGTTTTATTTATACAGGGCGGCGTTTGAAGGACAGGTACATAAACCGTTACAGTTCCAAGAAAACGTTGTTAGGCAACCATCCATAACTTTTACAACTCTCTTTGCAATTTTAATGAAGTGGTTTGCCATTGCAGCCTCCATTTCACACACTTATCCGTTGTGTGTAGGTCCTAAAAATGTTTTCCTTCACCGTACATCTTGTATAAAATTTCGCACATTGATTTTTGAAAATCCAGAGGTGCCTGACTGGAATTGAACCCCCAGACCTCACGCATGTGAAGTGGCGTACCAGCGGCCCGGAACGTGTATTAAATGAAGAACCACTCGACCGATATCGTGCAAACTTCACATAAACCATCCACTAAATAGTCCGAACAAATCCTGAAAAGGTTTGAATAGGTGAGCCCGTTCTTGTGTGAGTTATAAAGTGACAACGAAGAATGTCATTATTTTTAAAAGTATATTTAGATTTTATTGGTACGTGTACGTACATAGTCAAATACTCAAAGTTAGCAAAAATGGGTATCTGGGTGCCCGAATTATGGTGTTTGACTGTTAACCTACACATCACTACTATCTACCAACTAAAATATATAGTGAAAAAATTTCATAGTCCTACCGCTGTATAAAGGCAAATGCTAACTCAACAGTATTTTCCGGTATCTAAATTGCCTGCGACTGGTCTCACAAAAGGACGGACGAGTGGCCGCCTGCCAACGCTCATGCGAAGCGTCGCATTAACGTAATTCTGTTAAAGTTGTGGGGTTCGAATCCCAGCTTGCATCATATTTATTTTAAGTATTTTTACATGCTAAATATACCTTTTAACATTATCAACAAATAAAAAATCATCTGATCTCAATGTGCTCAGGCGTGACTCGAACCCAGCGCCTCTTGCAATCCGGGCAAAAAATAAAATTATATGGCAATAAGTACAGTTTAAGATATAGCATAGTAAGAGTATTACAACTAGGGCACTGTAATAACAATTATTTTGAAGCTCGATGGGTTTCTTATAGTACGATCGTGTATTGCTAATACCAACTTCGCATTTAGTTATGCCATGTAGATCCGGCCCATAATATGTAGTACTACCCTATTTCGTTAGGTACGTATTGTTAGAAGTGAGTAATGTTCTTCTTTACCACAATGTTACTTTATGCTTACTTTATGTGTGTAAAAATCCGGTACCGGACTCGTCCGGTAACCTTTGCGTAAGCAACAGCTTTGCTCGTTACTCTTAACAAAAAAAATACATTTCATACAGTAAAGTTAGTGATTCTCTCAATAAAAACAGTGTAAGACAGTTGATTAATGTGGAACTATGAAGTGCAAAAGTTGTTTTGTGTAAATACTCGGGGATTTATTCATATTAACAACAATTAATATTGTGAGTACAATTATCATCGGCTGTGCCTGTCAACGGCTGCCACTACTTAAGGATTACGCGTAAGCGACGCGCATCGCACGGCGCTTACGACCTTCTGGCCGCGACCGCACTGGACACCGCTACTCAGTTAGTTTCGTTGCTTCAATTTAGCCGAGTTACAAGCTCATACTACCTGCATTATGCCGCCACCGAATAAAAGTAACGTTTGCGCTGCGTGTCCGAATAAACTGAAGAGCATCGCTTTTCTCCATTGTTGTCGATGCAGGGAACAATACCATTACACATGCATGAACTTTTCGGCGGATGACTTTAAAAAGTTTACGACTGAATTTAAGTCTACTTGGATATGCCTCGCCTGTCGTTGTAAGGAACCAAAGTCTGGAAGTAACTGCAACACTCCTATAAGACCTGCATCACTGATGGCCACTAGCTCATTCGAGGTGCCCTATGACAACGTAACTCTGCGCGCCGCTCAAAAATCAGATACTAGTATTACTAGTGCCGCCGCCGCCGCTTCACAAAGCCCGCCACAGTCTACGAGCTGCTCATGCCTGTCAGCGGACGATATTCGAGCGGTGGTTAGGGAGGAACTGCGCCACATAATCAGAACAGAGATTAATTCGGAATTGCAAGAAATAAGAAAGAGTATGACTACATTTGAAGCATCTATTTCCTTCTTCAATGAAGAATTTGAAAAAATGAAGGCTGCCTCATCCACCCAAAGCGAAACTATAGAAATTCTCCGTAAGGATAATGAACGTCTGCTTAGCACAACTCAGGATCTTTCTGTAAAAATGCGGCAACTTGATCAACAAACACGCGCAACTAATTTGGAGCTCCAGTGCGTCCCTGAAAATAAGCAGGAAAATTTAGTAAACACTATTCTACAATTGGGAAAGGTGATCAGTTGCCCCATTACTGACTCTGATGTGCATTATTGCTCAAGAGTCGCAAAAAATAATGTGAACAGCCCTAGACCACGATCAATTCTGGTAAAATTTAGAAGCCCGCGCCTAAGGGACACATTCTTGGCGGCGACAGCAAAATTTAATAAAAATAACCCAACTGAGAAGCTGAACACATCACATCTCGGCATCGGTGGAGATAGTAGTAGTCCTGTTTACGTGGTAGAACACTTATCCTTGGAGAATAAAAAGCTGCACGCTGCCGCTCGCCTCAAGGCATCTGAACTTAAATATAAATTTGTTTGGGTACGTGACGGCAAGATATTCGTGAGAAAAAGTGTGGAGGCAAACTATATACACATTCGTAATTTAGAGACTCTTGATACATTAAATTAGGTTTCTTTTTATTTAATAAGTTGCTATTTTACTAACTAGTGTTGGATTAATACTTGTTACAGAGTTAAAGTACGATAAGTTAAAAGTTTACTATCAAAATGTAAGAGGGTTAAGGACTAAGACAGTGGATTTTTTTAACAAAGTAGTGTGCAATAATTATGATATCGTGATACTTACAGAAACTTGGCTCAATTCAGGTGTATACGATTCAGAGCTGTTTGATTCCAGATATGTTGTATATAGGAGAGATAGAGAAAACAGCGGTTTTCACTCCTATAAGGAAGGTGGCGGGGTACTCATAGCAGTGTCTACACAATTTACGTCATCGAGATTAGATGCCTTTGAGTCTGAATGCGAGGACCTATGGGTGTCCATAGATGTTGCAAACAGTAGGGGAACCATTGAAAAGTTTTACATTTGTAGTGTATACTTACCTCCACCAATACAAGGTCATATTTTAAATAATTTTATTGAAAATACCAGCCATTTTATGCAATCCCATGTAGGAGAAGGTAATGCACTTATTGTTGGAGATTTTAATTTAAGTAGTATTATATGGGAGCCCGTAAATAATTCGTCTTCGCTCAAAAGCCATAACACTGGTGGTAAATTCGGTGAGGAATTACTGGACTTTATAGCTTTGAACGCACTAGAACAATACAATGCCATTAAGAACTCTAAAGGAAAAATCCTGGATTTGGTTCTTAGTACAATAACAATCAGTGACCTAGAATTAAACGCACTTCCTTTAACATCAGCTGATCCGCTTCACCCGCCTTTTCAATTTATAATACCCAGTATCAGTCCTTTAACTCTGTCTCCGAGCAATGAGATCAAGTTTCGTTTTTTTAAAGCGAACTATGAGGAAATCATTGCTAAGTTGAATAGGATCTCCTGGGATGAAGCGTTACCAGATTATTTATCCGCAGACTTAATGTCTATAAAATTTTATTCTATAATTCGATCTTTGATAGAGGAACATGTTCCGAAAACTAAGCAGCAAAACAATAATTTCCCTCCTTGGTTTACGTCTGGAATGATAAAGTTGGTTAAGGAAAAATACAAATATCGTATGAAACTTCGTAAGTTTAATAACAATCCGCGTGACCTTTTAGTTTATAAGTTACTGAAGCAAAGATTAGAAAATCTTCAAAAATCGTCATATAGGAGATACATAGATGGCTTGGAGCAAACACTGACAAGTAACCCTAAACTTCTGTGGTCGTTTGTTAAGCGCAAAAGGAATGGTAAAAGTACCTATCCAGCTGAAATGAATCTGGATGGCAAGACTGCGTCGGATGGTCATGGAATTTGTAATCTCTTTGCGTCACACTTTGCATCTGTCTATAACCGCGATAATATTCCTTTTGTTCAGAATTTTAACGATGTTGGTGCTAGAAATGGTTATCTTTCGTCTATTTCTTTTACAAGCGATCACGTGTACAGGGCTTTAAAAAGACTTGATATACATAAGGGAGCCGGTGAGGATGGCATACCTTCTGTGTTTGCAGTCATGTGTGCTGGTGTCCTTGCATATCCACTCTCACGCATATTTAATAAGTCTTTGAGTACAGGTGTTTTCCCATCAATCTGGAAAACATCCCTGGTTCTACCACTGTACAAAGCTGGGCACGCTAATTCAATAAACAATTACAGACCTATCTCCATACTTCCCACATTTGCCAAAGTATTTGAATCAATACTACGACCTATTTTTTCATGGCATTTCCGTCACTTGGTGTCTCCACGTCAACATGGTTTTGTGAAGTCGAGATCAACCTCAACTAACTTGGTCACATTCGTGAATGATTTATCGGGATTTCTAGATCAGAAGAAGTCTGTGGATGTTATATATACAGATTTCAGCAAGGCATTCGACAGAGTCAATCATGATGTGTTACTTGGAAAACTATCCTCTATTGGTATCAATGGAACTTTATTAAAATGGTGTGAATCTTATTTAAAAAAACGTAAATCTGTAGTTGTGGTCAATGGGTACTCTTCCGATCCATTTGATGCCTTATCAGGAGTTCCACAAGGTTCCATACTTGGACCAATCTTTTTTAACATTTTCATCAACGACATAGACATGTGCTTCAGACATTCCGAAAGTTATAGCTTTGCTGATGATCTAAAGCTCCTTAGACAAGTAGATTCGTCGGAGGATGGGTCCCTCCTCCAAAGTGATTTGGATAGTTTGATGACTTGGTGCAGTGATAATGGCATGTCTCTTAATAGTAAAAAATGCTACGTGGTCCAATTCACGCGTAAGATGTCAACGTTGCGAAGAGAGTATACCATTGGAGGGGATAAACTTGCCACACTCGACTATATTCGTGATCTTGGAGTGACCCTGGACACAAAGCTGCGATTTAACGTGCACATTATTAATATATCAACCAAAGCCTATAAAACACTTGGTTTTGTCTTAAGAAACTCAAAAGAATTTAAGAGGCCTCAAACAAAAATAATTCTATACAGCGCCCTTGTTCGTAGTATCTTAGAATACTGCAGTGTTGTGTGGAACCCTCATTATGAAATCTATACCAAGAAGCTAGAACGCATTCAAAAAATATTTTTATACCACCTTTCATTCAGTCTCAACTTGGCGAAAAAACTTCCTCATTATGATGACAGGCTCCGCTACTTTCGCATGAACACGCTAAAGGACCGCAGAATTATGCTAGATAACGTATTTTTATACAAGCTGGTCAATGGAATGCTTGACTGTCCAGATCTGCTCTCAAAGGTTAATTTAAATGTACCTTTTAAATTACCTAGAATTTCCAGATATAGCTTGTATTCCACTTTGAGCTCTAAATCAAACTTGGGTTATTTTTCCCCTTTAAACAGAATGTTCACTAAATATAATTCACTGTCTAAGTCCATTTCTATTGATATCTACCACGACACTTTGTATACGTTTAGGTCTAAATGTCTGGTAAACCCTTTGCAGGGTGTACCAGCTTAGTTTATTAGTTTATATATTTTTTTATTTAACTTAATTTTTTTGTTATATTGAGTGGGTATGGTTGTTGTCTCATTGCATGCTGTTGTCACCTATAATTAAGTTTGCATTTAGCCCGTCTAACGTGACCATGTATTTTTAAGTATTGTCAATGTAAACTTGTTGGTGATCAAATAAATAAATAAATAAATAAATAAATAAATGGATCTGGTTTCTCGCGATACGGGGATACCCTACTGCGAGCACCAATGCAAAAATTGTTAATAAACTGTAGTTAATAAATAGTATAAGGTCATAATGTCAAAGTAGCTCCTTACTTGTTTAATAAAGATTTTATTTATTTATTATTATTTAGTTTGCTTGTTCGATGGAACGCGCTTATTTCAGGAACTATTGGTTTGAATGGAAAAATAATGTTTGTTTTGGATAGGTAATCAAAAAAAGTTTGTTTTGGATAGTCTGTTTAGCGATGAAGGCTTATAACTCATGGATAGAATGAAACTATGTGTGCGAAAACCGAAATCCGCGTGGACGAAGTCGCGGGCGGCCACTAGTATTAATTATGCTTAGGACCACGTATGTACATTATTGTAAAGTAGGGTTTAAAACAAATCAGAAGCGTTTCTACGAGTACTGTTCAGTTCGTACCGAATTATCCAAATGATATTACGTGTCATTTATACAAACTAATAAAATCAAGTCTGTTATTTAAACGATGTGAAATAAAAGACTCTAAAGATTCTTTCAAAAACCTTTGTGTGGTTAAAGTAACAAATGGCATAAGGTATCTACGAAATGCCAATGGATCTAGACTTCTGAAACTGGAAAGATTCAGGTCACCGATGATTGGAGGCGCTCGGAAAGAACCGGTCAAACGGAAAAGTTGATAGTGCGGTCAGCTCAAACACGAAAAAAATAAAATATCTCAATGTAGAGTTGAAATTTCATCAAATTAAGATGTTGCTTCAAATCTACTCGTATAGTATAATTTAATAAAGCAGAAGAGTTTGTTTCTTTGTGCGTACAAAGAACTAATCTCAGGAACTACTGGTTCGAATCGAAAAAAACTTTTTTGTTGGATAGTCCATTTGTCGAGGAAGGCTTAATCTATATTATAATACTAGTTTAAACCCCGGCTTTGCCCGCGTTATCAAGATTCCTTTTTTATCCTGATAAAAGATCCTGTCACCTAAGTCAGCATGTATCCTGCCTGTATACCAAATTTCATTAAATCCATTCAGTTGTTTCAACGTGATTGACAGACAAACATTCAAACAAACAAACTAACACATTTATAAAATTAGTATTATAAGAATGTGTGCGGATACCAAAATCCACGGGGACGAAGTAGCGGGCATCCGCTAGTGTATAATACTCGCAGTCACCCTTCGCATAAAACTTTCATATGAGACAGATTTTCCTGACGGTTCGTAAAGGGCCTTTCTCAGAAATAATACTCGAGTATGAATATAATATGTAATATGTACTCCTTCTAGCATCGCTGGAAGCTGTAAAAAGTCAATGCCATTAAAAGATGCGTGCGACCTTTTATTACGTACAATATAATATGAGTAGGTACTGTATATTTGACTTGGTTGAAAAGTAGGCTTGTGTACCAGAGTTCAGAAATATACACGTGTGTATAAAATGTGTACACTTTACGTACGTACCTATATTTATTTATCTCTTATAAGATTTCAAAATGACACATCAGATATTTCATTTACAAATATACATATAAAAAATTACAAGTTATAAAGCTTTCACATCTTATGCTTTGTTTAGTTTAAAGGAAGATTAAGCTGGGTACAAAAAAATATTATATCAAACATAAAAATATGAATGAGTTCTGCGTTATAAAAGTGTGTTCGTTTAGTTTATTATCAAATCATAGATCTTCCAAAAAGCATTAAGGTTATGTCTATCCAAATAATCACTATCACAAGCTACAAACTTCATTAAGGACTAGTCATCAAAATCAAATAAAACTTTTTTCAAATAGGCCTCAATAAAGTACCTACGGATCATCAACATTATACTTAGTCCGAGTCCCCATTTCTATGTTAGTGTAAGTTTTTTATTGACACACGTTTGGCGATCGACTTTTACATCTCCATGCCTGGAAAAGACTATCATAGCCATTCTATGTGAACAAACAAGAGGAAATAAAAACATTTGGCACGTATACAACAACTCTAGCGCCTCTCGACTTGAGTGATAGCTGCAAAGAGTGAGGGCCTGTCTCGTATCGCGATTTAGGTGCAAAATACTGGACACTTGTGCCTGAAATGTTACGTAAACGTAATAGGTTATCCTGTGTTTCGAAAATGTTGTAAAAAGAGAAAAATGTACATTCGGTGGGAAATGTGGAGTATATTTCTTCAGGCTCTAAAAAGTAAACCATTATAATTTCAAACACTTATGACAATAATTTTGACCTATAATAATATTATTTCAGAACATTGAGATATTACTACGTTTAGAGTAGACACCTCGTAGAAATCTTCTTATTCTTACTTTTGTACATGAAATGAAATTATTTATTCAGCAATTTGATTCACTTAGTAAATTCTTTTGCACGTTAAAACATGGATAACAGTTGCCGTGTATTCTACTCTTTTTATAATCAAAAAAATGCCGTCTTGTGGAAAAATAAAGTAAGTGGCGTGTCATTTCATACATAGAAAGACAAAAAAAATCACTAAATTATCCGCCCCTTCCTTTTAATTTTGCATAGATTTTTTTTATACAGACACTATACTTAGAAGTCATACCTCAATGACATTGTAGATAAAACTTATCTAGAAAAATTACAGACAATGGGACAGGTGAAACTAAATAAAAGCTTGTAAATATAGAACTTCTCATACAAGTAGTAAGTTAAATAAGAGGTAGTTTTCCTTAAGATTAAAGACCGTCCAGAAAACACTAAAAGGTATTTAAGTAACTGAAATTGGACGTGGAACAAGGTAATAATTCATCACTCGCAAGATAAATGGTGTTTCATAGGACTGACTGGAGTGGACTGTTTTAATTTATTACTCTTGTCAGCTACATTTTTAGAGTTACACGAGATACTATTGTAATTATGTATTCAATTCTATGTGTTAAAAAATCAAAATTATCTTTTCCGATTCTGGGCCAAAAAATGTTATTAAGTGAATAGACAATTTTTTATATAATTTTTAAAGCATTTTTAACATGCTAATTATTATCTTATGGATCTGTGTTATCTGAAATAAATGTGTTATTTTTTTATTATACCTTTACCAACCTTTACCTATAATTTTGAAAGTTATAAACAAACAATAATTCATCCAATCTTTTTTCATGGCTCAAGCGGGACTCGAACCCACCGAGACACTTAATGGATAAGATGAATTTCCCTTTGTTATTTGCTTAACGCTTAATGCAGCGTTATCCCTTATAACTATCTCTTACAATTTTTGTAAAAAATCAGGTAACTAAAATTCATTTCATGCATGTTTTTCTTGCGCATACACTGCGGAGTTTATTTCAGAATACGGATTTTCCCAATTTGTCACAGGATATTTATAGTTGTCCTAAAATTAAATATCAAGTATCATTTGATAAATAATTTACCCAAAATCATAATAATCAGCCAACAAAAAATATTAAGAAAACAAACTCAGATGGCAACCACAAAAAGTAAAGTAGGTACACATCCGGGAATCTCGAAAAGTCGAGATGTTTGTAGATGTGTTTGGTTGATGGGACGGTTGTCAAGGCATTTAGATAGCAGAAAAACATTAGGGACATACCGTTCTTGAACATGTCAGGCATATTTCTACGTAAGGGAGGCAAACGAGGTCAGATGATGGTATGTGATCACATGTTCCAATGGACTTAAATAATAATAATAAATATCTCAGAACATCACATACATTGATCTGACTCCATGTTAAGCAGCTTAAGCACTTATGTAACAGACATCAGAATCAACAGTGGTATTACAAATGTACGTTATTGGCTGTTGATTTTGTTAAATATTTAATTGTTAAATAAATAAAATAAATAAATAAGTACCTTAATAGATACATATATGTAACACCCAGATCCAGACAAACAGACATGTTCATGCATACAAATGTTTGTCCTGTGCGGGGATCGAACCAGCGACCCTTGGTTTTATTGTCATCTACCTGACCACTACACCAAGCGGCTTTCAAAATAACTCTATGGAAGCCACAAGTTCGTCTCTGTTTTAAAACAACATGTCTTCTCAATATGAACATGGAGACATCATTAATACAAACAGCACATAGTCGAGATACATGCCAATAGGCACAACGATTCAATATCAAATTTTACAGTATAAATTATTATCAGCGTAATCGTATTTAATGTCACACTTAAAACATTTTCATGTTATTATTTATCTAAAATTAAATATTTTTAAATATTGACAACATCACATACATTGATCTGACCCCGTGATAAGTAGCTTAAGCACTTGTGTTACAGACATCAGAATCAACAGTGGTATTACAAATATACATAAATAGATACTTATATATAGCGTGGATTTTCCGTTTCCGAATGTCATACGCTAAATATCTCTAGCGCAACTGACTGCTTCCGTGTATGGATTCATCATCATCATCATCACTGGTGCCTAATTTTAATGACTAATTGAATGGAAGACACTATTATGTTATTGGCCTAATAAATAGCTAAACATAATCAAAGCATATTTTGTATATCGCAAATATTCCCGATCTCACTCAAGCCCTACTAATATTCGTATCTTTGATTATCCAATAGCCAAACGCTAGTTGCATGAAAAACAGTCATCTGCAAAGTGTCTAGTGCAGTGATCGCGAGAGTATATTTTAGATAGCAGGGATAACTGGGACATACTGCAATCACATTCAGGGAACTGCTAATTGGATAAGGTATTTGATCCATTTAAATCTTGTTGATATCGACGAATTTTGACTCCTGAGATGAGGAATTACAGTCGAAATTGGAAGTACAATATTCCGTACTTTGGCGGATTTTAGGTTATTACAGTTTTCTGTAATTTGACGTAGAAACGTCCTTATAAAGGTAACCTATGATCTTTTTTAGGGTCTAAAGGCTGGCTGTGACACATTTCATCAAAATGGGTTAAGAGGTAGCGGAAAAGCGTACCAGACAGATAAAAAAAACAGAGTTAGTTTCGCATTTATTAGAAGGGATTTATAGGTGCATTTCTAAAGTCTACATTAATAAAGACTATTTTCTTTCTTTAATATCAAGTTACTGCATTTGCGCTATCTAATAAAAACCCAATGCGGTTTCCATTGAAGTTTAAACCTATAAGTTGTGCGCAGAGCATAAGTCTCTGTAACGAGACACCTCAGAGACATTACATTAAAGCTCGCTTCTGCAATTTAGATAAACACCAAATAAAAACACGGGACTCACATACAGAGAGTTTGGTTAACATACTTGTATGTATAGTCATTGGTATGATTTGCAATTTACATCATACTAATATTATACATGTGAAAGTTTGTTTGTTTGGATGGTAGTCCGTCAATCACACTGAAAATAATGAACGGATTTTGATAAAATTTGGTATACAGGCTACTTTTTATCCCGATTAAATGATTCCCCGGGATAATACAGGAATCTTGATAACGCGGACAAAGACGCGGATAAAAAAAAAAAAAATAACTATAAAAACAATGTTTTGTGGTTACTGACCCTCTAATCGATTGGCGCGCGATATTACCTTTCCATGTAATAAGTTTTTGTTTGAATATTATGCTTCGAATGACAGAAGTCGACTGATAAGTAGCACTATAGTTTTTGCAGTTAATTTTTTGTGGTAACGACTTGGTCTTGAGTATTTTTCCGTATGTTCCTGTAATCATAAAAGAGAACATAAATTTGTGTGTCCATCTTAGGCTTCTGATCGCTAATTCAATAAAAGCAAGAATTATTATTTCCAGTATCCACCATTGACGTTGAAATTGTAGGCCTTTCTCTGTATAAGACTGTTACTACAATAACTTCAATCGACAATCAAAACAAATCGACCATGCAACAACTGAAAATAAAATGCCAAAACTTGCCAAACTCGACTACCGTATACAACAGTAGTTACAAATTCTTCTAACCTCGATTTATTGGCAGGAATATCTTGGAATGTCGTTGCGTTTGCTCTAGTCCTTCTTCCGTCGACATAGAGGCCTTTTTCTCTTGCACTTTTAGATAAATTGGGCGAGTTTTCCCTCAGTCTAACCTGTCTCGGGTGCTGCTATTCAAGGGAACAGTACACAAAAGGATCAGTAATACTATATGGCGTAATCATTTTATTATGTTGTGGTAGTATAAAGGATAGTGTTTGTTATGAGAACATTTTGAATAAATGCATCTTGCGGTTTTAATGTTTGATCTCATCAAATATAAAAACCCTGTGTACCTGTATAATAAATTAAAGATCTCAGACTTCCACACCAGATTCGGTCCTGGCGTCCCTCGATCGCATCGTGCCCCGTTGGCATTTCAGAGACATAGGACTGTGGCTTTCACCGGTAGCTTTCGTCACCAGGCGACCAAGTGCTGGAATGATTTACCTCCACCACTCAGAAATGTGTTAACCAAAAACATCTTCAAAAGACAGGTAAAAAAAAAATTACTAGACAAGCAAAAGCATTTGGTCGCTTGAAATGAAAGTATATAAACACGTTTCAGTGGATACTGTAGGAATATCACAGGTCGCTAAACTTAGTTAAAAAATATATGTATCGATGCCTAACGGCCAAAATGGCCTAAGCGACATTTTTTGCGAAATCGACTTATATACATCATTGGAATCGCCTTTTTTTTCTCCGTCGTTCTATCTAGGTTTCGTTACTCTAGCTCGTAGTTTTTGTCGGTTATGCGGTTGGTAAATTAAGGCTCCAAGCCTTAATTTTACGTCCTAAGCGCCCAATATTTTAGGGTTTTTTTTATTCTGGTGGTTAGAAAATATAATATTTTAAAATAGTTACTTAGACAATTTGGCTTAAAAACAATAAATAACAAAAATGTCGCTTAGTACTTTCGGGCCGCGAATTTCAAACATAAGATATGGCGCTTAGGATTATTTGCCCTGTCACATATTTCTATTCGTTGTGGCGCTTATCCCATTTTTCTCTTAAAATACATGATCCAATTTATGGGTATTGGTGTCCCTGGTCGCAGACTTTCGCTGGTACAGGTTATCTGCGAAACCCTGTATTTTTAGTATTTCGCTAACACTAATACTTTTTCGTCAATCACTTCTTATGTTGGCTTAATGTCGGTTAAGCAATTTTAGTAAAAATACAGATGCACTTAAGCCGCTTCTGGCTAACATGTTTTTTTTTGGTAAAGGCGGTTACGACATTTTTGCAGTAAAAAAATAAATCCATTTGGGCTCAAGCGACAAAAAACACTCTTAGATGAATGATTTTGAATACTTTAATGAATACATCTTGAAGAGAAATATATTTTATATTAACACCTAAAATTTGGAATCTTAGGAAGCAAAACCCAGGTACTTATGATTTTTTTTCGAAATTTTTCGTCTTTAATCCTCTCTCCTGTAAAGTTTGGTAAATGGCGGTTAGGCCTTTTTGGCCGTTAGGCATCGATATTTATTTATGATAAGTCATTTTTTCTCTTATATTATCCCGTCACTCTATTATATTGAGTATTAACATATATATATATTACATACTCGTAACATAATTACTTAAGTTTTTTTATTTTGTTGTTTCGTTTGTTTGTTTTTACCGCGCCGCTATACCCTCCGGCACCTGCCGCTCAGGCAGTGGCTGAAAATCAGTGGTTCGCTTATCTGGTGAACATATCACTGAGCCATAGCCTATTTGCAGATCTGCAGCGCACACTCCAAACGTCATTGTTTATTTAATTTTATTTCTTTTTTCTCTATGTTTCGTTGATGATTGATCGTTCTTTATGTACCCTCTTTTTAATGCTGTGTGCCTGTATGTTTTTGCGAATAAATAATTTATCTATCTATCTATTATCTATCTAATAAAACACAGGTTTGTAGGTATGGCATGTCATACATCTGATTTAAATCCATTTGATGGTGGTAAATAAGCTCAAAATTATTCTGACAAATGTTATAACGAATAATAAAACGCCTCCGAAAATTTTAACCAAGTGTGTGTTTGGGTGTGCAGAAAACACATAAGCATGGTGCTTTTTTAATCGTTGACTGTCTGTTTAATAATACATACATTGACTGTTAGACTCATACGTTATACACTCATATTAAATCTGTATCGTATATAACAAATCAGTTTGGATAGGTGAGCCTTTTCGTGAGTTATAAAGTGACAAATAAATGTATTAGATACATTAGATATTTAAAAACATTAAATTTACGTACTGTGATATCTTTAAGCATGTTGAGTTATAGAAAAACATGACAAACTTATATATACCATATGATCTGTAATAAAATAACACATTAATGGCAGAAATAACCTACTGCTTTTCGCTGTACTGGGCCTAAATCTGTTTCGATTGTATTCATGGTTTTGTCTTCACTCCATGTCTGGATTGAATCTTAAAATTGAATTTCCGTGTTTGGAGTGCCTTTTTATTTCTAATCAAAACAAGCTTGTTTAAATGTGTCATTTAAATGTCAGTAGGAATGTAGGAGTTGGAATTTTAATGTAATAACTGTTTACGAGTAGTGTAAGTGACTGCTTAGTCGGTAAGTAGACAGCTGGTAAGTTAGTGGTTACGGGTTCAAAACCTGTACGGTATCTAATACTTGTAAGTTAGCGATTATATTATTTAGTATGTGTTTCCTACCATGCAACATACACGTCATTTAAAACCAGACAATATAAAAACACAATAAAATAATTAAAGAACAGTAATAGTAAATAAGCGTGGGTGTAGAATTTAAATTAATTCATAAAAGAGCGACTAAAAGTGTTCGTTTTCTATTTGAAGTTGTATTTTGTAATTAAATTACTTCAAATATTCTACTTTAATCAAGTTGCCTCAGATTTAGTACGTGCTACGCTTACTATTTAATGGAACATTCTGCACGTTTACCAAAGTAGGTAAACATTAACTTGACAACTTTATACTAAGTATAGTTAAGTTTACGACAGGTTTAGTGTATTGGTGAAGAAGTTGTTTGTTACAATAAGTGGTTGCAAGTTCAATCCCCGTTTGTACTGATTGGTCTGGATAAATAATAAATATATAATTAATTCTTAAGACTAACACACCAATTTGTTGGCCCAAAACCACGCTCGACGCTGGAGTTATAACAGCTAGGGAACGGATTGATATACTTAAATACTCACTTTTATAAACATCCATGACTCTAGTACAAATGCCGGTACATCACACAAATATTTGCCTCTAGCGGGATCGATCCCGCGCTCTTTGTTTTGTAGCCAGGGTCTCAGACCACTAGACCAACGGGACTAACCTATAAATCTGAACTGTTGTTTCTGTTATCCGAAACATACGTGCAATGACGTTGTATTTTGTAATGGTTATTAAAATTGCACTTTGTGAAGTTGCGAGAAAAAGTATTTTTATAAATAAAGGTTGCTTTTTTTTCTAAATAACTTTTTTGATTATTGGATAGTGGCTAGTAGCATTTGTTCAAACGTTATTTTTGAATAAATCAAAATCGTTCACTGGTACCCGCAATGGGATTTGCAGAATAGAAAATAATGTACCAAAATATTTACACAATTTATATTATGTCCTTACCGATTCACTGCGGATGAGTAAAAAATACTGGCTTTACTCGGTCAGTCGAGACTAGTGTTGTGAACCGCATATCGATAGTTCTGTTTATTTACTTTAAGAAGACACAGTGGTGATAAGTAAAGCGTAAGAAACAAGGTAATTACGTAAAAGATTAAGAAACGTAAGTAAAATAATTTTAATAAATGCCCTTTAATTTAGTATATTCATTATGATTGCCTTTTTGCATATTAGATACGTATTTAGCCGGTTATATTTCTAAGATTAATATCCTGAGTCCTCTTAGTAACTGACATAACATAAATTGTGTTTTGTACAGCATTAATATTACTAGGTGCTTACACAACGTTTTGAAAGGAAAAATATCGACTATCCATGCCATGGAACTTACAACGTATCGAGAAACGAAGAATATCGCCTTCACTAATGCGTACTAGCGAGGATTTTTCCTAAGATGTAGGTGCGCGGATTTTATACGAAGCCGAAGGTCCAGCCCGTGCCAAGAAGCTAGGAAATAGTGCTAGAATTTAAACTCTATTTATTTTCCTTCGACTGGGAAAGACTGAACTTTTCACCTTTAATCGAATAATGTTTTATCTGGGAATTTCTTTGTTAGCGTGCGAAGTATAAAGTTGTAACTGGAAACACAGGCTTCATTTCTAGAATGTTGCACCACATGCTTGTACATAACTTTCATGATTTCTCGAAGGTACGTCGTAGGGACAAAGTTTTAAATGGTATCCTACTTTGTCCTATACATATGTTTACACAAGCGGTCGCCCGCAACTCCGTCCGCGCTGATTTCGGTTTCCGCACACATAGTCTTATACTATAGCTTAATGCCTACCTCAAAAAATAGACTATCCAACACAGAAATATTTTTTCTATTTGAACCAGTAGTTCCTGAGTTCAGCGAGTTCAAACAAACATACATACAAACAATCTCTTTAGCTGTATTATATTGGTATAGACTAGATAAGTCATCTAAGTTCCTGCCTGAAATATCAAGGACCTGTGTTCAATTACCGGATCAGCCATAATAATGTTTCGTATTTTTAGAAGGCGTTAACAAATGAACATTTAAAGTTCGTACTGATAAAATTGACTAAATAGAAATTTGGAAAAAAAGGGTAAAATGTATTATTTAATTCTTTGACCTTTGTTTGCTAAATGAGTTAACAAATTAGCGTGCTAATAATTGCTTTTAATACAATATTTGACAGGCTCGTTGGTCGAGTGGCTAGAGACCCTGGCTACAAAACCAAGGGTCGTGGGTTCGAATCCCGCTAGGGGCAAATGTTTGTGTGATGAACATCGGCATTTGTACTCGAGTCATGGATGTTTATAAACGTATTTAAGTATGTCTATCCGTTCCCTAGCTTCCATAGTACAAGCTTCGAGCTTAGTTTGGGGCTAGGCAATTGGTGTGTTAGGCCCAGGCATTTAAAAAAAAATATATCGATGCCTAACGGCCAAAATGGAGAGCATAAGCGACTAAAAACACCCTTAGATGAATGATTTGTAATACATTAATAAATACATTTTGAAGAGAAGTATCTTTTATATTTACACCTAAAATTTGGAATCTTAGGAAGCAAAACCCAACGACTTATGATTTTTTTTCGTAATTTTTCGTCTTTAATCCTCTCTCCTGTAAAGTTTGTGAAGTGGCGGTTAGGCCTTTTTGGCCGTTAGGCATCGATATATATTTTATTATTTCGAGGTTACTTACGTATAAAAAGTAGAAACGTTGTCAGTTCCAATATGGCTGCCAGCTATCCATCTACCGCGCAATCCGTCACTTCCACTGCTTGTCTACTCGTGTGTTTGTTAACACTTCCTGATAGGGCTGTACAAGGAAACTTGTGGAAAAACATTTGTTTGATTGACGATAAAACGATTGTCAGAGACGAACTTCTTAGCTTTTCATGGATTCTCCGTGCGGGTGCCGGGTCCATCGCGTGGAACAGGAATGTCAGTCGGCGCCTGGGACTTTCGACCCAGCGTGTAGGTTTAAGGGGCCCCTTTATAGTTGACATCATTAAGAAAAACCATCAAACATTAGTAAAAATGCGTAATAACCAGGCTTTTAACATTCAGGGCCATAGTCGTTGCATACCCTGGACACGAGGCATGCCGAGTTGCAACTGGGAGATTTATTGTTCAGCCATGAAGGTACGAGTATACCTACCTGAATGACATACACCAGATTATCTTGTTGTTTTAAAAAAAAGGAAAAAGTCCAAAATAATGATTGTAGGTTGTAAAAAGTTAACAAGGTAGCTTTTTATGCCTGATGGTAAGTGATCGCCGCTGCCCATGAACATCAACAACCATACAAGGTTCGCAGATACGTTGCCTGCCTTTAAGACCCCATACCCTCCCCTTGCTATTTTCACTATGTTAACAATTTTGCATTGCATATCCTTAATCTACTATATAAAACAATCGCTCATATACGCAGTAAGCCCTGCCCTGACACAAACTTTGGTTAAACTATTTTTTATCCTGTTATACGAAGTAATGCATCGATGTTGAAAGAAAAACTTGCAAAAATAACCATTAATCCTCCTTACAGCTTTACTTTCACATATTATTATCATATCGTCAAGAGTCGGAGTGCTTAGTTTTCGTACCTATTATTCTTGAGTTTTTTTGATAATATTATTCAAATTTATTATTTGTTATGTGTGTTGTATTAAGAAAAGCAACACCACTTTATAAGTTCAAAATAATTACACCACGAGAAATCTTTTTGGAAAGGAACCACGTTAAACCATTGGTCCTGTCTGTACCTTTATCTAAATAGTCTCGTCAAAAAATATTATTAGTCATGAAGTCTTTTTCTTTTTTGAATAGTGTGAATTGTAGGTAACTAATCACTCTTTCACTTGTGCACTATAATACTCCTAATAAGCTGAGATGGTAGATTAGCTATCGTAGCCAAAACTCAGCTAAAATACAAAGTACCAACCGTATTATAAAATAGCTAAGCCAACTTATCCAGATAGTGGCAGGTATGCCATTCCAACTTAGATCCGGCGTCAAACGCATCCTAGAATTTTAATGAGTTCGTTTTATCTGCAAAACTACTCTCAGTCGAGTTTCCATACAAATGACACGCGATTAATGTTGTCACGTTGACTCGTAAAAGTTTGAGAAATCCCTCGGCGTTTTCAGCTTTGAATTTTAAAAGGATTTTTTACTGTTACTGAAAGAAAGGGGATCGGGAATTCAAATTATAAATGTCTGATCTTCGATCAGATAGAACGTTTTACGATGGACATTTACACTAATGGGGGAAGCTGTAGTAAGTTGAATCGAATTCGAAACTTGCCGCGTTGGCTCCAAGTCTGATTGATTTAGTTCTTAGATATTAAACGTATTTATAATTAATTTATCATTCAAAATCAAAAAGGTCTGGTTTAGAAAACAAATCATTGGTGAAGCTTTAATTGGCCAATTTTCTTACTCCGCCACAAACGTCAAAACTTATTATATTTGGGTACTTAAGTAAATACAGACAAAGGTTTTAACGCTATTCTAGCAAAAATCCAATGAATTTGTTATGAGCCTTTATGTAAATGACTATAAATTTTTGTGCATTAAAAATTACCTTAATGCTGTGAATTAACATTTTTAATCCGCCATTTTAATAAGTCAGTCATAACGAATGCTTTTAGAATAATAAGAAAACCGCTTCAATGCTTTAAAAACAATTGTTACATTTAATCATTTGAATGTAATGTGTCCTCCGAACACATAAAAGCTGGTTAGAATTTAATTTTTTTTAATGAAAATGGTTAGCCAAATATTTGCTTATTCAATTTAATTTCAGAAAATTGAAAATGCAGACAATGCCGCTATTTTTGAAAGTCAGTGGATTACAAATGTCATTGAAATAAAGATGGACGTCCTCTTTTGATTTGAATTTGGAAAGCAAAGAATATAAAGTTTATTTTAGTAGTAAACTATCCTATATTTTTTAAGGGGTTTCGTCAACTTATCCCTCAAGAACTTTTCACTCTAATTGTTTGAGACATTTGATAGTTCGTTGATAATCTATACTTATAATAAATCTGTAGAAACGTCAATTCTGTACATTAAAATTTTTTTCAAAATAACTATCAGGGGGTGATTAGTGATCGATACTGATGCCAAAAATGCAATTAGTAAAATTTTTGTCTGTCTGTCTGTCTGTCTGTCTGTCTGTCTGTCTGTCTGTCTGTCTGTCTGTCTGTATGTTCTTTATAGAAACAAAAACTACTGGACGGATTTTGACGAAACTTGGTACAATTATTCTTTATACTCCTGGGCATATTATAGGATACTTTTCATCACGCTACAATAAATAGGAGCAGAGTAGTGAAGGGAAATGTGGGGAAAACGGGAGAATTTACTCCATTTCTTAAGCTTCAGTCGCGTGTGCAGCTTTAATGGTTAAAGTTACATCAAAATCATGTATGACGGAAATATTCTTCATAAAATGGCCTAAAAATATCCCTTTACAGCATATGTCTATCTTTCATGGTTGACTCACAATAACACGTGTAATATCCTGATCCAGATTGGTTTGAACGCGCTAATCTCAGTAACAGTTAACGTCAATTTAAGATTAGTGCACATTTGGCATAACAGATGGCGGTAAGACATTGCGGAACGCGAGTTCGCCTTAACCGCGATGACGAGATTTTTTCTCGATTGTATAAGAGGTTTTAATGACAGGACAGCCCATATTCCTGCATGGTTGGTCCACCTGATTCGTTTGTTTTACTTATAACTCAAACTCATTAGTGCGCTCGGAGTATTTTCAACAGTAATAACTGGTTCGATTCGAATTGACAAAATCTTTAGCAATCTATAGTCACACTGTGTACGGAAACGAAACCCATGCGGACGGAGTCGCTGGCGGCCGCTAGTAATGACAATAAAATCGATACTCATCGACATGAATATTTAGCTCTTGAAATGAAAAATAAATTGAGTTGTTTCGAACGATATCAAATATCTAAGAAAAGGTTGATCTTCTTCTTATTTATAGGTTCAATACATAATTAAGTTTCGCCTCTATAAGCACGAGACTAGTAAGACATTCTATTCTTAGAGATTCTATAACTTTATGGACTAGACCTATTTATTTTCTGTAAAGTTAAGTATATTACGTATAAAAAGTTGAAGTAAATCAGGAAAATGAAGTATCTTTTTATATCAGATTTTTTTTCTTAAACTTCTAAATATAGTAAAACTAGCGGCTACCTGCAACTCTGTCCGCATTGATTTCGGCTACCGCACATAGTTTTATACTATAGCATAAAGACTTCCTCGCAAAATGGACTATGTAACCCATAAATATGTTTTCAATTAGATACAATAACTCCTGAGAATAGCGCGTTCAAACAAACAAACCGTCAGTGAGTGGTAATCGAGCTTTATATATTATTATTATAGATTATTATAGATACCTATAGATTAGCTTATATTAAAACATAAGATGTAAGGCTTGATAATAATAAATGTGTACATACATAGCTTAATAATCATTATAATACAACAATACCAAAAAGGAAGCAAAAATACACGAGTAAGCACTCTTCACTTTTGACATTTGAATACGACTGTTCATTTAAAAGAGACAGTTGTTTTTGGGCCCACCAACAATCGGTAACGTTTAAGAGAAAGAGAACTATGTTAAAAATTTATATAATTTTTTATGAATTTTGCAATTGAAATGAATTTCAAACGATACCGGAGTCATAAAACCAAAATAAAAAGCCTTATTTTGATTATATCCGTAAAAAATCTGTCCAAAGATTAGTAAACAATGGCTGACATACAGATAACTGAAGGAAAAAAGGTTTTTATCAATAGAATTAAATTAAAACACCTGAAATCGCACATAAAGGAGACGCAATTTACTTTTGGAATGGTTTTCATGCCAATTTTTATCTAAGGCGGTGATTGGTAGTGACTTTTAATCATTTAAATAATGAAATAAAATAATTCGAATAAACAATACAAAAAATCCGTATTACGGAACGCAAGTGCTAGTCTATTGCCGGATTTTGATTTTATTTAAAAACTGAATACAAATGTCAGAAACCTTCCGTCTGTCAACTGTCATTAATGGTTATACTATATAATTTAAAAAGCTGTAGTTTGTTTGTTTGTTTGAACACGCTACTATCAGGAACAGCTGGTTCGAATTGAAAAAATATTTTTGCTTTGGATTATCCATTAGTCGAGCCAGGCTTTAACTAAAATATGTTAAGCTATAACGCGTTTAAGACTATTTGTGAAAAACCTTATTCCACGCGGACAGAGCCACAGGCGACCACTAGTCATATTAAATTGCTTTTATTTCGGATACATAGGAAAAACATAATGGAAAATCGCCCTTGTGTGTAAGTCTTTACGGTTCAGGCGTTGAAAGTCAGGAAAGCAAATAGACAGATTAGTTAATGAGGTTAATATATATTTTCACATCTTATTTCTAACGATTCCGGTTAAAATATGAAAAAATAATGTTACCACTATAATCTGGAGATTATAAGGAATAAATTGATACCCATTTCGTAAATAAACGCCAAAATTTTATGTGGGCCTAACTCTCCATACAAAAACGATTGACTCCTTTCGAACGTTCACTTACAAACCCACAGCATTCACAGAAAGATGACTTTTTAATATCCTAAGTGAAAACGTTGTTTAACCAATTGCCTCCCACAAAGGCTGTAGTAATGAGACCGTATACATTTTTAAGGAGACCCCGCCGCTACGAAATTTACGAGCCACTTAATATGCCGAGCATACAAGGGTTAACCATGTTCGGAAATGACGAAGGTATGATGTTTTGTTCACGATAAAATATTAAAATTTCTAATTGGTTCCTTAAATTCATTACTGTCGTACGAGGGTTGGGCATATTTAATTGCTCGAGATAATCCTAACCTTTTGTGCGTGTGACGGAACTTAGTAATTTAGTGTTTCAATTTAACCCTCCGATAATCTTTCTGTTTGATTTTAAACAGGTTCGGTGACCGTTGCTGTCGCAACCCTTTTCTAAATCGCGCTTCTCATGTCATTGATACTTAACTTGCATACATGTGGCTTTATATACCTACTCTTCTAGAAAGAGAGGAAGAGACTAAATGACAGGCTGGCTACGCATCTACAACTCCTGTGAAGTTTGTCCTTCTCTTACTCGTACATAAAAATATAAAACCTGTATAGTTTCTGGAATTGCAGATTCTGAAGTTGCGGCCTAGACAAATACTAACGTCATTACTGATGCGTTAAAAATACATATTAAGATACATTTGGACTTAATAATGAGTACCGAAAATAAACTACTACTCAAATATAAAATAGCAACGAAGTAATTCTTCGTTCACAATATACTGAATACATTATCTAATATTCGTCTTTTCAGTCTGATAATGTATACACAATTATCATTGTTTAGATTACAATATGTATATCCCAACTAATCCCAACTAATATTATAAATGCGAAAGTAACTCTGTCTGTCTGTCTGTCTGTTACGCTTTCCCGCTTAAACCTCGCAACCGATTTTGATGAAATTTGGTACAGACAATCTTTAGACCCTGAGACAGAACATAGGCTACTTTTTATTTCGAAAAAAATAAATCCACGCGGACGGAGTCGCGGGCGGCCGCTAGTAATGTATATATAATCCAGAACCTATAATGTTTCGCGTTACGAAATATTGGCTTTATTTACCCAGTAATCATACTTGCGAATAAGATATTTTATTTTTCGAAATATCCTTGCTTTTGTTAACGGACCACACTGTTATACATTGGCTTAAATGGCCCGACGATTAGGAAATAGAAACAAAATGGTTTCCCGCGTCGTGGGATTCGGTTTGTCACGGAATCTCTTTATCGCACGTCTCTTGGGACTCGCAAAACATATTTCTTTGAAATGGGTCTAAAGTCTTCACGTCTCAAGAAAGAGGAAAAGATTAGCTTTCCTTTACTGAAAGTTAGTTGTACAGTTATCTGGTTTGTACGGTCAAGGAAAGAAAATGTTTTACTACCATCAAGTTTGTATTTGCGCGTCAAAACACAACAGATCAATGGTAAAATGAAATAAATGATAAATAAATCAATATCTCACAACATCAAATACATTGATCTGACTTCGTGTTAAGTAGGTTAAACACCATTTGTAGGTTTTACAGACATCAGGATCAAAAGTCGTATTACAAATAAACGTAAATATATTATGTACATACATATTATAACACCCAGATCAGGACAAACAGTCGTGTTCATGCACATAAATGTTTGTCTTGTGCGGGAATCCAAACGGCCACTATATCAAGCGACTCGTCAAATAAATTAAATAAATAAATACTATTTGTTAAATATATTGAATAATGATAAATTCATTTAAAAATCTTTTGTAGTGTGTGCGTCACCGCACCTATACTAGCTCAGTAAAAGTTAGTACATACATATTTAAGACTTAATTGTAGCTATATATTCATTCAGTATAGACCGGTCATCGAAAGTAATCACTAGTTTAATTGATCTCCCGCGCGCCACCTTTACACTTTGAGTTCTTCCAATATTAATATTGCTCCCTTTTCTGGCAAAGAACGGTCACATCAATTGAAGTTCAGTGGACTTTGTTCCAGTGTCGACGATGGACGTGGAGGCTGTGGTGGGGCGAAGCGCCTCCCTGCCGTGCGACATCGAGCCTGACTCCAACGAAGACCGGGTCTACATGGTGCTCTGGTTCAGGCACTCAGGAGGCAAGCCGCTGTACAGGTAAGTGTCTTTGAAGTTGAACCGCCTAATAACTTCCACCTTCACCACCAGATGGAAACACTTTCGCCACGTTTAAAACTAAAGACAAACTACTGCTTATGAGGAGGATTTTCGCAAATGAAAGATCCGCTAGATGGCACTAGGGAGGCGTAGGGTCTAACTGGTATATGATTGGTGAATTTTCACATGGCATTGGCAGATATGTTAAAATTCACCAATGACATAGCAGTTAGATCTCACGCCTACGTATTGCTATCTTACGGATTTTTCAATTGCAAACAACCTCATTGACTAGTCATCATCAAGAGCTTACAGTCCACTACTGGATATAGACCTGGTGATTGTGTCCATGACCACGCGTGGCAAACGCAGAAGTGACCGCAGTATAGTAATAGTACATGGTACAGATGGTATATTTCTGTTGATCGTCTGTTGATGGACGTGGATGCCGTGGTGGGGCGAAGCGCCTCCCTGCCGTGCGACATCGACAGGCCCGTTGGTCGAGTGGCTAGAGACCCTGGCTACAAAACCAAGGGTCGCGGGTTCGAATCCCGCTAGGGGCAAATGTTTGTGTGATGAACATAGGCATTTGTACTCGAGTCATGGATGTTTATAAAAGTATTTAAGTATGTCTATCCGTTCCCTAGCTTCCATAGGACAAGCTTCGAGCTTAGTTTTGGGGCTAGGCAATTGGTGTGTTAGTCCAAGGCATTTTATTTATTTATGTAAGTGACTAGTCATCATCATCAGCTTGTGGCAGTCCATGTCCAGTCCTGTATAGTACGAGTATATAGGTGTCTTATAGGAGAACTTCCACCATCACTAACAGATGGGAAGGCTTTCGCCGTAAACACTTGCGCCATCGATAGAATTCGATAGACTGATAGCCCCCTGAGGCGCGACGTATTCATATGTTTGCATTTACGTATACAAGACAGTTTACCCAAGTTGAACTAGAATAGACTTACTATTTTTCCTTCAGAATCTAAATAGACTTCATACCACCGAGCCGATACTCGCACGCCTCCTAAAACGTTAAATGTATGTTAAACACCCGACCCCACTCTGGATAGTATTCTACCTTTAAAACTACTTCTGTATATCGTCCCTTATTCCCCTAATACGCTACTTAAGAGAAAGCCTTATATTTTCCGCATAAAATGTACGCTTTTACCTGCCCTGGCTATGAGGGATGGCCTTGGGACATTTTTTTCGTCTTAAGAAAAACGTTTTCGTAACCACTCGTAGTGAACTTCAGGAATAACAATAAAATAATAAATTAATTGGATTAAGACACAAATTGCCTAGCCCCAAACTGAGCTCGAAGCTTGTTGATGGTAGGGAACAGATAGACATACCTAAATACTTATATAAACATCCATGAGTCGAGTAGAAATGCCGATGTTCATCACACAAACATTGGGATTCGAATCCGCAACCCTCGGTTTCGTAACCAGGATCTCTGACCACTAGACCAACGGACCCGTCACAATTGTTTAAGATCAATGCAGTCAAACCATGCGAAATGCTCCTGTGGGAAAAATGATTAAACCCATTTATAGAATTTGTAAATCCCGGTCCTATCCAGATGTCTAATACCACAATTTGTCGTCATCCCGATTCTTCCCGGTAGCAAACAACAGTCTGAGGGGAGCCTGGATGCGGTATATTTTTTGTCAAATTGTTTTTTATATTATGTAATAAAATAAATAAATAAAATAGAATTACATACATAGTTTCTGAGATTATCGCGTTGAACCAAAAAAAAACACATAAACTGAAGAGTTTGTGTGTTTTTGTTGTATTAGTATAAATTTATTATTATATAAGTATAAATTGTTATGATATTTACCACACATAGTTACTTTATTATCTAACCTCACATACAAATAGAACTAGAGTCTAGAACTCCAGGCGTCGTCGTCAGATCTTCAAAATAAATAATACCGGTTTCTATTGAACCGGTAGAGAGCCCCTTATACCGGTAACGCATAGCATTAGCGAGCGAAGTGCGACGAGCGGTTGGGTAGGTCCGGGTTCGAATATAAGCGGGGAGACTGCGGCCAAGATAACATAAAGAAACATACATGTCAATAATAAATTAAAAAATTGGCCAAGTGCGAGTCGGACTCCCGCACTGAGGGTTCCGTACAAATTCTATTTTTGACGTATTAAAAAAACTACTGAATAGATTTCGTTCGAACTAATTTTCGTTGGTAGTTTTTATGGTCATATACATTATATATTTAATTCAGTTTTATCATCCTCTTATTTTAGAAGTTAGAGGGGGGGGACACACTTTTTTCCACTTTGGAAGGGTCTGTCACGCAAAGTATTCACTTTAGAAAAAAGTGATATTAGAAACCTTAATATAATTTTTAAAGACCTATTCATAGATACCCCACACGTATATGTTCAATGAAAAAAAATATTTCGAGTTTCAGTTCTGACTATGGGGACACCCCGCTTTTTAATTTTTTTTTCTATTTTCGTGTGAAAACCTTGTTGCGGTTTACAGAATACATCTACTCACCAAGTTTCAACAGTATAGTACTTATAGTTTCGGAAAAAAGTGGCTGTGACAGACTGGCGGACAGACAGACAGACAGACAGACATGACGAATCTATAAGGGTTCCGTTTTTATGCCATTTTGGCTACGGAACCCTAAAAATAAATAAATTCTTTGGACTAACACAAAAATTGCCTAGCCCCAAACTAAGCTTAAAGCTAGTACTATGGAAGCTACGGAACGGATAGACTTACTTAAATACTTTTATAAACATCCATGACCCGAGAACTAATGCCAATGCTCATCACACAAACATTTGCCCTAGCGGAATTCGAACCCGCGATTGTCGGTTTTGTAGAGCCAGGATCTCTGACCAACAGGCCCGTATCTCATAAACCAACTAATATAACATTTACAGTTTTTAAAATTATAAACAAAGTCAAATTCATCCGATGTCAGTTGGTTCAGGCGGGATTCACATAACAATATAACATTGATACAATAGTTTCTAACGACACATTCAAATTGACCTAGAATTCTAGTCGGTCTCCAAAATAAATAATACCGGTTTCTATTGAACCGGTCGAGAGCCCCTTATACCGGTAACGCATAGCATTAGCGAGCGAAGTGCGACGAGCGGTTGGGTAGGTTCGGGTTCGAATATGAGCGGAGAGGCGGCGGCCAAGATAACATAAAGAAACATACATGTCAATAATAAATTAAAAAATAAAAAAAATCTTTGGACTAACACACCAATTGCCTAGCCCCAAACTTAGCTCAAAGCTTGTACTATGGATGCTACGGAACGGATAGACTTACTTAAATACTTTTATAAACATCCATGACCCGAGAACTAATGCCGATATTTATCACACAAACATTGCCCCCTGGTGTTTGTCCATCCTAGGACCTATGCGAAAGTTTCTTTCTCATAAGCAAACAGATATTACATTGATACAATGGTTTCAAATTGAACTAGAATTTTAGTCAGTCTTCAAAATAAATAATACCGGTTTCTATTGCACTGGTCCAGAGCCCCTTATACTGGTAACGCATAGCATTAGCGAGCGAAGTCGGACGAGCGGTTGGGTTTCAATACAAGCGGGGAGGCAGCGGCCACAATGGAAACACGGAAATACTAATTTTAACCCTTGGGAAGATAATTGATGCTTTCTAAGTGGATGCTACGTCATGACATCAACCTGCACGCCAAACTTTAGCCCAATCCGGCTTGGGCTCTGCTCAGTCACTCGGTCAGTCAGTCAGTCAATCAGTCAGTCAGTCAGTCAGTTAGTCAGTCACCGAGTCAGTCAGCCAGTCAGTCACTTAGTCAGTCACTCACTTAGTAACATTCTGCACCAACTGGTCGTTTAGATTTCACCGCTCAAAGGCAAGCCCCATCTCAAGTGCTCTTAGCCTCGAATATCTCGATATTGCCAACGATCTGTTATATTGAAAGGAGAAATCCGTTTCTCATACAAACGGGGGCCTGGATGTGCACGGCTACAAATTGGTCACCGATTAGAACACTTCAAAAGATTACATTTGCCCAATTTTAATAGCTGAATACAACGGCCAAATATGTTAAAATCATGCATGAATATTCATTATTATTGCCATATCTATATGGTGTGACATCAAGTGACAGGATTGACATTGACGTATGACGTAAAACCATAATGCACTGATCTATACATAGACAAGATAGGTCAGTGCCAAAATGGCTCCATTTCAATTGACTCTGATCGTTTAATCGATCAATTGTTTGATTTTATTATTATCTTTATTATGAAGACGTAAAAAGTAGATCATTATTAAGATATAACGAATATTACAAATAATAAATGATTGTAGTTTTTCAAAATGTAGCAAAAACACACTGGAACATGATGCATTTAATTTAATATCCGCTTATCGAATTTCTCTAATCGATTATTTAATCTGTCATGTTATTAGGTGCGTTTTTGAAGACAGTAGAAATTAAAAAATATAGTGCTATATCGTTTATAAAGTATGTTTGATAATGTAAAATATATAATTATGCAATTAACTTAAGTTGGCCAAAGCCTATTCCGTTGTTATTTATAGAGGTTAATTAACAAAAATTTACAGTTTTTTTGGTATATAATTTATCCATGCACAATCAAGCCCAAAATAGACCGTCTCCTTTGCTTCCGTATCGATTGCTTTGGTTTACGTCGGTAAATACTATACGGTAGGTAATGATGTAATCTTCTCTCGACTTAAAAGATACGATATAAATAAGCAGACTTGAAGGTGGAAATTTATTTTGTTACGACTGAAGGTTAATCTGTACTGATGTTATAAAGCTGTAAAGATTGTTTGATTGTTTGAACGCGCTTATCTATCTCAGGAACTGCTGGTTCAATTTAAAAAATATTTTTAAGCTATAGCTTAACACTGTGTGTGTGGAAACTGAAATCTAGCCAATTCATCCATATATTTACTGTGTTCGTGGCGTAGTAGCATTAAGTCACACTTGTAGCAGCCGTGCCTTAAGTCCTGGGTTCGAATCCCTGGTCAAGCGTTAGGTATTTTATTACTGCACAACACACAACCGTGCCAATGGTCCTAAGTTCGAATGCTGGGGTGGACGTCGTGTAAGTACTTCCACAACACTGACAAATAAATGTAATGGAAAAGTCGCACATAATGCTTCATGGAATGTTCTACCAGTCAATCTTTTGCCCTATGAGACACTGAAATAATAGATACTGATCATAAAATTATAAAACCTCAAAGTTCGATATATGATATGAGTAAAAGTCAAGCAGGGTTTTTATGCGAAAATTCTCAAAACTATTTGAGCAAAACTAAGCCACACTAAACGTTGACCCGAAAAAACAGGACCAAATATTGAACTAACTCAACTCAAACTACTTGACCTAAAAGGATCTAGCCGTTTATTTTGAGGTTGCGAAGTTGGCCTTTGGTGTATGAAATCTAAATTATTGAACTTATATAACTTAAATAACTGCCTCATTGGTGTGGTGGTAAGAGAGCTGGGCTCAAACCTCGGAAGTCGTGGGTTCGAATCCCGTAGGGAACATTTTCACTTTGTCAACTTTTTTAACTTCTTAATCGGTCATGTATCTACTTTAACGAGTGCCTATACTTAAGTTATATTATCTTAGCGCTTATCCTGGTTGCATCCATGGCCATAACCTCGTAGTCCAGGGTACGCTACGACTATGATCCTGAATCGACCAGGCTGGCTATCAATGGCGCGACCGTCGTCTGACCTCTGTCAGAAGACAGTCGCTCCATTGAGATAACAGGCAGGCAGACAGACAGTCGGTGAGAGAAGTAAAAGTGTCCCCCGCGGGATTTGAACCCACGACCTCCATGGTTTGAGCCCAGCGCTCTAACCACTACACCACGGAGGCAGTAAGATAGAAGTCTCTTGATTTTGGTACTTAAGTTCTATACATAGCTCTTTTTATGAAAAGGAAGACGAAATGCCATGTTTGGAACCTATCACGCAAAAACTCGAGACCCGATAGTAATGAAATTTCCTTTGGGAAGGACAAAAGATAGCTTTTTCCTGTATTCGATGATTAAACGGGTAAAAACTTTCCGTCCGATTTTCGGGTGGTACGTTTGCAACTCTCTGATAATCTCCGTTTTTATGTGACATTTAAATGGTAATGTTTTTGTAGAAGTTTTTGTAACTAGTTGGGACTTAGACAGTTACAATTTTGCCAAGCGAATCGCATACTAGCATGCGAAAATTAATAATGAAGAACTCATATAAGGGTGGCTTTGTTAAATACTTGTCAAATAAAATAAAAGGTTAAAATAAATCCACGTTTTTACCAAAAAAAAACCCGTCGTTTCGCCTGCTTTTCATTAGCTAATAGCACTTTTGTTTAACGTTACACATAGTACAATAAAAAAAAAGATAAAACAAATATGTCAAACTAGCGGCCGGCTGCGAATCCGCCCGCGTGGATTTCGGTTTCTGCCTACATAGTGTTATACTTATAGCCTAAAGCCTTCCTCGATAAATTGACTTTTCAACACAAAACGTTTTGTCAGTTCGAACCAGTCATTCCTCAAATTTGCGCTTTTAAAGAAACAAACAAACAAACAAACTGTTCAGCTTTATATATTAGTAATAGACAATCCTATAGAAAATTCGGTTTGTACACAATTTTTCATTGCTGAAAATTGCGTACATTTTTCACATCTTAAGCACACAGTCCCACTTGGCCAACAATGAATTAAATACCTGTCTTAAAGTACCGTCACTTATGCCCGTTTTCACCATTAATACCTTATGTGTTCCTTAACTAAGTATTACTTAATTTTAGTGATCCCATAAATCAGTACCCTACCTAACTTCATTTTCACCATGCAAATGAACACATAGCTATGGGCTACTTTGTTATGTGATCGTTCAAAAGGAGTCAATCGTTTTTGTATGGAGAGTTAGGCCCACATAAAATTTTAGCGTTTATTTACGAAATGGGTATCAATTTATTCCTTATAATCTCCAGATTATAGTGGTAATATTACTTTTTCATATTTTAACCGGAATCGTTAGAAATAAGATGGGAAAATATATATTAACCTCATAAACTAATCTGTCTATTTGCTTTCCTGACTTTCAACGCCTGAACCGTAAATACTTACACATAAGGGCGATTTTCCAGTATGTTTTTCCTACGTATCTGAAGTAAAAGCAATTTATTATGACTAGTGTCCGCCTGTGACTCTGTCCGCGTAGAATAAGGTTTTTGCAAAAATATGTAGTCTTAAACTATAGCTTAACATTTTTTAGTTTAAGCCTGGCTCGACTAATAGATAATCCAACGCAAAAATATTTTTTCAATTCGAACCAGCTGTTTCTGATAGTCATCATCATCATCCTAGCGCCTCTCCCGGTTGCATCCTCGGCCATTGCCTTGGAGCCCAGGGTACGCTGCAACTATGATCCTGAATTGACAAGCCTGGTTATTACAATGGAGCGACTGTCGTCTGACCTCCGTAACCACAAGGGAAACCAGACAATTTGGATCATAGTCGGGACCAACGGCTTAACGTGCCTTCCGAAGCACGGAATCATCATTCTTATCGGACAATCAGGTGATTCAAGCCTGCAATGTCCTAACCAAACTGAGAAAACCAACACAAAGTGAAAGTGTTCCCCGCGGGATTCGAACCCACGACCTCCGAGCTCGTAGTTTTTGAGCACAGCGCTCTAACCACTACACCACGGAGGCAGTTAAAAACTGTTTCTGATAGTAGCGTGTTCAAACAAACAAACTACAGCTTTTTTAAATTATATAGTAAAACCATTAATGACAGTTGACAGACTGAAGGTTTCTGACATTTGTATTCAGTTTTTAAATAAAATCAAAATCCGGCAATAGACTAGCACTTGCGTTCCATTATACGGATTTTTTTGTATTGTTTATTCGTATTATTATATTTCATTAATTAAATGATTAAAAGTCACTATCAATCACCGCCTTAGATAAAAATAGGCATGAAAACCGTTCCAAAAGTAAATTGCGTCTCCTTTATGTTCGATTTCAAGTGTTTCATTTTAACTCTATTGATAAAAACCTTTTTTCCTTCAGTTATCTGGATGTCAGCCATTGTTTACCAATCTTTGGACAGATATTTCACGGATATAATCAAAATAAGGCTTTTTATTTTGGTTTTATGACTCCGGTTTCGTATTAAATTCACTTCAATAGCAAAATTCATAAAAAAATATATACATTTTTTACATAGTTCTCTTTGTCTTAAACGTTACCGATTGTTGGTGGGCCCAAAAAAAACTGTCACCTTTGCTAGGGCCATACCGTTACCGATAATCTGCGTTACCAGTTTTTGTTGCGGAATATTTTCGTTATTGGGTAGTTAAAAATTAATTAATACTTTAATTATATTATAATGAATACTTATGAATGCTGCATAACACAAATAAGTCCTAAACGAAGAAATTCTATTATTAATTTAAGGCTGTACAGTACACTTGTACACCATGTTCCTAAAAAAAATTGAGCACTGACAATGACATTGACTGACAGTGACAGTAACAGTTGTGAGCAATTTTTGTGAAAGTTATATTTTCGCGCTAATTAGTGTGATTTTCTCCCAGTTTTTTAGGGTTCCGTAGTCTACTAGGAACCCTTATAGTTTCGGCATGTCTGTCCGGCTGTCTGTCTGTCCTGGCTCGTTCTCCGCCGTTTCTAAGCTGATTGCCACGAAAATTGGTGGAGAGATGTATACTGACTGACCATTTAAGAATTGATTTTAAAAATTATCGAAAAATAATTATTTTTAACCCCACTTCCCATACAGCGAAAAGTAAATTCGAAAAAAAAAAACGACTTACCCTATCGTGTAGGGTATCTATAAAACAAAATTTGCCTTATAGCTATGTGGATCAAACCCCCCAGTCTCGAGATATATTAAGAGGGCGCATCAATTTCGACACTCATCGGATCGCACCCGCGCGCTTCCTCGGCCCCCTCTCGTCCTATGACTTCAACGCAATGAGACAGAGGTCGCCACTTCAATTTGTTTCGGGCGATTCCGCACAGTATTCAAAGTAAATCAGATAAAAATTGTCAAAGAGAGTATTGGAAGCAGGATGACGTAACTAAGCGGTGGAAAGCTAGTAATACATAAATGTTAGTATTATAATGATTTATTTTGTTTATGCTTTGAGTGACTTGTATTGTACTTTTTTCTGGTAGTTATTAATACGCAAAGGTACGCGCAAGTTATTTAATTAACAATTGTATAATATGTTTTTTTAACTACAAAATCTTTGTGAATTTTAATTTCCGGTTTCCGGTTTAAGATCTTTATTTTCTCACAAGAATACATACATGATTCACTTACGCGAGAAATTACATTACTATCAATACAACGTTAACAATGAGAGGCGTACACAATAACAATGTTTAAGTGTTTAACATGCAGTGCTAAAATAAATTTAACTAAACGTAAAAAAATAGTTTTAAAATAAAGGTAGTTTGATAAAAAGTTACGTGCAATCACCGCGCTAAATGACAGCAAACTCACACAGACGACATAAGCAGGCAAAAAACAGAAAACACAGAGTTAACTGTGTGAAACTGGATGTGGCATTGAGTTTATTAAGTTAAGTTCAGGCATTGACGTGATAATTTGTTCAACCTATCAAGAATATTACGTGATACTAATTTTATTTAAACGGGTGACTACTTAAAAAGAAAAAAAATGTAATAAAATAGAAAAACTACAAATTATAAATTCAGTTATACCTCGATGACATACATACACAGATCGATTTCGTTAACATGATCATGGATTTTTATTTATTAGCTACAAATATTTTCAATGCTTTTTTAAAGGTAGACATTGATTTAGCTTCTTTTACTTGTTTAGGAAGCGAATTGAATATTTTTGCACCTTCGTAGATTATACTTTTCTTGCCGTAGTTTGTTCTTGGGGGGCGCAGGTAAAGATCATTTGCTCGTCGCAGGAGCTTCGTGTGTACATGCTTCTTTTGTTTAAAAGAAGCATGTACACACGAATTTCATCTCACGAAATTTAATCTTTAAATTTTAATTTTGTCTTCCAATTTTTGGTGTTACTTTAAATGTTTTAAATCTGCATGATTGCTCACACATGGCAGCAAATGGCATCTATGATAGCAACTGTTTTTCGATACGTAATAGAACTGTGACTGACTTGTCTTTCTCGCTCGAGTATTGTTGTGTGTATTAAGACAAATACCCTCATTAAAATTTAGAAAAATGGACATAATACTTAAGAAAATACTTACATAAATTAAGATCTACTAATAAATGATTTACTTAGTTACTACTAGTGTTTGTGTTAAACGTACAGAATAATTACTAATTGTTATCCAGTGTTTCTCAGTGAAAGTGAATAACATGTATTCTGTAATTGAGAAATAAATGTCTTAAACCGTAAACCGTAATTTTGCACCTTTACATCTAATTAGACTTAAAATAAAGAATTGCTCAAAGAGAAAAGGACATTGTAATATACAAGATTTTTTAAATAACGTCGACAATAATTTGTGAATTTATCAAATTCCTTTTGCACAGTTTAAATATTAAAATATTTTATGTATAGATTGTCACGTTTCAAAGGAGCAAAACAAAAACTTCTTAATCGTAAATATCTTATCTCGCAACAGTAATACACAAAATAAATTATTTACACATTATATTGCCGCAACACCTAATTTATTCGTCCATTTATTGTACACAGTAAAAGACTGATTATGAAAAATAAGTTTTAATAGATTAGGCTGGAATTGTAAACTTTCAATTTCAAATTGCTACTAAGTCTTCCAACAAGCGACTATTTGAAAGCATCGTTCTTTCTTGCATATACTGCTCTCGGCCGATCCGCCATTCACGTCAATCCTTATAATAATTTAACGAAATATTTTTTCGAGCCGGGAGAGCACTGAATCATAGTCTTCTCGTCTCAACGGAGAGGTTGCGACTAACCGATGAAACAAAACATGCCTGTGAGCACGCGCCAGGTGCGACAGACGATAGCTTGCTGCGCGGAATATGAACGTAGTAAGCGCCAAACTAGTTTTCTTTGAATTACTCGTAAAATATGATATTTTTTCAAAATGTTCTGTGATAAATATTTAGATAATATAATTTGATATTATATGCCAAAATATTGGTTCACCAAAATGCATCGTCTCGGAAATAAATGTAACCAAAAATCAAGTCAGACGCAACTTCAAGATTTTTTTTATCAATGAAAATTGCAATTTTTCCAATATTTTCTGTGATAACTATTTAGGAACGATGCTTGAATATCTACGATTTTTTTTTCGGGTCATTTGAAGTTCATTTTCAAGGTTTAAAATGTGTTTGAAAATACGCGATATTTTTTACACCCCCTCTTAATACAAAGTTAAAATTAGAGCGTCCCCCCCCCCCTTAACTTTTGAAATACTATTACAATAATTCTGAAAAAAATGTGGTGTATACCTTCAAGTAAGTACTTTCAACGAAAACTATAGTAAACTCTGTATCATACATAGTTATTTTTATACAACTCGACCAACTTATGACGTGCAGTTGCCCTTACTAAATGGTGTGACAAGCGGTCGGCCCATCTTATGGCTACGAAACCCTTTCATGGGCGTGTCCGACACGCTCTTGAAGTAGCGCTTAGTAGCGCTTATTAAGTTGGTTGTCTACTATGGCTGAGAAAAGAAAAAGATGACAAAACTTTTCTCTTGAAGAAAAGGACAAATTAGTCAAGATTCTCTTGAGCTGTAAAGACACTATTTTGAAAAAAAACTGATGGGACTACCAACGAAGCAAAACTAAAGGCATGAATATCAGTTACAGATATTAACTCGGGTAAGAAATCATTTCAATAGTCTCAATTGCATCAAAGGAAAAAAAAACATTTATTTCGCCTTCCATTTCATAGACAAGAACTACAATTTACGCGCCAAGTACATAAACAAACTGTCCCTTATCTTTTACGGGATCGAAATTCGAGCTCCTAATTTTAAGTGGTCCCATAAGACCTAAGGTGTCCCTTAAATGATGGTGAAAACGAAATTAGAGATAAAGATCCCCCTAATTTTTTTAAGGGATACTTTAAATTTAAGAGTTGATGGTGAAAACGGGCATAAGTCACTCTTCCCATTCACCCGTAATCAAACTGTAACACAATATCACGTACGTAATTCAGCTAACGTCATTCACTTCGATATCCACCAAGCGACATGTGAATATTGGAAATTAGAAAACACAGCCCGGAGCGCTCATCCCGTGCCTCGTTAGCGGCGAACGAGTGACGGGTATCGAGTAGCAGTCACTGCTACAGTGATATCTCGTGACTGGTATGTCACTGTTACAATACTAATGACAGGTGATTTATCTGGAAGTGATATATTCACACTCAGTAGTTGATGCTATTTAATATTTGTGTATAACTCACTTATGGATAATAGAAGATGTGCAAACCTTGATAGGTAACCTTGATAGGAAAACGGAACGGATTTTGTGATTCAATTGCATTTTGATTAATCAATATCGTAATTCGGTTAACACTCTAAACTGTCCCCATTTAACGTGAATGTCACCATAAGGCAGACACAGAAGTGTGTGCTTACTATTGAAATTTCTTATATTGTATATTTTGAATGTAGGCTGTGAATATTGCCCGGAGCGCTCATCCCGTGCCTCGTTAGCGGTGAACGAGTGACGGGTATCGCGCAGCAGTCACTGCTATAGTGATATCACGTGACTGGTATGTCACTGTTACAATATTAATGACAGGTGATTTAACTACATCATATATCACTTAATAGTTGTGCATCGTAATGGAAAGTCGGTTTCGAATTAGGAAATGTAGGTTTACATTTTTAGTTATCGTTCTTGGGCGTCTAAATGCACTCAAAGCGTTAATGTAGGTCTCAAAAAATGTGAGTGGTTACGTTAAATGACACTACTAGGCAAAGGCAGAAGTCCTTGCTTAATATTGAAGTTTCTTATATTGACAATTTTAAATTTGGGCTGTGAATATTGGAAATTAGAAAACACAGCCCGGAGCGCTCATCCCTTGCCTCGTTAGCAGCGAACGAGTGACGGGTATCGAGTAGCAGTCACTGCTACAGCAATATCACGTGACTGGTATGTCACTGTTACAATATTAATGACAGGTGATTTAACTGGAGTGTTATGTTCACACTCAGTAGTTGATGCTATTCAATATTAGTTTATTACTCACTAATGGATAATAGAATATGTGCAAACCTGTCAGGAAAACGGAACGGAATTTGTGATTCAATTGGACTTTAATGCATCAATATCGTAATTCGGTTAACACTCTAAACACCATAAGGCAGACACAGAAGTGTGTGCTTACTATTGAAGTTTCTTATATTGTATATTTTGAATGTAAGCTGTGAATATTGCCCGGAGCGCTCATCCCGTGCCTCGTTAGCGGCAAACGAGTGACGGTTATCGCGTAGCAGTCACTGCTACAGCGATATCACGTGACAGGTATGTCACTGTTATATCACTGTTACAATATTAATGACAGGTTATTTAATTAGTGTGAAATATCCACACTCAGTAGTTGTTATTTAACAATGTAAGTGTTACTCACATATGGATGATAAATAATTATAATAGATATAAGAGACTACTGGCCGCCCACGACTTCTTCCGCGTGGATTTCGGTTTTCGCACACATAAATTATACGATAGCTTAAAGCCCTCCTCGACAAACGGTCTATCCACAACATTTTTTTTAATTTTAATAGTAGTACCTGACATTAGCGCCTTAAAACAAACAAACAAACTCTTTAGCTTTATTACATATGTGTCGATTGTGGTCAATATTATTATTTAGTTTTGTTGGAATAACGTAACTATTTAAATCACTCTTAAAATATTCCAAACACAATTATAGGCCTCCATTTAAAATATCACGTGCCGACAGAATCTTAACATCCCTAGTCCCTTCAAACGGATTATCGTCGCGGCACATTCGAGCGACAATCGATTGACGATCATTTCGAGGTTAACATTATAGTTAGTAAGAGTAGCCATCGCCCTAGTTCCCCTGGTGATACGATTTAATTAGTGCTTTGAATAAATGGCTCATTTACTTAGCTACGTACAATATCTACATACAGAATAGAATATTCATTAGCTTACACGTAGTTACATTCCGGTTTTACATCTCTATCTACATTAATGTTAAAAAAAACAACACAAACTTTGCTCGACTCGGGGATCAAACCCAGGAACACGAGATCATGGCCCGTTAATTTGACCATTAGACTATTGAGGCGTTAATCGTAACCAAATTAAAAGTTGCAGTTAACGAACAAAAATAGCATTTTCCTCTAAAATGAGTGCGAGATATATGAACTACAATGAAAACCTTTAGGCACCAAAATGATTTATTTTATGCGTCTTTCATGGACAATTCAAACATTTTTAACAATAGCTTTGAAACGTTGGGTACCGTACTCAAAGAGTAAAGTACTAAGATTCTACTGTTCGTCTGTCCATCATTTCAATAACAACAATTCAATTCAATTCAAAACAATAATTTCATTTCAGGGAAAGTTAGCAGTGTCAATAGATAGAATACTACAATGATATAAATGAATGATGCATCCGTTTTCCTGGCCATCGGCTCCCCTTTTGCTTACCATTAGGCAAAGTGGAACCACTGTACTACGCTAAAAGATATATGTAAATAAAAAGTCCACAAAAATTTGAGTGACAATATCTTTGACTTGGATCCGATTCACAGGTTGGCCAAAATTTTTTCTCGGTTGTTTCGATCACATCTCGGGTTTGTGATTAACAATCCACATTTGGAAAGCATGGTTATTAAGCCAAAATACACAATAATAAATAAGATTTTTAATTCAAAATCCAATTTTAAAACTATGATATTATATTGGAAATATGATGTGGGAAATTAATTGGCTGATGCTTAATTTTACTAATTCTTAGGCTCGTATTAATAAATCGCACTCAACTCTGAGCTCGATCTTGAGCGCGAAGTTGAGGTGCTATTTTGTATGAGAATGACATTTATCACGTTCGCACTCAAGATCGAGCTCAGAGTTGAGTGTCGATTTATTAATACGAGCCTTAGTGTTTCTAACACACCTTTCCAACAAAACGCGACTAAAATTCGGCGTAACCACGCCTACAAGTTTGAATGGAGGAAAGCACACCATGCTGAAATTACGTCGCGTAATATTGAATACAAAATGCATTGCCACCGAACTGTAGTCGCGTTTATTCGCCCTTATGTGTTTTCATCCTATACTAAAATTATATCCTCCACCTGTTCACTTTCCCATTTCTGGCCAATATACGAATATTACTTCAGTCAATTAACGGCCTATTTTCCCAGCGACATTGGCTGTCGGAGTATGATTGATTGATTGTTTCAAATTTCGGTCTATCAACTGGAGTTCATTCGAACGTAGTTAGCTCTACTGGTCAATGACCCGGTAGTCACTTGCGTAGGCGAACTATGATTGATCAGCCTTTGACCTGCATTGATGAATTTATTCTTTTATACTCGTGTTATTTTATGATCATGATTAAAAATGATCTTCTTTTATTTTATTCTACTCAAATCTTTTGGAAATTATGTATTGAAAAATGAAAGTGGAAACAGCATAAGAAAGGTGGAAGTTAATTGAACTTAAACTCGAATGAGCCGCTCGTCAGGGGAAGTACCTCCACCTTACAGAAGACAACAGTGAAGTAGCACTTCGAAACTGTTGTGCTATTTTTCTGCTGGTGAGTGAGGTCGCCAGAGTTCAGTTGGGGAGGGTATGGGGTCTTAAAGGCAGGCAACGCATCTGCGACCCTTGTGCGGTTGTTGATGTCCATGGGCAGTGGTGATCACTTACCATCAGGTGACCCTCTTGTTCGTTTGCCTCCCTATAAAATTAAAAGCATTTAAAAAAAGAAGAGGGACATTGTAGGCTCTCCTCACTAAAGACTTGTCAATATTAATATTTAGTCCCATATCAGCGCCAATTATAAACGTTTTTCTATCTATTTCTATAAACTTGGCAGCTGAAACAGTATTCAATACAATTGTAGACTACTCCAAAGCCTTTTGCACTACATTTTAATATTCCAAAGAAAGTGGTATAAAATCAAATCTCCTCCCTATTAGCAAAATGGACAAATGGACTTGAAATATAAGTGCTATACAAATGGCTACGGAAGGCTGTTTCACAACACAGTAGGAAACACAATTCCGCTATGGCAGTTGAAAGAAACAATATTTCAGCCCGGGGAAATCTAGAATTCTAGATAAATGGTGTACAATTGTGGAAATTCATTTTATAATGTGCAGTGTGCACTGTGTGTTCTGACAAATAGTGTTTGTCCGATGAGGGTTAGCGGGTCGAATAGGAAAGATTTTTTATATTTTGTGCTATTATTGCATTGTAAAAAAGATTATTGCATTGTTGTTAAACTAACTAAATTAAATGATTAGTCAAAAACTTAATTTAATTGTTCAGTAATAAGGTACTTTTTAGGGTTCCGTAGCCAAAATGGCAAAAAAACGGAACCCTTATAGATTCGTCATGTCTGTCTGTCTGTCTGTCTGTCTGTCTGTCTGTCTGTCTGTCCGCCAGTCTGTCACAGCCACTTTTTTCCGAAACTATAAGTACTATACTATTGAAACTTGGTGAGTAGATGTATTCTGTGAACCGCAACAAGGTTTTTACACGAAAACAGAAAAAAAAATAAAAAAATGGGGGGTCCCCATAGTTAGAACTGAAACTGAAATTTTTTTTTTTCATTGAACATATACGTGTGGGGTATCAATGGATAGGTCTTTAAAAATTATATTGAGGTTTCTAAGCTCATTTTTTTCTTAAGTGAATACTTTGCGTGACAGACTCTTCCAAAGAGGAAAAAAGTGTGTCCCCCCCCCTCTAACTTCTAAAGTAAGAGGATGATAAATCTGAAATAAATATATAATGTACATTACCATAAAAACTACCAACGAAAATTAGTTCGAACGAAATCTATTCAGTAGTTTTTTTAATACGTCAAAAATAGAATTTGTACGGAACCCTCAGTGCGGGAGTCCGACTCGCACTTGGCCAATTTTTAAAAACTGATAAATAATTAAGTTGAAAATGAGTTGAAACTATGTGTCTTGTTATACTTTGCATTTCTTCTTACTATAGCCAATTCTTTAGCCGAATCGACTTAACTACAGTAAATTATACTCCCTCTCTCTCTCTCTAGGGGTCAAACCCGTAGCTTCAAAAAATAAAAATAATCCTTGGACTAACACGCCAATTGCCTTGCCACAAATAATAAGGATTCTAGAGCGGATAGACATATTTAGATTAATTTTTATTAATACAAATATACTTAAATATATACATATCACCAGACCAGGACATACATATAAATAAATACACATAACACCCAGACCTGCACAAATAGACATGTTCATGCATATAAATCTTTGTTCAGCGCGTGACTCGAACCTGCGACCTCTTGGTCTTACAGTCAACTTCATGACCACTGCACCAAGTGGGTCGTCTATAGACAACGCGCATACATATGTACATCTGATCTTCTTTCTATTCTCTCACTAAATAAACAAAAAAAGTAGCACCACATCACACCCTAATTTCAATCTTAACCTTTCCTATTCCGACACGACAACACTCGCAGGGAAAATAATCTCGTTTCCTATTTAGCGAAAGAAAAAAACAACGAAAGAAAACAGTGCCAACATTTCTATCTGAAGGTATTCCCGAAAAATAGTGGCAAGAGGCAATTGTACTGGGCGTCGCTCAAGCGATATTAGTGTCTAGGGGGAGGGAAGAGGGTGCATTTTCGCTTGAAAGACAAAGGGGCTGTATTGAAATTTCATTGAAGCAACCGGTAGACGGTGACATCACGTCTCAACGAGTCTTCGCTAACGTACTGGGTGTGGTGCAAGTTATAAGCGATTAAATAACAAGCGATTCGATATCATAATTGTACTGAAGATGAGTAGGAACCTTAAACAAGTATAAAGGTTTTAAAACATATATATTAAAAGTTAGTTACTTTTATATTAAGAGGTAACAAACATAAAGAAGAAACAGACGAATGAAGAAAATCCTCATTTTTTTTTAAGTCGGATAAATAAAAATAAAAAAAGAGGCTAGATGATGGGTTGTGCTCGTAGTTAAGAAAATTAATCGGATTTCTTGAAAACACAGCTCAAACAAATATACACATTGTAATACCGGAACACAATTGTAAAGCCAATTTTGCCAAAGTTAAATTACCTTACGTACCCCACCAGATATAGGTAACTATGCACAAAAACAAAAGGATAATTACTAATAACTCAACTTACTGCCTGCACTGCGATGAACACTCCGATGATGCTCTTTGTCAGAGCACAAAAAAATTAAAATATTCGTAATTAAATATCAAATCTTATCCAATTTTTAACACCTCAGATTGAAAATGAGTTTAAAATGTTTTTAGTGCATGTGACACAGATGCTACGGAACGTTTTAAAAGAGTAAATCTGTAAGTGCATAAACGACACACGTCGAGTACGCAGCCAGCGACGGCTTGTTACTGCGTCGTTGAGTTTGCCTTACGTCATAAGAGATGGCGATAATTATACCCATTACATTATTTAATGTTTGCACAAACATTTTTTTATTTAATTTTACATTCTTGGTCGTTATTTTTTTTGAACTGCAATTTTTTCAGCTTCATTCTTTACAGTTAAATATTGTCTATATTTTGACATTTCTCATTGGTTATGTAACAGAGTCCGTTACATAACCAACCGTTTCCAAATTTCCTTATAACTATTTATTTTGATAACTTCTTTTGTTAAAAGACACAGCTTCAAGTAAACGCAAACCATTATTTCAAAATCGCAACAAGCATACGTGCATTCGTTTTATTAACACTGCACATGGAACAGTGAATACGGAACATTCCGGAACAAATCTGTCAGCTCAGTGTGAACACGGCACTTGTCTGGAGTAGGCTTCGCTTGAGATACTCGTTACTGACGTAAGGCAAGGGGCACAGGCGGTAGCGGGCGCGATTTGTTAAAAGTAATAATAAAGATATTTTGTAACTGTGTTTTCGTCAAATGTGTTGAAAATGTAATAATTATATCGCAACTATTATTGGCTCGTTACTCTTAAGCTGCAAATCCGTAAGCCGTCAAGAGTAATAATATTTATTAAGACTGCACCGGGATCACGGAACAAATCTGTCAGATCAGTGTGAACACGGCACTTGTCTCGAGTAGGCATCGCGTTGGTTACTCATTACTTTCGCGAAGCCTGGGGCATAGGCGGGAGCGGCAAAAATTGATAAAAGTGTCCATTTAGATTTTTAAATCTCGATAAAATGTTTTAAAATTATCTATTGTCATGCTTTCTTGGAAGTCCGTGAACTCTCAGGGGTATATTGTAATTAACATTGCACTAGGAACACGGAACATTCCGGAGCAAATCTGTCAGCTCAGTGTGAACACGGCACTTGTCTGGAGTAGGCGTCGCGTGTGATACTCGTTACTGATTCAAGGCGAGAAGCACAGGCGGAAGCGGGTGCGAGTTAACGATAAAGTATTTAGTTTTCTTGATTGATAATTAGCATGACCGTTTTGTGACTAAAACCTCAATTTCGTAACACTGTTGTCACTGTTTCGTTTCTTCCATGCATTTTAATCAAATAAATAACTTACATACATGATGTGTAGCTGAATAAAAAGAATTTTGGTATTCTTTTTATGAGTAGTTTGCTATAGCAAATACAGTTTGCTAAAGGAATCTCTATCAAATGGGGAAATGTATCTATTTTCATGCTATTTTGAAAGACTTAAACAATCAGTGGTATATTTTAATTAATTAACATTGCACCAGGAACACGGAACGTACCGGAGCAAATCTGTCAGCTCAGTGTGAATACGGCACTTGTCTGGAGTAGGCGTGTGATACTCGTTACTGAAGTGAGGTAAAGGGCACAGGCGGTAGCGAGCGCGATTTATTAAAAGTAATAATAAAGATATTTTGTAATTGTGTTTTCGTCAATTGTGTTGAAAATGTTAAAATTATTAATTGTTGAAAATTATATCGCACCTATTATTGGCTCGTTACTCTTAAGCTGAAAATCCGTAAGCCGTCAAGAATAATAATATTTACTAAGACTGCACCGGGAACACGGAATAAATCTGTCAGATCAGTGTGAACACGGCACTTGTCTCGAGTAGGCATTGCGTTGGTTACTCATTACTTTCGCGAAGCCTGGGGCATAGGCGGGAGCGGCAAAAATTGATAAAAGTGTCCATTTAGATTTTTAAATCTCTATAAAATGTTTTAAAATTATCTATTGTCACGCTTTCTTGAACGTCCGTGAACTCTCAGGGGTATATTTGTAATTACCACTGCACCCGGAACACGGAACATTCCGGAGCAAATCTGTCAGCTCAGTGTGAACACGGCACTTGTCTGGAGTAGGCGTCGCGTGTGATACTCTTTACTGACTTGAGGTAAAGGGCACAGGCGGGAGCGGAAAGACTTGTTAATCAAGGTTTATATTTAATTATTATTCCGTAATTATGCCAACACTCCCAAATCTATACTAATGTACATAGTAAAGCTGACGAGTTTGTTTGATTGAACGCACTTATCTCAGGAACTACTTATCCGATTTGAAAAATTATTTTTGTGTTGGAAAGTCCATTTGACGAGGACGGCTTTAGGCTATAGAATACAAACTGGAAATCACGCGGACGGAGTCGCGGGCGTTCGCTAGTGTTTTGATAATGTTGGTTGCGTTAATCTTTAGTGTCATTTTAGAAAAATATGATTTAAAATATCCGATTTACGAGTATATTTCTATTTTATTATTAGCCAAAGAGAAAGGCAATTTTGTTCACTATTACTTATAACAGAAAAAAAAAGTGGTTTTATGTATTTGACAAGTCGTAGTTTGTATTTTTTTTATTATTGAAACTTTTTAAATCTGTTACATAAAACCAAATTATTATAATTAATTTTGTAAAGTCATTTAACACTCATCTAAAATAGTAGTAGAACTCAGCCCACGCGAAGCCATTTAGTGGCTAAATATAATTTATAGCCGGCGTCCGACAAAGGTCTGGTCTAATCTGTCAGTCAGTTCTGTTGACTCGCGACTGCCCCAACTACGCAACTAGGGCTCGTTAGGAGCACAAGTGTGGTCTAATTTATAGGAGAAAGCGATTTAATAATTAATAAGCACTCGGACAATACCATAATATCGAGTTTATATTCATATTTACCTACGTGTATGGTGTTTCCTCTCTGAATATACCTTTGTTTCTTGGAACAACACCCCCAAAAATAAGATTGGTGGAATAATGCGGTATATGACTGACAGGACAAATAACTTTTTTTATTAGACGTCAAAAACGTAGCCTAACGGGAAAACTGTATGAAATACTAAGAGGTGACGTCAGAAGTTAGTAATGTCAAATTAATACTATTTTAGTTCTCATTAACTGTTATAATTTATTAAATTAAAAGCGCAACAGTTACTGTGGCGTATTGATAAATGCTTCGTTATTTATTTAATGTTACAGTTTCATTATTTATTTTAAATGCATTCAAGTACCCACTTCTGGGATGCATTTTTTTTAAATTAAATAAAAAATAAATATTGCAGATTCTTTAACATTTTTTAGAATAAAAGGAATCGGAGCAGTTCTTTATATTTTAACACCCTTATTATAATCCCTCTAAATATTTGAACATCCATTTAAAGTGTCGTAAATTGTTACTCACTCATTCGCCATTGGCTCTTCGCGTGGTCGGCAAGCGCTCTCCCCCGCGTTTAATTTAATTCAGTGACGTCACAGAACTTTGTCCGGCGACGCCAGTCAATGTGTGCACTGTTGCAGTTGACTAGATTCACCTTCAGGAATTAGAAGTAATAGGATATTTAATGTACGGGAGAACTAGGAGCTAGAAGTATAAAAAAATTGTCTGACAAAAGCCTCCATCTTTTGGAATTCTGTTATCGTAACAAAGAAATAGGCAGGCTCACAAACAAGAAGGTCACCTGAGCTCTGGCAACCTTACCCACCAGCAGAAACATAGCTCAACAGTTAGGAAGTGCTACTTCACTGTGGTCTTCTGCAAGGTAGAGTTACTTCCCCAGATGAGCAGCTTATTCGAGTGGAAGTTCCCGGCATTGTGCTGTTCTGAAGTTTACAAATAGGTTATTTGGAATTCCAATGATTTAATGATTCTTTTGAACGTTAAACATTTTCTCTAAAAAAATCACATCAATATAATGTGAAAGCGTTCTTTAGAATATTCTTTTAGATTAATCACAGTAACTTGACATAATCTTAAGATATGATTTGAGAAGAAAACTTCTATTTGCTGATTTCTCGTGATGTCGCAAGCTGTCAAATAAATGTAATTTCATATATTTTATAAAATTACTTAAAGTAAAAATACTCAAGACAGCTTTAAGTCTAGCGGTATTAATCTTAAATTGCTTATTTCATGTAACAGAAAAAGCTTTATGTTAGGCCGAAGTGACAACTTTATATTTGGAAAAAGACGAACTGTCATATTTCGTCCTCAAAGTACTTGATCTCACCTTGGAATTTAACACCATTGCCTAGTTCTGATCTCAGCTTGAATCTTGGACTACGGATGCTTTGGAACATGAACATTTTTAGGGTTCCGTAGCCAAATGGCAAAAAACGGAACCCTTATAGTTTCGTCATGTCTGTCTGTCTGTCTGTCTGTCTGTCTGTCTGTCCTGGCTCGTTCTCCGCCGTTTCTGAACCGATTGCCACGAAAATTGGTGGAGAGATGTATAGTGATAATTCAAGAATTGGTTTTTAAAATAATCGAAAAATAATTATTTTTACCCCCCCTCCCATACAACGAAAAGTAAATTCGAAAAAAAAACTTCGACTTACCCCATCGTGTGGGGTATCGTTAAAAAGGTATTTTTAAATACAATAAAACTTGCCTTGAAACCATGTCGATCAAACACCCCAGTCTCGAGATATATTAATACAAAGTTAAAATTAGAGCGTCCCCCCCCCCCCTTAACTTTTGAAATACTATTACAATAATTTTGAAAAAAATGTCGTGTATACCTCCAAGTAAGTACTTTCAACGAAAACTATAGCGAACTCTGTATCATACATAGTTATTTTTATACAACTTGACCAACTTATGACGTGCAGTTGCCCTTACTAAATGGTGTCTTAAGCGGTCGGGCCATCTTTTAGCTACGGAACCCTTTCATGGGCGTGTCCGACACGCTCTTGGCCGGTTTTTGATATTTGATGAACCACTTGGTGAAGTGGTCAATAAGTTGACTATTAGGCCAAGAGGTCGCGGGTCCGCTTCCCGCACAGGAAACATATTTGTATGCATGAACATGTATTTCTGTCCTGGTCTGGGTTTTATATGTAGGTATCCATTAAAGTACCTATATTTGTAATACCACTGTTGATTCTGATATCTGTAACACTAGTGCTATTATACACGGAGTCAGATCAATGTTTTTGTAATGATTATTTAACATTACAACGGGACTAAACGCGATATTATTTTTATAAGTACGTGAGTACTAACTGCTTGACGTTTCGGCTGCGATGCTGCAGCCGTGGTCACAAGCGAACTGGCGGTGCGCGGCGTCGTCTACTTGAACGGGCTTGAGGCGTTGTAATGTTAAATAATTATAATGCAACGCGAAAGTTTAAAGTTTTTGTAATGTTTTAAAATATTTATTTTTTGGTATTATTATGACACCGGCACAAATGCCGCTGTTTTGACACAAATAATTGTCCCTAGAAACCGAACCTACCACCTTTGCCTTCACCACTACACTCAGCGGGTCTTCGTACTATCAGAATTATTCTAGGCTGGCACTACATACTACACCAATCACCTGTCTGTAACAGAACAGCAACTGTTTCTACTGATTGTCGTGACGTACACGCCAATCACTAATGTTTGAGTACTTCTTGATTGACATAGCACGTGTCAGACTGCACAGAGCCCGTTTCAGATCTCATATTGACATTTTGGAAGGAGCTACACCCAACTAGCGCCTCGATGGTCTAGTAGATTAAGAACCGGGCCGTGGTCTCGAGGTCCTGGGTTCGATACCTGAGTCGATCAAATATGTGTCGGTTTTTCAGAACGGGGCTTGTGATCACCAATCTGTATTGGACAAGCGATTTATTTAAGCTAAAACCCATCTTTTTAACGAAGATATGATTTCAAATGATGCCTTTGATGAATATTAATATTAATAACACCCGTTTTGTCTTGTGTATGGATTTTTTAAACAGTCTTGGACAGTCCGAGTTTCGATCTGAACTCTTTAAATTTTACTAATTAATTATTCAGAGTTTTTCGTATCCTACAATCAGCTTTTAGTTACAATAAGTAAAATGTAGAATATAAACGCCAAGTCTAGTTCGGACATTAAATAAATAAATAAATTCGTTGGACTAACACACCAACTGCCTACCCCCTAAGCATTAGTTCATAATGTCCTGATAATATGCTCGGTGATAAAGCAAGTTGGAACTTAAACGTTCCTATTAGCGCTATAAATCGCTACCAAGTTGACTGGCAAAGGGCCAATTAACAAGCCTTGGAGAACTTGGACTGAGATGGCACCTGGGAGTGAGACAACGCAGTGTCCCGTTGGTATAGAGCTTTCAAATTGTCACACTTGTTACCCTGCTTGAGAATAGATCATTTAAATTTTTTTTTATTAATAAAAAAAATATATATTTCGTAACTGTTAGTAAAAAATACAAAATTAATTGTTTCTTTTTAAAGGAAAAATAATGTAGTCTTATTTACAATTCTAATTAAATATTAAATATAAAGAGGAAATATTTGTATTTTTGTATGTTACAAATAAACTCAAAAACTACTGGTCCGATTTGAATAATTCTTTCACTGTTGGCTAGCTACACTATACCCAGTGAACATAGGGCACTTTTGATCCCGGAAAAGTGGGGGGAAGGGGGGATATTTGAAAAAAGAAATTACGCGCGGGTAAAACCGCGGCTAGTAATTAAATAAAATGTTTCTTCCCAGTTACAAAAACGGATTGGCCATCACAAGCCAAAATCAATTTAATTAAATGAGTGGGATTCAAAACCTCGAGATGAAAACTTTTACAATATTTTACGGCCCTGAACCTAGGACCACATGATCACGCCTAGATTATAAACCACCAAACTAATCAAGCTTCACTAACGTGCTTTATAATTTGGTTCAACAACACGGGTTCTCATGTAACTAATTCCTTAATTAATTGATACGCCAACAAAATTACACGGCTAAGCCAAAATTAGCAACACCGTTGGAATATTGCAAACTAATCAGAGATTGGATAGTAACCCGCTTCCGCTTATGTAATAGTAGTTTTAGCTGAGTTTGGGCTAAAGTGGCTAATCGTTATGATTTAACAGTAAAAAAATCATATTAGACTCCGTGGTGTATTGGTTAGAGCGCTGTGCTCAAAAACCTCGGAGGCGTAGGTTCAAATCCGGCGATTGGTTGTGATATTTCAGTTATCACATGATAGTCCGATAAGTATAACGATTCCGTGCTTCGGAATTCACGTGAAGCCGTTATTCCAAATGGTCAGGTTTCCCTTGTATAGGTTACGGAGGTCAGACGAAAATCAAGAGCCTCGTTATTACAAGTACCCTGCCGGTATACAAGCAGAGTATGGGCTGACTTAGATGATAGCATACTTTTTACCCCGATTAAATGTTGATATGGGATGAAACAGGAGCCTTGATACCGTGGGCAAAGCCGTAGGTAAAAACTGGTATATCATGTAATATGTTGTTAATAAGTTTATAATAATTAAAAAAAATAAACCAAGTTAAATCAAACATTGAAGTGACCTTAAACAAATATCGTACCATCTTACCATCGAATGCTCTAACTTGGAACAGCATATGACATGTGTGTAGGGTGACCACGCTTCAACGGTTGAAGGTAACGAACCGGACAGCTGTGGATTCGTCTCACCGTTGGCAGAAATCATGGTGACCGCACCTATACGTGCAATTACTGGTGTACCGCTTGGTTTGTCTAATTGATTTGATTCTTGATTCAAGCCAAAGTATTCTAATATTCAATAACATTTTGGCCTGAATCAACAATCAAGAAATATAACGTAGAGTTACAATCCAGAGATTGACTTTACGTTTTATAATGGATATTTATAAAAATATTTAAGTATGTCTATCCGTTCCCTAGCATCCATAGTACAAGCTTCGAGCTTAGTTTGGGGCTAAGGAATTGGTGTGTTAGTCCAAGACATTAATTGATGATTTATTTATTTAATAAAATAACCTTCAGTCATGATAAATAACTACCCCACATCCCTATCTCGTATGTGAATTAAGTTTTGATCACTTATCCAAACTTGATTACTTGCAAACACAGCACTATTGATATTGCCAGTTATCTTCGGGACTGGAACGGATTGAGCAAACATAGTTCGCTTTGAAATACTAATCAGTCTAAACAGAAGCTTGGTAATGTGATTTCTTCGGATTTACTAGACTGTTGTAATTAACTATTGATGGAAAGGCAGACCTCATTGTTTGGATAAACATTAATGTGAGGAACTCGATGGGGCAGTGGTAAGCGTGCACGGCCTGCGATTGCAAAGTTAAGCAACTTTCACAGAAATCAGTCATTGGATGGTTGACCAAAAAAAGTCGTCTCGCAAAGCCGTTGGCGCTTGATCTCTCATCGGTCACTCGCGCAGTCTGCTGTCCCACCGAACTATGAGAGTGAAAGAATAGTGAGTTCACCTGTGCTTGCGCAATCACTTGTGCACTAATATATCCTGCGGACCTGGTTGCTCGTAAGAACGGCCGCCATGGTAAAAACGGCCGGAAGGGTATTATTATTATTTTTATATTATGTTTATCATAACCCATAGTTATGTCTCTACAGCAAGATATAAGATATAATGCATTATTTGCATCATAGTCAATTAGCCTGTGGCAGTCAACTTCTGAAATTAGGCTTCCCTCAGATAAGGGGTTATGCTTATTGCCTATAGTCACAGTTAAAGCTAGATAACCGATGGAAAAATGGTTATGATTAGTTAAATGGTGTATAACGAGTAATATTTCCCGTAATATTAAATTATATCCAATCGCGGTGGTCTTCGCAGTCCCAAGTATTCGTCGAATACGTAACGCGTTGCACAGGCTTTTAAAGCCTGCGCGACCTGAAAATCAAAGGGGCGTTTAGGAAAAAGCTCAAAAAGTATCTTCTAGATTGCCAAATAAGCTCTAAATGACATTCCTACCGTCTGGTTTTTCACGTCGCGTAGTGTGGTTTGCCGTCCCAATGCGCCGCACGAGGCTTGTTATTATCCATAATCAATCCCCCTCTCCGACTCTCACTCCGTCCGTGCCCTGCCGTGTACCCATCCACCTTTGTTTCAGGTTTATTACCGACCGGTAACAACTTAGATCTCCATTTGCATGTGCATTAATGCTGCCGACGTGGCAAAATGTGGTAATGTGCTTTGATATTGTGACGTCTTCTGATTCTGACACTAGGTGCGTTATTTTAACGTTTCGTTCGCTTTCCATTTAATGCAAAGTATATTGCGGATATCCATTGCTCAAAATAAGTATATATTATTCTTATTATTTTTTGGCGGTCCTCATATCGAACACTTTTTAAATTCCATATAATAACTAATCTTATTTTGTTTTCTTATATAAATCTAGTATTGACCTATTTCTTCGCATTATTTATTGAGCGATGTATTTATTTATCAATATCTTCATATATGTATATATAACATGTTATATGCCATAAACGCCACTCCAAACAGGTCCTGCCAGAACAACAGCGTTGCTGCGGTGGTAAACTAAGCCGCCGTAGTAACTTATGCTGAGGTACGGACCTGATTGGCATACCACGCACACACACACAAACACACATACAGACACACACACACACCTGTGCTGATTGATTTTTGTTATTATAAGAACTGTTTTTTAATTTTTATTTATTATGTTTTTGTGAGTGTTTGGTTATGCCAATAAATGTATTTTCTTTCTTTCTTTTTTTTCTAAAGCACAGATTTTTTACTTGGTGACAGTAAAGTAAATATTTTAAATGTAGAGTGAATATTTTTCTCTTTACTGCCATAATATTTTACAAGCATCGGAAAAAATAATAATTAAAAAATACAAATATCATAGAATATTTCTGAGAAGTTAGGTACGCCTTAAAATGCCTGAAGCTTTCTCATATTTTTTGTCTTTTATTTCCTTTTTATTATATTGTACAGATTTTATTTACTCTACCTGACATACCACGCAAAAATTGTTATATGATTCAATCTACAACCTACTTAGTAAATAACATGATCATAAATGGATCAGATAGATTCAAACATTTACTTCCACGAATACTCGTATTCAGTGCAGCTACGAAATCGTCTACGCCGTAGCTCGTAGCAACATCTCGTAGCACTCGTAGCTCAGACTTCTATGCTACGATACAACTAATGAAGCGCAGAGCAAACGTTCAGATTAATCACGAGAGATAAGATTAATACACAAACGGTCTTATGTTGATGGAATTAGATTCAAATTCAAACGTGTCTGTCTAATCTGGTCAAAGATAAGTAGTAAGTTAAGACTTGGCCATTCCATGATATATTTATTTCAACTATATGGCCACGACAAACGAGTATGTATACACCTTCATTATAACAAATTATATCACTTGTTCAAATAAATATCTTTCTACTCAAGTGTCTTTCAGGTGAGTTATTTTTTGTAAAAAATCTGACAGCATCACCGGCTAAGGCACTTGTGCTACGAATATCAGTGAAGTGCAGAGATCAAACCCGCTGCCTCTCAGTCAAAACATATTTGAGAAATATAACGTAGAGTTACAACCATCGATAGTACCTATAGTAGTGATATTCTAAGATGCATCATTTACTAAACAAATAAAATTCTTGGTACAGTGTTATCCTACAAGGCATAACAATAACTCGTGTATTATAATTAGTGCTTAAGTTACCGGATTATTTAACATCGGTTCAGGGAAAAACTAACTTATTTTATGTCGCCGCGCTAACGAGGTGCCACGAACACTGACACGCCACAGACTTGCAACATTATTGAGGTTGAATTTATTTTTCCTATAGGATTAAATGATAAAACATTGAACATAATTGTTTTTTTTTTAGATTGATAAATAGCATGATAAGTACCTTAAGTAATTACGTTACGTACATACATAGAAGCAAACACCACACAGATACATATACGTCATACATTATGACGAAGTAAAAAAAAATTTGTTCATTCATGGACTATTAATTATATCAATAAACACATACGAGTATAACGCCCAAACCAGGACACACGACATGTTTATGACATAAGTATTTGTCCAATTGGGATCAAACCCGCAACGTCAGGTCTAATAGGTAACTTCTTGACCCTTACACGAAATGGGTCGTCGTTATATTTTGTGCATATTCTAAATTTGCTCAATCCCATTACTTGGTTAGAGATTTAAATAGGATATGTTCTTGTTCCTACCATTGTCTCCACTATTTCACACAATAATATTTAAGCGCAAATACTTTTCAGTTCATTTACCCACCTTTCGAACACAATTCACGAGAAACTCGACACGAGAAAGTCTGACATTCCAAGAACTAACAATGTATGCAAAAAAATATGCTACACACTTGCGACAAAATCGCTTCATGTAAAATGTGTAAATTAAGTCAGATAAAACCAAAATTTGCTGAAATGTTTTGGTTTTGTTGTTATAAAGAAATATTTTTGTTACATACTAGTACTTTTAAAGTACTACTAGCAACAAAATTTGGGTATTCACGGAAGATTAAAAAGATTTTAATTGATTAGCTAAAGAAAATAACCTTTTGTGATAGTATTTAACGTTAACATTTTATCATTGAAAGTATAAATATTTTAATCAAATGACCTAAATTTGCTCTTATATCGTATAAACATTCTGGATAAATTATTACTTAAATTATATTATGGAGGGGAATTTCTTTTACTGAGGACAGATTATTCTCTGACCTAGAAAATTACCACCTAATTTTCCCGTGGGTGTCGCGATAAAGACACATCCTGGGAAAGGTGGCAGTGTTGTCTTGACCTAGAATAGTACTTGGCAGGCCCGCTGGTCTAGTGGTCAGAGACACTGGCAACAAAACCGAGGGTTGCGGGTTCGAAACCTGCTGGGGCCAAATGTTTGTGTGATGAACATGACTCTGTGTCTTAAACCATTATGATTCATCATCATCATCATCAGCCTATCGCAGTCCACTGCTGGACATAGGCGTCTCCTAGGGATCTTTATTTAGCCCGATCCTCGGCGATCCCCCATTATTAACAAGTGAAAAAAGTGGCATTCAAATAGATCAACAGGGATGATGACACCACCAGTCATGTGACTTTCTTTAATTAACTGTCAAAACGATTTCTAACTATGAAGCTTGTATGGAAATACTCTATTATGACGTCACTATTTTTGTAGTCAATTGAGAAACTAATTTATGTGATTTAAAAATACAAATCTTATGAATGAAAGAATACGAACCAACTCATTAGATAGTTAAAAGCATTTTCTTTTAGCAAAATAGTATTGCAAAATTAAAAGTGATATGAGTCATCATCCCTACTGTCTTATTTTTTTTCATTCTTCACAACAGTAACTGCTTTCCATCAGTGGTAGAGTCATAATTTTGTAATTTTCTAACGATTAATAAGTGCTTCTATGAAGCCTAATTTAATAAAGAATATTTTAAGTTTGAATTTGAGTTGAGGCTGCTAAAGCTAAACTTATGCTTAAAAAGTTAGTTTAGTTAACCTTAAAGTTACTTTCGCAATTATAAAATTAGTGAGTTCTACACAGCTTTTATTATAAGATTTATGATTAAGTTACTAAGCCATGTAATATTTTAATAAGTTAGAGTTAGTGGTTTTAAAACACAGCATTTGAAACTATATAAGTTTTAATGGCTTATTACAAATTACTTTAATTAAACAAATTACTTTTATCGTGACATTTATGAGGTCGTATTTTCATTGCTTTGATTTACGACATTAGGCTCATAATTTGGACAATTAATTACTAAATGTCCAGCTTTTTGATTTAAATAATTAGTTTTTTATTAATTTCTCGGCTTGTTAGATTTTCTTTTATCTATCTTATGACATACAAACTAAGTCAACTGATTTAAAAAACTATATACGACTATACGAGTAATAAGGTTGTCAAATTCAATAATTCGTCTATTTTAAGAATATAAGAAATGGAACCATACAGGAATATAACCATAGGAAATAATTTGACATTATAATGTCAAGTTATTTCTCTTTTCAGTGCAATAATTGTCTATTATTGAATCTGTACCCTGTTATTTACAACAAGATTTTACTTTTTAAACGATAAGGTCACCGCCATTTAATGGTAGACCAATATTAACCTTAAAATGACCACCGAATATTATATTTAACTAGCGGCCGCCCGCGACGTCGTTCGTGCGGATTTTGGTTTATCCCGTGGAAGCACTTAATCGGAATCATAAAGTCCTATCACCTAAGTCAGCCCACACCCTGCCTGTACATCTAATTTCATAAAAAAACCGCTCAGAAGTTTCGGCGTATTTGTCGAACAAACATCCAAACCAAAGAACTTTCACATTTGATATAAATAAGTAAGTATAATAGTATGATTTACTAAAAACTATCTGCGTTATGGTATACTAATAATAACCTTGCAACGACCACCGAATATTATATTTAATTCATCCAGCGTTTAATAGGCGAGGTGGCTTGCGGTCGCTAATTGGTAAACTTTATTTGTGCACAGTTAATTGGGCGGAGTACTCTAAAGGGTTAAATATTCATGCAATTTAATTATAGAAGTACATTGGATTTAAATTATTTTAATTATAGCGTCAAAAATTGTTTGCAAGTTGCTTAGCGATGTATCTGATGGTTATATTCGGATCTTTATTTAAAACACGCGGGTTTTCGTGACTCGTGGTGTTGAGTAAAAAAAGTGACAGTCATGTTGTTCAATAATAATTTAATTTCCTTCATTAATGAGGTGATTGAGTTGGAGAATAATTAAGGCGTCGTGGTTTTTCCCGATCTTGCTTTAATAAAAAACATATTTGTTGTTGTCATTATCTCTCTATTATATTAGTATAGATTAACAATATAATTATTAAATTGTTGATAAGTGAGTGAGTTGGTCTAATTCAGGGTAATTAGTTTTACTCGGAATTAGATTCGTATTAATAAAAAATCTTGCCTCCAAATGGGAATAAACAAAAACTATTATCTATGTAACTAAACAATGTTCACTACCGAATATATTCAAAATGTTACTCTAAAGGTACAACCACTTTCCAGAGTTTGAACAATTCCACGAAACATGCTCCATGCTATTATAATTCGATAATTAATTAACAGTGTAAACCCGTATTTCATACAGCGCGGTCAAAGCAAACGCGTGGAGTATTAGCCGATAGATTAGCTCGTAAATAATGCTAGGATTAGCCATTTTGAACCGTTTGGCTGTGGCGAATCTTTAGGAATTTTACAATAGAAATAATAAATCGGCCGAGGGCGAGTCGGACTCGCGCAGAGGGTTCCGTACGAATTTTATTAATGACATATTAAAAAATTACTTACAAAATCTCGTTCAAACCAACTTTCGGTTACAGTTTGCATGGTAATGAACATTAAATATATTTTTCAGTTTTATCAATATCTTCTTTTAGAAGCTACGGGGGGGGGGGGCACATTTCACAAGTTTGGAAGGTTCCGCGACCTTTGGTATTGTTGCCAGGATCTCTGACCACTAGACCAACGGGCAAGTACGAGATATCATTCCATTTTCAACAAAAGTGTGCTTGTAGGATTGATCTTGAAGTTCATAACATGTATTTTTACTAAGCTTATACTTTCATTTCGTGAACTCTGTCAAAGTTAGACGGCAGGTCTCTCGATAGCAAGCTTGGCCTCGGAAAGCAAACATGCGAACTATTAGCCGATAGATTATCTCATAAATTATGCAAGGGTTAACCGTCTGGCTCGAGTCGTTTGACGCAACTCAACCTTTGGGGCAGACGGGTTAAATATTAAAATATCCGCTTTTAACTTTACGCGAACGCGTATCTGGAAAGTTGATAGTATGTCAATACTAAGATAAGAGGCAATTAAAAAAAACCCTTTGTTTCTCTTATGAGAAATTTTGACCACTAATCATTACGTGCGAAACTTGGGCAAGCTACTAGTAGTTCATGTCAGATAGCCTACCAGGATCTCAGGGCTGTGATCCAAAAATAGACTGATCTTCCTTTCAAAGGCTACAGAGGTCAGATGACAGTTGTTCGAATGGAATAAATAACAAAGGCTCGTCAAATAAGGAACTCTGGGCTCCGATTCAATGGCCGAGGATTTAATCGGAGTCGAGTCAGTACATAATCGTAGCGTACCCTTAGGTTCCACTATAGATATAACCGAGATATACGCAAGGTTCTGAGAGGTCCTAAACTATGTAGTTCTGCCAGCTTTGCCACACCTGGAGATTTAATCAACAGTAGACAAAGGCAATACTGAACCAACATTGCAAAAGTCGCAAGTGTGCACCCGCCCTACGTGAATAAGCATCGCTAACGACGCGAGAGACGCGATCGTGTGTGCGGCTTTATGCCCGTGCTCGTGATAAATACGCGAGGATTTAAGTCCTAAGATAAGGAGCAGTTTTGAAAAAAAGTCCTTTGTTCCACTTGTGTAGAACCCACCACTAGCTGGAACAAAGGGACATTTTTAAAATGGTTCCTTTCGATTGCGTCATTGAAAAGGTTAACAAAAGTGGTGCAATACAGATGTTAACTTTAAACTTTCGCGTTGCATTACAATTATTTAACATTACAACGGGACTAAACGCGATATTATTAAAAAAAAATATTATTATATTATAAAAATAATATCGCGTTTAGTCCCGTTGTAATGTTAAACTATACGGATGTGTTTGTGTTAACGTGAAGTTTTTATCTCAATCTATATTTGAGTTGAACCCAAAAATGTATAATTTAATTGAACCAAAAAATAATTATATACGAATTTTGCCGGTCAATTTGTTTTAAAATCTACAGATTAATCAAGTTTCGTGTTGCAATTTATATTTTTAATATAATTTATGTCTCAAACTTAACACTCCTATTCTATTCAACATTATTTAAACTGTATAAATTGTTTTATCTTTATTTTGATATGAATATACATAGATTATATACTATTCGTATCATTTGCAATGACTAGAACGGTTACCAAAAATATAAAGTGACAAGCGTACTAGTTATGCGTGAATTCTTCTTCAAGCGTTGCATTCACTCCGTACAGTCAGCTTAATGAATAGTGACACCTAGGGCACTCAAATAAATAGACGCAATCGAATAGTCAATAATAGCGGTACTTCTTTTTTAATCGTCAGGAAAATGACTTTACGCGTACCGGTTGGCTGTGGGGGCGGTCAAAGGGTTATACAGGACTTCAGGAAATAGCAATACTGCCTACTGCAAGCTTTATAATATTATCAAATATGCAAGTTATAATTCCTCATCATTTTCTAGCTATACAAAAGCCAGGTGCCCTATAATCAAGTTGTTTGTGCCAAGCGGAACACACCTTCTAAAATGTGAATATTTTTACCCATGTAGTTGTGTTTTATGTTATGACGTGTTGGCACGATCCCAGTGTTGTGTGCGTGTAGATTACTCGAGGTTTACGATGGTAATAACTTGATAAGTTATTTTTGGGGATTAGCTTCCATAAAAAAGCAAAAAACTGAATAATATTTATATATAAGAACATAAAACGGAGGCGCAGTAGCTCAAACTAGCATAAGAGAAGGATATTTATTTATTTAAATCAAAGTACTTTTCTTTTATATCCTCGTAATAACAGGGAAAATTGTAGTAACATAAAAACGTGTTTTCCAATATACGGTTGAAAAAACTTTATATATCAGCCAAACTGTTTGCTTTTCTGCCAAAAAGAATCACATTATATTTCGTATATTTATTTTTTCTGATCCGATTATATTCTGGCAAGCACTCTAAATAAATATTCCTTTAAGAAAAGATTGCTGTACTAAAACCTTATACATATGTATATACCACAGAGGTATTATAAAGTATACGTAGCTTATTTAATAAACTAGTGGCCGCCCGCGACTCTGTCCGCGTGGATTTCAAATTCAAATTCTTTTCAAATTCTTTATTTCAACAACAAATATTTTTACATTACTATGGTAGGAATCTCCTTTTAAGCAAGTAATTGCTTGTGTTAGGGGATTCCGCTCTTCTATAGTTATACAGTTTTATCTCTAAAATACTTTCTTAATTTTAATACAATGTTATATAGACTATTTTAGTTTTTACTGTAGTATAAAGTCTTCCTCGTCTCATGGACTATCCAACACAAACATCATTTTTCAATTCGAACCAGTAGTTTCTGAGATTAGCGCTTTCAAACAAAAATACAAGCAAAAAAACTATTCTATACTAATATATAAAGCTGAAGAGTTTGTTTATATGTTGGTTTGTTTGTATGTTTGTTTGTTTGAACGCGCTAATCTCAGAAGCTACTGGACCGATCTGAAAAAATATTTTTGTGTTGGGTAGTCCATTTGACGAGGAAGGCTTTAGGCTATCGGAAATCTAAATTCACGCGGACGAAGTCGCGGGAGGCCGCTAGTTAATAAATAAAAATAATTAAATAAACTATCACCGTCCCTTGTCCCCAGTTTCGACGTGCGCGGTCGCAGTTTCAACAAAGCCCTTCACTGGTCGGATCCCCTCGCGTTCGGGAGACGAGCCTACTTCGTCACCATGTCTCGACCCTCATCTCTGACGGTAGACGCCATCCAGCTGGATGATGAAGGCATTTACCGGTGCAGAGTGGACTTTAAGAACTCGCCGACGAGGAATTTCCAGATCAAGTTGAATGTTGTTGGTAAGACTGTATTTCAAATTGAGCAAGATGTGAATGTGATATGTACATCACAATGTATGGTATGTTTTAGAAACAAATAAGGCCCCACCAGAGTCGTATAACATTTTGGTGTGGCTGGCCAAAAAACACGAGCTGAGGGTTCAAGTCCCGCCAGAAAAAATGTTTTTTTGATGGATCTCTCAATTCAATGATTATAATAAGTATTTATTTTCATAAATCATACAAAACGACAAATTCATCTGACCTTAGTTGGTTTAGGCGGGCATCGAACCCTGCGCCTGCAATCCAGGCAAGCGCTCTGACCTTTAAGCTACCGAGACCATAAGTGAACCTGATAGATAAAGGTTTAATAATGCTTATAATAAATGTACAAAAAAAATTGTAAAAAAAAGTTTTAGTAAGTCTATTCGTTCGTTTATCCGTAAGTCTATTAATCTGACTTTTCAAGAATCATCTCCTTCCAAACGGACGTTGTACTGAAGAATGTAGACTATCTTCTTCTTCCACAGTGCCTCCCCACCAGCTGCTTCTCTACGACGAGGCAGGTCGTGACGTCGCCGGCGTGGTGGGTCCCCTGGAGGAGGGGGGCAACTTCACGCTCCTCTGCGAACTGAGAGGGGGTAAGTTATCTGTATAATTGACTCTAACGATGCAATAAAAGTACAGGGTGCAACTTTTTTGAATTTTGTGAATTATCAAAAATATTTGTATGCAGATTCCTTTCTTTTCAAAAATAAAGGAATGTTTCCTTTGAGTGTAATTTTCCATCTTCAGTATTAAGGGTTCTTTCCCTCTGGTGGCATTACAAAATTCTGCCCTGTTTATTCAATTTCATCCAAATCAGTTAAGTAGTTTCAGTGTGATTGGCGGACAATTATCCAAACAAACTTTCTCATTTAAAATATTATACTGTATTGTATGATATTGTCTATTTTGCAATCATTTTCTAATGAATTTCATCTTTATCATTCGCATAAATTAATTTCGTAGTTACTTTTTGCTTATAAAGTTTTTACTATATTAGGAAAGCATTAACCTTATATTTAAAGCAGAAAATGTTTCTCATTCTTATTACAAATTAATGTCTTTTCAAGAACTGAGGTCATTGAACTCTCATTCGTCACAGAATACAATCTCCTCCCACTCAAACTCATTATGAAAATAAGAATTCCAAGGAAAATACGCCATACATAAAAATGTCTTCCATATTCCAATCTAATTAAGACAACAACCGGAGGTATTCTAGTAATTGTTATAAAAAGGAACTTCTTCAAACACACTGGTTAAATAAGGCGACTTTTTTCCCGTTTAATTTCTGTGCGTATGTCATAGTCAAAGGTCGATTTGCAGTCTGTTCGCGGAATGACTGGTTCATCCTAGGTTTGACCAAGATCTCTGGCTGACCCCAATAATAATTACAATTTTGGCCTTTGTTACAAGTTTTTAAGTAAATCTAGAAATTCCTAGATATTAAGTCAAACGACGGAAATACAATAAACCCTTAACTTCAGCAGCAGAAACATAGCACAACAGTACGGAGGAAGTACTTCCCCAGGCAAGCGGCTCTTCCGAGTGGAAGTTCCACTAAGCTCTACCTCTATCTGGTTTTGACTAAGGCTTCTACTCCGGTTTTGACTTAAGCTCGAGAAACTTCTTTTGTTTGGTTTTTGCGTAAGGTTTCTAGTCAGACCTAAGGATTAACTAGCCAAGCGTAAGAACGCCGGAACCTTGAAGATTGACTGCAACACGTAAATATAATGAATTCTATTTTCAAGCGCTCCGTCGGAAAAGTCTTATACCAACCGCGAAAATAAAATAAAAGAAGAAAATGTCTGGCACACGACTTGACTTCCTGCCTTAACTTGTTTTTCACATATTCACGTTATTTCAGCGGTGAATATTTTAATTTTGAGTAGATAGTACACGCCGGGAGTAAAGTGGCAATAATTTCGTTGTTAGTAGTAAGGAAAACGGGTGCAATTTTCTCACGGAGTTTTATAAAAATGGAAATGGCGAAAGTTTACTGTTTTGTTTAAAATGTTGGCTGCTGACAAAGACGCGGCTTCGGTGGAATAAGTTATGATAAAATAAATATCATTTTTACAACACCTTCTTTAATGCAACAAAGTTGGTATTATTGCCACAATTTGGCAAAGACCCATTTTCACCGTATAAACTCTTTGTAGTGTTGAATTTTCATTACAATATGTTTATTATTATGCTATGTGCAAGCATCTTTATAAATGTGGCTTTTGGTTGCACACTGGAATCCAAACTGTTAAACTCAATCATGTGTGTAGTAGCTGTGTCTATTAAATTTTGTCCAATCCGGGGATCGAACCCAGAAAATTAGTGCACGTCTCTTTACTAAAGCCACTACACAAACGAGGCCGACAAACTTAAATCATTTTTTTAAATGTTTTCTCAACAATCAGTATAGTATCACACAAGGCGTAAACGCGGCCGAAGTACGGCGTGATTACGCCTGCAATGTATTTTAAAGATGATATAACAAATGCCAAAATAACGTCGCGTAATTTTTACGCTGATTACATTGCCGCTGATTTTCGGTCGCGTAATTTCAGCCCTAGCGTGTTCCCACACTCAGTCGCATGTTTATTAAACATGTTTTTTGGAAAACTTGGTTAAACATTGCTTAACCAAGTTTTCCAAAAAAACATGAATTATTTGATTACCAATCGTCTTTACTTATTAAACTCTAAATTCAAAATTCCAGTTAATAAAACAATATTTGATTTTTGTTCCTGGCACCACTTTGCCGCCGCAAATTAATGTCAAACATTTTTCTTGCGGAGTTGGGAGTTTCCGACCGATTTCATCATTCAGAATAGGAGCGGGGCTTGATAAATACGCTCCGTCGTACAATCGAAATGTCGCGGAGTACCTGACTGACGTACTATCAAAGTTGGCGGAAAGAAACGTGGGAAGTGATAAGGTTTGAGATTTTGTACAGAAGGCCTTGTCAAATTTAATTTAATTTTAATTTATTACTAATCAAAACCATTTACTCTTGCTTTATTATGTATACGATTGGTAAAATAGCATACTGTTTACCTATACTATACACATATTTATACATTGATTTATATGTAATAAGCTAAAGAGTTTGTTTGTTTGTTTTTTGAACGCACTTATCTCAGGAAAAATACTTGTTAAAAGCTTCAGTTAGTTACATATGCTATGCATATTTAAGCTTAAATACATTGTGTGCGGAAATCTAAATTCAAGCGGATATTATGTGTATTTTTATTATTAACTTTGAAATTATTATTCCTGAATTTGGTACTGAAGAAAAGAAATTTATTTATTTATTTATTAAGACACACCATCGACAATATCAATTTACATTTCCATTAAAATAATATTAAGGGCTAAGGACAATTTGTGTGATTTAGGGTGGTTAACAAAAGACACAATAAAAAAAATTAAAAATTAACTTATCAATTGCATGCTGGGTACAAAGTATTAAACAAACCGTATTGAGTATTACAATCTTCAGTTAGCTAATCAAGCAATAAAATCCTACACAAATCCACGCTTAAATCCTATCACTTACACCAAACGCCACGCTAAAAAAGTTCCCAATGCAGCGCTTGGGAAAAAATTCCACCTTCGCTCCTCTTGTCGTTTGTAACGCTAATAGATGGTGTGTTCCAATTTCATACAATTCACCCTTTGTGCGCGGTGACGGATGCCTGAGCAATTCCCGTTTGTGTTGGGGGAGATTTCGGGAAAGACAATCCGGGTTATCAGTTTTTGCAGATTGCGAATAGTTGGGGTTGAAATTAAGGTTTCCTTGAAATCAATCTTGAATTGTTTGTTTTAGGTAATCGAATTTATTAAACTTGATATTTTTTTATTTATTTCATTTTATATTTTAAAATACAGGAGGTTCTTATTGGACACTAGTATTTTATTGTCTTATTCACCGCATAACCTGTTTTGGGTTTATATTTTAGTAGGCTTACAGCTGAGGTTTTTGATTAAACAACTAGACTCACTATTTTAAGGTAAAAATATTTGAATGATTAAAAAATTTGAAGAGTAAAGATTTTTTCAGTATCATAAATATGTAACACAAGATTGTTTAGACCATAAATAAGGTTATAAATCTTGTGTTGCATACAAATAGCCAATCGATAATAACAGGATAGAACGTCATCTTAACTTGAAAATATTTGAGTAAAAGCTGGTACCTATCTTAAGATAGTATTTTCCTGTCTCCCTGGAAGTAAAACCGATGGAATTTGACACCACTGGGACGCCGCGTCGCGTCCCGTTAAGACCAGAAGTAGGGTTGTCAATGAAATTCCTCGACTTTCAAAGCACCGAAGGGAAACTGTCTGGTTTATAGCAGGTGTTTGATCTGCTTCTGAGGCCCAGAGTCCTGCAAAACGCATTGTCATGCAGTGGGCATGCAACGGGTATGCGTGAAATGAAAAAAAATGCTTTCTGTCAACAATTTACAAAACATCGCTGAGGCTTCCCAGAGCTTGCTCTCATCTAAAGAAATAACAATTTGGATTTAAATTAAATGTTATTGATATTTATTGTTTTTTTTGGGTTTGAGAATATTTGCTGTATAAATTTACAAAATAAGGATAACTACTGTATTTGCTCTGGTGATACAGACAAGATCAATACTTCATTTTGGTGTTACATTAACTTCGCATCTCGTCTGCAAAAAAGTCTCCAGTTTTCAAAAGCTCATCAAATCATAGAAGCCCACATCTAAACAGCACTGAGAAACATTGCTATTAGTATAACAGCTAATAGTATATGTAGGTATTAGGGTTAAATAGGGAATTATGGTTTTTTAAAAAGAATAGCAACGCATATTGGACCTTTTATCGAGCTGTTGATGTCGATACTTAATGAAAATATGAATTAAATCAAGTTCATTTATTCAGGATATTGAAACCAACGATAAAAATAAATAAATACCAGAAAAAATAATTTAATACCGAAAAATAAAGTTTCGTATTAATAAACGTACATCAATAAAAGTTGAATAAAACCTTGTAAAAAAAAATAATAATAATTGATAACCCTATTGTATTTCGAATTCTGTTTTTTGACACGTTTTACGCACACTTACTCGACATCGTGCGCCATATCCACCATGCAATTTGATACGTTTTTACGTATTTTATTTCATTGTTTCTTTTTCCGTTAAATATTTCGGAAAATCACAAAACTGAACAGAAAATCACTTGTATTTTCTGAAATAAGTTTGTAACTGATGGTTAATACGAGACAGATCTCGTATTAACCATCGCACTTAAGCAAATGTTAACACGAATTGCGTTCTTGCACCTTACGTCAGTAATGCCATTTATTTATTGTATCGATAGCGCAGTGGTAAGCGCTTTCGGCACGTGGTTGCTAAAGGTAGCAGCGTTCGCAGCGTCATCGGATGAGTGACATAGTGACATAGTGCACCTGTGCTTGCGCACCCACTTGTGCACTATAATATATCCTGCGTACCTGGCTGATCGTAAGATCGGCCGCCATGGCCTAATACGGCCGGAAGGGTATTATTATTATTATTGTTCACATACAACCGACTTCGCAAAAAACAAGATCAAGATAATAATATACATAGTTTTAAAGCTCCAAGAAAACATAAATATGCTCATGAAAGTTTTTACATTCATTGGTACATAAAGATAATATAATAAAGCTGAAAGTTTGTTTGTTTGATTCCGCTTATCTTAGGAACGACTGGTTCGAATTGAAAAAATATTTTTGTGTTGGAAAAAATCAAATCCACGGGGACGAAGTCGCGGGCGGCCGCTAGTTACTGTATAAAGATAATGCAAATAGGCGTTTATTTTTTCTGTTCCATAGTAGGGAAATTTGCAAAAAGTTAAGGTATCAAAAGTGTCCAATAAACTTTTTGACGTGTGAAGTTTCCAAAGATAGGTATTATTAATTATAGCTGAAACCTCCTCACTAGTACCATTATGCTTGGAATCCATACAAAGGATGACACTTCAGAAGTATAAAAGACGCTCCCCTTTGTCGTGTCTATGTACAGTCATGAGCACCAACATATACACACGTCGACTCATATTTCAAAGCAGTAAAGTTCATTTTTGAATGTGTTTATATACATGTTGGTGCTCAGGAATGTACCTACAAATAAAAAAGGAAACGTACAAATTGACGTGACGATCAACACAGCCTATCCTTTTGTCCATTGTCCTGTGAAAAGGACAAAACAAAACAACCCCTTGAAAAATAGGTCAAGCACCTCCGTGAAAGAATAAAAGAGCAAATATAATATTTTGAGTATCTTTCATACGATATAATTTTATACTTATACTTTAGATATCATTGAGTGATAATTTTCTTCATAAAATACGAACTACTAGGGGCTGCCCGTGTCTCCATCCGCGTGGGTTTCAGATTTCGCACTAAATAGTGTTATTTTATAGATTAAAGCCTTCCTCAACTATTGGACTCTCCAACACAAATAATTTTTCATTTCAAAACAGTAGTTCCTGAGACTTGCGCGTTCAAACAAACATACACACAAACAAACTTCAGCTTTATTATATTAGTATAGATAAGAACTTATAGTTTTTTTTCTTTAATTATCTTCCACCCATCCGATGACCGGCCTTAAAACGTCATTATTTGCCAGTACTTTACGAACAGGCGGAAGCATTTGTACCTATTTTATAAAAGCCACTGATTCAGTTAAAACGATTCGTCCCCAGCATTTCCGTCCAGCATAAAAATACGGAAAAAATAAAGAACTGAAAACCAAATGAATTCAATAAAACCCAATTAAGGGGCAATTTTGTCCCTTTTAACATCTTTATACACTTCAAAGTGGTGCGGATGAAACGTCCACCAGTTGCGGAATTTGTTTAAAAATAAAGATACTGTCGTTATGGCAATACCTTCCTTTTAAAACTAAGATATTCTTGTCATAATATTCGCCGACCAGAAGAAACATCTACGTAGTAGAATTTTATTTAAATACTAATATTAATATACTTTAACATGACATAAATCATTAGTTAAGGTTACAGAATCAGTGGTTATCATGTTGTTATTTTAAATAAGAAACTGTTTTCTAATTAGGGTGTTTGCGATTGAAAAATCCGCTAGATGGCAATACGTAGGCGTGAGGCCCAGCTGCTATATTGGTGAATTTAAACAAATCTATCAATGTCATGTCAAAATTCACCAATCACATACCAGTTAGACCCTACGCCTACCTACCGCCATCTAGCGGATTTTTCATTTGCGAAAACCCTCATTAGATCGTCATTTATTGGCAAACGTATCGGATACTTAACACAGCAGTTACACACACAAACGGAATAAGACACTTGTTTCTCTATACTCACAACTTTGCCAATTAAAGGCGTTATTAAAAAGTACTACATTGCTTTGTATTACAACCAATTAAATTGTACTCTTTTTAAATCGTCCACTTCTTAACAATACCTATTATGTATATAGTACTAACGGCCGCCCGTGTGTATTTCAGATCCTTTTTTTCGCAATAAAAAGCATATTCTTTCTCAGGGTCTAAAGATTGTCTGTGCCAAATTTCATCAAGATTGGTTGAGAGGTTAAAGCGGGAAAGCGTAACAGACCTACAGACGGACAGTTACGCATTTTTAACATTAGGAGGGATCAAAATCTGACTACAAATTTAAGTTTTAATACCGAAAGCAATTATAGTACTGAGAATTAGAACAAGCCAAGTAGCTACATATTCTAAATGAACCACTCCGTCTGCGAAAATACAGTATAATGATCTCTTGAAATAAGTTAAAATACCATTAGCGTCACAGTATACTGAAACGCAGTAGGCTGAAAACTACAAACATATTTTGTAATGTAGAATCCACAACACACGTTTGGTATATACAAAGCAATAAAATGAATTTATTATTTTTAAAAAAATGGGTGACTGTGCTATCATAATTGTTTAGCTATTTAAATCATGTTGGATGTTTGTCCGTCAATCACGCTGAAACTACTGATCATATTTTAATGAACTTTGTAACACAGGACTAAACGCGAGATTATTTTTATAAGTACCTAAGTACTTACTGCTTGACGTTGTAATGTTAAATAATTATAATGCAACGCGAAAGTTTAAAGTTATATTCGTAACACAGGAAGGGTATAGGCTGACCTTTGAATAAGCATTCAATTTGAATAATAAGTAACCTTAATTATTATTTAAATTGAATGCTCCCTTGGGATAAAATAGGAATCTTGATAGCACGGGCAAAGCCGTGGGTAAAAATAAGTAGTATTTAAAATTAGCCATAAACCCAAAGACCGCTAAATAACAATACCAAAACATTTCAAAAACTGCCTACTGTTTCTAAGTATACTGTGGCTTCTAAACTTTGGCCTCTTAAATTTAAGTGCTGAAATCATTAGGCAGAATATTTTAACGTGCCTTCTAATAAGCTAAATCTTCTTTTTTCATTTTACGCTACTTTGTGACGTTATTCTAACTATTATTAGACTTTCGAGAGTTTTATCTATCTCTCATTAATTTGTAGTACCCAATATTCTGTGATTTGAAAGAAAAAATGTCACTTTGAATTGAATAAATGAATGGAAAATGTTTGTTTTTTTTTTCAAAAAAGCTTTTGGTGTAGGAGAGACGAACTTCTTAGCTATCCATGGATTCTCCGTGCGGGTGCCGGGTTCATCGCGTGGAACAGAGAGAAATTTCAGTCGGCGCCTGGCACTTGCGACCCAGCGTGTAGGTTTAAGGGGTTCCTTTATATACAAATTTACGCTTCGTAATTTCGGAATAGTGTGTCATCTCCCATTAAAAAGTATTTCATATCATGAACACGACGAAACGTAAATTCAGCCGCGTAAATTAAGTCGCCTTTTCCGGCTTAGTGTGTTCATACACTTAAACAGGTTTTCCTTATAGTAGTAGAAGGTTCCAATTGAATGTTATATCTTAATTAATGTACTCACAAATTTCTTGTTCCACATTTTGCCTACGCATAAATAAAAAATATATATTATTTTACACTAATAAATACTACATATCTACAACTTAAGTAAGTAAGTGTAAATTAAGTAATCAATTAATTTAAGGACAGAAAACAAGTAAGGCATAGTACACTTACATCTTAACCAGGTTTCATTACATGGCAAGGTACGACTAAGAATGATAGCTCAATTCGGTTAAAACTTTACTTTTCAACTGTAGTTTAAAACAAAGTCGCTTACCGACTTCCTTTCCCCTATATACGAGTATGTACACACATACCTACCTACATATATGTATAAGAATAATGTTTGCTTAAATCTTTAAAGCTAGAAAACGGATTTGGAATCGAATTTTTTAATAGCTACAAAATTCAAGATGAATTTGCGTTATGATTAAAATACTCATGAATGCATGCACCAATATGCTGAGAAATACTGATCAGTACCTATCGAACGAAGCCGGAGCGGGTCACTTGTTAAGCCGTTTCACTCACCCGAATTTCCCCTTCAAAATCCAATTATAGTAAATGCTAAAGAAAAAGTGAAAACAACTTCGAATAGAACATTCCTTGAATGCCGAATCCGAGATTTAATGTGGGGATTCTACAAAAACGCATTTGCGCCAAAACTTAACCCTTTATCGTCGACACTGATTCGACGAACTAATCTGAGGTACCGCCTCGACTGAAATGTCCGGATTATAGGACAGAATGTCCAACACTTTAATGAAATGGAGGAAGAGCCAGAATAACACTATAAAATAGTAGGAACTACTAATGTCTGCTTCCGTGGAACATTGGCTAAGCCATTCGGGTATGAAATCCTTTTATTTTAGATGTATTAAAGTCACCAGAGCTCAGTTGGATATGGGTTTTGTAAGGCAGGTGACGCATTGCGACCCTTATGCGGTTATTGATGTCCATGGGCAGCGGTGATCTCTCACCATCACGTGACTCTCTTTTTCGCTTGCCTCCCTTTAACTTAAAAATTAAAAAGTTTTGAATTGTGTAATTTTTTCCGTGGGAGGAGTTTGGACTCGCAAAGACATCGAACTGCCATCTAACCCACTATTCAATGGGAAGACTGAGCAAATCAGGATCAAACTCGCAGTGAACCTCTCTCCGCTATGTTTATAGCCGGGATAAACACAAGGATATGAATGAACTTATCCAAAGACGCCATTTCAAAGGTGCTTATACATACATCTACATAGTCCTTTATAACTATGGAACAAACTAAGGACAGCGCTGATCAACGAATCGTATAAAAACCTGCATTGCGTCGCGTAAGCAAAATAAGTATTCAAACATGAAATGACATGAACTTAAAACTTGCCAGATTGTAACTGTCGAGAATATAAGCACAATATTGTTTGTACGTTTTCAATTCTCCTCTCAGGCACATTTGTACAAAAACTTAACCCTTTACTACTCAACCGTCTTCAAGCTGTAGTAATTTGTCCGGATTACCGGACAGAATGTCCGCGCGCTAATGGTCCGCGTGTGGGCCTCGGACCGCGGTATTAATACTCATTTGCGCCAGTGTCCGTCGCGGTCATTTTTATCAGTTACGACGGTTTTAGGCAAAACTGTTATAACATCGTCTTAGCACTTAAGTTTTTACTGCAACCTTTTAATTTTAAATATGCTTATGAATACTAACAAACATCTAGCGCCCTATAACTTTTTTCGGTACAAATAAAAGAGGACGCTAAACTACAAATCGATCCTAGTACAAAATTTTACATCGCGAAAGCAAGATAAATATTGTCATCCTTTGAAATATGAGTATGGTAAGCACCCTCGTAAGATGACATGAAAACAAAACTATTCCTCTGGATTGCAAATGTCGAGAGGATTACCGTCATATTGACTGTGTTTTAACCAACTTCTCCAGCTACATTTGTGCAAAAACTTAACCCTTTATCGCTCAACCGTCTTCAAGCTGCAGTAATTTGTCCGGATTAACGGACAGAGTGTCCGCGGTAATGGTCCGCGCGTGGGCCTCGGACCGCGTTATTAATACTCATTTGCGCCAGTGTCCGCCACGGTCATTTTTATCAGTTAGTACGGTTTCAGGCAAAACGAATGTAATATCTACTAACCACTTGAGTGTCTTTTTACTGTAAGGTTTTTTCTTTTAATTGTGCTTATTAAAGGACAGATTAAAGAGGACGCTAATCTACAAAACGATCCCAGTACAAAATGTTGCATTTCGTAAGCAAAATATTTGTCATCCTTTGAAACATACGTATGCTAAGTAAGCAACCTCGTTAAATAACAAGAACACATAACTATTCTTCTAGATTGCAACTGTTGAAAAGATTACCAGCATTGTCTGAGTTTTAATCAACTACTCCAGGCACAGTTGTACAAAAACTTAACCCTTAACCGTCTTCAAGCTGCAGTAATTTGTCCGGATTACCGGACAGAGTGTCCACGCGCTAATGGTCCGCGCGTGGGCCTCGGACCGTGTTATTAATACTCATTTGCGCCAGTGTCCGTCGCTTTCATTTTTATCAGTTAGAAAGGTCTTGTCATGCAGTTTTAGTTAGTTTTAAAGGGTAATAGGGAATAGTACCGACTAAGCACTCATGTTTTTTTCAGTAAAAAAGGCAAACTGTTGACTTTTTAGTGGCACATTTTCTCGGCAGGCCTTTCACGTCAAATTACTGTTAGGTTAAAGAGTGACCAATTAAAAGTTTTGATTAATTCTAATTTCAAAAATAAAATAAACAATATAAAACATGACTAATATAAATCAGCAAAAATAAATCACCCAACAGCCAACTGAACATTCAATATTTTTTCACTTTATGATAATTTACATGGACTCAGAAACCTGCATTGCATTATATTGATCACTATAACATTACTAGCGGCCGCCCGCGACTCCGTCCGCGTGGATTCGATTTCCAATATCCTATGTGTTATTCTGATGTATAAGCTATATTGTGGTAAAGTTTCATTCAAATCCATTCAGTAGTTTTTACGTGAAAGAGTAACAAACATCGATACATCCATACTTACAAACTTTCGCCTTTATAATATAGTAGTAGGATAACATTATATTTATTACTTGAAAGAACCTTTTTTTAAATTACAAAATTATTTCATCCCTTCTGTCGCTTTGGATATAGACAATTCTATTCATATTTAAATGTCTCAATTATAAAACCTTAATTTATAATCCACATTCACTGTCAGCTGACAAATCACGACGCGGAAAGAGAAAAACCAAATGTAATAAATCGAATTGTACCCAATTACCGTTCAATGTTTCTGCGCTTAATTTATTTACGCAGTTCAAAGGATCGACGTCCGTGCATCACGCAGGGTAATCGTATTTCAATTAATGCTCGGGTTGATTTTTCCGTTTTATTTTCATTCGTAAGGTCCAAGCTTTCTGGTTTTATGATAGGATGGCGTTATATTCTCATCAGCCCATTGATAGCCTCGAGAACGGACCTACCTTTGGATAGATATTTTGATTATGGATGAGCTGAAATCAAGAGAGGTAAACAGCTTAGTGGAACTTCCACTCGAATGAGCCGCTCGTCTGGGTAAGAACCTTCACCTTACAGAAGACCACAGTGAAGTAGCACTTCGTAACTGTTGTGCTATGTTTATGCTGGTGATTAAGGTTGCCAGGGCTCAGTTGGGGGGGAATGGGGGTCTTACAGGCAGGCAGCGCATCTGCGACCCTTGTGTGGTTTTTGATGTTCATGGGCAGCGGTGATCACTTACCATCAGATGACCCCCTTGTTTGTTTCCATTAAGCATAAAAAATATCACAACCGATAATAATGTCTCTGAAGCTCGGATTAGGTCGAGATGAACATTTTGGTCACCCATCTTAATCTCAATAAACAATATCAGTTGTGTACCGACGGATCTTTATGATTATAAAAATACATATAGAAAAATACTCGTTATAAGAGCGTGAGTCCAAAGATATTAAACAGTTAAATTATGATTATAATCATTCGCGTTATTCTATAAAACAGTTTCAAAAGTATTTTATTATAGACGTTATGAAAACGCTTTATTTATTTGTTATCCTACAAAGTGAAATAATATGTTTTAAAGCCTAATAGCGAAACTGCATAGTAATCGACACTCAATTTATGCACCATCATACAGGTACAATGGTTGTTACGACACATGTATTGGAATAAAAACTGATACATTGTAACTATTGGACAGTTTTGAAGCATTTAAGTTCATTGAAAAAAAGATGTCGTTAGTAATCTTCTAAGAAATCTTGTAAGAAAGCGTCATTTTGCATTTTGGAAAAGTGAGTATTGCAAACTAAAAAACTTTTTTATAGCATTTTTACATGCTAAGTACTGTTACACCTCTGTCTTTTGTTTTTAAAAATTGTTATAGTCTATTATTTTTAAAATAATTATAAAAAAAAGAAAAAATAATTCCCGTCAGAGCCACCTCAGACGAATTTCCGGGATATATGTATTGGTTATTATTTTATAAACTTTGTTTATTATTTTATGAACTACAAAATGTTCAGCCTTAGTTTAACAAGAATACCTAATTGAGTCTACTACAATATCTACAGGAATGTGCAATATTTGTCTATTGAGAATAGCAATTGATACTTCCTTTTTTTAAGCTACCCTTTAATTCTTTGCCCATTCATTATTTATTAATCTGAAACATTTCCAGTAAATATTGAAAGCCTATTGGCAGACTTTGTGCTCGGAATTTTTTCTCATAACTAAGTTATTATCGAGTTAGCAACTCCTCAAAAGAGGCAAATACGAAAATACATCACTGGAAGCTTGTTAGTCTTTTATGTTTTCCATTCGCGAGGAAAGACTCAGTAATATTTGGACAAGAAATAATATTTTCGAAGCTGACTTCCGTCCTGCGGTCAAGATTATCGACAGACCAAACTACACAGGATATATTTGTAAAGTAAAGTCTCCATCATTTGAAATCATGTTTTCTTTGCAAATATCGGTTTTTTTATTTATCACCACGATTGCCAAATGCGGATTGGTGATCACAAACCCGGACTGTGTTCCGAATGCAGCCGGCGCAATTTTGCCCAACCCGGGAATCGAACCCAGGACCTCGTGACCACGGTCTGGAACTAAATTACTAGACCATCGAGGCGTATACATATTTGAGAAAATATATACATCACTAGTGGAAAAGACAAATTTTGTTTTTAACCACACTGGTATTCCGTTTATATTGCGAAGAAAGTTTTTTTAATGAATACCTAATATAAAAAATCTCGGAAGCAAACGAACAAGAGGGTCCTGATGGGAAGTGATCACCGCTGTCCATGGACATCAATAACAGCACAAGGGTCGCAGATGCATTTCCTGGCTTTAAAACCCCATACCCTCCCCAACTGAGCTTTGGCAACCTTACTCACCAGCAGAACCATAGCACAACAGTTACGAAGTGCTATTTCAATGTGACCTTCTGTAAGATAGAGGTACTTCCCCAGACGAGCCACTCATTTAAGTGGATGTTCCACTAACTAAGCTCTACCTCTCTCGAATTTATATCTTATCACTACATAGTATAAAACAAAGTCGCCCCTATGTCCCTTTGTATGCTTAAATCTTTGAAACTACGCAACGGATTTTGAAGCGGTTTTTAGGGTTCCGTAGCCAAATGGCAAAAAAAACGGAACCCTTATAGATTCGTCATGTCTGTCTGTCTGTCTGTCTGTCTGTCTGTCTGTCTGTCTGTCTGTCTGTCTGTCCGCCAGTCTGTCACAGCCACTTTTTTCCGAAACTGTAAGTACTATACTGTTGAAACTTGGTGAGGGGATGTATTCTGTGAACCGCAACAAGGTTTTCACACGAAAATGGAAAAAAAAAAAAAAAAAAGTGGGGGTCCCCATAGTCAGAACTGAAACTCGAAATATTTTTTTTCATACAACATATACGTGTGGGGTATCCATGGATAGGTCTTTAAAAGTTATATTAAGGTTTCTTATATCATTTTTTTCTAAAGTGAACATTTTGCGAGACAGACCCTTCCAAAGTGGAAAAATGTGTGTCCCCCCCCCTCTAACTTCTAAAATAAGACGATGATAAAACTAAAATAATTATATAATGTACATTACCATAAAATCTACCAACGAAAATTAGTTTGAACGAAATCTAATCAGTAGTTTTTTTAAAACGTCAAAAATAAAATTTTACGGAACCCTCAGTGCGCGGGCCCAACTCGCACTTGGCCAATTTTTTTCAATAGATAGAGTGATTCAAGAGGAAGGTTTTTATGTATAATACATGCATAATATAATAGGAAAACAATAAACTTAGTTGCACCCGTGCGAAGTCGGGGCGGGTCGCTAGTTTCTAATAAACATTACATTTCCTACAAAAAAGTAGTCCTTAACTTTCCCTCAGATGCAAACTAATGGTGGTAGTAAAAAATCTACAAACACCTATTTGCTTTACATGGTTAAACTGTATAACTCTTCCATTTCCATTTCGCTGCGAATAAGCCCTGTACGCGGGAATAAATCGCGTCCCAATTAATATTCAGCAATTCCGCTATAGAACCTATGAATAACTATCTCTTTGTTGGACCGCACCTATTTTTATTGTCAGTCAGCTTTTTATTCCGAAATCGAATTTTCGACCATTCCAAAAAGTTTTAACGCGATTCAATAATGACGTCGATTCGATTTTTAAATTTCGCGCGCGGAAACTTCTGCCGGCGTTTGTTTTACAAAATGGTGTAAATAGATTAGTGTTAACGATTTTGTAAAGTAATATTTTGTTATTGACGTTATTTGAAAATAAATTGGAACGTTTTATTCACTGACTATTGAATGAACTTTTGAAATGAAATATGGGATACTGTCAACTGTTATTGATGAATTTGATTGAATGAATGCCAACTTTATTCTACGGAAAGTGTTTTATTTTTCAATCAATAATGTAATTTTATATTTGTACAATTAGATTTTCATTGAAAATCATAGTAATTAACTTTAACATCAAAACCCATGCAATTATTTATTCTATGTAAGTTATTACAAAAATCAGTTGTCTCGAAAATATCTAAATATTATCAATGTCACTTCTAAATTTCAAAATCAACTTAAACTTTGCAAACTCGAAATGCGATCTAAAATCGAAGGTTCCGGAATAAATTCCGGTAATAACATCGTTGGATATGACTTGGGAACTTAAAATTGAATTGTATAAATGAAGAGTTTGAACTCGTCCGGGGTACGGTAGTTACGTAATCCGTCTTTAGTCATTCTTTATGCATCTGCGATGAAAGACGGTTGTAAAGCTTAGCTTACATCCTTGAAATTTTGTAAAACCAGTAACTCTCAAGTTATTACGGGCCCGTTGGTCTAGTGGTCAGAGACCCTGGCTACAAAACCAAGGGTCGCGGCTTCGAATCCCGCTAGGGGCAAATGTTTGTGTGATGAACATCGGCATTTGTACTCGAGTCATGGATGTTTATATACGTATTTAAGTATGTCTATCCGTTCCCTAGCTTCCATAGTACAAGCTTCGAGCTTAGTTTGGGGCTAGGCAATTGGTGTGTCTGTCCAAGGCATTTATTTATTTTTTTATTTATTAAGTAACTATCGAGTTTCTTGTCGGTTCATCTCGATTGAAGCAAATTGAAACTCAGCAGTGAATTTATTTTGTAAAATTAATGCCTGAAGATAAACAATATTCTGAGTTGAAGCATTTAATTTTACATACATTTTACGTACATGTAAATTGAGTGTATGTGGAGGCGGTTGCCACTTTGGTCATCTGTACTCTGTGTCTTTTTAATTCGTACTGTAGGTACCTTTGACCAGCAGAAACATAGCAGTACAAGTTTAGTGTACTTGTAAGAATGGAGAAGTCTTGAATCTGGTGTTTATCCGCGTGCTTTCATTGTGGACACTATGATGCTATTTGAACAGCTTAGCTATAACCTATATTGGACCAACTGCCATCTGACCTCACCCTTACTCCTATATAAGAGCAACTAAGTACCATCTAACCTCCGTCACCTTTACAAGGGAAACCAGAACAGAAATTAATTTAACCAGACAATTCTAGTATCCGTTTTACCGACAATCACACTAAGAAACATAAAACTAACACTCATCTTTGTCCACAGGCCGTCCGCAGCCCACACTGACCTGGCTGATCAACAACAAGCCTCTGGAAGACCACACAGTCCTCAAAAACGACGGGAAGGTCATCATCAGCCGGATCAGCGTGGGCGGAGCGGAGAGGAGCTGGCTGAACACCAGCATACGATGCCAAGCGACGAATACGCCGCTCTTGAGTCCTCATGAAAGGACTGCTAGAGTTGAAATGAGATGTGAGTAATTTGTCTGTTATTTTTTGAGGGGGAAAGAGCAACTGTCGAATTTCTTGTCGATTCTTCTCGCCAGTAACTGCCTTCCAAATCGGTGGTCGAGTCATTTTTTGTAGCATTTTTGACGATTAAGAAGTGCTTCTATGAATCTTATATTGATAAAGAACATTTGTGAATACGGATACGGATCTTTATTTTCATTAGCAAACGGTATTGTGTGTTAAATTTTGTATGCGGTTCTTGAGTAAATTAACAATGATGCAAGAATGATAGTCCAAAACAAACGAAGGTTTCGTTTGTTTTGGACTATCATTCTTGCACCAATAGTTTCTGACATGTCGCGATTAGTAAGTGAATCAGTAAAAACATTTCGCTTTTAGATAAACTTCACAATCGAATTTATAAGATCTGATGCTGAGTTAAATTTATTTAAAAAGGATCCCAGACAGTTCAACATTACACAAAATGTTTAAAACATTGGAGAATCTCTGCGAAAAAATGTACCAAGTCATAAATATGCATTATTTATCGCGTGATGCGTAATAAAAATTGACGGATTACAACAACGGAGTTGAGTGCACAGGCGGTTCTCCAGAAGGCTCGTGAGAATTTCACAAATATAGGCTGTTTTAGCATTTGCCACTAGAGGCAGAAGAGGACAGGCTGTTAAACGTTACTCAAAAAGAAACCTTGTGCCCTTGAAGAAAAGAGTGTTTAACTTTGTTCTTTAAAGGTTGACTGGCTCTAGGTGCATTTTTGTTTTAGCCATACAGAGCCATACAGAGCCATACAGCCTAGGTAGAAGAAGACGGGCTGTGTAAAAGATATGCGAAAACCGACCATGGGACTTTAAACAATAGAGTGTTTAATCCTTGAAGCTTGACTGGCCTTATGTGCATTGTTGTTGTTTGTTGTTTAAAGCATAGGAAAAAGTACACCAGGATCCATCACGGGAGCCATCCAATGGATCCAAGTGGACGGAGGGTTAACACCTCTGAAAGCAGAAGGAAACAAGCTCTGTTAAAGGCATAAGCAAAAAGCAACCTTATGACTTTGAAGAAAAGAGTGAATTTGCTTCTTGAAACTTCATTAGTTTACACACCCGGCCTAAAAAACGCGACCGAAGTTCGACTGGTTTCGATTACGCCCGTAATGTATTTTAAATGGACGATGACACACTGTGCCGGAACTACGTCGCGTGATATGAACATATTATACAGAAAATGGACTTCAGTTGAGTTTTTCGGCTTAGTGTGTTTCTACATTAATAGTGACAAAATGCACACAGTGACACCCAGTTCCAAACTAAACAAAACTTTTATAATGAGCATCAGAAAACTAATACTTAGTCATGAGAAATATAGCTCTTTGAAGAGATAAGAGCTATATAGCTCTTTCCCGAGTCAAGAGCTATACGGCTCTTCTAGCTCAGTAGCTCATTTAGCTCAGCGAAATTCAAGAGTCATGAGATAAAAAGTCGTTCATTGAGTCGTTTGAATGAGTATACAGAAGATCAGACTTAACTCGCTCGATTGAGAGTATTGTTTGAGTTCCTACCATTAATAAAATAGAAATAACTATTGGTTTTGTATTATATTAAAGAACAGATTGATTAATTAATAGTTATTTAATACCTATACATACTTCATTATATTTGTAATAGTGAAGTTATTATACGCACTTTTTCGATAATATTAAAAAACATATTTATAGCTATTTTTAGATTTAGAATTATTATGCTTACAATTAATTCATCGAATTTGCCACGATTGTCCTTCATACTTTGTCAGGCAGGACTGACAACCAAAACAAATATGAGTGTCTAAAATGAAACTGAAATTCCTCGAAACTCTTTCGTAAATTGTTGTTGTGAACGTATTCCAATAGGCGTGCTTGTTTGGGTGTGTGTGTATATATCTGTTTCTATCGCTCATATTGTACAACGTTATATCTCTCTTTGTCTATCGAGTCGTTTGGAGACACGGAGCTAAATGAACTACTGATATGAATTGAACGAGACTGAGCGAGATATACGCTGAGCTAGAATAGGTGAGCCGGCTCTTTTAAACAACTCGCTCATGAGCTACTCATTGCTAACTAATACACGTAACTTGTATAAGTTCTTCGTAAACACAACTTCATGACTTTATTAAACTCAAGTAGCTCGCTAATGCATTTAGTAATCCTATGAGGTAAACATTAGAGTTATAGTATATTCCTTTGATCCTGGTAAACATTGCTCTCCGTTCAGTAGTTTCAGAGTGATTGACGGACAAACATCCAAACAAACAAAATTTCACATTTATAATATGAGTATGATTATTAGATCCTGGTACACAGAGCTCTAGTGCTTAAGCTACATTATATTGGTATGTAATGTAAGTCATTCGTAGTTTTTGTTTGAAAGAGAAATAACTCAAAAGAAAGTTTTGCTTATAAGATATTCCTGTAAATATGGCCACGACATATACACGACTACACCAACACAGTGTATTAAAGACCTCGGGCTAGATCACTTGCTTGGCAGAAGTACTTCTATCTTTGTCCCCAAAAATAGAAGTATGTGAATTGGTGATTACCCTGTAATCTCTTCTTCTTCTTAGCCATTTTCAACCATTCGTTGGATTGGTGTAGGCCTCCTTCAGGTTACGCCATCTAGTTCGGTCCTGTGCTGCCACTATCCAGTTTGCCCCTGCAGTTCTTACAATGTCAGCCATTTTTACGGGCTATGTGAAATTAACACTTATATCTTTGTCCACAGTAAGACCCACATCAGTCTCGATAACCAACAAGCCAGGGCAAATGTCAGCTGACACGGAGATCACCCTGGTTTGCGTCACGCACGGCAGCAGGCCGGCTGCTCAGATCACGTGGTACAGGGAGAACAGACGGTACACCAGGGGAAAGGTGAGTGTTGTGACGATAGCCAAGAAGCCAGCAATATGTTTTAGAACTAGATGTGCGATATAATACCATGGCGACCGATCTTACGATCGGGTAAGCAGGATATTTTATATTGCACAAGTGAGTGCGCAAGCACAGGTGCACACCCTATTCTCTCATTCTCATAGTTCGGTAAAACAGCAATCTGACACGGCCGATCAGGCGCAGGACCAACAGCTTAACGTGACTTCCGAAGTTCCGAAGCACGGAGGATTTCGAGTTGAAAATTTTCGGTCACCCGTCAGATTTTTGAGCCCTGCGAAAGTTGCTTAACTTAGCAATCGCCAGCCAGCGTTCTAACTACTGCGGCGTCGATCAGGTCACGTTTGCTACATTTATTCAACGATATAAGTGTAGCAAACGTGAATGATTTTTTACCTTAAACCAAACCATTTTTGTCTGCACCGTCTCTGCCTCTCAATTCACTATTTTCTGGTATGTGATCTCTTTACCTTTATCGTTAAACGCTTTCACTTCTTCCCACAGCACAGTGAGTTCACAAATGAGACGACCACAGTGAGTCGTCTCACCATGCTGCCTCAACCAGAAGATGATGGAGCCGTCATCAGGTGTAGAGGGGAGAACCCAGTGCTAAGCGTTGCCCTGGAAGATTCCTTCAGGATGAGTGTGGTTTGTAAGTATTCAAGGTTTTAACTATAGTAGCATATTCAGAAGTGAAAATATATACTAATTTCTATGTCAGAAACTTAAAAAAAATATTGGGGTTTGAGAAGTTCTTTATGACATTTAGGTATTTTTGTTTCTCACAACTTGTGAGTCGCAAGGTAACAAAATTTTCACTTACATGAAAAATGTAACTAAATCAATCAATCAATCAAAATATACTTTATTCAAATAGGCCTCATAAAAGCACTTATGAATCGTCAACAATAAAAAACAACACATTGAATCTACCACCGACTTCGGAATGCAGTCATCTTTCGAGAAGAAGCGGCAAGAAACTCGATAGTTGCTCTTTTCAATCGCCAAGTTTTGTTACAATATTTGTCCAATAAGTTTATATACTACTTGTACTTGTTCTAGTACTAGGCCATACTGTTACCTCTTTCAGGTATAGAATAAAAATTATTAAATACATATGAACAGATTGAGTCCCAGTCGACCAGTCCCCAAAGGTGGCACCTGTTCACAAGTATGATGATGATAAATAATAATACACTCCGATCAGCCAAGTTATACAGGAAATAATAATATACATAACAGTGTCACAAGCTTGTCCGCAAGCACAGATGCAATACTATCCATTCCATAACTCTTTCTTATATAACTGAACTATATATCAAATTTCAATGGTTTTGTCAGTGAGTTCAATCTCAAGAGCTCATTCAAGGAGGTAACTTTGTATTGTAACGACAATAATTTTAAATTATGGAGGTTACCTTGAAGTGGGATATTAAAAAGCCGATACTTTCCTTTTAATAAAAAATCTATTTACTTACCGATAACCCATGTACTTATTTTAAGTTAGCATAATAGCTAGGCCTTAACATTGTATTCTTCAACAGACAGACCAGTGATAACCATGTCTCTGGGCAGCACACTCAACCCGAACGACATCAAGGAAGGAGACGACGTCTACTTCGAGTGCAACATACGAGCGAACCCGAAGGAACACCGTATATCATGGTTTCACAACGTGAGTGAGTCTGGATTAGCTTGTCTTTTGTTAACCTGTTCATTGCCGTGCCTACCGTTGATACAATGTCATAGAATCTACATGTCAAAGCGTGAGAGTCGCATCAACATTTCTATAGAAATAAAATATTGTACTGTAAAAAACCAGTGGGCACTTAGGCTGTAAGTAAAATATGTGCATAATAGCATATAAGAAGTGCTAACGTAAGAGAGATAGAGCTCAGTAGAACTTCCACCGTCTGGGAAAGTATCTCCACCTTACACAAGACCACAATAAAGTAGCACTTCGTAACTGTTGCTCTATGTTTCTGCTTGGAGCAAGGTCGTCGTTAAAGCTCAATTGGGGAGGTTATTGGGTCTTAAAGGCAAGCAACGCATCTGCGACCCTTGTGCGGTTCTTGATGTCCATGGGCAGCGGTGATCACTTACTATCAGGTGACCCCCTTGTTCGTTTGCCTACCAAGAACAAAAAAAATAACTTCTACCAATATTCCAGGACCAACAAGTAACCCAGAACATATCGTCAGGAGTCTTCATCAGCACCAAGTCTCTAGTGCTTCAGAGGGTGACCAGAAGAGATGGTGGGCTGTACACCTGCAGAGCTGCCAACCAGATGGGCGAGGCCAGCAGTCAGTCGGTGTATTTGAGGGTGCAGTGTAAGTTTCTGACACATTTTTAAACGATCTGGCACATAAAAGGCAACTCAGGATGTTTTTTTTTATTGAGAAATTGCTGTTTTCGGTTATATGCTAGATTCATGGCGCATACAAAATGGTAATCGCCAAATGATTGGGGCAAAATATGCTGGCAGCACTTTGACAGCAAAAAGGAGATGGCTCAAAATCCATACAGTTGCTTTTGAAAAAAATAATAAAGTTTTGGGTTATGAGTTATGGGTAATGAATTTTTGTGTGATGAGTTTTGGGTCATGAGTTTTTTATAGATTCGATATCCATAAAAAAACATTTACTTGTTCCTTTGTTCATTTTCGTTCAGGACTCATTTAAAAATAATATTTGGTTTATTGTCCTAGTCGCGCCGGTATGCGCTCAGGCGACGCCGGTGCTGGTGGGCGCGCGGCTGGACGAGCCGCTGCGCGTGCGCTGCGCCGTCAGCGCCGACCCCGCCGACGTCGCCTTCTACTGGCAGTTCAACAACAGCGGCGAGAGCTTCCAGGTCTCGCCAGCGCGATACGGTGAGTGAGGCTTTGTGTTGTCCGAATTATGAGTTTTGTGTAATGAATTCTGTGTGATGAGTTTTGGGTAATGAGTTTAGGGTAATGAGTCTTGAGTAATGAGTTTTGGCTAGTGAGTTTTCGGTAAAGAGTTTTTCGGGACTAAGTCAGTTGTCGGTATTTTTGGGTAGAAATCGGTTTTGGTATGCCCGACATGCCATGGGGTAGTCTATGGTATGGTGCGTGAGTGATTACAAGAACACCATGGAGGTTCCAGAGTTACAGGTCTCCCATGCTAAATAAGGTAAGTAGCTGCACGTGTCTTGCTAGTCGCGCCAGTATGCGCGCAGGCGACGCCGGTGCTGGTGGGCGCGCGGCTGGACGAGCCGCTGCGCGTGCGCTGCGCCGTCAGCGCCGACCCCGCCGACGTCGCCTTCTACTGGCAGTTCAACAACAGCGGCGAGAGCTTCCAGGTCTCGCCAGCGAGATACGGTGAGTTGTCGAGACAAGTTATTGGTTATGAATAATTTTAGGTGACGAATTTGTGTAATGATTCTTGGATACTAAGTTTTGGGTAATGAGTTTTGTGTAATGAGTTTTGGGTAATTAATTTTGGATAATGAATTTTGGGTTATGAGTTTTGTATAATGAGCTTTGGACAGGCGTATTCTGTAGTACAGCGGACAGTACCACAGAACGTGGTGCCTGTCCTCCTCGCCCTCTCTACACTCACACCCATTGTCATCCCTCGGCTTCATACCACACAGGCGCTTGTTAAAACACACGTGCCCTGTGAGAATGTTGGAGGTCATGTAATCTGGTTCGACCCAGGTCATACTGAGTCTCTCAGACTCGTCGGGGAAGAACTCAAACAGCTCGCGACCCTTCGTCTCGGTCCCATCAGTCCTGCCAGGTATCCAGCCTGTTCCCAAAATGTCCAGTGATAGTCCAGGGTGCGTGACTGCGTGTTCCAGAGTTCCAGGTCTCACAAGCTAGGAATGGTAAATAGGTGGAGGAGGCTTGCTTCTCGCGCCGGAGTTTCTACTCTGGACCTCAGGTGTCTCCCATGCTGGATATGGTAAGTAGGTGCACGTGTCTTGCTAGTCGCGCCAGTATGCTCGCGAGCGACGCCGGTGCTGGTGGGCGCGCGGCTGGACGAGCCGCTGCGCGTGCGCTGCGCCGTCAGCGCCGACCCCGCCGACGTCGCCTTCTAGTGGCAGTTCAACAACAGCGGCGAGAGCTTCCAGGTCTCGCCAGCGAGATACGGTAAGTGAGGCTTTGAGCTGTCCGAATTATGAGTTTTGTGTAATGAATTCTGTGTAATGAGTTTTAGGTTATGAGTGTTGGGTTGTGAGTTTTGGGTCATGAGTTTAGGGTAATGCGTCTTGAGTAATGAGTTTTGGTATATAAGTTTTGGCTAGTGAGTTTTCGGTAATGAGTTTTCGGTAATGAGTTTTAGTAATGAGTTTTCAGCTGAGACTAGTTTTGGGTACAAATCGGATTTGTTATTCCCGACATGCCATGTATAGTCTATGGTGCGTGACTTCCAATTACGATAACACCATGGAGGTTCCAGAGTTGCAGATCTCCCATGCTAAATAAGGTAAGTAGCTGCACGTGGCTTGCTAGTCGCGCCAGTATGCGCGCAGGCGACGCCGGTGCTGGTGGGCGCGCGGCTGGACGAGCCGCTGCGCGTGCGCTGCGCCGTCAGCGCCGACCCCGCCGACGTCGCCTTCTACTGGCAGTTCAACAACAGCGGCGAGAGCTTCCAGGTCTCGCCCGCGAGATACGGTGAGTTGTCGAGATGCGTTTTTGGTAGTGAGTTCTCGGTAATGAGTTCCCGGTTATGAGTTCCCGGTTATGAGTTTTGCGTAGCCGTATACTGTCGTACAGCGAACTGTTTCCCAGGACGTTGTGCCCGACCTCCTCGTGCTCTCCATTAATTGTCATCCCTGGGCTTCATATCACACAGGCGCTTCTTGAAGCACCCGTGCTCTGTGAAAATCTGGGAGGTGACATAATATGGACCCAGGTCATCCTAAGTCTCTTAGCCACGTCGGGGTAGAACTGAAACAGCTGTCTATTGATAGTCCAGGGTGCGTGACAGCGTGATCCAGGTCTTTAATGCTAGTTAAGGTAAGTAGGTGGACGTTGCTTGCTCGTTGCGCTGTAGTTTTAACTCTGGACCTCAGGTGTCTCCCATGCTAGATATGGTAAGTAGGTGCACGTGGCTTGCTAGTCGCGCCGGTATGCGCGCAGGCGACGCCGGTGCTGGTGGGCGCGCGGCTGGACGAGCCGCTGCGCGTGCGCTGCGCCGTCAGCGCCGACCCCGCCGACGTCGCCTTCTACTGGCAGTTCAACAACAGCGGCGAGAGCTTCCAGGTCTCGCCGGCGCGATACGGTGAGTGAGGCTTTGAGCTGTCCGAATTATGAGTTTTGTGTAATGAGTTTTGGGTTATGAGAGTTGGGTTGTGAGTTTTGGGTAATGAGTTTAGGGTAATGAGTCTTGAGTAATGAGTTTTGGTTTATAAGTTTTGGCTAGTGAGTTTTCGGTAAAGAGTTTTTTCGAGACTAAGTTTTACGTTATGAGTGTTCAGCTGTCGGTATTTTTGGGTAGAAATCGGTTTTGGTATGCCCGACATGCCATTGGTAGTCTATGGTATGGTGCGTGAGTGATTACGAGAACACCATGGAGATTCCAGAGTTCCAAGTCTCCCATGCTAGATATGGTAAGTAGATGTATGTGGCTTGCCAGTCGCGCCGGTATGCGCGCAGGCGACGTCGGTGCTGGTGGGCGCGCGGCTGGACGAGCCGCTGCGCGTGCGCTGCGCCGTCAGCGCCGACCCCGCCGACGTCGCCTTCTACTGGCAGTTCAACAACAGCGGCGAGAGCTTCCAGGTCTCGCCGGCGAGATACGGTGAGTTGTCGAGATACGGTTTTGGTACTGAGTTTTGGGTAATGAGTTTTGGACAATGAGTTATGGGTAGGCGTATACAGTACAGCGGACAGTACGACAGGACGTGGTGCCTGTCCTCCTCGCGCTCTCCACACTCGCATCCACTGTCTTCCCTGGGCTTAATATCACACAGGCCTTGTTAAAGCACACGTGCACTGTGAGAATCTGGGAGTAAAAAAATAATCTGGTTCAAGCCAGTTTATACAGAGTCTCCCAGACACGTCTGGGAAGGACGGAAACAGCTCGCAACCCTTCTTCTCGTTGTCCCGCCGATCCTGCCAGGTATTCAGCAGTGTTCCCGAAATGCCCATGGATAGTCTAGGGTACGTG